>BTPG01000002.1:319835422-320165422 GCA_036245525.1 Semisulcospira habei
CAGCCACATGACGTACCTGAGTCTGACGTAGCGAGAGATGACCTTGGGGAAGATCTGACGTACAGGGGTCCACTGGTCCACGTTACCGTCAAACACACGAGCTGTGGTGGTGCCATTTTCTGTCACAACAAATCGCAGTTACAGAAACAGACAAACAAAATGCAACCAACCACCCAAGCAAGCAAGAAAGCAACTAACGGACACCAAACTGATTGTTCGCGTCCAACGCATGACTACCTTTCAGTTGACTGAGTCAGGTTTAATTTTAATTTCACAAAACTCACTCAGTAAAAATGATTATTCAAAACACTAATTCTAACGCCTTCACTGCCGAGGAAAAGTGAACACACCTAACTGCAAGAGACACAGATCCTCATGAGCCCTTGTAATTGCGGGGGCTCATGAGGATCTATGCCCTTTGGTGCCACCAATTTGTATATATGTTTCTTTGATGGCAGAGGCTCTCTGACGTTGAATTTAGAATGTTTGTTATAATCTGCGTTCACTGGCAATGAAGGGGTTAATTTAATTTGCATTTAAACATTAATTTGATTCTGGATTTGACTTTGAAGCTAACTTTAAATTTAACGTTATTATTATACTTTGAATTTAAATTTATGTTCCAACTTGGACGTAAGTTTCAGCGGGGTCTGGATTTGCATTTTAAGTTGAAAACGTGCCCTACCTTTGACAGGGTAGAACTGGGACCCGTCTGTGCTGGTGTGCACTTCGTATTGCGTCACCCAGTACGGCAGTTCGGAACTGCCCTGCGTCGACACACCGCTCACGGGGTAAGGAGCCAAGAAGTCCACCTCGATCCACTGATTGTTGTCCGATACGCTGCAAAAGTAACGACAACCATTTAGCCCGACCACAGGAATCAGAAGCCGATTATGTCCCTTACAAAGGGATCCCAACGTCGATAGATATTATAAATTATTGGTCGCAGAGGTTTGCTACACGGACCCTTGTAGGCCTGAGAGAGGTCAAAGGAAACATTGTACCCCGAAGGCCGAAGGGTACAATGGTTCCTTTGACCTCCCGTATTTGTTTTGCTTTCTCCACTATTTTCGTCAAAGAAATCAGGAAGACATCTTCCGACCTGGATCACGTCAAAGGAATATACATTTATAAATAACAGACTTCTGACGTAATTTAAAATATTTCATGACGTTGCCATCTCCAGTACTGAGTGTGCTTGTTGTTTCGAACTAAGTAACTTTTTACTTTAGAACGTTTTGGTGATCTTTTATAGAACAAAACTCGCATCCAAGATGTGTCACAAAGAGGGCTACTGAAGTCCGCCATTTGTCGCTACAAGGGTTTTTGTATCACGGTCACATGGTACGGTTTGCTCTAAAGCGACTGGTTGTGTGACGCAGGGATCAAAACAATATAACTTATGGAATAAAAACAAATACGTTATTGGTAGCAGGGGTTGGCTAAACGGACGCTTGTAGGCCTGAGGGAGGTAAAAAAAAACAAAACCCCACCACATTGTACCCCGAAGGCCTGAAGGGTACAATGGTTCCTTTGGACCTCCCGAAGGCCTAAAAAGGTCCGTGCAGCAAGCCCCTGCTACCAATAACGTATTTGTTTTCATTCCGCCACAATTTTCGTAAAAGAAATCAAGAAGAAACCTTCCAACCTGGATCACGCAAACATGACTGACGTCAAAGGAATATACATTATACATAATAGACTTATGACGTAATTTAAAATATTTCATGACGTTGCCATCTCCAGTAGTGTGCTTGTTGTTTCGAACAACACTAAGTACTTTTTACTTTAGAACGTTTTGGTGATATTTTAATGAACAAAACTCGCATCCAAGATACGTCACAAAGAGGGCTACAAGAAGTCCGCCATTTGTCGCTACAAGGGTTGTTTTATAGCTCGGTCATGTGGTACAGTTTGCGCTAAAGTGATTGGTCATGTGACGTACGGATGAAAACAAACAAACCTATAGTCTAGCAGGTGCCCTTCACAGACGATCAGCCGTTTACGAGATAGTGATTTTCTTCAGAGTAACAAAGATGTGGGTATATCAAAATGAAGTCTAGTATGAATAAAAGCAGTGCGCACTCATTTTAACCGCCGGAGGATGGAGACATTTTCTGTAGCACATATTGTTTCCAGTACGTCCGCAGACAAAACCAGGACTGTCGCAGCCATGTTCACTGGGGATCAGTAGTTTACACGGAACCAATCAAGGGCACACAAATCTTGTAAGATAAATCTTTAGGGCCTAATTGCCTCTCCTGCACGCTACAAGACAATCGGCAATGACAGTTGAAGGTTGGCGCCTGAATACCCTTGAGTCTTGCACCACCGACGATTCTGGTACCACTCTTGAACTACAATGGCAATCCGCCTCTTAATCTGTAATGCATTCCAAGATTCTTAAAATTTCGATATGGTTCAAGGTGCTAATGTGGCAACCCAAAAAAGTTATTATGAAGCATTTATTCATGATACGGTTCAGGAAAACTTCACTCGCTTAGCCCCAACGCAGTACACCAAGAGATGGATCGACCACGACAATTCATGGGTAGTGCTAGATTAGCTTGGCGCCTTCAGGCGCCAAGCTAATCAGTGGCTCTACCCTTGAATTATCATGGTCGAATCCACCTCCTGCAACTAGTACATAGTCGTTAGGCGACACATCCACAATTTTGGAAATGCGACCTTGCGGATATGTCTACGACAGAGGATTTTAAGGCAACGTGTATGTGTTGGTTTGTGATCAGACTTCACGACCCAAAGCCGTATATGGAGTGAAGTAACCAACAAGTACACACTTGTCAAATGTGATGACCCATCTAATCTAGATTCCGCCTTTTCTTTAAAAAATACTATTTGGATAACTTGGGATGATCGAGATAATATGAACCCATTGTGTCCCCAGGTACGAAATACTCATATTTTGGAGCTTCCCTCTGAGGACTGCATTACAATCCAGGAGACAGATCGACCATGATAGTTCAAGGGTGGCCGTGCCAGAATAACTTGGCGCCTATAGGCGCCAAGCTATTCTGTCACCACCCTTGAGATATCATGGTCAATCCATGTCTTGCTGTGGTGTGTCGGGACTGAATCAGTTAACTCATTCTACCCCAGACACACCACAGCAAGATCTGGATCGACCATGATAGTTCAAGGGTGATGCCAGAATAGCTGGCATCACCCTTGAACTATCATGGTCGATCTGTGTCCTGCACTAGAGTGCAGTCTTCAGAGGACAACGGCAAAAATTTGGGGATTTCAGTGTTGGGATAGAATGAGTTAAACAAAATTTCCAACCTAGAGTTTTGTTTCTGGAATTAAACCTGCCGAATAGACGAGTTCCATATATCAAAAGTAGGTCCAAATTGACGAAAAAAGTGAAATTTTAGACCTGCGGCTGGAGGACATTAACCGGGGCTAAATCCCGTTAGCACTACATCGTAGCGCTTTCTATATGTTGTGCTAGCGATCGTAGTTTTGTGGACGCCTGTTGATACAGAGGGCTAACGATAATGGTTGTTTGGACTCGTAGCGCTACTGATACGTAGTGCTAGCGAAACTCACCCTTGACTGGCATTGTAAAAACAAAACAAAAAGAAAAACAAAAAAATTACCTTGGTTGCCATGCTCCACCCAATGGACCATCGCGCTGAGTGTAGAGGCGACTCCTGTCGGCGCAGTGCTTGGAATCCTGACAGCTGGACGCACGGAGTTGTAGGTCCTGAATGATGTTAGGGTTGTCCACTCCCATCGGGATGTCACACACTGAGGGGAGAGAAAACAGACGATTTCCGGAAATCAGAATTACGTCAAAACTGCACGTGTTTCGACGAAAACAGTGGATTAAAAGCCCGGACATTATTAAACATTTCCAGACAGTGGATTAAAAGCCCGATATCGCATGTTTGTCCGGGCTTTAAATCCACTGTCTCCGTCGAAACACTACGTGCAGTTTGGATCTACTTCTGATTTCAGAAAAAAAAAAACCCGTCTGAAACAAGATTAGGCAAGCAGAACAAACAATCACTCAAAGCGCCTGTTTAACTCAGTCTGCCCGCGACACACCACAGCAAGATATTGCTCGACCTTGATGGTTCAAGGGTGGTGGCAGAATACTTGGCGCCTATAGGCGCCAAGCTATTCTGCCACCGCCCTTCAACTATCATGGTAGATTTGTCTCCTGAATTGTACTGCAGTCCTAAAAGGATAACTCCAAAATGAGGTGTTTCGTACCTCGGGCGCAATGAGTTAACTCTGAAACATACTGAATAACATATCAACTCCCCTTTTTGAAGACGTTCAATGACAATCCAGAATAAACCGTCAAGCAAAAGTTATTCAAACCATTGAAATCGCAACACATGTAATGCAGTGAACGGTTCTGAGACATTTGAGTGTACGGTTCAAAATTCAGTTTCGTTCACAACCGTACACTCGCTTTACGGGTTGGTACAGCGTGAAAACGCGTTTCTTTTTATGAGTCCTGTTCATTAACACAAAGGCGTTTCTTACTTGGCTCCTCGTCGGGTGTAAGATTCGGCCATTGCTCAGTGGGGGTGGGAGTCACCTCATCTCCTATGTTCGTAACACCGGTCCCTGCGTGAGAAAAAAAAAAAAGACAGAGGGCGAACTGAAGGATGCATTATTTCAAAAAATATATATTTACTTTTCAATGAGTTTTCAAGACACGACTCATACATTTGAAATGACAGCCCACTCAGCAAAAGGTCTTCGGGGTGGCGTCACATACATGGGACGATCGTTCCGCAATAGATCACAGGTAGTGGAAAATAGCGCAGAGTCGGTACTACTTCCCACTACCCGGCCGTGATCGACCACCTGCATGAGTGAGCTTAGTCCTGCGCCAGCCACTAAGCAAGATGCTCCGCTATAGCGGAGCACCTTGCTTAGTGGCTGGCGCAGGACTGTGCTCACGCATGCAACTGGTCCCAGCGCGCAAAGCTCGCGATCTGCCGTCCCTTACCAGGAGGAGGGGTGGGTTGGGAAAAGGTGCCGCGTGGGGGGTCGGGGTTGCAGCCGAGAACGTCCAGCCTCAAAGCCATGCCATCGCTCGTGCCCTCCACCAGGTACACGCGCACCGCACGCGCTATGACGTCACGGTCGAAGAGATTGCGCACAGGCGTGGCTGCGTCAGTGTTGGCGTCGAACACTTTCGGCGTGGCGTCTCCTGGCTGGTCAGTGTAGGGCGTGAAGGTCACGAGGTCAAGGCTGTAGCTGATGGTGAACTTGGTGACCCAGCGGTCAAGGTCGGTGCTGCCTTGGGTCACAATGCCGGAGATGAGTTTCGGGGTCAGCAGGTCCACTTGGATCCATGGCTTGTCGTCGTCGAGCCTGAAATGTTGCAAATTGGACCCGTACAAACACAGTGTACATATGCCTATGACCAGTAGTTAACCCATTTAGCTCCGGGACCCTGTAGCAGGAGATGGATTGATCATGATAATTCAAGGGTAGTGCCCGATGAGCTTGGCGCCTGAAGGCGCCAAGCTCATCGGGCACTAGCCTTGAATTATCATGATCAATCCATCCCCTGCAACTGGTACACAGCCGTTCAGTAACACTTTCACAATTTGGGAAAAGCACACCTGGGGGCTGAAAGGGTTAAAACAATATCTGAAAGCCGTTTTAGGTAGTAGGAAGCAAAACTGTAATTTTCAAGAAGTTTTAGATTTATAAATCTATTACTAAATTAGTAATAGACGTATGTTTTCAGCCATTGCAGTGCTGCTTGCACGATGTTAAAGCGACCCACTCGCAAAGGTTAATTTACTGCAATATCGCCGTCATAGATGCTTTTACAAGTCTGACAATAATGGACTAAAGAGGTCACATAAATTAACATAAATTATGAAGTTTGATTGTCGTAAAATGAAGGACTTTTCTGCTCTCTTTCTCCTTTGTACGCAGGAGAGCTCCTTCCGCTACGCTCAAAACTTAAGGCAGCGGAAAAACCTCTGTTACGTGTGCCGCGTCATGCAGAATGTGAAAACAAGGGTAGGAAAGGCTTAGTTGAGGCTAGACAACATCGATAGCCCGTTGCATCGGCGAATTTTAGCACTTAAGCCCCCATGGACCAGATCGCATTAACTCATTGCGCCCGAGGCGCGAGATACCCACATTTTGGAGTTATCCTCCGAGGATTGCATTACAATTCAGGAGACAGATCGACCATGATAGTTCAAGGGTGGTGGCAGAATAGCTTGGCGCCTCTAGGCGCCAAGCTATTCTGCCACCACCCTTGAACTATCATGGTCGAGCCATTTCTTGCTGTGGTGTGTCGCGGGCAGAATGAGTTAAACTCGCCCGAGCGAGCAAGCAAGCAAGCGACCAGCCAACCCAACAAGCTGCCAAGCAACCAACCACCAACCCAACCAGCTAAATTTTATTAACGTACTTTGGAGCCCAGGCGTCACCCTTTCCTGTAGTAGGCTGGTTGTAAAGGCGACCACTTTCTGCTGGGTGTTTGACGTCAAGGGTCGATGACGCAACAATCTGGTTAGGATGAACGACGTAACGGTCGGACACGCCCATCGGGGTCAAGCACACTAGACGGACAGACACGCAAACATTTCAGCAACACAGTTTGAAAAGTATGGCCTTACTGGCATGACAAAGAAAGGACTGGGCTAAGCCATGTTGTGTCAGGAACAAAACAAAGTCCCAGCGAAGAAAGAAACACAGGCGCTTTACCCAATTCTGCGAATCGGCTCAAAGCGCCGCGAACTGAACCCGACACGCACGCTCACGCGACACACACGCATTCACTCTGAAGACAAACACAGTACAAGACAGACACAGGACATTCACGTAGGTGCGAAGGGTCAGCTCAGCTACTGAGGTTTCAGAAATTTTGATCGCTTGTATTTTGAAATTTATAAAGTGGCCTGAAACCGGTACCAGAGTGGAGGGGGAGGAAGAGCCAGATTACCCGGAGAAAGAACACCCCCCCCCCCCCCCCCCCCGCCCCGACGGTCAGCCCGAATTGACGGTGACACTTACTAGAGGAGAAAAGATCGACGCCGGAACCCGGTATCGAACCTCGCACCTTTAGCATTGGTGGCAGGCGCCTTTACCCCTGCGCCACGGGCCGCCCCAGTTGTGTTGTAATTGTCTTTTCTATGCGTGTTTCTTTCTTAGCCCTTTTTCCCCTAAGGTCCTATTTCTCAAATTTTGGAGGTGTTGCCGAATGACTATGTACCAGTTGCAGGAGATGGATTGACCATGATAATTCAAGGGTAGTGCCAGATTAGCTTGGCGCCTGAAGGCGCCAAGCTAAACTGGCACTACCCTTGAATTATCATGGTCCATCTCCTGCTGCATGGACTCGGGGCTAAAAGGGTTAGTTGGGATGTTCTCTGCATTTTACAATCTTGGCAGTCATGTTGCGCGAGCCGACTGAAATCAACGTCGACCTGAAGACCTTTTGCTCACCGGGCACACTTTCAATATCTGCCTTTATATGGCGAAAGGTCAGTATGTCAATTTATGAGAAAAGCACGAGTTTCATTGTTATACAATGAAAATCTGGCTTTTCTCACAAATAAACACACAGGCTTTTGTCCATTTTTGAGAAAAGCGAGATTTGCGTTGTATAACAATGAAAATGTCGCTGTTCAAAAAGGCGGACACATTGGCTTTTTGCTATATAACAGCAGACTTGTCACCAGTAGTAACTCAACAGCGGCCGACATTGGTCCTTTGCTATTTTGTCACGGAGCTAATTTTAACTGTGTGTGTTTGTGATCCGAACTAGAGTGCTACGACTCAAGCTGCCCCATCTTTGTCTCAACCTGCCCTGCTCAGTGTCTCAACCTGCCCTGGGGTGTATCAACCTGCCCCGGTTTGATCAGCGCTTTTAATCAGTTATTGTGGCAAAACTGTCGCAAATATTTTTGTACATTTTTGTTTTTGTCTGTGCCAAAATGGTTTAATTTCCATTATTAGTTTATTTCACGGCTTTTTCTTGAATACGACCTGCCTGAGAATAAAAAGATACTTTTGTGTCTCACCCTGCCCCGGTCTCCCCTACTACACACGGAGCATGATTTCACGACTTTACTCACCCGGCGGCACTGTAAGAGGTGCAGTGGTAGTTCCAGTGGGAGTTTCCGTCGACTGTCCAGGCTCGCCAGTGAATGGTTTCGTCGTGGTTTCCGGTTCGCGAGTCGGTATAGCTGGGTTCTCCACAGACGGGTTGCAGCCCAGGACGTTGAATCTGTAGCGTAGTGATAAAGTAAATCGATAAAGAATAATTCCCAACAAAGAAAGAAACGCGCTTAGAAAAGACAAGGACGTCACAACTGCGTTGTATGGGTCCTTTTTGTGCGTGTTTCTTAACCCATTACATCCTGAGGCTGATTTTGTAAAAATTGTTCATTGTCATATGAAGGCTACATTACAGATTAGGAGATAGGTCCTTGGTGCAGCGGTATAAGCACCTGCCACCAATGCTAGAGGTGCCAGGTTCGATACCGGGTTCCGGCGTCAGACTTTTCTTAAGTGTGTGTCACCGTCAATTCGGGCGGGCCGTCGGGGGGGTTCTTTCTCCGGGTACTCCGGCTCTTCCTCCCCCACGACTTTGGTATCAGGTTAAGCCCATTTAATCAAATTTCAAATATAAATGATTTGAATTTCCAAAACTTCAGTAGCTCACTTGAGCTTGCCTTTAGCACCACGTGAATGTTCTGTGTTTATGTACAGTGTGTGAGTGAATGCGCGTGATTCACGTGAGCGTGCTTGTTGGGTGCAGTTCGCAGCGGCGCTTTGAGCCGATTTTCAATTGGGATAAAGCGCCTATTTAATGCGCTGATTTATTTATTTATTTATGTATTTTTTAGTTCAACTCGAGATGCCAGACTTGCTTGCCACCGCCCAAAATAGAACTCAGTGGAGAGCACTGTCTGTTGCTGCTGCCTTTCAGTCCCCCCAACGCCCAGTTCGGGCAAGGGACTGATGATGATGATGAGTTCAAGGGTGCTGCCAGAATAGCTTGGCACCTCAGGCGCCAAGCTATTCTGGCAGCAGTACCCTTGAATCATCAGTCAATTTTATTTCAAGCAATGGGTGTATCAGAATAATAAGGATTAAGACATTCCAACGAAGAAAATAACACATTTATAAACAAGTACATTAGAATTCTGTTGTACTTTCCCTTCCTAAGTGTGTTTCTTTCTTGACAGTCACCTTCTTGATCTAAATTAGGTCGGTGCATGCATTTTATTTCATGAATACTAACGATTACTTCATTACTGCCATAAATGTTTTCTTAACACATTTATCCATCCATTTTCTGCGGGCAGTGAACAGATAGTAAATACCTTATTCCGCCAAATTTGCTGCCGTCAACAGACACGATCCTAACATATCGGAAGATGATGTTTCTGTTGAAATACTGAGGCTGGATAACACCCTGTCCTGTCCTGGAGTAGAACGTGCGAGGAATGTCGTCACGGGATTCTGTGTACGGCGTGAAGGTGTTGCCATCCAGGCTGAAGTGGAGCACGAATCTCGATGATGTCGTCAAATCGTGCAGGATGATGGCGGACAGCATTTTCGGCTCGCGAAGATCGACTTGTAGCCATGGGTTGTTGTCCTTAGGGCTGAATATAAAATGAGAAATGACACGTTTAAGATGAATTCTAACGAATACTGACGACCAAAATAAATGTGATAGCATTGGAATCGTCGGAAACGCTGGAGCGTTTCTGACGATCCCGATGATGTCGCATTTATTTTGCTCGTCAGTGTACAATCAAGAGTACATGAAATAAAGTAGAATAAAATAACTGTTGGGCTGTATTACAATATCATTATAGATCAAACAAGTCCATCGTCAGTTTTCACCAATAAAAAAAAGAAGAAATAAATATATGTAGTATAGTCTGTTGCAGCAAAGCATGGTTCTAAGCTGGTATAAACAAGACTTTATTTTCGTTGATTTTCAAAACTCAGTTTGAGTACACATAGATGTACCTGTACAGCCGAAAGTTGTAAGACGTATTTATTTTGGCTTTCGTCGATTTTTGTCTGCTGGCGCCGTTTACGTCAACATGAAGATTTACAATGACAGACAAGCAGGGACACGAATTCACACAGTCGTGCCTCTCGTAAAGTTTGCAGTTTAGTGAGAGTAACAAACATTAAACCTTTTAGTCCCAAGGTCCCATTTCTTAAATTTTGGAGGTGTTGCCTAACGACTATGTACCAGTTGCAGGAGACGGCTTTCAGGCGCCAAGCTAATCTGGCACTACCTTGAATTATCATGGTCAAGCCGTCTCCTGCTGTAGGGATCCGGGGCTAAAAGGGTTAAAGAGACAACTCACTCTGGTATCCAGCCCCTTGGCTCAGTGGGTTCAGGGTAGACAAGCCTGCCGTAGGTGGCGCCATGCTCCTTGTCCAGTTTTGAAGATGACGTCAGTTGATCGTCAGACACGATCCGGTAGTTCTCAACACCCATTGGCTTCGTGCACACTGCAAGGAGAACCAAATCCAGTCTCAAATATCCAGGGTTCCAAATAACACGCTATCCATGATATCTCAAGTCACATTTCGTACACGCTTGCACAGTCAGCACCGCAGTGTCTGCAACAGGCGTATATTTGTACGTGCCCCTGCGACTGCAGGGGCACATACAAATATACGCCTGTTGCAGATGTAGAGTGGCATGCACTTCGTGTCAGTATTTGACGAGGGCTTGATGTGGTGCCATACGGAGGACCTTTTCTTTCTTCAGCATTGAGCGATTCTGTTTAGTATAAACGCATTATGTGCCGACACCAAAAACATTCCTAAAATACGATTTCATGTCTTAACGCATGCAGCGGGATGTTAACCCCATGACTGCCAGCGGACGCGGATTTCGCGTCTGAAACCACTGCTCACTGACCGAGATTCGCGTGAAGAACGCACGTGAAATGGGACGCGGGCACAAAGAGCACAGGACTAACAAGAGACATCAATCCTCATGAGCCCCCGCGACTGCGGGGGCTCATGAGGATTTATGTCTCTTGCAGATGGCTACCGTTCGCCTTGCCCCGGCAGTTCAAAGGGTTAATGGAGTGGCCAGCATGTGGCCGATTGCACTCACGCTGTTTGAGTGACTGATCGTAAACACATAGTTCGTGTCAGTCTTTTTGATGGTGTTGTTATTATCCAACAGTTTTCACTCCCAAGACAAATTTCTCTTTTTGAGACAATAATTAACCGTATCTTATCGTGGCGTATTTTTGCGTATAAAAAACAAAA
This sequence comes from Semisulcospira habei, assembly GCA_036245525.1. Lineage (NCBI taxonomy): Eukaryota > Metazoa > Mollusca > Gastropoda > Semisulcospiridae > Semisulcospira > Semisulcospira habei. Next base: position 319,846,694 of record BTPG01000002.1, read on the forward strand.
CGCATCGCATCGCATCGTATCGTATCCGGAAGCGCATACTATTGTATCGTAGCGCATCATCGCGTACAGTAACGTACCGAATCGATTATCGATTCGACTAAATGGAATAAAATGCAGCTTACGTGGCTCTAGAGTGGGCGAAGGGGTGGGTGTACCAGTAGGACTCTTGTAGGATGATGAACCTGTGTACACAGAACTCAGCGTGACCGTCGACTCGCCTGTGGGCGTGACACTTGGCCGAGCAGTAGGCGTGACCGAACCTTCGGTTCCTGACGTGACGGCACCAGTTGTGACGTAACCAGTTGGCGTGACGTAACCAGTGATGTTTTTGGCTCCTCCCTCCACGGGAGGTGGGGTAACTCTCTCGATACATCCCAGCAGCGTGAAGCGAAGGGCGATCCCTTCAGGGGACCACGCAGTGGGTACGAGGCGCCAGTAGCGAGCGGTGATGGGCGTCGACAGAGCAAATTTGACCACCTGGAAAACAACCACTTTAGATGCGTGCTGGTCTGTGATTTTCGACCTTACGGCCCTGGGGCCGTAAGGTCGAAAACCCACAGACCAGCACAAAAAATATACGCAATTTAAGAAAAATGATGAGTAAAAACACCCAACATCATAGTGATAAACCGTCTGCATTACTAGTCGTGTTTAGCAAATGTTACCGTGTGGCTAGGTTAAAAAGTCTGTATCAAAAGGCACAGATCCTCATAGACCCCCGCAAATGCGGTGGCTCATGAGGATCTATGCCTCTTGCTGACATCACTCAGCATTTACGATCCCTGCACCAATGTGGTTTTCTAGCGTTGAATGATCAAAGATTTCAGAGAAAACAGTTTGCGACCACTGGCAGTGAAGGGACTTGATCAAGATGGAAGCAAAGCAAAACCTTGTTGCTATCGGTGTTGGCGGTGATGTTGGTGGGGTTGTTGTCGCCAGTCGCGCTGTAGGTGGTGAAGGTCAACCCGTCGTTGCTGTAGCGCAGTACGTAGTACGTGACATAGCGGCCGCTGTCTGGGGCCCCCTGGGTCAAGACGGAGCTTACAGGCACTGGCCGGCCCAGGTCAACTTGCAGCCATTGGTTGCCATCTGGCACGCTATAAAGTCAATAAATCAGTAATAATAAATCTGTGGGTGGGTAAGCAAGCAAATGAATGAATGAATGAGCCAATCAATCAATCAATCAATCAATCAATCAATCAATCAATCAATCAATCAATCAATCAATCAATCAATCAATCAATCAATCAATCAATCAATCAATCAATCAACCAACCAATCAATCCTCTTGTGACACCAAACGGACCACAAAAAACTCACACATTAAAGGCTCGGCGTAAATAAGGCACGCGCAATTTTGGCACGTCATTTTAAATAATAGTTGTAATAGTGTACGCATAGTGCACAAGTGCTGCCCGTGCTGTATCTGTACCCGAAGGTGCACCTTCTGGAACCGAAGCTCCTAGCTCCGACTACCATGGATGCAGATTCTGACCGACGGCGACAGCTGAAAGCTAGTGCCTGATGACATCATCTTGTGATTTTGAACCTTAACCCATTCAGCCCTGACGCACTACAGCAGGAGATGGATCAAGCATGATAATTCAAGGGTAGTGTCAGATTAGCTTGAATAATATTAGAATGTCCTATTACGTCAAATCTGTTGAGTCAAAATAACATAACAGTTGAAAATTTACCGGAAAATATAAATGATATTTTACATAACATCATAATTTCAATAGTTTACCCATTCAGCACTGACGCACTATAGCACGAGATGGGTCGACCATGATAATTCAAGGGTAGTGTCAGATTAGCTTGGCGCCAAGCTAATCCGGCACTACCCTTGAATTATCATGGTCGACCCATCTCCTGGAACTGATACATATTTGTCCGGTGACGCTCCCAAATTTGGGAAATGTGGTCGTTGCGTTAAATGGGTTCAGGCTTTAACCCCTTGAGTGCTACATACTATACCGCTCGGCGGAAAAGACGCGTTTTTTTCCGCCAGACAATATCATCAGCAACAGTTAAGGTGTTAGCACACAGTTATGGGCAGCTAGACCCTATATCTAACAAACATGTGTGAAGCCTGAATCCTACCTTGGCATCCAGGAACCATAGTTGTTGAAGAGGCGCCCAGCGCTGGGTAGCGAGTCGGGTCCGGCTGACGTAGAGGCCGAGAGCTGTTTGTCCGATATCACGGCGGGGTTGTCCACACCCATCGGCACGTCGCACTGGGGGGCTGTTAATTAGGATGGTGAAAATAACAATATTTAAACAGAGGGAAACAACGACACGAAATGCAACAACAACAGTAATAAAACACGATGTGCACTGGATGTCATAAATGATGAATATCGTTATAATAATAAGGCGATAAGGCAATCATCATCATCATACTCTTCTTCTTTATCGTCGTCCTCATATTACGAGTTTGCTCACATGCTTTAATCCTCTTCGCCCCAAATCCCATTTCTCAAATTTTGCAGGTGTTGCCCAACGACTATGTACCAGTTTCAGGAGATGGATTGACCATGACAATTCAAGGGTAGTGCCAGATTAGCTTGGCGCCTTCAGGCACCAAGCTAATCTGGCACTACCCTTGAATTGTCATGGTCAGTCAATCTCCTGCTGTAGGGACTCGGGGGTAAATGGCTTAAAAGCTTTATCTAGTCTACACGATTCAAAGGGTTCTCAACGTTATAATAATTATTGCCTCAACTATGGACTTTCAACCCTTCTTTTCACAACCTATGTGAGCAGGCACACATAACACATGATTTTTTCCCTGTCCCTTTCGTGTTTTACTGCCCCTTTCAGGTCTTTTCATTTTATGACATACAAACTTCACAAGTTGAGTCAGCCCTTTTGTCCGGCATCCTTGTAGAACACACAAACACATTACATGAAGAGATATTGTGAACTACTAACCCGCTATTGCCCTGAGCAGGCCTCTGCACTGTATACTACTGGTAAAAACAGGTTACAATTTCCACGAAATGGATGGACCATGATAGTTCATTGGTAACGTCGAACTAGTCCGGCGGAAGTCGACATCAACACATGCGGCTGACACACTACCCAGTAAGCAAAACGTCCTGAGACCAGTGCAGGGCCGTTGTTAAAGCGACCTACTCCAGACAGTAAAGGGGTAGTAGATCCTGATCGCACTATCCCCTTTGTAAATGTTCATAGCATGTCTCACAATAATGCTGGATAAAACGGCTAAATATGAAATCTGCATGTCGCAAAATGACAGACATTCTGCTCTTCTTCTTCTTTGCACGCAGAAGAGTTCCTTCCGATACGCTCAAAAGGCAGTGGCAATCATCTGGTACGTGTGCCTACTACTGGGTTGTGCAAAGAAGGGTAGAACAGTCCTAGTAGAGGCAAGACAACATTGACACCTGTCGTATTGGCAAGTTTTAGCAACCAAAGCCTGGCTTGGAGCAGATCGCTTTAATCTTTAGATGCCGTTCCCGTCCCCAAATTCTGAGGCGTGAGGTCTGTGCGACAAAGACTATAGGGCTGACGTCCGTGCGCGGGCCGATTGCGGCCGATGTCAGCCCTATAGTCTTTCGCGCACTGGGAATGAGTCGACGCAAGAATTACTCGCCTGCAGTAGCGCCTGTAGGCATTGCAGTGCTGCTGCTGATTTGACCCGGTGCTGTTGGACTGGCACCCGGTCCTGTTGTCACGCCAGTAGGAGAAATAGGAGTCGTTTGTTCTCCTTCAGGAGTCAGGCCTGGTCCTTTGGTAGACGGTCCTGAGGGTCCTGCTGTGGTTTCGCCAGGGGGAGTCACCGTCGCTCTGGTTACAGCTCCAGGGGTGGGGGACCCGGTCGAAGATACTCCTGTGGCGTTGAAAGGGACTGAAGCGGAAGAGGTCTCGCCAGCAGTGGAAGAGGTCTCGACAGGACGATAGGGCGTAGGTTGAGGTTCTTTTGTAGGTACACCACTTGGCATTTTCGTTGTGGCAGAGGTCTCGCCAGCACCAGCGGGTGTGGAGGCGGTCCCACCGGTGACAAGCGGCGTTGCTCCGGGCTCTTTCGTAGGGACGCCGCTGGGTTGTCCTGTCGTAGAAGAGGTCTCGCCAGCTGTGGAGGAGGTCTCTACAGGACTAGAAGGTGTAACTTTGGGTCCTTGTGTGGGTACACCACTCGGCGTCTCGCCAGCCGTGGAAGAGGTCTCGACAGGCCCATAAGGTGTAACTGTGGGTCCTCGGGTGGGTACACCACTCGGCGTCTCGCCAGCCGTGGAGGAGGTCTCACCAGGAATAAGAGGCGTTGCTTCGGGCTTTTTCGTCGTGAAGGAAGTCTCGCCAGCCGTGGAGGAGGTCTCACCAGAAGTGAAAGAGGTTTCCCCAGGACCAAGAGGCGTAACTGGGGGCTTGCTTGTAGGCCCTGCACTTGGTGCCGTTGTTTCGCCGGCAGCTGTTGTCATGACGAGTGGCGTGCCAGTACAGCCCAAGACGTCGAAACGGAGCGCAATGGCTTGGTTCCAGCTCAGGGGGAGAATGCGAACGATGCGAGCAGGAACCTAGTGCACAAAGACAGGTACGTTGTAGGTAGGGAAAGGCACTCGAGCAGTAAATCATCTCTTTTTTTGTTTCCACTACTCGGGCAAAAATACTACTTATTAACCCATTCAACCCCATGACAACATTTTGCACATTTTAGAGGAGTCACTTAACTCATTCTACCCCAGACACACCACAGCAAGGTAAGGATCGACCATGATAGTTCAAGGGTGATGCCAGAATAGCTTGGCGCCTGTGGGCGCCAAGCTATTCTGGCATCACCCTTGACCTATCATGGTCGATCTGTGTCCTGCGCTGCAATGCAGTCTTCAGAGAACAACGGCAACATTTGGGGATTTCGGTGTTGGGGTAGAATGAGTTAACCACTACCAGTTCCAGGAGATGGATCGACCGTGCGTGATAATTTAAGGGTAGTACCAGATTAGCTTGGCGCTATTCAGGCGCCAAGCTAATCTGGTACTACCCTTAAATTATCATGGTCGATCCATCATTCGCTGTAGGGCGTCGTGGCTAAATGGGTTAGGCACATACTAAGACACATATGTGTGCGGGTCGAAAAAGTTGTTTCCTAGTACGTTCGTAATGAGTAGCATTCAACCAAGCTTACTTTTATCATATAAAAAGAAAGTCGATAATTCACATGTATTAAACCTCTGGCTGTCGGTAGCGGTGTTGCGACAGACACCGCAACCGACAGCCAAAGGGTTAACAGATCAAAACTGAGACAGACGCAGAGAAACGGACAAACAACACACATGGACAGACACCACACATAGAAACGGACACATAGACAGACAGCTATAGAAGTCCCCCTACCTCACGATCCAAATGGGCCAAGATTTTGCTGTTCTGGTCGCTGTTGCCTTGAAACACGGTAGGTTCCGTCTGCCCTCTCTCCACGTACGGCGTGAAGGTGACCCCGTCTACGCTGGTAGACAAGGTGAAGGCCGTGACCCAGGACGCCTTTGAGGGGTGACCTTGAGTGACGACCCCGGTCAAGAGCTCCAGGCGTTTCAGGTCCACTTGGATCCACTGCCCTTTGTCCGCAGATCTGTCGTGAAGAATTAACCGATTCACTGCCAGCGGCTATGACATGCCTTACTTACTCGCGACAGTCCAATGCATCTTAGCTTATTAACCCTGAAGGTCGCCATCCCCAAAATTTCTGTTCTCAAAGTAGAATGCATTACAGTTCAAAAACAGATCGCCCATGATATTTCAAAGGTGGTGCCTGAATAGCTTGGCGCCTACCGGCGCCAAGCTATTCTGGCACCACCTTTGATCTATAACGATTAGTTGGTTAGTTCGGGGTTTAACGTCCACGGCACCGAAGTGATAATGGACGGCCCTGACGGGCGGGTTATGGGGGGACAGGGAAATCTATTGCCTATGGAGTACGACCTGAATACTGATCAATTCAGGCGCACTGCAACTGTGCCACTTTGATTTACCAGGACCTTTCAACGGACATGCTATGGAACAAGCCCGTATTTTTTTCCCCCTGGACTGCAAGTCCAGCTAACCGGGGCCGTGACGGGGACTCGAACCCCCGACCCGGCGATTCCCTTCGCTCTCTTGCTCCGACGCTTAACCGCCTGAGCTATTTCGGACTCCGACTGTAACGGGCAATCCACATCCTGTTTTGCGCGTCAAGTGTAGATGGGTTAATCTGGCGCAAGAAAAAAATCTACTACACACTCCAACTATAACGGGCAATCCACATCCTGTTTTGCGCGCAAAAAATCTACTACACAACATGCCCTCGGCCTTATTGAGACCTTTTTGTTCACCGGTATTTCAGGACTGAACAGGTTAATTATTGTACCTGGCAACCCATGCCCCTTGCAGGCCGTTGCTGTCCGTGTTGTCCAGACGGGCTCTGTCCGCCTCCGAAGTGTAGTCGAAAGAGCTGGAGGCGGTCAGTTGGTCCTTGGGAATCAGGTCAGGGTCACGGACTCCCAGCGTCTCGTTACATACTGCAGGCAACAAGAAGGGAACAATAAATAACAAAATAATACTGAATCAGTCTTATAGTGCGCAATATCCTTTACAAATTGTAAATGCTCAAAGCACTACACTGGAAATACTGATGTACAATACACACACAGATCAGAGAGCAATGAAACTGCATAGGCTACACACTGACACTCAAAATCGGCTACTCACACTTCCAAACAAACACAATGCAAACGAATGGATATATTTACACAGAGTACTGGGGAGGGGGAGGGGGAGCTGGGGAAATCTGTCACAAGGCTGTGGAAGTTTCACAGTGGATCCAGGAAACGGTATTTTGAAGCTGGTCCTGCTTACAAAGGGGCGCAACCTACCGTCTTTCCTTGCCCTAAAGGGACTCAACCTACTGTCTTTAACCCCTTCCCTGCCACTGTACGTACACTTGTGTTTCTGAAATCTTTGTTCATTCAACGACCAAAAGCCAACACCGTTCAAGAAACATAGAAGCAAATTGGTCTCAGCAAGAGGCATAGATCCTCATGAGCCCCCGCTGTCGCGGGGGGCTCATGAGGATCTATGTCTCTTGCAGCTGGATCGTGTTTTTACTTTTTTCTAGGCAGTGAAGGGGTTAATGCGATCTTGGTTTCGGAACACAACTCCTCCTTGCTGCATGTCCCGTGTCTTACCTTTCTGCGTGACAACGAACGTCGACTGCGTGGTCCCTGTTTCCACGACAGCGGTAGTCTTGACGAGGGGCTGTTTGACAGTGGACGTTGCAGGGACTATGGGCGGCGAAGCGGAGGGCCCGAGGGTCGGGGAAACCCCCGAGGTCAAACCCGGTGTGGCGCCGCTGGGAGTGGAAGTAGGGCCATTCTCATCTTGTCCCGTGTAGTATCGCATTGTGCTTCCCTCGAAAGGCAGACCGGGGGTAGGGGTCTTTCCACCAGGGGGCGGGGTGACAGTTTCTAAAACCGAAGAAGGAAATTATGTTCATTATTAACTGATTCAGCCCTAAAAAAAACTACAAGATAGTTTATGAGGTGTGCCAAAATTGCTTGGTTCAATTTTGTCGGTAGTGAAGGGGTGAACATAATCACATGCGCTGGTCTGTGATTCTTGACGTTACGGCTGGAATCCCACATTTTAAAGTTACTTTTAACTCGTTCATCCACAATAGAACACAGCAAGACATGGATCGAGTATGACAGTTTAACGGGGTGGTGCCAGAATAGCTTGGCGGCTATAGGTGCCAAGCTATTCTGGTACCACCCTTGACTAACTATTATGCTCGGTCTGTCTCCAGAATTGTAATACAGTCCGTCAGAGGGCAATTTCCACATTTGGGGATTTCGGTCCTGGGGCAAACTAAACTGTGTTAAATATTTCATACCTCCAACACCAGGAGTGCCGGTCGAGCCAAATTCTTGTCCAGTGGTGCCGGGACCTGAAGGAGTAGTAAGTTTGGACTTTTCGGTTGTGTGGACGCCGGGTGGGGCTGTAGAACCACCTGAAGTCCCTGTCACCTGCCCGGTTGGAGTAGCTTCTGGCTTAGAAGTGGGAGACACAGGAGGGGACACCGTTTCACGAGTGTTGCCTCCAATGGATGGTGAGGAAGACTGACTGAAAATGAAATGATATCTATGAAGCGTAAAGATTAAAGGATTTGGGCAGAGATCTTTTTCTTACCAGTGTCTATCAGTCTGGAATGATCTTCCTAAATCCTTGAGACACAGTGAGTCCAGTGCCAGTTTTAAACACAGTCTTAAACCTAACTTTTTCCCACCTTGATTATCAGTGTTCATGTATTTAGTCATTTTCTGTTCTTTTGCAGCGGTGTCTTTTGTGTAATTGTACATGTGGTTTTGGTTTTGTCACTTTGTGTGTAATATTTTTCTTGTTCATATGTACGGCGCCTAGAGCGTCTTACCATGTATAGGCGAATTTAAAATCTACTTTATTATTATTATTATTATTATTATTATTATTATTATTATTATTATTATTATTATTATTATTATTATTAAGCGAATCAAAATGAAGCCGAAATGTAATAAGGTTTCTTCCGTGATAGGTGTGGGCAATGGACTTGGAAGTGAAGTGAAATAAAACAAACTAAACTGAAGGAAATGAGCTACATTGTTTCAATTAGCAAAGACACGGGCGATAATCTGAAACTAAAAATGAAATGATCTGATTGAAACAAAGAGAAACGAAACTAAATGCAAGAATATAAAAAGAAATCGAACTATTTTTATTATTATTATTTTTATCTATAGAAAACAAAATGTATTAGTCGCCAGTGAAGGATCGACGCTGATCGTTTAAGGGTAGTACTGATTTGCTCGGCGCTCCGCATACATCATTAGTTTTCTACGGTCCTTGTGGCGCATCGGGACTGTTCGGGCCACGTGAATCCGGCCGTCCTCGCTTTGTCAATGACAGATTTCCGCCAGGTCTACTTCGGCGAACAATTATTCATGATTCAACGATTTAAATTTATATTCCTATCGCCCCTATTAGAGTATGAAGGAAAGACAAATACACAGGACAACCAATAACAAATTCGTGAAAATTAATTCCATTCACCGCCAAGAAAAAGTCCAAGAGACACAGATCCTCATGAGCCCCCGCAATTTCGGAGGCTCATGAGGATCTATGTTTTTTGCTAACATATTTTTTTTTATCCACGTTCCTTGCACGGTTTGGACTGTTGGGCGCTGAATTACAAAAAAAAAAAGACTTCAGAAACACAATCTGCGCTCACAGGCGGTGAATTGTTTGAGAATGAACCGAATTCTTACCCGTAGACAGTGGTCTCGAGGCCGAACTGTGTGGTGCCCTCGCTTTGTGTGCCCTTGGTGGGGGTGGCGTTCGGCCCCTCGGTGGGGGTGCCCGTGGGTTGCAGGGTGTGTTGACCGGTAAATCCCGAGACGGTGGTCTGTGCTGGCTGGGTGGCTGCGTTGAAAAAAAGTGCACGTTATCTAGTAACGGTTGACTTCGGGTGTATGACAAAATACCAGGGGACCTAATTTATCTAGTTTTGTTCATGTGGTCGGAGCCTCTCCAAACAAAACTGTTAAATAGTCTGAAAGCATAAGCACAAAAAGCATCCCCACATTGCTCAGCATCTCCCCCCCCCCCCCCGCCCCACACACACACTCTGGATTGCAACAAACAGGTAACTATATTGAGGCTGTAGTATCGACCAAACTACTGCTGCTACTTCTACTACTACTACTGATTGCTACTAATGATGATATTACCGCTGATAATATTACTACTTATAATAATGATAATAATAATGATAATAATTATAAGAATAATAATAATACAGAGGCTGAAGTATCCACCAAATTACTGCTATTACTACTACTGGTTGTTGCTACTACTGCTAATATTACCACTCATAGTATTACTACTTATAATAATAATAATATTAATAATAATTGTAATGTAATACAAATATATAAATAAATGTACAGAATAGAATGCAACACGTTCTTACTGTGCAGACAGTCGCAGTAGAATCTGACGGCATAGTCCAGGCATTCGCCTTCCAGTTGGTCACTGTCCAGACACATGAGTCCTGTCATTTTGTCGCACATCAGACGCTGCCCACTCTGTGCGGCGGGGTTACCACTCAAAGCCTGAAAAGCCATGAACACTCATTTCAAAACCGTATTACGTTTTTTGTCCATTGTGTTGCCTTCCCTGTGAGATTCTCGTGCCGACGTCGGCCCAAAGACATTTCCTTACTGGGTTATTATTTGTGGTGTCGGAGAAATTAACTCATTCAAGACGCACCACATATAAATAACTAACTGACTGACTGACTAATTAACTACTGACTAACCAACCGACTAGCTAGCTAACTGAGCTTGCTAACGAGCAAACTAACGAGCTAACTGACAAGCTAACTGACAAGCTAACTGACAAGCTAACCAACCAACCAACTAACTAATGAACGAACTAACGAACAAACAAAAGAAATAGTTAACGAGTAAACTAACTAATTGACCGACTAAATAACTGATTAACTAACGGACTAAATGGCGGTCTATTGTACTAACTAAATAACTTACTGACTATCCAGCTAGCTAGCGGACTAACTAACTAACTGACTGATTAACATACAAGACACGCAGTAAGTGTCTCACTAAAACTAACTAAAATCTGACTGACTAACTAACTAGCCAACTCATTAACTAACGAACGAACTAACTAACCAACTAACGGACTTTTTTTTTTCTTCAAACCTCAATGCAGTCAACGGCCACAATGTTGAACTCTGCGCAGAAGCTGGCTGCCTGTCGCAGCCTGGCCATAGTCTCCAAGTCTCCACCATCCGCACCACCTGGTCGGTCCGTGTTCATGTAGGGGGTCCACCCGTGGCTGCAGACGAGAGTAGGTGGAGACCCTGGGACCATGGGCACGGAGGGTGTGGTCCCCGGGCCTATGCTGGGGGTCATGGTGGGGGTTTGGCCGCTGGGAAGGGGCGTGGTGGGTGTTGGCTCACCTAGAAAAGTGCAAACAAGCTTTTTAAACGTCTCTTTTTAAATAAATAAATAAATAAACCTCTGTGAATGAAATACATTTTCCATGAATTATAAAAATACTCTACAAAAAAAGAAGAAAAGTGTTATCGGAAGACGATACATAAAATGCGCAAAATGCCGATGCAAGGTAGGTACTATACTCGTTATTCCGTTACACCCCAAAGGACCTGAATTGTCTCCATCAATACAACCCTGGCTATTAACTCATTCAGCCTGACGGCCGCATTTCCCAAATTTGGGAGGCGTCATCTAATGACTATGCACCAGTTGCAGAAGATGGATCGACCATGATAATTCAAGGGCAGTGTCAGATTAGCTTGGCGCCGACAGGCGCCAAGCTAATCTGGCACTACCCTTAAATTATCATGGTCGACCCATCTCCTGCTGTAGTGCGTCAGGGCTGAATGGGCTAACTGTTCTGTGAAACTAGAAACACAAATATTAACGAAACAAGCAGGAGACAGATTTTCGTGAACTCCCTTGTCTGCCGGGAGCCATGAGCATCTATGCCTCTTTGCATTTCTGTCTTGTTGACTATGTGAAGCAAACAAGAGGCATAGATCCTCACCAGCCCCCCGCATTCGCGAGGGCTAGTGAGGATTTATGCCTCTTGCTTTTTGGGTGCGTTGTTTGCCGAGCAGCGAACAGCAAGAGTTTCCACTCACAGAGGCAATAGAAGCGGACCTCGTAGTCGGCACAGGTCTGGTTTTCGTCACTGATACACTCCAGTCCCGTCTTGTCGCACGTCACGAGTTGGCCCAGGCTTCGGTAATCTTTGCCATTTTCCGCCACTCGGCACTCGGCAGTCAGCGCGCGCCAGCACGTACGGGGGTAGCCCGGAAGTCCCCGCAGGCGCTCGATGTCTCCCTTTCCGTTTTCTGGGCGGTCAGAGTTGATCCACGGCGTCCAGCCCTCCAAGCACGCGGGGGATGGGGTGGGGGAGGACTGTTTGGGTTGTGATGGAGTTGAGGCTCCCTCGCTGAAGCCTTGCGGGGTGGATTCTGTCAGACCTGTTCCGGGTGTGGTCAGAGGAGGTTGCCCGTGGGGTCCTGGGCTTGGCGTGGCACCCGGGGTAGATCCGCCTTCTTCTGTAGTCTTGGGGGTTGATCCTCCCATTCCTGTGGTTTTTGGGGTGGATCCCCCTTCCTCTGCAGTCTTCTTCGTGGATTCCGTCTGACCTGTTTCTGCAGTGGTCACATGCGGCCGTCCAGTGGGTCCGGCGCTTGGTGTGGCGCCTGGAGTTGACCCCCCTTCTTCTGTAGTCTTCTGGGTCGACCCTCCTTCTTTGGGGACCTCTACTGTTGATCCTGTCCCACCCGACACAGGCGTGGGTGCAGTTTCTGTTGATGACCAAAACCATGAGGTGAACCAGCCCTCTTGTGGTGTAGATACCTCAGGAGCACCAGGACCCTTTGTCGGCGTGCGTCCAGGAGTAGGGCCACCTTCAGCAGCAGTCGACATTTCCTGCTTTCCTCCCGGTGTGGATGTCAATGTCCCCTCTGCAGGTGTCGATAGTTCAGGAACGCCTTCGGGACCCTTTGTGGGTTTGAGTCCAGGAGGCACTTTAGATCCACCTTCAGTTGTTAATCCACCCTCAGTGGTCGATCCACCCTCAGAAATAGTGGACGTCCGCTGCCCTTCTCGCGGTGTGGATGTAGAGAAAGTGCCCTCTCCAGGAGGTGTACCTGTGGGCCGACCTTCAGGACCAGGAGAGGGTGTGGTGCTCGGACCGCCCTCTGACACTGGGCCAGTAGAACCTGCAGGTGGTGTCTGTGTGAACTCCATCGTGCTGCCTTCAAATCCTGGCTTCTTGGTAGTTGGAGATTCAGTCTCTGTTGTAAATCCAGGTTTCTTGGAGGGTTCAGATGCAGTTTGTGTAGAGACACTTGGAGTAGACGGGCACGCGTCCACGCAGTAAACTCGCACCTCGTAGTCCAGACATCTGTCCCCGTTCGCCTGGCTGGCGTCGAGACAGGTCAGCCCACGGTTCAGGTCACAGGTAATACCCAGCTGGCGAGCTTGGTTATAGGGAACGCCGGCCATTGAAGTCGGAACAGCGTCACTTGCCACCCGACACTCGATTTCCACTGGGTGCTCGCAGAACGGATAGGACATACGGAGATTGCTGATTGTCTCCAAGTCTCCCGCAGAGTTGGGTGTCCGCCGGTCGGAGTTCATCCAGGGCGTCCACATGCAGGACGGAAGGTAGGCCCACGGCTCGCCGGACAATGGCGGCTTCACGCTAGGGAAAGCGGATGTCACTTGTTCAGGCCGGACTGTGCTGGTTTCAGTTCCAAATCCGGTCACGCCGCCCGTGTGGCCACTGACAACTACAGGCGTAGACTGACCCGGCGGGCCGGCTGTGGCAGTTCCTTCAGGGCCTACCGTGGTACTGGCTGATTCAGATGGCGACGGGTAGGGTCCATGGGTTGGACTGGCCCCTGGGATTGCAGTGGACACCTTTCCAGTACCAGTGAATATCTCAGTGCTGCCTGTCCCCACTGCACCCGTAGTTGATTCTGCAGGTGTAGGGTAAGGTCCTTTGCTGGGTGAGACCCCTGGGATCAGAGTTGATACTGTTTCAGTACCCGTGAAAGTCTCCGTACTGCCTGTCCCAACTCCTATGACCGTTGATTCCGGTGTCGGGTAAGGTCCTTGCGTTGGGCTGGCTCCTGGAACTTTTCCTGTACCTGTGAATGTCTCTGTACTGCCTGTCCCCACTGCACCCGTAGTTGATTCTGAAGGTGAAGGATACGGTCCTTTGGTAGGTGAGGCGCCAGGGATTAGAGTGGATACTATTCCAGTGCCTGTGAAACTTTCTGTGCTGCCTGTCACCTCTACACCAGGGGTCGATCCTGAAGGTGTGGGGTGAGGTCCTTTGGTGGGTGAGGCTCCTGGGATCTCAGTAGAAACGTGTCCAGTGCCTGTGAAAGTCTCCGTACTGCCTGTTCCAACTCCCATGACCGTTGATTCTGGTGTAGGGTAAGGTCCTTGTGTTGGGCTGGCCCCTGGAACTTTAGTGGACACCTTTCCGGTACCTGTGAAAGTCTCTGTGCTGCCTGTCACCTCTCCACCCGTAGTTGATTCTGAAGGTGTAGGATACGGACCCTCGGAAGGTGAAGCCCCTGGAATTAGAGTGGACACCTTTCCTGTACCTGTGAAAGTTTCTGTGCTGCCTGTCACCTCTCCACCCGTAGTTGATTCTGAAGGTGTAGGATGCGGTCCTTTGGACGGAGATGCGCCAGGGCTTAGAGTAGATACTGTGCCAGTGCCTGTGAAACTTTCCGTGCTGCCCGTTACTTCACCAAATACGGTGGATTCTGAAGGTGAGGGGTACGGTCCTTGGGTGGGCGTGGCTCCTGTAATAAAACAGACATTTATTTTCACAGAAAAAAAAACTCCGTGAAAACAGGAAATATAAACAGCACGCCAGTATCAACGTGTATGGTTAAGCGTGGCTTTTAGGAATAAAGAGTTAACATGATCTTTTTCTTTATGATTGTCCAGGCGCATATCTAACTTAAACATTCCAAGCCAACATTTTTCTTTTACGCCTCCTTTAGGTGGAGCGCGATGGCGGTAGTCCACTGAATGTTGGAACTTCGTGCGTTCTCTGGTCTAATTCTGATTAACTTTTCGTGTATGCATCCAGTGGTACTATTCACAGTACCGGTGGCTGCATGCACAAGGGGCTTTATTGCACTGGAATCATCTGAGATAACAATACGAGGGTTAATAGTTCACAGTATCTTCTTTCTAAATGCTTTCAGCAAGGTTTTTGATAATGCTGCACAAAAGGACTAACTTTAACCTGTTCAGTGCCGACAAAATCAGAACACCACCCAACTGCAAGAGGTATAGATCCTCATGAGCCCCCGCAGTGGCGGGGGCTCATGAGGATATACGCCTCTTGATGACGCCACTTTGAATCCATGTCCCTGGTTTGGTGTTAAATTAACAAAGAATGCAAACACAGTCTGCGGCATCTGGCACTGAAGGGGTTAATTGTAAACGTTTTCATGTCGTAATATGAATGACTTTGCAGTTCTTCTTCCCCTCCGCTACGGAGAGTTCCCCCGTCGAGCACAAATGGTAGTAGCACGCTTCCGCTACGTTTGCCTAATCGCACTGATTGTGAAAAGAGGGGCAGACAAGTTTAAGTTGAGCATGACAATATTGAGAACCCGTTGCATTGACGAATTTCAGCAGTCAAAACCCGCCCCGGAGCAAGCAACCTTAAGCTGTATATTGATTTTCACCTTGTCCACAGTCGCACTGGAAGCCGACTTCAAAGTCTGGACACTGTCCGTTCGGCGCCTGCTCGTTGACACAGATGAGGCCAGTGTCAAGGTTACAGGAAGCGCCTGCCGTTGAAAGATGGGCTGGCGTCTTGCTCTGGACTTCTCGGCATCTGATAAAGACGGTTAGATTTCGGTCAGCACGTCAAGGGTCGAATCTGTTATTGTTTTATGTACAACATCAAACATTTCGGGGAGAAACAGAAATAATTTGTAATTTGAAGCTCAAGTCTTTTAATCTCTCCACTGTCAAAGGACGCAACATTGTGTCTCTGAAAGCTAGGCAAATTCAACTCAGGGAACACGGGTCAGTATAAATAGGAACCAGGAAGAGGGAAATAACCTCATGAGCCCCCGCATTCGCGGGGGCTCATGAGGTTATGTCCCTCTTGCAGTTGGGTGTTGTTCGCATTTCTCCGGCAGTGAGGGGATTAACATTGTTCGACTAGTAGCTGCTTTGATAGATACAATAAAACATATCATACATAAGGTCTCAAAGGATCTCTCTTTACAGATCAGCAAAAATCATGCTAACAAAGCCGACGTCGACGCGACTGAGGATCTTTTGCTTACTGGAAAATTTTGTGCCAGCGGAGGTTTCCGCATGACCACTTCATTTCACTTCTAGCAAGCTTTGGAACTGAGATTCTGGGAACGCCTGTGTCTAACTAGCTCGTGGGCCAAGCGTATACCAAGATCAAGATATAGCAGGCTTCAGTTCTAGACCCCCCCCCCCCCCCCCCCCCACAAAAACCTGGTCGGGGTTAGTGTCTATAACCATGATAAAACATTTACACGCTTGGCAGTCAGCTTTTGGGTCTAGATTTCATGACAAAATTAATGAACAGGTCTGTACTGTTCAATTTGCGGAAGAACAACTCCAGGTGCCAAGCCAGTTAGCCCTTTTAACTCATTCGAAGGCGCCCCGCATCAATAGCTGCGAAAGTGTCGTATAGCGTTGCCGGAGGCAAAGCTATACGACACTTCCGCAGCTATTGATGTGAGTCGCCTTGGAAGAGTCAACAAAAAATATCACCACAGGTGCTGGAATTGATGAACTGACTCATTCGAGACGTGCCGCATTCAGATATGCGGCTTCATGCGGCGTATCTTATGCGGCACGGCTCGAATGAGTTAACCCCCAAGCAAACAACCCAGTGAGCAAAAAGTTCAACGTCTGCCTGGGGAACATTTCTCTCTTAAAAAAGTAAAAATCACCTGATGGCGGTGGGCTTGGCGCAGAAGCTGGACCACAGTCGGACTTCCGGCAGGGTCTCATAGTCACCTTCACCTTCCACCTCGTAGACACGTGGCACGGTGGGCTTGTCTGTGTTGATCCAATCAGTCCAGCCCTGGGTGCAAGAGAACGGCATGCGCGAGGCGGGCACTTCCGTTGTCACTCCACCTGATTTTCGGCAAGAAAGAATATGGAAAGCATGTATTTAACCCCTTTATTGCAGGAACACAACGAGCATACCGCAAGTGCATGAGGCATAGATCCTCATGAGCCCCCGCAGTTACGGGGGCTCATGAGGATTTATGCCTCTTGCTGACCGCATACGGGATGAAATTCTATTGCGCTTAGTGAACAAAGATAGATATCAAATCTACGTCCATTGACAGCAAAGGGGTTAAAATTTGTATTAAAAAAAAAGAAAGAACCAAGTCTGGCACGCACAAAGTCGTGAAGAGGGGGAGTGGGGGCCACAGTCAAAGCTCAAGGTAATCAATGATGAGGGTGGGGTAAGGAGCGAAGACAGTCTTTTCCTCCCAAAATATGTCTCCCAAATTTATTTGTCCGAAAAAATAAGGCGGGGTGGTGGGGGAGGGGGGCGGGCTCTAACTTTGTACCTGGTGGGGTGACTGTGGGTCTGCTTTGGCCTCCTGGGCTGGGGGAGGGCGTGGTGGCTCCACTAGGCGTTACCTCAGGCGGGGAGCTGAAGGTCTCACCGGTCGATGTGAGTACACCTCCACCTGAAAATACACGTTTGTTAGCTGATACCTTTCTTGACTGTGATGATCAAAAGCAATTAACCCCTTTGTACAGGTGTTAAGACACCATCATGAATACCACAAGTGTGAAGACACAATCCTGAATAACACAATTGTGAATACTATACTGAGGAGCAAAAGAAATACGACATCATTCGAGAGATGTCGCATTTCTTTTGCTCGTCAGTGTAAGTGTCTACGATAACCCGAATGAGGTCGCATTTCTTTTGCTCGTCAGTGTAAGTGTCTACGATAACCCGAATGAGGTCGCATTTCTTTTGCTCGTCAGTGTAAGTGTCTACGATAACCCGAATGAGGTCGCATTTCTTTTGCTCGTCAGTGTAAGTGTCTACGATAACCCAAATGAGGTCGCATTTTTTTTGCTCGTAGGTATAAATAGTAAACTAAGAACCACATCGAAAACTTTGAGTTTGTTGTTTAGTTACAAAAGACTCAGTTAAAATCCACCTTTTGGTTGCTCTCAGATCAGAATTAGGTCACATAAGGCTCCAGTTTGACACGACTGGTATGTAGTGTCCCTTGAAAGTGAGGACAGAACATAATAATACAAGATCAAGTAAGATCATAACACAGGATCATACGAGTTGTCTTCTCTGGGCAAGTAATCCAAGAAATGTATCAATCTCGTGTTTTTCCAGGCCTTAGTCTTATTCAGGGGGTAACCTCTCTTTACTCACAGTTGCAGGAAAAGCGCAGCTCATAGTCTTTGCACATCGTCCCTTGAGCCTGGTCCATGTGACGACACACTAGACCTTCCGGCAGACGACATGTGACCTGCTGACCAGAGCTTTGCGCTCGCGTATTTTCGCCCACCACTCGGCACTCGATTGACTCCATGTCCGCTTCCGGGCAGAAGGAATAGCGCAAGCGCAGTGAGGTCAAGGTCTCCAAGTCGCCGACGTTGGATAAAGTGGGTGTGTAGGAAGACATCCAGGGTGTCCAGCCTAGTTTCACAGAAAGTCAGTATTAACCCATATCATACCGAGGCTAAAAGCTTCAAATTTGTACTCAAACCAAGGGGAATCACAGCGCTGGACAGACAAACAGTTAGATCCCCTGCCCCCGCCTATGGCAGGCACCCAATTCAAATGTGTACACTGCCATAATTATGTAAGCTACATCATAGTACTTACATATAAGGATATAGACCAATGGCTTTAGTTCAAGGGTGGTGCCAGAATAGCTATTCTGGCACTACTCTTGAACTATTTTAGTCAAACTTATTTCACACACAATGGTGTATTCCAAATGATAAGGGTTAAGAGACTGAAACATTGACCGAGTAACGGATTTTTTTCCTACTTGTCCATGAATATTAACACATTGTACCCTAATGCCAAAATCCCCAGATTCTGCAGTTGTCCTCTGAAGACTGCATTACAGTCCAGAGACAGATCGACCATGATAGTTCAAGGGTGGTGCCAGAACAGCTTGGCGCCCATAGGCGCAAAGCTATTCTGGCACCACCCTTGAACTATCATGGTCGAAACATATCTAGAAAAGCGTGTCTGGGTTAAATGATTTAATGTTAGGTGATTATGTGAAAAAATTATCAGCAAGTAGGTAAGAAAAAGAGTTAAAGTATAGGTATGTCCCTGGTAAAAGAATATATATTTTAAATATTTGTAATGCTCGTGATCTTCAATAAATTATAAATAAGGAATTAAATAATATTTGACTATCGACATAATTATGATGTGATGTGACTGAAGACATGCTGAATGATAAGATCAGCCAAACAGACAACCAAACAACCAACCAATCAATCAGCGTAAACAATGAACAAACGAAATCCACCTTGCGTGCATCGTGGAGGCATTGGCGTCCCCGTGGTGACACTTCCTGTGACCGGTCTAGGCGTCGAACCTACGCTGGGCGTCACTGTGTACGTAAACGACGTCACATTTCCTGGCGTCACAGGCGGCACTGACGTCCCAAAAGATGACGCGGTGTACAGGTTGGTGGTGGGGGTGTGGGAGGGGCCTGGGGAGGAGCCAGGGGCGGGCGTTAGGGTGGGTCCGTGGGTGGGGGTGGGGGCGAGAGTGCGTCCCCCAATGGGCGTGGTGGCTGAAGTCGAGACGGTGATGGGTCGGGCTGGGGTGACGTGCGTGCAGTAGCCAAAGCTGATGTGCTCGATCTGACCTCCGCGGCAGTTGCTGAAAATGTCAGCAGCGAAAAGGTCAAACTTACTTTGATCGTGTAACTGCCTTGACAAACATGTAACCTCTTCACTGCCAACAGACGCATATTCAAGGGTAGTGCCAGATTAGCTTGGCGCCTGAAGGCGCCAAGCTAATCTGGCACTACCCTTGAATTATCATGGTGCTCTAAATTACTGCTAAAAATCAGTCAAGATCTCCCGCCGTCAAAGGAACGTGGACACAAAGTGGTTTCAGCAAAAGGCATAGATCCTCATGAGCCCCAGCAGTTGCGGGGGGCTCATGAGTATCTATACATCTTGCACTTGGATGGTGTCTATTTCCTTGGCATTGAAGGGGTCTATGGAACCAACTTTTGCTGGCAAGATCCACACGAAAAAAACTATATTAACTCATTTTAGGGAGATTACAAATTAAAGTAGGTAAAAGCACTGTCAGGGGTGAGAAGTGTGCATGATCGACCATGATATCCTAACTTTTCCAGCCCCTTGGTGCATGGAAATTTAAATCTAGATCCCCCAAGGGGGGGGGGGGGTCCATATATTTAGCCGGTGTGGACAGCTTTTTCGGTCTTGGCGACCTCGTCAGCACACCATTTGGGATACTGGTGGAAGGCAGGAACTTCTGCCTACCTGCAAAGACAGCCACATTTTACTGTGGCGTCTGCAGGGGCATACATTCAATGCCTCCACCTAGAGCTAAATTTCCATGCACCCTAAGAGAGAACCTACTAAAAGGGGGGAAGGGTTTGTTACGATTGTGGTTGTGTTATCCTGTGAGAGCGTACATGTGTTATTCGTAGGTAACGATCTGATGTTTATTTGAGCTATCACGGTTACGATTCACGTGCCTTTTTAGTTAGATTTCCTTTTGTTCGTGAGTAGAGCCGTTTTCGTTTTGTTAAGTTTAGTCCGGAGCGTGCTAGAAGGGTCGCACTGTCTAGTGGCCTCGTAAGTGTCACGTCGGTTAGTTGACATCGCAACATTTTCGCTACTTTTTGTTTTCCTGTGCGCGTGTATTGAGCAGCCTTTGTTTTGTTTTGGGAATGTTCTCGTACTTTACAGAGCTACCAGGTGATAGGGATACCATACTTTTATGTGACTTAATTATACGCTAGAATTTAGAGCTGAAGTAAGCAGCCGTGTTTTTGTAGCCTGTTATAGTTTTTCTCGAAAGTTCATGTTAATGAGTTTCGGCTGCGTGTTTCGTTCTGATTGGTTGAGTTGTATGATTTCCGTGGAAGTTTCTAGATTTTTGATAATATATATAAGGAGGGCGCTGGGAAAGCCCGGTCGTACATTGTCTTGCTTTGTCAGTTGTAGAGACACATACAGTTTATTGCGAGAGACGCTGTGTATGAGAAACTTTGTGTCGCAGTGAGGACATCGCAGAAGAGACTTTGTATCAGTAGTTCGTGCATTTGAAAGTGCATTACTGTGTGGATATCGCATCACTGAATTAAATATTGTTGGAACTGTTACTCCGGTATTGTCTACATCCTTAAGCCACGTGTGACGGATTGCAGCTGAACGAGGTTTACTTTAAAGAACTCTACGTGTGTGTGTGTGTGTGTGTGTGTGTGTGTGTGTGTGTGTGTGTGTGTGTGTGGTGTGTTTATCATACTTCGACTACAACTCCACCACGTAACAGGGTTGCAGTCGATATTGTAGTAATAAATGAAAAGAAAACAGGAGACTGACAGTGCTAATAATTTAGGAAGATTACAAATTAAAGTAGGTAAAAGTACTGTCAGGGGAGAGAAGTGTGCATGATCGACCAGTGATCATAGATCTACTTTGGTCAAAGCACAAAAAAAAAAGAAAGAACAGAGAGAGTGCGCTAAGAAAGTGACTGGAAGCAACGCATATGGTATCACATATCCCACTGTTTCAGCCCCTTGCCGGGGAGGGGGGGGGGGCTTCCATATGCATTGCTTCCAGTCAATTTCTTAGCGCACCCCCTCTTTCCTATCTTTTTTTTTTTTTTTTTGGTGTGCTTTGACGAAAAGTAGATCTATGATCACTGGTCGATCATGCACACTTCTCTCCCCTGACAGTGCTTTTACATACTTAATGTGTAATCTTCCTAAAATATTAGCACTGGCAGTCTCCCCTTTTCTTTTCATATTAACTCATTGTACCCGAGGTACGAAATACCCACATTTGGGAGTTATCCTCTGAGGACTGCATTACATTTCATTTCAGGAGTCAGATCGATCACGATAGTTCAAGGGTGGTGGCAGAATAGCTTGGCGCCTATAGGCGCCAAGCTATTCTGCCACCACCCTTGAACTATCATGGTCGAGCCATATCTTGCTGTGGTGTGTCGCGGGCAGAATGAGTTAAGAAGTTACTATAGACCGCTACAGCCTTACAGCCTTCAGCTGGCTTAGTCTCCGTATTTGCACCAGTATCCAAAGTACTTCTTTAAAGTACCATTACGGATAAATCTGAAGACACATTTCAGCACCATTTGTGTTTGTTATGCCTTGTCGACACACTTAATGAGCATAACAACAGTTTGGACACGCAGCAAAGGCACACGAAAAATCGCACTTATTTATTCTGCGTTACCGTTAGCGTATCAATTCTATTTTTAGCTGTTTCTCGCACTGATAGCGTTGTATTTTTAGAATGGAGTGGAGTCATTGTCAAGTTACTTGATATAAAGACGAAGTGTGCTAGACCTGTGTGTATCGTTTCGTAACCATCTGTTACAGAAGTGTATCTTTGAACAGTTACAGCGGTAGTGGGCCTTTAATAAACGTGTGTTGGTTTGTGATTTAAACTGTAAAAGTATAGACTATGTCAAAATCTCAGACCAAGAAGCAAGTCATCAGATCTCTTGCTGCTATGGTTTCCATTATAAAAAAAAGATTTGCTGACAGGATTTCTTTGTTGTTTTGTTTGGGTTTTTTTTTTTTTTTTGCACTCAGGCACCGTATTGGAACTACAACTGTCACTCTGCTGTAAAATACTTACTTGCACGACTGCTGTTCAGATTATTCTAGATAGGCGGCTACGACCCCCCCCCCCCCCTCCCCTCTCCCCCCCCCCTCCCCTCTCCCCCCCCTCCACACCCATCCCAACTGTCTAAAACCAACAACATACATACAGTCTATTAGAGCCAGCAAAATAATTACTTATGACTTAACTCTTTCAGCCCGGCGCACGTATTTAAGAAATTTTGGAGGCATCATCTAACGACTATGCACCAGTTGCAGAAGATGGATCGACCTTGATAATGCAAGGGCAGTGCGAGATTAGCTTGGCGCCGACAGGCGCCAAGATAATCTGGCACTACCCTTGAAAATTATCATGGTCGACCCATTTCTAGCTGTGGTGCCGGTCAGGGCTGAATGGGATAATAAATCAATATGTATTTCATTAAAACGTATTTATTTACTTATTTATTATGAATGAACAAACAAACAAACAAATTACCAGATCTCGCAGTGCTGGTTGCACACAGAGCTGTCTTCCACTCTCTCTCCGTCTCTGTACAACTTGCCGTTCACCTCGCAAGCCGGGGTCTCACACAGGGGCTCAGGGATGCAGATCACTGGCGGGGTCAGACTGTCATACACCTGACCTACAACATTTAAATAATAAAATGAAAGTAGGCGTTTGTTCCCGACCAAAACATTAGTGTGGCATACAGACATTTGATCTTAAGTTAATAAAACACACTTTAAGTGTTGACTTTAGGATCCGTCAGTCACTGCTTCTGTCAAAATGGTTCAGTAAATCTGCAAAAGTCAAGATGTCGTCAATGGAAAAAGGATATAAATCGGTCAGCAAGAGGCATAGATCCTCAAGAGCCCCCTCAACTGCGGGGGCTCTCGAGGATCTATGCCTCTTGCATTTGGGCGTGTTCGATGTGTGCCGATTGTAAAGAGGTTAAAATTAATCCAGGCAGTATGATCAAATTGGTGTAGACCCCAAAAGGGAGAAGGAGGGCAATGAGACTGTACCTTCTGGGCAAGGGTGAAGGTCGCAGCCCTCTGAGCATGTGCTACCCTCGGCATGACACTCAGCAAGAACTTGTGTGTACACCAAGCGGTTGAGGCAGGTTTTGGGGGGACACCCGGTGATGCAGGGGTTGTAGGTCTGGCAGTCCTCACATTCCATGGCTGTAATGTCACAATAATAATAATAATAATAATAATAATAATAATAATAATAATAATAATAATAATAATAACAATAAACAAATAATCATAATTATATACCAATAACAACAACATTTTTAAAAATGATACACTCACCACACAGTCCGTTTTTGCGCCATTTGATTTGGACCCCCTTGGTGGCGCAAATGTGGGCGTACGCGGCAATGGCGGTGCACATGCACTCGCAGTCGCCACCTTGATCACACGCGCATGCGTCGAACACGCACCTGTTCCAAAAAAACAAATTACGTTACCATTTGCAAATTTCTTGTTATTTTATTAAGTATCCGTGGACAAGCCCACCGCTCCTGGGGATTCATCGCGATACAAATGCTCTTTATTATTAAATCCTCCTCTGCAAACAAAAGAACAACAATAAACGCATGACTCTAACAACAACAAAAACACTTTTGGAACATTAACCCATTTAGCCCCGAGTCCCTACAGCAGGAGATGCAGTGACCATGATAATTCAAGGGTAGTGCCAGATGAGCTTGGCGATCCATCTCCTGCAGCTGGTACATCATTAGTCATTAGGTAACACCTCCAATATTTGGGAAATGGGACCCTGGTGTTAAATGGGTTAGACACACCTGCTGCATATTTCCTCGTAATCCATAACTATTTCATGGTTGCATGGTGTACAATTCATACACTACAGGCCTGTTATTGGTGCCAAGCTATCATTCTGGCACCACCCTTTAACTATCATGGTGGACCGGTCTCCTGGCCTGTAAAGTCGCCTTCAGCGTACAACTACAAGATTTGGGCACCGATACCCGTATGGACGCAATGTGCTAAACAGAAGGTCAGTAAAGAAACGTACTTTTCCATGTATTTGGCGTAGGGTTCCACGGCGTGACAAGGCCGGAAGAGGTCTGATGCCAGCACGCCGCACTTCTTTTGCGCCCACGGCTTCCGGTGTGGCGCGAGCGCGCACGTGTCCTCTACTTCCTTTGAGTCTGCGCAGTAGGCGTGCATCTTCCAGCTATCGCCAAACGTGGTGGCGCGGACGGCCGGCGGTCCGCCTTGGGGTGTGGTGAAATCGTCCTTCTGGTCGCCGTTGAAGTTGCCGCAAAGACCTTGTACCTGAGATGACAAGCAGCCTGTGGTTGACTCATCCCAATAATGCCAGACAAACTTTACATGTGCACTGTACGATGCACAAGTATAATTAAGCCTTTAGGCTGTCGGTAGAGGTTTTTGTCGGGATGATTCCTGCCGGAATCACTCACGACAAAAACCGCTATCGACAGCAAAAGGGTTAACAAGCTTCGAGTTTGCACCGCGTACTTGTCCACTGCTTTTGTTTTTCTTCTACTAAGATCACACTGAGTTCATCTTTTGAAAACGAGCCAACTGCAAGAGACATAGATCTTTATGAGCCCCCGCAGGGGGGGAGGGGTGGGGTTGGAGGAGGAGGGGGGGGGGGGGAGAGAGACCAGATGAGACAAAAACTAAACGAGACGAAGGGAGACAAATTAATAATTAATCAGTCACCTCCTGCTCAACAAAATGTCATGTGACCAATAAGGACGACGATCTCGTAGTGGCGAACGATTGGAAATATTATTTCTAAAGCACCATAACATGAATAACTGAATACGTGCAATAAATTCTGCGTTACCTGGCCACGGAGGTGAGTGGCTAGCTTGATGTAGACCCGCGTTCCTTGGTCCCACTGCAGGGACAGACCGAAGGGGGTATCGGTGTGAACAAAACGTCCGATTGTCCGCACTTTAATGGGGGATCCAGGTTCCTCTGTCACTGGAAGACCTCGCACCATCTGAACGCTGTAGAACGACGCGGTTCCTGTGCAGACAAAAATGACCATGAAAATCTTGACACACCGGCTGAGCCCTAGCGCGTCACGATTCCAGTAACAGAAAGTTAATTGTCCTCTAAAGATTACATTTGGATGAGAATGTAGTTTAACCGTGGTAGTTCAAGGGTGGTGCCAGGACAGCTTGGCGCCAACAGGCGCCAAGCTATTCTGGCACCACCCTTGAACTGTCATGGTCGATCACTAACTTCCTGAAGTGTCTTTTCGTGTGTTTAAACAGGCTGTGCTGATAAACGGTAAATTTTCTTTCAAACATTGTACGTCTCTTTCGTGGTTCAATACACCGGAATATTTGTTTACAAACACGTGATCACTTAAAGAATTGAAGCATGGTACCAGGTTCGCCGATAGAGAGTTCCACCATCTTGGAGCACGTGACCCCGCTCGTGCCGCACGCCACGTTCTCTGTGGTGACGAGGAAGGACTGGTTGCCGCTGTGACGTGATCGAACCAGTACGTAGTCGCACGACCCCTGGAGAAATTCAAAATATTTTTCTTCTTTTGTTTTTCGTCTGTTATGATTTGGTAAAACGAGGTATGTCCATTATTGTGAATAAGTGAGTTTCATTGTAATACAACTGCGGGCCGTGATTTGGCGAAACCTTGCATGTCCATTTTGTGAAAAAGCGAGATATGCATTATAATACAAGGAGAATGTCGCTGTTCACAAAAATGAAGGCTACATAACAGCAACAGTTCAGGCGACAGCTCGCAAATGATAGATCAAGGGTGGTGCCAGAATGGACGCCAAACTAGTCTGGCACCGCCATTTCAAGAACTAGGTCATGGTCAATCTGTATATTGTTGTAAAGAGTGTTAGGACTGAATAGGCTAACCTCTTTACCGCCGAGAAAGAAACGACCACCACCCAAATGCAAGAGGCATAGATCCTCATGAGCCCCCGCAGTTGCGGGAGCTCATGGGGATCTATGCCTCTTGCTGACGCTACTTTTTTGTAATTATGTTCCTTGGACAGATGTTGTTCTTTAGTTTTAAATAATGAAAGATTTCAGAAATTCGATTTGCACCCAGGGGCATTAGTGTGATATAAGACCGTCAGTGTAAGAAATGAGCAACACTTGTTTATAATAATTTATTTCTTTCCGTCTTCCGGTATTTTTTTAAAAAAATTTTATTTTAACTTATTTTGTTACCTGGAACTGGTACTCGCGGCCATCAAAGGTGGTGTAGTGGGAGTCGCCAACAGCGCTGCACATTCCGGGGCAGTCTTGTTTCTCACACTGCCACTTGCGGCTTTGGCACGTGCTGCCCGACAGAAATAATATAATGAGCTCTTCAACGCTATGCAGCGCAGTATCCCCAAAGATGGGATCAAGACACTTTACACTTAAATAACTGAAATCATCTAAGAACACAAATACATTTTAATAACAATACACAAAGAAAGATATACCAACAGGCACCGAAACTAAGTACATTCGGTTTAATTAGTTTTTATTGTATCATTAACACACCAGGACAAAACGAAACATAAGCTTATAAAATGATCTTGATGGTGTAATTATAAAGTGAATGGATATGCAAATGCGGTAGATAACTGAACCGCTTAACTTATTCTACCCCAACACCGAAATCCCCAAATTTTGCCGTTGTTCTCTGAAAACTGCATTGCAGTGCAGGACACATATCGACCATGATAGTTCAAGGGTGATGCCAGAATAGCTTGGCGCCCAAAGGCGCCAAGCTATTCTGGCATCACCCTTGAACTATCATGGTCGATCCTTATCTTGCTGTGGTGTGTCCTGAGTAGAATGAGTTAAGATATCTATAATAGCAGAAAGTAAGTGCGTGCATAGACACATTCACACCTTGAAACAGGCAATGGACATTTCAATGACAGGAAAACTTACTGAAAGGTACGGAAGGCTTAATTTACCAGTTTCAGTACACAGCAGCGTATTCTCAGGACAGTAGCTTATTCTCACGGCATATTGCATGACCTAACTCAGTGAGAATCCGTTCACAGGGCCGACGTCGGCCGCAGAAGGCCCGTGCCGTCGTGCGCGGGCCTTCTGCGGTCGACTTCGGTCCGGAGAGCTTTCGCTTACTGAGCTTTCCTTGCTTTACCATTTGTTGCAGTCCTTCAAGATGGTGTCGCCCTCGAAGTACGCATGTCCGCCATGGTGACACGGGCACATGTTCGCTTCGACGCAAATGCCATTCTCCAGAACTAGTCCCTCGTTACACGTGCAGCCGGGCTTGCACTGGCCGGGGTTGGCACTGCAGGTGATTAATTAGAACAGTTAACGAGGTCATGAATATCTAGTCCTTTAACGCACTGACTGGGGTTAGCAAAGCACGTGATAAGCTAGAACAATTAATGAGGTCATATTTAATCCTTTATCGCACTGATTGGGCTTAGCAACGCACGTAAGACATTAGAACAATTAATGAGGTCACAATCTAGTCCGGCATTGCACGCGCAGCCGGGATTGCACTGGCCGAGGCTAGCACTGAAATGGACATTTCCAACTTCATTGACCCACATACTAGTTTTAAGGGCTTTTACTTACACCTGATGAAATAATGATGTATACAAAATGAATGCATTGGCTCAATTCCAATCGCTACGAACAAACTATCAACAACATTACAAAAGAACAATTATTCGCGATAATAATTCCCAAAAAGAAGAAACACACTCTCAGAAATGCCAAGTATGACACAGATTATTCGTGATCTATAATTATGATCTTCATGTACCTGCAGGTGGGCTGTATATCCAGACTGTCGCAGGTGAGGGGGCAGAGTGTGGGGCAGTCGCTGTAGTGCATGGTGGGGGGACACAGGTCCTGTACCACAGTCGGGACATCTACCTCTCCGGCGTCAGACTCCTGGGCGGCACAGTCCCACTGAGCGTCCATGCAGGTGCTGAAACCGTAATCATCATCATCATCATCATCACCATCATCATCATCGTCGTCGTTGTCGTTATCTTGATCGTGTCACCACACTGGTTGTCTCCCGCGATTCGCTACCGTTGGTACCGGTAGCGAATCGAGGGAGACACCCAGTGTTGCATAAGTGCTGAAATATGCTGAAATCATCATCATCATGATCATCGCTGAAATCACGTCGACCACACTGGTTGTCTCCCTCGATTCGCTACTGCTGGTAGCGAATCGAGGGAGACAACCAGTGTGCAAGTAGACATGTCGCGCCATCAAGTCAGCACGTTAATAACTTGACCCCTTTACTGCCAGTGAACGCAGACTGTGTTTCTGAAATCTTTGCTAAGTCTGCGCCACAGAGCTCCAGCAGTCCCAGGAACATGGATTCAAAGTGGGGGTCAGCAAGAGGCATAGATCCTCATGAGCCCCCGCGAATGCGGGGGCTCATGAGGATCTATGCCTCTTGCATTTAGGCGTTGGTCATGTTGCGAAGGGGTTACAATGTTTTTATTATGTGAAACAATGAAAATACCGCTTTTTCTCACACAATGGGCGTAGCTGCTTTTGTCTAGTCACGGCAGATTTGTGTGCACTTCGGTGATTTTGGACTGACCTTACGGCTTCGAGCCGTAAGGTCCAAAATCACAGACCAGCACCCGCAGTCTTTTCGTGCTGAGAAATATAATGGCGTCTCACCAGACTTCGGCGCCCATACGTGCTGTGAACCCAGGCTCGAACTCGCGTCCGTCAAACATACACGGACAGAGGGACACCGCCATGCATGCGTTCTCCTGGTTCAGGGCCTCGCCATCCGGGCAGTTGCAGCCTTCCACGCAGCGCGGGCTGCACGTGCCACGCGCCGCCGCCATGTTGGTGCACGTGCGCTCGCAAGGGTTGCCGCATACCTGGTACTCCTGCCCTCCAGGGCAAGTCAGAGCTGGACACGTGAAGAAAAAAAGATTCTCTTACAGCTGTTGTAACGACCCTAACGCCGGTTTGCGGGAGTACACCCCAGATAGACTCACTCGGGGAGTATGCCACATGTACACTTCTATTCAAATGAGATGCGTACGCATCTCATTTGAATAGAAGTGTACTTGTGGCATACTCCTCAAGCGGGTCTATCTGCGGGAGTGCAGAATCTCATTTGAATGGAAGTGTACTTGCGGCGTTCTCCTCGAATGGGAATGGTATCGTCAATAGAACTAAGGGGTTAAAACCTTTACTTACTTACTTACGCCTGTCACCCCTACCCGGGTATAGGCCGTCGACGAGAGACCTCCAGCAACTCCTGTCCTGTGCTTCTCCTTCGATTCTACTCCAGGTGGTTCCCAGTCTCTTGATGTCTGCTTGGAGGTCTCGACGCCAGGAGTTTCTCGGCCTACCTCTTTTCCTCTTTCCCTGGGGGTTCCATGACAATGCCTGCCTAGTGATACTGGAAGCTGGCTTTCTCAGACTGTGACCGATCTATCCCCATCTTCTTCGCCCAATTTCATTCTCTGCTGTTATCTGCTCTGTTCTCTCCCAGAGTCTGACGTTGCTGATCTTCTCTGGCCAGTGGATTTTCAAAATTCTTCTAAGGCAACTGTTCATGAAGGTCTGTACTCTGTTGACTGTGGTTTTTGTCAATCTCCATGTCTCTGCTCCATATAGGAGAACTGCTTTTACATTGGAGTTGAAAATCCGGACTTTGGTGTGTTGTGACAGCTCTCTGGAACTCCACACTTTTTTCAACTGAAGAAAGGCTGCTCTGGCTTTACCGATTCGTGCTCTGACATCTGCATCAGTGCCGCCTTTTTTGTCTATGATGCTCCCCAGATAGGTGAAGGACTCCACCTCCTCCAACGGGGTGCCAGCAAGCAAGACTGGTTCTTCCCTGGTTGCGTTCAGCCTCATTGTCTTTGTTTTCTGTTTGTGAATGGTGAGGCCCACTTGGGACGAGATGTCAGCAAGCCTCGTGGTCTTGTCCTGCATTTGTTGATGAGTGTGGGACAGTAATGCCAAGTCGTCTGCAAAATCGAGGTCGTCGAGCTGTGTCCACAGTGTCCACTGTATTCCACTTCGTCTGTGCTCTGTGGTCATCTTCATGACCCAGTCTATGGCCAGTAGGAAGAGGAACGGAGACAGCAGACACCCCTGCCTGACACCAGTTCTGACCTGGAGCTCTCTGGTGAACTGCCCTTCGTGGATCACGCGACATGTCATGCCATCATAGCTGCTCTTGATCAGGCGGACGAGCTTTGTGGGTACACCGTAGTGTCATAGGAGTTTCCACAGAGTCTCTCGGTCCACGCTGTCAAATGCTTTCTCATAATCCACAAAGTTGACGTACAGCGGGGAGCTCCACTCCAGAGACTGTTCCACGATGATGCGGAGAGTGGCGATCTGGTCTGTACATGATCGGTTCTTCCTGAATCCTGCTTGCTGGTCTCTCAGCTGGGGGTCAACGGAGCTCTTCATTCTCTCCAGGATGATCCTGTTGAAGACCTTTCCTGGTACTGACAGCAAGGTGATTCCTCTGTAGTTGGAACACTTGCTGAGGTCGCCTTTCTTGGGAAGCTTGATTAGGTACCCCTCCTTCCAGTCAGCTGGCATCACCTCCTCTTCCCAGATCTTTCCAAACAGTGGGTACAGCATCTCAACTGTTGTCTCTAGGTCTGCTTTCAGAGACTCCGCTGGGAGGCCATCTGGCCCTGCTGCTTTGCCATTCTTCAAAAATGCCACTGCTTTTCTGATCTCTTCCCGGCTGGGTCTGTCACAGCTGATGGGTAGGTCGGTCTCTGCCGGCTGGATGTCGGGGGGGGGGGGGGGGGGGGGTCGGGTGGGCTAGGTCTGTTCAGTAACTCTTCAAAATACTCGGCCCATCTGTCGAGTTGGTCTGCTCTGTCTGCAATAGGCTTGCCTTCTTTGTCTTTTACTGGTCTTTCTGTATGGCCATACTTACCCGACAATCTTCTGGTAATGTCGTAGAGCTGTTTCATGTTGCCGCTGCCTGCTGCCTTTTCTGCCTCTGCTGCCAGGCTGTCTGTGTAGGCCCTCTTGTCTGCCCTGATACTCCTCTTCACCTCGCGGTTGGCTTCCGAGTATTCCCCCTGTGCCCTTACTTTGGCTGCTCTCGTGCGACTGTTGTTGACCGCTGCTTTCTTCTGCTTCCTCGCTTCTATCTTCTTCAAGGTCTGTGCCGACAGCCAGTCCTTGTGGTGGTGTTTCCTGAACCCTACAGTGTCTTTGCAGGTTGAGTTCAGCGCCTCTCTAACTGCCTTCCACTGCTGCTCTGTGGTGACCGCCTCCTCTTCATTTACTAGCTCCTGTAGCGCTTGAAACCGGTTGGACAGGACCAGTTTGAACTCTTCTCTAACTCCAGTTTCTCTCAGGAGGCCTACATTATAGCGCTGTCTTCTTGTTGTCTCTGTGCGGCTTTTCTTTAGCTTGAGCTTCATTCTTAAGGTAAGCAGATGGTGGTCTGAGGCGACATCTGCTCCCCTCCTCACTCGAACATCTTGAAGGGATCTTCTAAATTTCTTGCTAATGCAGATATGGTCTATTTGGTTCTCTGTTGTATGATCAGGTGAGACCCAAGTTGCTTTGTGTATTCTTCTGTGTGGGAAGATGCTGCCTCCAATGACAAGTCGGTTTAGAGCACAAAAGTCTACAAACCTCTCCCCGTTCTCACTCATCTCCGAGCCTAGTCCCTGTCTCCCCATCACCTCTTCGTATCCGGTGTTGTCCTCCCCTATTTTGGCATTAAAATCGCCCATGACGATGGTGATGTCTCGCTCCGCACATTTGTCCACGGCACTCTGGAGTCGGTCGTAGAACTCTTGTTTCTCTTCCTCGTCACTGTCATTGGTGGGCGCATAACACTGGATGACGTTCAGCTTGAGCTTTTTCTTGGTTCTAAAGGCTGCTGTTATAATTCTTGGCCCAAGAGGTTCCCAGCCCATCAGCGCTCTCTGTGCCACTGGTGACAGCATGAGTGCTACTCCTTCTGTATGGGGGGCGTTAAAACCTTTACTCATGAGAAATAGTTAACCCTTTGGGCATTGATAGTGATTTAGACCAAAATCGATAACGACACTAAAAAGGTTAACAAATTTGAAAAAAAAATCAAACTCATCCTACAAAATATCACTTTCTGTGATTTCTGTGATTGTGTTGTAACTGGCATTTCTAAGCGTGTTTCTTTCTCCTTTGGGTTTTCCAACCTTACGGTTTCAGCGCTTAATGTCTAAAATCACAGACTAGACAGACAAATAATCACTGACAAACTTACCGCATTCCGAGACGTTCAATCTCCAGTTGACCATGACCCCGAGCGAGGCGCACGTGTCGGCATACTGACCGAGTGAAGGACACAGGCAGTCCTGTAGGTTGGCTTCACACCCGCAGATGTCGTACAGGCAATTTTGGTAGTAACTCTGTACGTCTTCTACTCCATGACACGCTGTAACATAAGAAATGAAATAAAAATGTTTGTAAAAAAATGAATAAAAAAAAAATCACACACACAAAGAATGAGCCTTTCCAATTGCAGATATCCCATTTTGACCGAACCAAACTGAAATAAACTATCAATGACCATTTCATTCTCCCGCTGCCGAGATTGAAAGAATAAATTCTTGGTAAACCAAACTTTCAAAAGACATCAGCTGCAAGTGTGGGGGTCTGATATCACCAGTGAGCGACAAAACGTTAACATATTCGAGATGACCAGCATGTAGACACGCGGCGAACAGCCGCGTGTCCGCATGCTGGTCGTCTAGAATGAGTTCAATACATTTCTGATTCTGATTCAGTGAAATAATGCGCACAACAAACTGGTTGTTAGCGAATCGAATAGACAGAGACAACCAGTGTGTGCAGCCGAAATAATAGAATAATCACATCACACTGGTTGTCTCCCTCGATTCGCTACCGCTGCTCGCGAATCGAAGGAGACAACCCAAGTAAGACTAGCACTCACGTTTGAAGAGGTCAGCCTTGAGGGTCTGACACAGTTGTTCCGCTTGCTGGAGGCGCTGGGCGTT
Source organism: Semisulcospira habei (assembly GCA_036245525.1). Classification (NCBI taxonomy): domain Eukaryota; kingdom Metazoa; phylum Mollusca; class Gastropoda; family Semisulcospiridae; genus Semisulcospira; species Semisulcospira habei. Next base: position 319,880,171 of record BTPG01000002.1, read on the forward strand.
ACTCTCACAGGGCTTGGGGGCGGACTCAGTGGACGTGTCCCGGCAGGTGGGGTCCGTCTTCCACCTGTCAGGCAATAGAGGTGAAAAGTTTAAACCCACTTAGCTCCAACGCCCTACAGCAGGAGATGGATCGACCGTGATAATTCAAGGATAGCGCCACTGGCACTACCCTTGAATTATCATGGTCGATCCATCTCTTGTAGCTGGTACATTGTCGTTAGGTAACATTTCCAATATTTGGGAAATGCGGCCGTAGGTTTAAATGGGTTGACTGTAACAACTGCATGGAACTGTTCCTGTGATAGAAGTTATTGTTGGCATCAGAAGGAGAATTACGTGTAGTCCATTTTTCTGTGTGTGTAGTTTGAAAGAGGGGTTTCACCCAAAACTTTAATAAAACTGTGTTATACTTGTCCTTTTCAAGCATATTCATATCTTTGTTGAGACTTTATTTGCATTTTACACTTCTGGTCGCAGGAATTTAACGGAGAATTGGAAAAAAAAGTTTCAAACAAAACTAACATTCCTGTAACTAAAGATTAGAGATTAGTCATTGCAACAACGGCCCAGGTAAACAGACGAGAAAGGTCCATACGGCATGCCCATCGAAAGGTCTTGTTTAATTAAAGTAGCACAGCTGCAATGCGCCTGAATTGATCAGTTTTTATGTCGTACTCCATAGGCAATATCTGTTCCTGTACCCCATAATCCGCCCGTTAGGGCAGTCCATTATCACTCCTGTGACGTGAAGGTTAAACCCCGAAATAAACAACCATTGCAATGCCAGTTTTGACAACACTTCACACTAACCTGTTGCCAAAAGCATTCACGTTTGTCTCCGTGTCGCCATCTAGAGTGAGGAAGTCGTTGTGCTGGTCTTTGTCGAAGGTACCGCACAGACCGCGCGTTTTGCCCAGCAGGGAGGGCGGGGCTGACACGTACACGCGCATGCGCCCATCCCACAAGATCGACAGCCCATTGGACAGATCGACCTGTCAATCAAAAACATGCGATGTCATTGGCTCGTTTAACGAATTTCTTTATTGCTGTATTTCATTTTATTTCATTTTATTTCATTTCAATTGTTTATTTATTTATTTATTTATTTATTTATTTATTATTTTATTTTATTTTATTTTATTTTTATTTTATTTTTATTTTTATTTTATTTTATTTTACCTTTACGCCGTTCAAACAAAATAAGTCCTTCTCTGCTAGTGTACGCAAAAATACGTCTTTCAAAGCAGGGCACATTCAGCATGCATAATCCCATCAATGCATGGAACGCGGATATGAATAGCGTCAGCAAGAGGCAAAAAAACCTCAAGAGCCCCCGCATCTGTGGGGGCTCATGAGGTTCTTTGCCTCTTGCAGTTGGGTGATGTTCACATTTTTAACTTTTCAGGCAGTGCGCGGATTAATCTACTCAAAAACCTTAAAGGCTACCACGCGTATTTTCAAAACACTCTCACCTGCATGAAGAGGGAGGATACCATGAAGACCTTGACCTTCTCGAGCTGGAGGGGCAGTGTCTTGACCTGACGTCCGTTCACGGTCAGTTGGTGGTTGCGGTCCAGGCGGATGATGTCATTGTTGAAGTCAATCGTGACGGATTTTATGCATGGCGTGTCCTTCTGTGCACACTGTAAAGTCAATGATTTTCTGTTTAAATGAATGCGGTTTTTGCAAGTCAAATTTGCTTTCCAACATTTCGGAAAACGTTCAACGCTTAACGTCTTTTGTCCAACACGAAGGTTATTTCAAAGACGGGGCACCAAATAGGGTCTGAACAAAGTTTTGAGCCCCAGCTATATTCGAACCCTCGACCATTCGGACGAAAGTCGAAGGCTCTACCACTGAGCCACCCAGCTCCCCCCCTTCCATCCCCTCCCCCAACATTCTGGAGGCCAAGGAGAAAAAAAAAAAGCAAAGATTGTATAAAATAATAAATTAAATAAATAAATAAATAACGTACAAGACAAAATACTGAATGTTCTCTATAAATAAATGTGTGTTCATAAATTAACACGATTAACCCCTTCTCTGCCACAAGACGAATATTTAGTTTCTGAATTCTTTCTTCATTTTACGACGAAAATCCAAAACCGTCCAAGGAACATAGTCCAAAATTAGTCTCAGGCAAGAGGCATAGATCCTCGTGAGCCCCCGCGAATGCGGGGGCTCATGAGGATCTTATGCCTCTTGCAGCTGGATCATGATCCCTTTTTCTCGGCAGCGAAGGGGTTAAACCAACGATTTCGATGACCTCCCACCTCGATGTTGTCAATGGTGACACTGTAATCCTTGTCTTGCTGCAGATAGTAGGAGCACGTGCCGGTGAAGTCATAGCGCGTGCCGTCAAACGTCACGTAGTGGGGACCCCCGACAGCAGCACAGGTAGACGAACACTTGTTGGTGGTGCAATTCCATTTACCAGCGCGACACGTGCTGAAATTTTTTTTTTTTTTTTTTTAATCTCACGTAGTAAAACTCTTCATCTTGAAAAGGCCTTTAAACAATTTCGTTGGCGCTGGCAAATTGTGTCTCTGACAGCTTTGTTCAGAGACCCACCCGCCCGTCCAAAAGAACACAAAACTAGGACGGACACGACTCAAGTGGTGTCAGCAAGAGGCATAGATCCTCATGAGCCCCCGCATTTGCGGGGGCTCATGAAGATCTATGTCTCTTGCGATTGGACCGTGTTGACGTTTTCCCAGCCGTGAATGGGTTAAACAATGTCCTCGCCGGGTTTTACATTTTTGTTGTTGTTGAAGTATATGTTGAGCCGAAGCTAAAGACTGTCTGCGCCCTGAAAGGTCCGGGAGTGACCTATTGAACTCAGTCATCCCGAGGTTGGGATGGTACCTTGGTTGGTAACCAACAGCATGACTGTAATTATTATGACCGTCATAATAATACCGTCAAAATATGTATTATTATTTCAAAGCGTAGGCTTATCTAAAACCAATAGGTGTCTCTAAAACGCGACTTGAAAACGTTTTGATCAGTTGCAACTGTAAGGCAAAAGACAGTAAAATCGTTTTCGTGAAAAGCAAGAGTTTCGTTGCACTACAACGAAATCTTGCATTTAACGAAATGGACTTAAATGTCTGTGAAGCAATCTTGTCATTCGAAAAACGGATTTTATGCTATTTTCTCAGTGTGGTAGGTACCCTTTTCACATGGAACATCATACAGTTGCCATACTGAATTTTGTGTGCATATATTTGCATATTATGGGACACAACGCGCTTGGAACTACATTAAACCAACCATGTGTTGCAGTCCAGTTGCATCGTTTCTCCGCTCCGGTAGTCCTTGTCGGCGTGCGCACACGGACACTGCTCCACTGCAATGCATACGCCCCCGTGCAGCACGGTACCGGAAGGACAGAAGCAGCCGTCTACGCATGCCTGGTTCTTGCACGAGGCGGTGGGGGTCGCGCAGGTGCGCGTGCAAGAGCTGCCACATTCCTGGAACTCCTTGCCTCTCCTGCAGGTCACGGCTGCAAAACGGAGGAGGCGCGAAATAGCGCGTGAATTTCTAACTTGTGCTGGTTTGTGATTTTGGACCTTACGGCTCTAGAGCCGTTAGGTCCAAAATCACACACCAGCAAACAAATGAGAAGGAGGGTTCCAAAGGATGATTCTGTATGAGTGATGAGACAAAAAATCCAACACCATATATTGGTAGAACGCTGGCTTTACTAGATGTAGCCAATGCTGCCACTACAGGCTGCCCGTGACACACCGCAGCAAGATATGCCCGGCTCGACCATGATACTTCAAGGGTGGTGCCGGCAGAACGATACGCCGGCTTGGTGCCTATTGAGACGCCAAGCTATCCTGCCACCACCGTTGAACTATCATGGTCGATCTGTTTCCTGAATTGTAATGCAGTCATCAGCTGGAGCCGGGATAACTCCGAAATGTGGGTATTTCATACCTCGGGCACAGTGAGTTAACGGGACCATTCTGTGTGCAATTATGTCAGTACAAACGGGCACATAATTATCAGAGTAGTACAAGTTACAAATACGTACATGCTGTCTACAGTTTCAGTCATGCTCCCTTACCCCATCCTAAAAAATAAACAACTAAACTTTTTGGGCTGTTGAACAAAAATTGGGGCACTGGAGACAAGTCTAAAAACTAATTTTGACACACAACTGAAAGAAAGATAATATAAACATTAAAAATATGATCGATTATAATGGTTGGATGACTAAACCAATAAAATCGTCATGATTTTAGTTTCCCCACTCACAGCAGCGATCTGGACGTCTCCAGGCCAAGGTCACGCCGCGGTCCATGCATGCGCGTGAGTAAGCTTGCATCGTGTTGCACGTGCATTGGTCGCTGTCCTGCCCGCAACAGTCCCACGTGCAGGCTTCCACATATAGGGCAGGGTCCACAACCTGCAGAGATAGTGTTGATGATAATACGAATAACGCTACTAAAAATATTAACTCAAGGGCACATCGACACCTCCCCACCCCCAACCCCTACACACACTGACACCAGAATCAGGAGAAGAAGAAGATAAACCGAAGGCCACCCCCACAGCCCCACCGGCCCCAACCTCCTCCGTTCCCACGTCTATGCCGTCCCTTGCTGACCAATATCGTTTCTTGATCATCCTCAAAGTAACCAATTTAACCCGGAGGCCTCATTCCAAAATTTTGCAGATGTCATCTAACGATCCAGTTGATGGAGAAGAATCGACCATGATAATTCAAGGGAAGTGCCAGATTAGCTTGGCGCCGTCAGGCGCCAAGCTAATCTGGCACTACCCTTGAATTATCATGGTCGATGCATCTCCTGCTGTAGCGCGTCGGTGCTACATGGGTTACGTTTTTTTTTTACTTGGCCTTTAAGCGTAGGATTGCGATACCTGGTGACAAGGTTGGAACGCGGTATCGTTGGCTATCTGCGTGCACCGTGACTGAGCCGCTAGCGAGGACTGCCTGTGTTCCGGGGTATCCGTCTGGCATCGTGACTTCTGGCTGGCGCCAGGGCAGGTGTCTGCGCCAGTCAAAAGAAAGATCAATTTAACCGCTTCAATGACGAGGAAACTGAACGCACCACCCGTCTGCAAGAGGCATAGATCCTCATGAGCCCCCGCATTCGCGGGGGCTCATGAGGATCCATACCTCTTGCTGAAAATCTCTTATATCTATGTTCCTTTTGCCGGCTGAGTGTTTTGACGTTGAGTGTACAATGATTTTTTTTAACCCACAATCTGCGTCCACTGGCAGTGAAGGGATTAGACTTCTTTTTTTTTTTTTATCAATTCAGCACTTACACAACAAAATATAGATCAACAACGATAGTATAAGGGTAGTGCCCGACTAGCTTGGCGCCTGTGCGGGGCGCCAAGCAAGTCTGGCACCACCCATGAACTACATGCATCATGATCGAGACAGCTCCTAAATTTAGAATTAGGACTGTAGGGTTCCTTAGTTAAACGTCTTATGGGAGAAGGTGAGCCGTTCTGGTTTAGCGTTACAATGATTAAGATTTTGTGTTTACTGTTTTTTAAGCCGCAATGTACAAAGAGTACTTTATTATTTTATTTATAATTTTATTACACACAATGTACTTCAAAGTTGTGTCCTTACCTCCCAAAGCGCTTCGTTTCCAGCTGTCAGCAAAAGGCGCCACTGACGTCAGAACGTGACCTGTGCTGTCCTCAAGGTCGTTTTCAGGGTCGTTGTCAAAGCGACCACACAGGCCGCATGTCCCGTTTTTCAGCTCCTCGGATACCTGCATAGAAACGGAATGAGTGTCCTGAATTAAATTTTGTTTGAATGTGTACCGGCCCGGCGTTTGTCTAGGGTACTCTATTTAACCCCTTCCGTGCCGAGAAAAAGTAAACACGATCCAACTGCAAATAGACACAGATCCTCATGACCCCCCCCCCCCCCACACAGTTGAAGCCTGTTTGTATCCATGTCTTTTGAAACCCTGGGGTACTGTGTCGGATTAACAAAGATTTCAGAGACACTATGTGTCCACTGCCGTGACTAAAGCTTTTGACGATAACTGAACATTTAAAATGATGTACTCAAAGTCAGTTAAATGTCGGTCATAAACCTGAGAGAAAAATACAGACCTTGACCGTGACCTCCTGTTTCCCGTCCCATTTGACCATGACCCCAACAGCTGTGTGAACTGTCAGGTAGCCGCCCACTTTCTCTATCACCACTCCATCACGTGACATCGGTACGCGCTGCGTCTCAGAGTTCCACGTCACTTCCGGATCGCCTGAGGCTAAAAGAGGAGTTCAATTGGCTTTACACGCCGGTTTAATATTTAATTAATTATTTGGTCTTGTTCTTGTTCCAAAGAGCGTACATCTTTCAATTTGCACGTCTTTTGATGCACACAGTAGATTAACCCATTACATGCTAGGCTGACCTTTGGGGTGAAACAGTGGCTTATTGTCCTATGAAGGCTACATTACAGAGATAGATCAACCGTTTAGTTCAAGGGTGGCGCCAGAATAGCTTGGCGCCAGCGGCGCCAAGCTATTCTGGCACCATCTTTGAAATAGCAATCACATTTGTTTCAAGCAATAGTGAATCAGAATTAAAAGGGTTAAAAGCCTGTGCTTTTAATCTACTGCCTCAAAAGACCTACTTCTGACCTCCGGAAACCGTCTACTGATGCCAGAACATGTACCTTGTACCTCGTTGTCAGCGAGAGCTGCCTAGTGTATCCGTTATTAGTTTTATGGTACACGTATATCTTTGGTGTGTGAGAGCATTTCTTGTTGGTGTGTTTAATCTGCTAAGCTTATTTTCCTTGTATATCTTGTTGCGTGAGTGTGTATGTTAGGGAATATAATATATTTGTTGTAGGATGCAAGGTGTATGTATGTTAGTATGTCATTTGTACGGCGCCTAGAGCTTTTCTATCGCCTTATATAGGCGCCTTCAAAATATACATTATTATTATTACCTGACATTCGAAGCTGAATTTTCGTCGTCGTTCCCAAGTAGACGTCCACCTCTCTCTTGCACTTGTCGTTCGGTGTGGCGCCATCGGCGTTGCAGCTGTCGTCGTTGATGACGTGGATGTCGAAGGTGTCATAACGGCAGTCCCTCACCAGCAGGTACTCGCACGTGCCCCGGAATGTGAAGAGCCGGTTGTCGAACGTGCGATAGTGGTCCTGACCCCACGCGGTGCAGGCGGCCGCCTCGGCGGGGGGCGGGTGGACTAGAAAAGGAAAAGCGGTGAGGTGTAATGCCTTCAGAGTCCGAAATAGCTCAGGCGGTTAAACGTCGGAGCAGGGGAGCGAAGGGAATCGCCGGGTCGTGGGTTCGAATCCCCGTCCCGGCCCCGGTAGCTGGACTCACAATCCAGGGGGAAAAAACGGATTTGTTCATATAGCATGTCCGTTGAAAGGTCCTGGTAAATCAAAGTGGCACAGTTGGAGTGCGCCTGAGTTGATCAGTGTTCAGGTCGTACTCCATAGGCAATAGATTTCCCTGTCCCCCATAACCCGCCCGTCAGGGCCGTCCATGATCACCTCGGTGCTGTGGACGTTAAACCCGAACTAACCAACCAACCTGTAATGCCTTCACTACCGAGAAGAAAAAAAAGTGAGCTCGATCCAACTGCAAGAGACATAGATCCTCATGAGCCCCCGCAGTCGCGGGGGCTCATGAGGATCTATGTCTCCTGCTGAGACCAGTTTGTGTCCGTGTTCCTTGGACGGCTGCAGCTTCTGATCGTTGCATTGTCAAAGATTTCAAAAACAAACTATGCGTCCACTGGCAGGAAGAGGGGTAACGTCTTTACTGCGACGGGCCAAAAGTGTCGTGTCTGAAATATCTGTGTAAATCAACGCTGATCGAAAAACCACAGTCGTGCGGCAAAGAACACGGATGCAGAACTGAAATGAAATGAAATAAAATGAAACTTTATTGGTACCAACGGATGACGTATTTAGCACATAGTTCGTCAGCAGGTGACACAGAACCTCATGAGCCCAAGCACCACTTCGGGGCTCATTTGGTTCTGTGTCTCTTGCAGTTGCGTGGTGTCCACTTTTGTGTGTGGAAACAACCCACCTTCCAAAATAAAACAATTCGTCTTTCGAACAATTTGCTGCTAAGGGGGAGAGGGGTGGGGGTGGAGGGGGTGGAGGGCGATAGTTGTCCGGCCTGTAATACATATATTGGGGGCCCAAGGGTACTCTGCCCTTCACCCACTAAATTTCTCCCCCACCCCTCCCCGTCTTCCCGGTGCCTGCGTCATTGCAGGGTGGAAGTTTGACTGACTTCTAAACCTTTTAAAAGCATATGAAAAAAAAAGTACAGAGTTAGCAAAACCAGTACAATTTTATTTTTTCAATCTCTACACTCCCTTTCTAAAGTTCGTTGAAAATCAAAGTATGTAAGTACGAATGTGGAGCTGCTTATTATCACATTCTACCCTCAGGACCGAAATCCTCAAATTTTGAAGTGACCCTCTGAAAGACTGTATTACAATTCTGGAGACAGATCGAGCACGATAGTTCAAGGGTGGTGCCAGAATAGCTTGGCGCCTATGGGCGCCAAGCTATTCTGCCACCACCCTTGAACTATCATGCTCGATCCATGTCTTGTTGTGGTGTGTCGGGGTTGAATGAGTAAAGCCTATTATCAATTATTTTTAGCGAACGTGGCTCTAAGAGATGACAAGCAGGTCTTACTACGCGGGTTTTCTTTTGGCAGAACAGTCTCAACAAAACACTCATTTTAATCTCTCTCAATGACTCTCTTTTAAAGGGCATTGAACAAACATCGATTAGACGACAATAACTTGTTGCGTGCAGAGTTCGTGTTTGCTTTTTCAAACGGTTTTCTAACAGAATCAGAACCTTCTCGTTATACACGATCATCGTATTTTGTCAGTGTCTTTTTCGCTTCTTGTAACTAGGACTCAGACGAATGGCGGATAAAGCTTGACAGCTCAACGGCAGTGCCTTATTAGCTTGGCGCCTCTTCAGCAGATTCCTGCATGAATTATCGCAAGAAAAACCGCTACCGACAGCTATAAACAAAATGAAATAAAATAAATAAAATTTAATTAAATTTAAAAATAAACAATAATAAATAAATAAATAATATAATAATTATTATAATAATTTATAAATGATAATAATTAATTATTTAAAAAATAGATATATAAAATACAATTATATATATATATTTTTTGTTTTGTTGAAAACTCAGATCCACACACAATGTCCGCAAGTTCCAGACATGTTTGCCTATTATCTGTCCGGCAGATTTCTTTGAGAGCAGTGGGGGATAGTTAAACTACCTTTATCTTAATGGCTGGCAAATACTGCCGCAGACAAACAGCAAAACTCAACAGGATCAAAACATGCACAAATACGGCTATGTGTCTTGAAATGTTGTTACCAGTGTTTGTCTATTAGCGGTAAAGTTGTTCTTAGATTAAGTCTGATCGAACCAAACAGTGCACTCGAAGGAGAGCAAGTTTTGTACACACACGTGAAAGGAAAACAGATAAGATTGTCCAAAAATGTACATAAGATACAAAGAAGCCCATAATTTATTGATTAGTTTATCGGTGTCACAAAAGCAGCAAATGACTCACGTTTTAAAAGTCGCATGCAAAGCATTATGCAGACGAGTCGAAGTAGATGGATCAGCTGTGATATCTCAATGGCAGTGTAAGATCGCTTGTCGCTTTCAAGCACCAAATTAATTAAAGGGTCGGGCCCCGAAGATGTACTTTCGGCTACAGTCGCAGAGCAGGCGGTGCTATGCTTTCGTGCTGACGGCTAGGATTCATACAACTCATCTTACTGCGCGCGCGTTTAATGTAGGTTTACGTTCTTCCTAAATTAAGCTACTGCAGTCAGATGTCGCTAGGTGCAGGGATATTCCGCGACAAAAAGCACTACCATTGAGCAATCAAAGTCGTTGCTTTACCCCCTTCCCTGAAGAGGTGAACTCGACCCAACTGCAAGAGACATAGATCCTCATGAGCCCCCGCAACTGCGGGGGCTCATGAGGATCTATGCCTCTTGCTGACACCATTTTTGTGTCGATGTTCCATGGAATGATCGGACACTTTTGCGCTCAGTTGACACTGACTTAACCCATTCAGACCTGACGCACTATAGCAGGAGATGGGTCGACCATGATAATTCAAGGGTAGTGCCAGATTAGCGTGGCGCCTGTCGGCGCCACGCTAATCTGGCACTGCCCTTGAATTATCATGTCGATCCACCTCCTGCAACTGGCGCATGGTCATTAGATGACGCCTCCAAAATTTGGGAAATGCGGCAGTCGGGCTGAATGAGTTAGACTTTTGACTCCAAACACTAAAAGACTTTCATCTTAAAGAATGCAAGCCATTTTGTTATGGGAGTCAAAAGGTTAAAAAACACAAAGTGCGACCGGTGACAGAGAAGGAGTTAACGGAACTCTGCACTTAACGGGAGCCACCATGACCCGCGTCAGCATGTTCATGATGACTCAAACTGATTTGAAAATATGGCTAATTAGGACTTGAAATAAAAACAAATATTTGTATCACTGCGCAGGTTTTGCACGCTCCCAGCGATAGGTAGGATTATGCATTTTGTAAACATGGCACTCCACTCTCTTTTGTCACAAAGTTGACTGACAATGTAAATTAAGTGTTTCTTCCAAATGAGGGAGACAAAAGCTTTCCAGTGCCTCTCTTGAAAGCAAATCTGACTTCCCTGTACCCCCCAGTGGCTTAAAAATCTAACTTAATGAAGTCGACAAAAATCTAAAATGTAACAATTAAGTCGAGTGGCTTTTTAATCAAGTCGATTGGCGTAAAAATCTAACTTAATTAATTCGAGAAAAGTCTAAAAAAAATCAACTTTACGAAGTCGAGTGGCTTAAAAGTTTAAGTTTACTAAGTAGAGAAAAATATAAAAATCTAACTTAATTAAGTCGAGAAAACTCTTATCTAAGTCAAACGGCTTTTTCATTAATTCAACTGGCTTAAAAATCTAACTTAATGAAGTCGACAAACATATAAAAATCTAACTTAATTAGGTCGAGTGGCTTAAATATTTAAATTAATTAAGTTCAGAAAAATATAACTGAATTAATTCGAGACGTGCCGCATTCGGATACGCGGCTTAAAGCCGCGTATCCGAATGCGGCACGTCTCGAATGTGTTAAATGTACGTTCCTTAACATTGTTATCATTGTGGCTTTTAATGTAATGTGTGTGTATCCGAGATAAACATATGTTTCTGAACATTTTTATGCATCATGGGATTTTTAATTAAAGTGCGTGTACCTGACTTAGACAAACGTTTCTTAACTTTTGTATCCATCGCGGGTTTTAAAGTAAAGCCGCTTTTTCAAGTTATATAAATCAGACCGCTGATTTGAACGTACATTCCATTCCTTCATCGTTAGGTCAAAGGTCGTTTAAGCTTTTGCCAGTGATACAATGGGTATATCACTACGAGACCTAACAATCAAATGCACTGTTTTGTTATTGACTTCACTTCCGTCGCAAAAATTGAATCTCCGCCAGTTGAAACTGGAGCTGAAACAGCCATTGATGACTGTATTCCAGGTCTTCGCTGTGGTCAAAAGTTCTGATGACTTGCTAATGCTAGAGTGTAAAGATATAAAGCAACAGGGCCGCTTAGCAGAACTTAGAAAAAAGACAAACAAACGCTTTTGTCACTGTGCGTGCTTTGCACGCTACTGGCATTATCACGGATATGATAATAAGCTGGATAGACTTACGGACTTGAAAACTCGACCCTACATTTACTTTTGTCATGAAACTGATTGACACTACAAACCAAGAGTTTCTTTAGACGATACCGACAAATGCACTTGTGACATGATACTTCTGTTGTAAGCGATTCCTATCTGTGATGATCTGTGATTTTCGAACTTAAGGCTTCCAGCCGTAAGGTCCAAAACCACAGACTAACACACAATCAGTACAGACAAATGCATTTTTAACTTAATCGATCCCCTTTAACTCACTCAGCCCGACGCACGTGTTCCCAAAATTTGGAGACGTCATCTAACGACTAGCACCTGTTGCAGGAGATGGATCGACCATGATAACTCAAGGGTAGGGCCAGATTAGCTTGGCGCCTGTCGGCGCCAAGCTAATCTGGCACTACCCTTGAATTATCATGGTCGACCCATCTCCTGCTGTAGTTCGTCAGGGCTGAATGGGTTAATGCGTATCTTATTTTATCTGTACTCCCGTGCCGTTTTCAAAATACAACTATCTGGTTTTCAAAATACAACTATCTGGTTTTCAAAATACAACTATCTGGTTTTCAAAATACAACTATCTGGTTTTCAAAATACAACTATCTGGTTTTCAAAATACAACTATCTGGTTTTCAAAATACAACTATCTGGTTTTCAAAATACAACTATCTGGTTTTCAAAATACAACTATCTGGTTTTCAAAATACAACTATCTGGTTTTCAAAATATAACTATCTGGTTTTCAAAATACAACTATCTGGTTTTCAAAATACAACTATCTGGTTTTCAAAATACAACTATCTGGTTTTCAAAATACAACTATCTGGTTTTCAAAATACAACTATCTGGTTTTCAAAATACAACTATCTGGTTTTCAAAATACAACTATCTGACTCAAGGATATGTTCTTAACGATTTTACAATGTCAGCCCCAGAGGTTCTGACCGCAATAGCCTAAAATGTGAATGACTTTTGAACGCTAGAGTGAACAAACTGGGCTAAATGGAACTTAAGAAAGATAAACGTTTTGTCAAACTGTCGATGCTTTGCACGCTACTGGCATTATCACGGATAATGATAAGCCAGATAGACGTCAGCGCCTGCACACACGACACTACATCCACTTTTGCCATTAAAGTGATTGACACTACATGTGGAGTGTTTCTTTCCAATGATACAGACAAATGCACTCGTGACATAATCCCTTCGGTGACTGAGTTGAAAGCGATTCTTATATCTGCTGACCTGTGATTTTAAACCACACGGCTGCCAGTTGTAAGGTCCAAAATCACGTATCAGCAGACAATCGGCGCAGATAAATGCACTTTGGAATTAATTGATCCACTTAAGTGCCTCTGTTGAAAGCATTTCTTCTTTCTCTATAACCCCGTGGATTTTGTTAACTCCTTCACTGCAGACAAAAAGCGAATGCGCTCTAACTGCAGTCGCGGGGGCTCATGAGGATCTATGCCTCTTGCTGAGACCACTCTGTGTCCGTGTTCTTTGGACAGTTGTGACTTTTGGTCGTTCAGGTGAACACAGATTTCACCCCCCAAAAAATGTACTCCCGTTGGCAGAGAAGGGGTTCAGTAAACGATCTTACTCAAACGTATGTCCCTTAACATTTACAGTGACAACCCTTCGGATTTAGCCACCGTAACCTGAAGTATTCACGACTTTGCTAATGCCAGTGTGTACAAATTGGGCTCACTAAAACTTAAAAAGACAAACGTTTTTGTCAGTCGCTGTGGAGATTATGCACGCTACTGGCATTATCATGGGTAATGAAAAGCTGGGTACACTTAACCCATACCACACTGAGGCTAAAAGCTTCGAATTTGTACACTGCCATATGCAAGCTACATTACAGTACTTACAGATAAGGATATAGACCAATGGCTTTAATTTAAGGGTGGTGCCAGAATAGCTTGACGCCTAGAGGCGCCAAGCTATTCTGGCACTACCTTTGAACTATTTTAGTCAAACTTACTTGACACACTGGTGTATTCCGAATTATAAGGATTAAGCACCTGTATACAACACTTAGTTCACTTTTGCCATTAAATTGATTGACACTACAAATGAAGTGCTGCTTGAAATGATATAGACAACAGCACAGTGGGCTTGATTCCTTCATTGCCTCTATTGAAAGCGATTTTTACGTGGGCTGATCGGTGAAATCACTGACACGATCGGCGCTGATAAAATCATTTTTAATGCACTTTGGAATTAATTGATCCACTTAAGTGCTTCTGTTGAAATCAATTCTTATTTTTTCTATACCCCCGTGGCTTTTCAAAATACACGTACAAAAAATCTGATTCAAGCATACGTTCATAACATTTTACATTGGAGGCCCGGGCGGCTTCAACCGACATAGGCTTAAGTTTTCACGACTTTTCCAGTGTCAGAGTGTACAAATTGGGCTCACAAGAACTTAAAAAGACAAACGTTTTTGTCACAGCCGAGGTTTTGCACGTCACTGGCATTATCACGGATAACGATAAGCTGGGTACACTTAAGCACCTGTATACAACACTTCGTTCACTTTTGCCATTAAATTGATTGACACTACAAATGAAGTGCTTCTTGAAGTCATAGAGATAAATACACTTTGGGCGAGATTCCTTCATTGCCTCTATTGAAAGCGATTCATACCTAGGCTGACGTGTGAAATCACACACCAGCACGCAATTGGCGCAGATAAATGCTCTTTGGAATTCATTGATTCAACTCATTCAGCCCGAAGGCCGTATTTCCCAGATTTTGGAGGCGTCATCTAATGATTACGCACCAGTTGCAGGAGATGGTTCGACCTTGATAATTCAAGGGCAGTGCCAAATTAGCTTGGCGCCGACAGGCGCCAAGCTAATCTGGCACTGCCCTTGAATTATCATGGTCGACCCATCTCCTGCGGTAGTGCGTCAGGGCTGAATGGGTTAATTCATGCTTCTGTTGAAAGCAGCTCTTATTTTCTATACCCCCGTAGCTTTTAAAAATACACGTACAAATATCTGGTGCCAGAATGAACAAAATGGGCTAAATGAAAGTTAAAAAAGCCAAACGTTTTTGTCAAACTGTGGAGGGTTTGCACGCTACTGGCATTATCACGTATAATAATAAGCTGGATACACTTAAGCGCCTGTACACACAGTACTACGTTCTCTTTCGCCTTTAAATTGGTTGACACTACAAATGAAGTGTTTCGTGAAATGATACAGACAAAAGCAATCTGGACTTGATCCCTTAATTCTCTCTGTTGGAAAGATTCAAATGATACCCTATCGGATTTAGTAGCAAGTGCATTTGTCCGTGTAAAAATGCACTTGTTACTAAATCCCGTCAGTGCCTCTGTTGAAAGCAAATGTTATTTTCCCGTATTGCCGTGGCTTAAAAATTATCTCACTCAAGCATATGTCCATTAAAATGTACAATGTCGGCCCGCGAGGCCTTTTAAATTGAATTGTCTTACTTACACATAATTTCAAATACTTAATACTTTAAGTGATACAGGTGCAAATTTAATCTGGCACCGTCCTTGACCTGTACACCCGTCTCTAGCTCTTGCTGTGTTAGGTATCATAAGGGTATTCAAACTGACTGGCACTACGAATGAAATGTTTGTTAAAATGATACAAACTAATGCACTTTTGACTTAATGCATCGAAAGTGGTTTCTTATTTTTCTATTGCACATGCTGCGGGACTATAATGGGTAAAGGGTCTCGGGACCCCTCTACCCCCCCCCCCCCCCCCCCGCCCCCTACCAAAACTCTTTGCATAGTCGATGTTTATGTGTACGGATATTCCGCCCCTCCCCCCTCCTCTCTCCCACCAGTCCTTAGCCCTGACAGACACATACATATCTCCGGGCTCATGAGGATCTATGCCTCTTGGAGACGCTTGGAGTGTTGTCTCAGCTTGTGTTACAAGCTGGTTGTCCGGCCGAGGTTCGCTCTCGTTCGTTGTTGGGAATCCGTTAACTCATTCAGCCCGACGGCCGTATTTCCCAAATTCTGGAGGCGTCATCTAATGACTATGCGCCAGTTGCAGCAGATGGATCGACCATGATAATCCAAGGGTAGAGCCAGATTAGCTGGGCGCCGACAGGCGCCCAGCTAATCTGGCTCTACCCTTGAATTATCATGGCCGATCCATCTCCTGCTGTAGTGCGTCAGGGCTGAATGGGTTAAAGAAACGTCACCAATACTAACAAGTCTTGCTTTTGACACACGGAGCTCTCTGAGGAACTGCACATACCTGATGACTTAGGGAGCTTCCCGGGGACGGGTTTCTTGGTCGGCTGAGGATCAGGTTCGGAAGTTCTCACGATCACCTCAAGCGCTGAAAACAAGATAGAAAACGAGAATTAGTTATTAAGTATTGTGAAACTCTCTCTATCAAAAGCAGCCAGACACCAAACAGCCAACCAGTCATTGGGATGACCGACCGAATAATTTATATATATATATATATATATATATATATATATATATATATATATATATATATATATATATATATATATATATATATATATATATATATATATATATATATATATATATATATATATATATATATATATATAATTGTAAAAAATAATAAATAAATAAATAATAAATAAATTGCTCACCAAACCAAACATTCAATTAACCACAACAACAACAACAACAACAAAAACCCAAATCTATCGAGCAATTCAAGCCACACAGTCAACAACATTTTAACCCATTCAACCCCACGACCGTATTTCCCCAATTTTCAAGGTACCAAACAAAGGATTGTGTACCACTTACTGGAGATGTATTGACCGTGATAATTCAAGGGTAGTGCCAGATTAGATTGGCGCCGTCAGGCGCCAAGCTAATCTGGCACTACCCTTGAATTATCATAGTCAGTCTACTTCCTGCGGTAGTAGTGCGTCGTGGCTAAAAGGGTTAAACAAAAACGAACCAATCCATCAACCAATCAAATCAAAGCATAGGAGTCTCCCTCACATTTGACACACGGGGGCACAGCGCTGCTCGGAGACCACACTCCAGCCTGACTACATCTGTAAACTCGGGCGGAATCAGCCCCTGGCGCGTACCCGGCCTCGCACCGCACAAAGCACACCTTCTCCCTGCCCTCCATGGCACACAGGATCCGCCCGTGGTCGGGCTTTGGGAGATCGGAACACACGCTATCTGCTGCAAAGGACGAATTGTGTGCCGTGAGGAGGAGGGGGAAATGTCAGTGTGCTGGTCTGTGATTTCGGACCTTACGGCTCGAGACCGTAAAGTCCAAAATCAAAGTCCAGCAACACGGCGAATAAAGTTAAAATCCTTCTCGTGAAAATCAGCTCATAGTAAAAGTTAACCCCTTCCCTGTTTCCACCCACCACTGACCCGGTAGATCCGCAAGCTTCTTTGGCTTTATGGCCCGATGTACACGTATATCTGCATGTTCTGTTGCCCGCCGTGAGATGGCCTTAGTCGCCCGCTCGGCGTTAAACCCAATTAACTAACTGTTCTGTTGCAGACTACGTGACCATCGCCCAGTGAAGCGAGTGGTCTTCGCTTGCCTTTCAACACTAATTCTTGGCTCATGTCAGGGAAGAGGTTGACAGACGTGTGCTTTTAACCCTTTTAGCCCCGGATCCCTACAGCAGGAGATGGCTTGACCATGTATAATTCGAGGGTAGTGCCAGATTAGCTTGGCGCCTTGAATTATCATGGTCGAGCCATCTCCTGCGACTGGTACATAGTCGTTAGGCAACACCTCCAAAATTTGAGAAACGGGACCTTGGGGCTAAACGGGTTAAGGTTCTCTGCAAAGGCGGTATTCCTACCTGCGCGCGTCTGACATTGTGCTCCATGGAATCCGTCCGCGCACGCGCATGTGCCCGGTGCTGTGCATGTGCCTCCGTTCTGACACGGTTGGCTGCACACGGCTGCAATCATCATCAATTAAAATCGATCCATCATAAGGCAAGGTAACGGCGTATCGTAAGACAAGAGCAGGAAATATAATTATGACAAAATCACATCAGACATGATAAGAAATCACCTAATCACGAAAAAGTTCTGGCACAAATCACAACTTACAAATCAGATATCAACAAAAGGCTACAGGGTATTTGGTGTCACGAGTTTATCCTATGCCCGTCAGCCAACGTTTCGTCACCACACACACACACACAAAAATATAATATACTGATGAAAAAAAAAAGTTAGGACTTAACGTCTTTTTGTCCACCACGAAGGTGATTTCAAAGACGGGGCACCGAAATAGGGTCTGAACAAATTTTGCCCCCAGCTGGATTCGAACCCGGGACTTTTCAGACGAGAGTCGAACGCAGCTCCCCTTAATATACTGATGAGCAAATGAAAAGCGACATCATCTGAATCATCGGAAACACTCAAGTGTTGTTTTTTTTCTTCTGATGATTCGAACGATGTCGCATTTCTTTTCTTTTGCTCCTCAGTATACAATCACCTGTCAGACGTTATTCCCCCCCCCCCCCCCCCCCCCCCAGCCTAGTCATTTACTAAACCAACGACTCAGTAAGCAAAGGGTCATGGGCTGACGCCGGCTCGAGAAGATCATGCTTAACCCATTCAGCCCCGACGCACTAAGCAGAAGACGAATCGACCATGATAATTCAAGGGTAGTACCAGATTAGCTTGGCGCCAGCAGGCGCCAAGCTAATCTGGCACTACCCTTGAATAATCATGGTCGATCCATCTTCTGCTGTAAGGAGCCAAGCTCATTTGCCACTACCCTTGAATTATCACGATCGACCCATGTCCTGCTGTGGGGCGCCAAGCTCATTTGCCACTACCCTTGAATTATCATGGCCGACCCATCTCCTGCAACGGGTACACGGCTCAGTTAGGCGCGACACCTCCAAAATGGAGGGAATGCGGCCTTGGGGGTGACATGGTTTATTGTTGTAAACCGCTACTGATGGGTAAAGTAACAAGTAATCAAGCAGAATAGAAAATCGCAACTGACGCATGCAACCCGGGACGTCCTTAGGATCATCCCGCCAAAAGCCTCCGTACATGTCGCATCGCTTTTTCACTGACGCCTCCTGGGTTACGAACCGGTAACCGCTGTCACACGTGGCCGTGCAGTCACTGTCACACAGAGGGAAAACGGTACAGTTGGGCTGACGCTACATCAAGATACGGATACCCAGTACGCGAAAGACCCTCGAGCCGACGTCGATCGCATTGGGTCCGCGCACAGCCGTGCGCAGGCCCACTGCGGCCGCGGTCGGCCCGATGGCCATGATTGTTCAATGATGGTGCCAGGGTACATTGGCACAAGAACTGGCAGCTCTTTGTGTACGGATGTCGATTTCAGCCGTAGCGAGATTACTTCCCCTAGAATTATCGGGCGCAAAATACTCCCAGCCAAAATTCGCTTGCAGCGCGCGTGCTGGACTATTTTTAGCGCTGAATGGGTCAGTAATGTCCTTTACTTGGCACGCGCGCTGGATCCAGAAATGAATTCTTAACAAAATAATTTAGTGGCAGAGAACTAATACAGAAAAGTTACACAGCAGGCAAAGAGTGAAATTAAACAAGAATGTCAAGGTACTTACAAGAAGGCTCCATGATCCGTATTTACACACTGGAAACGTCCGTGTGCGGGGTTGGCAGGCGCAATACATACCGAATCTGAAACAGACGCCAGTGATATCAGTTTTCAATTTGAGATGCCAACTGAAAGGAGACCGATACTAAATCTATTGCTTGTCATAACATGTGCTAGTCTGCCATTTTAGACCTCACGTGGTGGTTGCAGAAAGCACCAGTCAGTTGTCAACTGTCAGTGTGTGTCAGCAGTGATTTTAACCCATTTGTCTCCGAGGTCGCGTTTCTCCAATTTGAAGGCGTCGCCTAAAGACTGTGTACCAGCTGCAGGCAAATCGACCTGATAATTCAAAGGTAGTGCCAGATTAGCTTGGCGCCTGAAGGCGCCAAGCTAATATGGCACTACCTTTGAATTATCATGGTCGATTTGTCTCCTGCTGTAGGTTGTCGGGCTAAATGAGTTAAATAAATTGACGAAAGGCTAATTTCATCATCGCCATCATCGTCGTCAAATCATCATCATATCTCAACAATAAAATACATTAAAATTCGTCATACCTGCTTGGCGTTTGCTTCTGTGAGACCTGAAGAAAGAAAGAAATCAGATTGCAAATTTCAGAATAAACATTTAAAGAATTATATTCACTGAATTTTATTTGAACAGTTTTCGATCATTTGTCTGGGCTGCTTTTGGATTATAAAGTGTTTGCTGCGATTCTGTGTTGTTGTTGTTGCTGTTGTTGTTGTCGATGATGATTATGATGATGATGATGTTGTTGTTGTTGTAGCTGCTGTCGTTTCTCTTGCGTTGAATAAATTTGTGATTTGCCAAATCAGCTTTTCGTTAGTTAGTTATTTGGGTTTAACGCCGAGCAGGCAACTAAGGCCATCTCACGGCGGGAAGGTTAAAAATCTGGTCAGCCAGACTAAAAGAAAGGTCTTAAGACATGATGTAAATATACCTTAAAAATATGTCAGGCTAAAATGTCGCACAGGTTTTTAAAGAAAACGTCGAAAGACTCTCAAAAAAGGTCAAAATAATAGAAATATCATAGTCTATAAACGTTCAAATCTTATTAAAAATATGGCACTCTCTCAGAAAACTGAAGATCTTGTCAGGGGGCACATCCCGGAACAAAACCTTCAAGGAGTCTGCTGTGAAATGTTTATACCTTGTGTCGATTAGATCAGCACAAGACAACAAAAAGTGTTGAACAGAGTACTGCTCGTCGCAGGCATAACACGATGGACGCTCCTCCTGTTTTAGTAAATAAGAGTGCGTAACATACGTGTGCCCGAAGTGGAGCCGAGCCAGGTCAGTCTCCTCACGGCGGCTGCCGCAGCGATGAGGTAGATTGTCGGACACCGTAGGAAGAGATTCATGTAGCTTGTTCGCTTCCTCTTTGTCCCACTCGGACTGCCACTCACGCTACGTACGCACTAGTCACATGTCTAAAATCACTATAAACAGTCTGTGTGTCAAGGACAGGGTCATTGCGTGCATCGTTGGCAGCAGAATCTGCGATCCTATTGCCTTCGATGCCCACATGCCCTGGGACCCAAATAAAAATGTCATAATATTCCTTCACCAAGTCCGCGTGGAGCTCTCTGATCTGCACCAGCAGTGGGTGGTCATTTCCCGTGCCCTGAAGGGCCTGCAGGGCAGAAAGAGAGTCAGACAGAATCAGGAAGTTCCTTTCTCTAGATCGATAAGCATGCCTGAGTGCCAGCAGAACCGCCTGCAGTTCCGCACTAAATACAGATGAGTGGTCTGGGAGGCGGTGCTTAAATGGGCGTCTAGGATGGCGAGAGGACACTGCGGCCGCAGTCACTCTCCCATCCTCAGACTTTGACCCATCCGTATAGATACGACAATAGCCAGGAAAAATTGAAAGCAGTTCATTGAGGTTCTGTTGGTATATGGCTGGTGGAGTAGAGTCTGCAAACGATTGTTTAAAAACACAATCATAGGCAGGATTGTCTGGATGGGCCTTCAGCTTCAGAACGTAGCTGAGCATGAGGCGGATGCGGCGGAGCTTGAGAGAAGGCTCCCCTGCCTCGGCATACAGACTAGGAACTGGAGACGTCCTGAAGGCCCCAAGACATATCCGCAGACCCTGATGGTGAATTGTGTTCAGACGCTGTAGCACAGACTTGGAAGCTGAGCCATACACCACAGAGCTTTTCGTGCCCACGTAACAACTTCCCCCTTGCCGTCCACCCCCCCCCCCCCCCCAACACACACACACACACCCCCCCCCCCCCCACGCCCACAACCGGTAGCCCTCACCACCACCCCTACCGCTGAAATGTTTCCTTAAATTATGACGTCAGAAATCAGCAAATGCCGCTAATTACCATTGACACCGCCACATTGCATTTGCGCTCAGTTTGCATACCTTTATCCAATTGACCAATCAAAGATAAAAGTATTTAATGAAAAGAACACCGTGCTTTTGATATCGTGTGCTGGTTTGTGATTCTGAACCTTACGGCTCAAAAGCCGTAAGGTTCAAAATTACAGACCAGCGTACATATAATGATAATGAGAGGTCGCACATTATTTTGATACATATGTAATCAGAACAATCGTCACATGTTTAATGTTTCGCTTTCACACCCAAGACCAAAAAAGCCAACATGGTGGTAATTAAGGCGCCCACTAAACTCTATGTGCAGTTTGTGTTGGAGACCTATCGAATGTGGCAGCTTAAAGGGTAGTGCTTTCTCTCTAATGAATCTGAGTACTTCCATTTCTCGTCTTGCTTTCTTGTTCAGTGGAAACTTTTTAAAGTTAGTTAACCCTATGTATGTCCTCCTTGTACATGTAGTGATCGAGATGAGTTTGGAAGGTTTCCACAACTTTGTAAATGCAAACTTTGCAAATGTACAGTTGTTTGCTACGCATTTCATGCCAGGTGCGGGACTGAGACGGGTTGACAATGATAAATCTAAAACAGTGCCTGATCAGCTTATTGCCCAAGGCGTCAAGCTGATCAGGCACTACTTTTGAGCTGTTTAATGCATTAGTACTTCATTTCCTTATCTCTCTCTGCCTAATGCTTCCTTTCAAATGAGCAGCAATTGCTAACACTGCAATAAACTACTCTCCAACGTTGACCCTTGGGCTATCATGGTGTATATACCCCCCTTCTCTCCCCTCCCCCCCCCCCCAAGCCAACCCCCCCCCCCCCCCCACAATTTAAAAAAAAAAAATTAAAATAGACACACGCCGCACTTGACACTGGAGCTGGAATAGGCAAGGTCATCCAATAGCCAGTCCCGTTATCGCCTGTTCATATCGCGTATTACTGGTGGTGATTAGCATTGGGTTGCACTGACCTGTGCAAATACTAACTACTGACTCGCGTGCACGTAAACTCTAATTTATTATACTAAATTATGGACAATTACGCAATTCTATCTGATTTACTCTTTTGTGGGGGGCGGAGGGGGGGAGGTGGGGGTGGGGGTGGGCAGTAACATTTCGTTGTGCAGTGTGGCATGTTTGGCGTCGAGGTTGGTACCTTTTGGGGCGGTAACATTTCGTGAGGTTCCCTGCCGGGTTAAACCTGAACAATTAATAAACACGAAAAAATCTGCTGTTTACAGCCAATCAATAAATCAGACCCCTGATGTGTTAAGTCAAAAACAGTCATTAACGGTGAGCGCTTTTACACCATTACACCATTATGTTAAATAATAATAATAATAATAATAATAATAATAATAATAATAATAATAATAATAATAATACAAGATGGGATGAACCATAACCCACAAAGTCCCTTCTATAAGCGAGCTGCCCTCGCTGTCAAGGGTTTCTACCTTTCGTCTTTGACCTAATTCTGATGTTTAAATATCTCCTTTTGAAAAAGCCTAGCAGATCTGCCAATGCGCCACAAAGTGACAGTGAATTTTAAAAGGGCGCAGTGCATACGCGTCACTGGTTTGTCAAACGTCATTTATCATGACGGTTTTTTGTTTTTACGTCATTTTATATTTAGCGTGATATGAGTTTCACTTTCGCTTCAAGACTTGTGAAAATTGTGACAAAACTAGAATTTCACAGTATTCCAGTCTTGTTACGTAATATGTATGAAATCAGGTTGACTTTATCTAGCTACATGATACACTAAGTACACCTGCATGCTCTTCTGAAAGCAAAGAAGTACCCAACGGAGAAAGAAACACGCTTAAAAAAGACAGTTACAACACAATTTATTAATATTTCGAGTAAATACCATTTGTCAAAATAGACAAACAAACAAATAGAGAGATCAGTCTTCTATCTTCTTATCTTCTTTTCAGTCGCAGAAGGAATGTGGCAACTGAAGGAGGTGACGTAAAATAAAGGAAAAGAAAAACAAAAGTGCGTAAAAAAGAAGAAGTAAAATTAAAATTAAAATGACGTCAACGAAAAACTCATAAGAAAGAGATTCAGAGAGAAACTGAACACGAGATACAAAAGTGTGTGTAAGCGCGCGCGGGCGCGAGCAAGAGTGAATGCGTGTGCGTGAGGCCAGAGAGAGAGAGAGAGAGAGAGAGAGAGAGAGAGAGAGAGAGCGGCGATTAGCCTTGGGCACGAAGACACTCAAATACACAGAGCCTGCTAAACACCAACCCAAAGGAAAACTTTATATCACCTTCAAGTTGAGGACTACCTCGGGGGAAAAACGGGAGGGCCCCAGGAAAAAAACCCAGCATTTAGCACGGTACACAACAAGGAATAATTTATTGAATCAAAGCAAATATTCAATTTCAGTAATAGATTATCGGTAGGAGCGGAGAGAGTTGTGAAACCGTCTTCAAGGGTAACCCCAAAATGGCAACAACAACAACAACAACAAAAACAACAACAACAAACTAAACGGTAAGGAGAGGGGGAGGCAGAGGGGTGAGAGGGGGGGAGGTGGTGGTGTATGTGTAGGGGAAGGGGGTGGGTAGGGGAAGGCGTAAGGAGAGAGAGAGAAAGAGAGAGAGGGGGGAGAGAGAGAGAGAAAGAGAGCGGGGGGGGGGGGGTGGAGAGAGAGAGAGAGAGAGAGAGAGAGAGAGAGAGAGAGAGAGAGAGAGAGAGAGAGAGAGAGAGAGAGGGATAGAGAGAGGGGGGAGAGAGAAGAATAAGAGAGAGAGAGAAGAAGAAGAAAAAGAGGGACAAAAAGAGGGGGGGAGGGAGGAAAGGAGAAGGGGGAAAAGATACTACCTAAAGGCATCCCAAAGGGCCTGCCTAAACCTGTCTACATAAAAGGAAGGGGGGGGGGGGAGGGGCTTCTGAAAGCGCGTCGATGTGCGTGTGTCTGTATGCGTGAGTGAGCGCGCGCTCCAAACATCTTCAAGAGGCATAGATCATCATGCGTCCGGAGGAGATGTGCGCATGTGTATGCGAGAGAGAGAGAGAGAGAGAGAGAGAGAGAGAGAGAGAGAGAGAGAGAGAGATATTACGTGATATTTAGAGTATTGCGTCAATGTCTGCGTGGTGACGGGGTTGCTTCTTTATCGTCACCGCCACTGTTTGACTTTCTTCAGAAGTAAAGGCTTTTCTACGGTTTTAATTTTTTCTGAAAAGAATTAATTTTACTGAAGAAGTTGAAAAGATACAAAGCTGGCTAACAAACTCTTCCAATGTCTTTCTCCAAACTAGCTATATTCAAAATTTCAAGTAAATGTGACAAAAATAACGGACTCTAATCTGGGTCAACCAACTTTCTATAAACTGTCTTTTATGTCTTCAAGGAGACATCAATTACAAAATGCTCGGAGGCTCTCTTAGCCACCCCTTAGAGAAAATATTTCGCAAAGTTTCAAGCTTGTGCGTACAACAATATCGGAGATTCTCGTGTTTGCATACGTACGCACACACATACGCACATACGGCGCTTCGCGCCAAATGTACGTTCAGCAGCGAGGTTGGCGTAACTAGACTTGACGTAATTTTGATCTTGTTACTTCAGTTGTTAGAATTTAATAGCATGTCCATGATGTCAAAGGTGGGCAGGCCTAAGCCTGCCCACCTTTGACATCATGGACATGCTATTAAATTCTCCCCACCGCTACCCGTCCTATAAAGTCCCTTCTATAAATAGAAGGGAGTTAATAATGATAATAACAATCAACTTTTTTATGAGGTAGGGCTCGCGTAGGAAATGTTTTTCCCACACAATTCTGCTTTACTTCGCTTGCAAACAAACTTTGGATATAACAACATATACCTTTTTTTAAAAATGGATTCCGAGGCATTCTTTTATATAACAAGTTAACTTATACACAGGACGATGGGCGGGGGGGGGGGGGGGGAGGAGAGGTTAGAGGGGGGGGGGAGGTGTTTTCAGAGTTTCTGAACCCCCTTCCCGCCTGACAAAAACCGCAATGCCATTTCCCGTTTTCAGAGTATCCCCCCCCCCCCCCACCTCCATTCCGCGCTCCCCTACCCTCCCCCACCTTTAAAGACTTCCCCTGCGGCCGTCGTGGGCCCGAGGACCTTTGCTTATTGGAAAACCGATCCTTTAGAGTCTGGACACCCCCCCCCCTTCTCTCTCTCTCTCTCCCCCACCCCAATCCCCTCCGTCGAGTTTGTTTTATTTTTGGGTCAGTGGAAAAGTCCCCCTCTTCTCCCCTCCCCCGTCTTTCATATTTTAAGAGTCTGAAATACAGTTACCCACCCCCACCCCCACCCACCAACCACGATCCCCAACCCCATGGGCGTTTCCGTAACAGGTAGACAGTCCAAAACAGAAAGGTGCAAACCCGGCCGCACATCGGGACTGAAGAAAATGACCTACCCCTAGACAGTCTCCTTCGCTCATAACTGAAAACGTCGGATATTACCAAAAAAAAAAAAAAAAAAAAAAAAAAATCCGAGGTCCTGAGAGCACTTTATGTACATTACTTCGCTTATAACAAACTTCGGATATAACAGAAATATTGGGTCCCCAGGCGAGTTGTTTCATCCTCAGTTTATCGCATGTCATACCTGTCTTTCTTTCTGAGCATAGCCGTATAACATAGAAGTGGAGTATTCGTATACTATCATTTCTAGACAGACCTCGCAGCTGACACCTCTGCAACTGTTTGATCCATAGTCACCGAGCGCGGAGCGCGCTCGGTGACTGTGGATCAAATACCCACAAACCAGATAGGTGAGGCTAGCGCTGGTAGAACTGCACATATACAAGGGGAATTACTCAGCGCTGGACAGACAAACAGGCACCCAATCGCCAGCCCACAGAAAAATACGCAGGTATAGAACAAGACGATCATATACATATTTTGAGGGATGTATATGATCGTCTTGTTCTATACCTGCGTATTTTTCTGTGGGCTGGCGATTGGGTGCCTGATAGGCGGGGGCAGGGGATCTAACTGTTTGTCTGTCTAGCGCTGAGTAATTCCCCTTGGTATGTGTATGGATCAGACAGTTGCAGATGTGTCAGCCGCGAGGTCTGTCTAGAAATGACAGTATACGAATACTCCACTTCTATGTTTTATGGAACCTTTCACAACCGCAGAATAGCGATGTGAATCGAATCCATCTTTTGAACAGGAGCGACGCATTTATTTTCGTAAATAGTACACAATAACTCCAAGTACTCAACAGTTGAATCCGCAACAAATAAAATTAGTAAGAAATGTCCATTTTGCACAAACAACAAAAATAGAATGAAATTTGACTTGCAACATATGAGACAACAAAGTGTAATACGAAACTACTTTTAACTCAGTATCTATTAACCGAGATCTACGCGAAGCTAACTAACTGCTCGCATTTTATTTCGGTATGTAAACCTCTTACGTACATCGCGCGATTTAACTCATTCTACCCCATCACCGAAATCCCCAAAATGTAGCCGTTGTCATCTGAAGACTGCATTGCAGTGCAGGACACAGATCGACCATGATAGTTCAAGGGTGATGCCAGAATAGCTTGGCGCCCATAGGCGCCAAGCTATTCTGGCATCACCCTTGAACTATCATGGTCGATCCATATCTTGCTGTGGTGTGTCTGGGGTAGAAAGAGTTAAACCGTTATTTAGAAATAAATAATGGGAAAATGCGTATATTTTCGGATTGTGCGTAGACTTTCTACGTGTAAGAAGTGTGCTGGAGCCATTCAAATGTGGAATATGTGGGGTTTTTTTTGGTGACAATCACACGCTCTAGTTTGCGAACTGGCTACAGGTTCCCCATGATATTGCAGAAAGCTTAGCACGGCACGGTAAGACTAGGACATATGGTGTGGGGGTGTTTCCTACGTAAATTTGGTCTTGAAAGGTTCTATTATTTTTTAGCTTCTAATGTCACCAGTAACAAAAGGTCTTCGGGCCGATGTCACCCGCAGTTGACCCGCGCACATCCACACGCGGGCCCACTGCGGCCGTAGTCGGCCCGAAGACCTTTGCACAATGAATAATGTTAAGGCACATTACACGATATTGGCAATTGTTTTAATGGCGTATTCTTGATAATAATGATATTGGACATTTATTTTGCGCCTAGCCTTCTAAGCGCGTAACAATAACTGTTTAAACTCCACAATGAAATAAACACCAAGTTAATAATTTAAAAAAAAAAAAACTAACATAAATTACGTCACGAAAAGAACACTATCACAGCACATTAACAAAAACACATACACACGCATGCACGTACAGACAACAAAATATCATCGCCAGCTGCAGGAAACACATCAGCCAATGACAGCCATACACCGAGCGGAAGAGATGTGTTATTACAGAAATTTTAAACAATACTGCACACTCAGAGAAACGGATTTCATGCGGTAGATTACCCCATAAAATCGGACTTTAGTATGAGAAACATCGTTCGCCATGTTTTGTGGATTTTTTTAAAACAAAAAATTAATGATCAAGAATGAATCAATCAAATGAATAACTCACTCACTCACTCACTCACTCACTCACTCACTCACTCACTCACTCACTCACTCACTCACTCACTCACTCACTCACTCACTCACTCACTCACTCACTCACTCACTCAAACCAATTAATTAATCATCAATTAATCGATCGATCGATGAATCAATCAATCAATCAATCAATTGTAGGAAAATTGGGCGGCGCTGTACTGTGAAGGCGGATTGAATTTCCGTCGCGCTATGTAATCGTCATTTTTGGAACATGAGTACTTCGAAAGGTCAAATTTAACAAACCAGCGCAAAATTAACCCTTTGGCTACAGACAGCCAATGGGTTAGCCATAAATGACAGAAGGTATATGATTTTGGACCTTACGGCTTCTAACCATAAGGTCTAAAATAACATACCAGCACACATTTACGTGGTGAAGAGGGAGAGAAAAAATATTGGATTTTTTCATACCTTGCCGTCGTCTGTGCCAGGAGGAAGAACAGCAGAACACAAACCGATAAAACTGCAACTGATTTCGGCTGGAGCGCCATCGGTTTGTGATTTACCTCTCACAAACCATATACAGAAGACCACTTCACTTCGGTCCTCTCTCCTCGTAGAAAAAAAGATAAAATGTCTGCCTACTGACTATAAAAGTTTTTTCAGTCGCGCAACAGTGCAAACTGCCACAGTAACTTTGTCACGACTGTGCAAGTTGCTATACAGGAAAATCAAACAGTTGCTCCCTTTTATGGTGAAACATTAAACCAATGGGGCGTGAGGTTAACGCGCACGTGACAACTCTGCATAATAATCCACCAATAAGACGCGTGATTAGCGATGACGTTACCGGCACTGAAGCTGGAAACCCAATCGGTAGGGAAAAGGTTACAGGGTACAGTACAGTGTAAGTAAGTTCAAAATCAGGAACAAAAACGCAGAACACACTATAGAAGTCAGACAGGTGGTAGGGGGAGAGATAGGGAGGCATTTGAAGGAGAGGGAAGGGGAGGCGGAGGAGGGAGCCTAAAGGCTACCCTCCCCAGCCTCCCCTCCCCTCTCCCCAACTTATAATCAGTTGCAGCACTTTCAGCTTGAGCCTATCCCTTCCGGGTGCTCGGTCTGATTATTCATGATTCGTCCAGCCCCCATACAGGACAATAGACAGTCACTTTTGTACACGCTGAAGTTTAAGCTGTCTTCTCCATAGCGGACTTTGCTCAAATTCGCCGATATAGCTGGTAATTAAATATTGTCTTGCCCCAGCTAAAACTTTTTCTGCCCTTCTTTTCACAATCCATGTGAGCAGGCACAAGTACCACAGGTTTTCCACTGCCTTCTGCGCATAGCGGCAGGAACTCTCCTGCGTATAAACTTGACTGGGAGAGCAGAAAAGTCTTTCATTTTACGACATTCAGACTTCATAATATGAGTTAGCCCTTCTGTCCAGCATTACTGTAAGATTGGTTGGTTGGTTAGTTCGGGTTTAACGTCCACAGCACCGAGGTGATCATGGACGGCCCTGACGGGCGGGTTATGAGGGACAGGGAAATCTATTGCCTATGGAGTACGACCTGAACACTGATCAACTCAGGCGCACTCCAACTGTGCCACTTTGATATACCAGGACCTTTCAACGGATCCGTTCTTACCCCCCTGGATTGCGAGTCCAGCTACCGGGGCCGAGACGGGATTCGAACCCACGACCCGGCGATTCCCTTCCCTCTCCTGCTCCGACGTTTAACCGCCTGAGCTATTTCGGACTCTATTACTGTAAGAGATACTAAGAACATTTATGAAGGAGATATTGCGATCATTAACTCACGTCATTCGCGGCCAGCCGCATCCGGATGCGCGGCTTATGCCGCGCATCCGGATGCGGCTGGCCGCGAATGAGTTAACCCGTTACTGTCTGGAGTAGGTAAGTTTAACCCTTCCCTGGCACTGGTCGCATATTTTATTGATTTCTGAAAACCTTTTTCATTCAATAATCAAATGTCACAATCGGGCAAGTTTATGAATACAAATTGGTCTCCAGAAGAGGTATCAATCCTCATGAGCGCCCCCCCCCCCCCCTCGCACCTGCGGAGGCTCATGAGGATCTATACCTCTTGCAGTTGGTGGTGTTCAATAATTTCTTGACCGTGAAGGGGTAAACATCTGGGCTTTGCCGCCCCGAAAAAAATATGATACTGCCTAATTATGACTGTGCGCTGGTAGGTGAATTTGGACCTTACGAGAGCTCTCTTCCACTGGCAACAGTTTGTCACCGACGAATTTGATGCAGCATAATTATTACTGTGGGCTGTTCTGTAATTCTGGGCCTTACGCGGAATGGATCGTAGCACGTATTCAGCACAACACGAGCTACATAGCCGCAATGATTTGTTGTCTAATAATCTCTGCCGGCAAAACTTACCGCCTACTCCATGCAATAAATGTTAACTCATTCGTGACGGGCCGCATCCGGATACGCGGCTACAGCCGCGTATCCGAATGTGGCACGTCTTGGCTTAGTTAACAGTCCGCAATATGTTCGTTATAAACGTTTTTAGGATATCTTACCAGGGACAAAAGGCCAGGGACAAGTCAAGTCGTTTATTTGGCCCCGAGTCCCTACAACAGGAGATTGATTGACCATGATGATTCAAGGGTAGTGCCAGATTTAGCTTGGCGCCCGAAGGCGCCAAGCTAATCTGGCACTAGCCTTGAATTATCATGGTCAGTCCACCAACTGGTACATAGTCATCGGGCAACACCTCCCAAATTTGAGAAATGGGACCTTGGGGCTAAAAGGGTTAAATTATGAAGTTTGTATGTGGCAAAATTTATATTTAAAAAACTGTTCTTCTTCTCCTTTGTACGCACAAGAGTTATCCCGTTACACACACCACAGGCAGCAGAAAACAACTTATACGTTTACCACCTCACACGAATTGTGAAAAGAATTGTTTTAAAAAAAAAAAAACTCTTAGTCTAGGCAGGACAACATTGATGACCTGTTGTACTTCATCTGCAAATTTTAGCAATCCAAGACCCGCAAAGGGGCAGATCACTTTAACATTTCGTCAACCAACAAACAAACAAACAAAAGTTCTTCAAATTTTCGTCTGAGACAAAGCTGTCATCGTGACCCCCCGCAGCAAAAACCGCAACATGCCTCCTCCCGCCGATCCATCCTTTGTTGTACTGTGTCGGGTGACTGAACGAGCTAAAACAATAAGTATGGGCGAAAGCAAATTTACTATGCTAATTCCCTTTGGTGTGACAGGGTAAATGCAGATGCAACGAATTCAGCCTAGAGCAATGTTGATCAGAGAACACATAGAATGAAATGAACGTACGTGCGTACCAGTGTAGTGTCACACTGGTTGCCTCCTTCGATTCGCGACCGCTGATCAGATATTAGGCGTACACTTTGGGTTATTATCCCATAACGCCCTGACATGCTACGACAGGATGTGAATCGACCATGATAGTTCAAGGGTGGTGGCGGAATAGCTTGGCGCCTGCAGGCGCCAAGCTATTCCGACACCACCCTTGAACTATCATGGTCGATCTGTCAGTCTCAAGAACTGTGACACATACCTCCAAGGACATCTAAAACAAGCGTTAATTTGATCCTCAGGGTGTTACGAGTTATGGACCCATCGTGAGAAGTTCAGGGCCGCGCTAGATAAAGTTTGACGCAGGCTAACAGGTAGGAGGTAAGCGCCGGCCACGCCATACGACACCCTCGTAGCTATTGATGCCAGGCTCCTTGAATGAGTTAAATTTTCAAAACAGACTTACAGAGAGAAACGGACTTCGTGTACTTATTGTATTGAGGCGAGAACTAACACATTTGTAATATTTTATTACAAATCACATTCAGTTACTTCAGTGCATGCATATGTGTGTGTGTGTGTGTGTGTGTGTGTGTGTGTGTGTGTGTGTGTGTGTGTGTGTGTGTGTGTGCCGGTGTGTGTGCGTGCGTGCGTGCGTGTGTGTATGTGTGGAAGGAAGTGGGGATGGGGTTGTTATATTATGTCCATTCACATTATGCCTACACTTCGGCTTCTGGACCGACCGTGATGACTACTGATATACCAGATATAGTTTGGCGCTGGAAAGCAAAAGCCAGGGCCTTGCTAATCGGCCACATCCTCTGAGCAACAATGGTCAATAATTGTCAAGCTGGTCAAGGCACTGACTTACTATTGAGACTGGTGCGATGCTCTATGATTTTGTAAAATTCAGACTAAAGAGTGTAAAATGCGATATATAAATTCCCGGCAAAAAAGAAACGCGCTTAGAACTGAGAACAAGCATAACAAAATTTGATAAAATATGTTGACGAGAACTGACTTGCTCTGCTCGAGAAATGTATGCATGCTGGCCCGTAATTTTGGCTTTAGCTTGCCGCTAAATGCCATAGTTTCCAAAATCACAGACCAGCACACACGTGTGCATTCGCAAGTCATTAGTGAGCTTTAGTTTGCAACTGACGAACGACTCGCAGCAGCGAACGAGAGCCGAAATCACGGCGGATAACCAGCTTGTTCAATAAGCATAGACAACACTCCAAACATCCGGGGAGGACCAATTAACACATTCAGCCCGACGCACGTGTTTCCCAAATTTTGGAGGCGTCATCTAACGACGATGCACCTGTTTCAGGAGATGGATCGACCATGATAATTCAAGGGTAGTGGCAGATTAGCTTGGCGCCGAAGGGCGCCAAGCTAGTCTGGCACTACCCTTGAATTATCATGGTGGAGCCATCTCCTGCTGTATTGCGTCAGGGCTGAATGGGTTAAAGCCACTCGCCCGCCATCAAATGCCAGCATATTTCTTGTCGGGAGAAGCAAAGTCGTGCTTCTGGAACTGAGCCCAGAAGGCCGCGAATGCAGATTTCACAAGCACACACCAAAATCGAGCTCCCAGACTTAACCGTTTGGGTGTCCCCTCACCGGCAGGAATCATCGCGATTAAAACCGCTACCGACACCCAAATGGTTCACTTGGATGGTAGTCCGAATGGCTAATAGGCTCCTGGCTCCATAATTACTTTATGTTATCATTTTTGTGTTTTACACGAGTGTCCTTTTTACGTAATCTAGATGTAGCAGCGGCACGTTTGAAAACTGGTCCTGCAACCAATAACTTCTACCGTTGGAAAATACAAGTTCATCGTCATTCATTGTCATTGGAACAGTTGGACCTCCCTGCAAACATTTCCATGAGGCACAGATCCTCGTGAGCTCGGGGGGAGTCTGAAGTGTTGTTTATGCTTGTACAAACTCGTTATCGGCCTTGAATTCGCTCTCGTTCGTTGCTGGTAGTCGCTCGCTGCAAACGAAACTTCACTACTGTTTATGAATTCCTATACGGATACGGTCTGTACTTAAAACGGGTGGACAGCATTTGAACGGGTGGCGTCAATGTTATCTCCTTTCTCGAGTAGCGACAGAACTTACAAGAGCCATTACAGTTCAAGAGTAGCACTTGATACACTTGTCGCCTGGGGTCAATGCACCAGAATCGAGATCAAATACTAGACCAAGTCTAAAGAGAAACAACAGACAAAAATTCAACGAGAGACGCATAAACTTTCAACAACAAAAAAAGGTCATTATCTTTACTGTTTGGTCTTCTGTATCGGCGTAGTTCACATTCACAGTCATCCACTGTTCCGCGTATTTCACACACGAACTGCGCAAATAGGTCTGCCAAAGAAGGGCAAAAGATAGCGCGTCCATTTTTCTGATAAGCGAGATTTTCATTGTAATGCAATGAAAATATCGCTTTCACAAAAATAGAGATTCTGCCCTTTGCCTTCCGTGGGTCCTTTTTTGTGAAATGCGAGATTGCCATTGTAAATCAATAACAATCTCGCTATTCACAGAAATGAATTGCCGTCTTGTGTCTTCCAAGTTTTGACGTGTACATGTACAGTTTGAAAATTGTGATTTGCTGTGTTTTGCCGGCGTGTCGTACACTAAACGTTTGATCCCCATTGTTTTGGTAACCAGTACATTGGCCAACTGGCCGTTTCTGCAACCTTCATTAATTCAAGACCCAAAATCCTAGATGTCTAAGAAACACGGATTCAAAGTGATGTCGGCAAGAGGCCTAGATCCTCATGAACCCCCGCAATTGCGGGGGCTCATGAGGATCTATACCTCTTGCTGCTGGGTGGTCACATTTCTCGCCACTGGACGGGTTACCAATCTTTGTGCGACGGAATTTGTTTTGGTACACCATGACACACATTCGCACACACTCGCGCACACGACCAACAACATTTGCACCAAAATAATAATATATATATATTTTTAATCGAGCAGCCTCAAAACACCCTCCCTGCCACGATCAGCTGTAAGTCGCAGACTGTGTTGCTGACTGTAAAAAAATAAAGAAACACCAAGGAACCCCTGTTGCGGGGGCTCATGAGGATCTATGCCTCTTGCGTTTGGGTATGGCTTTTTGCGTCCCAGTGTAGGGGTTACTATTTGTATGAATTTTAGACCCTGGCAGGTAAGTAAGTGCTGGTGGTGTATTTAGTTCATTTGGACTGGACTTTGTTCGACACGAAATGAATTCATTAGTATGACAATGAGCGAACATGGATACTTGACCTACAAGCAAGTCGACGCTGGACGCGTATGCATACAATTTACTACAAATAAAATTATATATGCAAATGTAGACAAATTAGGTAAATGCTTATATCGTTTGCTCGTGCAACTTACGTTTCTGGGGGGTTTGTTTGGTTTTTTTTAAATACTAATTTGTTCCAAGCGCCAGAATAATAGAAGTAAAGCAAGTGGTAGATGAAGCTGATTACGATATTTACCTCAAAAACACCCACGAGCTAGGCAGGCGGCTCAGCCATGATAGTTCACGTTTAGTGCCAGATTAGTCTGGCGCGAAACAACTGGCGCTGTTTGGAGATTCGCATTCAATATTTAAATTACTTCCATGGTTGCCCCCCCCCCCCAAGCTATTCTGGCACCACCATTGAACTATCATGGGCGATCTGTCCCCTGAACTGTAATGTATTCCCCAGAGAACCACTCCCAAATTAGAGGATGGCAAACGTTGTGGACATGTTAACACAATATTTAAATTACTTCCATGGTTGCCACCGCCCCCGCCCCCCCTATCCACCCATCTTCCCACCATAACATTAATTAAAATATTGAATGCAAATCTTTGGGTGGAGGGTAGTCTTCGACGAATCAACTCATCCACCTCTAACACTCTACGGAAGAATGTGAATCGCCCATGATGGTTCAAGGGTGGTGCCAGAATAGCTTGACGCCTGTATTCGCCAAGCTATTCTGGCACCATCCTTGAACTGTTATGGGTGATCTGTCCCCTGAACTGTAATGTATTCCCCAAATTAGAGGATGGCGAACGTTGTGGACAACATGTTAACACATTTTCCCCAAACCTAACACTGGGCTTTAGCTGGCGATGGTTGGGTCGTGGCAGTTCTGCAGTAGTGCCCCCTGCCCCCACCCCTTCAAACACAGTAGGCACATTTAATTAGGTGAGGGGAGAATTATGGGCGGAGTTAATTAGGTGAGTGGACACTGTGGGATGAGTTAGGAAAGAGGGGGAGACTGTGGGCGGAGTTAGGAGGAAGATTATGGGTGGAGTTAATGATAGGAGAGGGAGATTAGGAGAGGTAGACTATGGGCGGAGTTAATTAGGTGAGGGGACACTGTGGGCGGAGTTAATTAGGAGGGGATAGACTATGGGAGAGTTAGGAGGGCAACTATGGGCGCAGTTAAGGATAGACGGCGAGGTTGACTAGGAGGGGGAAATTATGGGCGGAGTTAACTAGGTGAAGGGACACTGTGGGCTGAGTTAGTTAGGAGGGGGTAGACTATGGGAGGAGTTAGGAGGGAGACTATGGGCGCAGTTAATGATAGGCGGCGAGGTTAACTAGGACAAAGTGGGCGGAGTTAATTAGGTGAGGGCTGAGTTAGTTAGGATAGCGGAGATATGGGCGGAGTTAGGAGGCATCCTAATGATAGGAGGGGGAGATTAGGAGGACTGTGAACGAGTTAATTAACTAGGAGGGGAAGACTCTGGGCTGCGTTAACTAGGACTAGGTGTAGGTGAAGGGACAAAGTGGGCGGAGCATCATGCTGCTGCTTCAAGCCAGTATTCCCCTGCATTCAACAGTGGGCGGAGTTAATTAACTGCATTCAGCTCAACCCTTGAGTATTGTGCGTCGGGAGACCCGCCGACAGTTGCACTTTCCCTTGTTGGGCTCGGTGGTGGGTGAATATCTCTATTATTATAATATGGGGGGGGGGGGGGGAAACTAACACAAAAGCGACACATAGCCACCCTCATTGAAAATGAGGAAGCGGGCTTTTCGTAATTTCGCATTGTCTTGTTCTGCTTCCAAGTCTGTTCTGCGAATATGTCTGGGGGCCTTCAGGACATCTCCAGTTCCTAGTCTGTATGCCGAGGCAGGTGAGCCTTCTCTCAAGCTACGTTCTGAAGCTCATCCAGCCTATGATTGTGTTTTTAACTCGTCGTTTGCAGAGATTTACGATGCCCATCCGGGAGCTGTCCGTCCGACCTCATCTGCAGGCGGCCGGAGTGGACCTGGACAAAGTTTCGGAATCTCTGCAACACATCACTCCACCCTGGCAATTACCAGTTCCTAACATCTTGCTGGACTTGACCGCCCACAAGCCATATAGAGCCTCAATGAACTCCTTTCAAGTTTTCCTGGTTTTTGTCGTATTTATACGGATGGGTCCAAGTCTGAGGATGGGAGAGTGGCTGCGGCTGCAGTGTCTTCTTGCCATCCTAGACGCCCATTTAAGCTCCGTCTCCCTGACCATTCCTCTGTATTTAGTGCAGAACTGCAGGCAATTCTGCTGGCACTCAAGCATGCCTATCAGTCTCGGGAAAGGAACTTCCTGATTTTGTCTGACTCTCTTTCTGCCCTGCAGGCCTTTCAGGGCGCCGGAATAGACCACCCCCTGCTAGTGCAGATTCGAGAGCTTTACGCGGACTTGATGAAGAAATATTATGACATCATTTTTATTTGGGTCCCAGGGCATGTGGGCATCGAAGGCAACAGGATCGCAGATTCTGCTGCCAACGATGCCCGCAATGACCCTGTCCCTGACACACAGACTGTTCATAGTGATTGTGAATAGTGCGTACATAGCTCGCGAGTGGCAGTCCGAGTGGGACAAAGAGGCAGCGAACAAGCTGCATGAAGTTCTTCCTACGGTGTCCGACAGTTTACCTTACCGCTGCGGCAGCCACCGTGAGGAGACTGTTCTTACTCGGCTCCACATCGGGCACACGTATGTTACGCACTCGTACTTACTAAAACAGGATGAGCGTCCATGGTGTTTTGCCTGTGACGAGCAGTTTTCTGTTCGACACTTTTTGTTGTCTTGTGCTGATCTAATTGACACAAGATATAAACACTTCACAGCAGACTCCTTGAAGGTTTTGTCATTCCGGGATGTTCCCTAGGACAAAATCTTCAATTTCTAATTTCTTGAGAGAATGCAATATTTTTAACAAGATCTGAGCATTTATAGACTAATGTGAATTTGACTATTTTGCCCTTTTTGAGAGTCTGTAAACGTTTCTTTTAAAGACTTGTGCGACATTTTAGCATGACATTTCATAAGGTATATTTACATCATGTTTTAAGACCTTTCTTTTAGTCTGGCTGACCAGATTTTTACCCATCACGCCGTGAGATGGCCTTAGTTGCCTGCTCGGCGTTAAGCCCAAATAACTAACTACGCCGAAAGCACAAAATGTACTTCGACGTGGCGCGTCCCCGGCTCAAGCTGTAGATAGTGACTATCCCATCATACTGCGTCATGTGTGATGACTTACTATTTCGTTTCTTTGCGTACGAGCGGCGCTCACTATGTATCTGTATGCTCTTCCTTTCAGTTAGGAGGGTTTTCAAGTTCAGTTAGGAGGGTTTTCAAGTTCAGTTCGTTAGTAAACATCATGATTACATCAGGAACTGTTTAAACTGCCAATTCTTACTATGTTCCGCGGTTTAGATAACGTCTTCCAAAGTATATAATATCCCTGCGTGTATCCAAAGTGTGACCGCTCGAGTGATTTCTTCGTGTGATGAACTACTATGGCTTTCACAAGCGAGCAAGAGGTCTAAATCTGCACTGATGAGCCCCGGCATCAGCTAAGACTTTTCAACCCATCTTTTACAATCCATGTGAGTACACGTTCCAGAGGTTTCCACGCCGGGCCTTTTGGGCATAACGGAAGGAACTTGAACTCTCCTGCGTACCATCGAGATGAAGAGCATAAAAAGTCCGTCAGTTGATTTACGACATTCAAACTTCGCAATTCGCTTTATTGCAAGACATACTATGAACATTCGTGTTCGTGAAGGGGAAATTGTGAACCATTAACCTTTTATTGCCTGGAGTAGTTCGCTGTCAGTAGCGCTCAGTGTCGAGTCACGTCCTGAGATTTCTGTAGGAACCACCTCGACACATAAAGAGCTACCGACAGCCAAAAGATTATCTCCTTCCCTGTCGGGGAAAAACTAAACAGGATTCAACTGCAAGAGGCATAGATCCTCATGAGCCCCCGCAGTCGCGGGGGCTCATGAGAATCTATGCCTCTTGCTGGCACCTCTGTGTGTTCATGTCCCTTAGATGACTGGGACTGTTTGGTGGTGAATTAACAAAGAGTTCAGAAACACAACCCGCGTCCACGGGCCGCAAGTGAAACTTGTACTGTCACATCCGCGTTGACGAGATAAAGTACTGCGCACTCTGACAATTCTTGTCATATTTGAACAGTCAGATGAGGTTGCGGATACAGAAAAAAAGTGTGAGACAAGGGTTGGTCCTGTGTTATCGCCTGAGAAGGGGCGCAGGAAGGGCAGTAGGATGTACCAGGGCATGACTGATCAGAAAATGACGATAAAAAGAAACAAAAATAATAAAGTAACAATAAAGTAATAATGAGCGTAGAAAAGGACGAACAAACACGAACGAATGAACAAACAAAACACACAAGAAAAGCCATGACAGCTAAGGATGGTTGTTTCATTTACAAATTCAGTAAACGAAAGTAGCGGCTACACGGTGCGCGGCAAAGGCCATCGGGACAGCCGTGCGCGGGCCAACGACGGCGGCCGATGTCGGCCTGATGACCTTTCACGCATTGGGTAGTTCATTTTATGTGTAAATTAACCAACCATCCTTGGCTGTCGTGTTTTTTATGTGTGTTTGTTTGTTCGTTCATTCGTTTGTTCGCTCGCTCGCTCGCTCTTTCGTTCGTTCGTTTGTTCGTTTGATTGTTCATTCGTTGTTGTTGGTTAGTTGGTTGGTTGATTGGCTGGTTGTTTCTGACTTCCATGACTGGTTAAAGAAGGCTGTTAAACCCGAAGTACACCCAAGATGGTGTTGGGTGTTATTTTCCATCACAATGATTGAAATGTGTGTCTGTTGAGCATTTAGCATTAAGTCGTCTGAGACAACAGCAAAAAAAAAGGCACCAACAATTTATAACGATAATTATCACACTGTCTTGACAGCTTTATACTGTAGCATACTTGACAGCACTCAAAGATATTCTTCTTCGCCTTATGGGCTTTTGAAATACAAAACTTCTCCACTCCAGAAAATTAACAATACCTCCACCGCACTCTTATCTTTCCTGTGTCAAATTTCAGTGCCGCAGGGGGGGGCTCATGACGCGCACATACAAACGCATCCAAATGAGTGTGGGACGCAAAAAATTTCATTTTCCAGGAACGATTAGATAAATCAACGTGCAAGTCACAAAGCTCATTTAACTCCCTTGTGATTACAGCCGCCGGCACTGTTTATAGTACCAGCGGCTGCATGGACAAGGGGGTTAAATTAACCCCTTCACTGCCGAGAAAAAAATGAACACGATCCAACTGCAAGAGACATAGATCCTCATGAGCCCCCGCGGCAGCGGGGGCTCATGAGGATCTATGTCTCTTGCTGAGATTGATTCGTATCCACGTTTTTTTGGGTGTTGTTGGCTTTTGGTCGTTGGATGAACCAAGATTCAGAAACAAAAATGTACGCCGCAGTGTACGTGCCAGGCAGGGGTTAAACAGTACCGTTGGCTCTGTGCACGAACAACAAGGGGTTATATGATCTTTGACAATAGTCTGTTTTGGAGAAGGTCTCAAGCCCCTGCATAGTGCTGTTATGTTCAACTAAAAGCCTAGTTTTGACATGCTGACTGGCATGTAAGTGTTTGCTTGGTCATTTGTAGATAGTCGAGTTTCGATCGTGCTGGGCACATAAGTGTTCGCAGATAGCTAGGTTCTGGTTGTGGCCGTGGGCGTGAGTGTTTGTTTCAGAGTTTGTTGGTGGTTCAGTTGTGTATTGTGCTTTTGTTAAGTGTTTGTGTCGTCATTCGTAGATGGTTCAGTTTTGATTTCTGCTGTCGATTCTGACCTAACAAATCGATCAATCAAAATAGAAGAGCTAACTACTTTTCACTGCGTCTTAACACCAGTCTTGCGCTCAACCCGAGGTAACACCCTCAGTTTGAGGAGTATCTTTGCCCCGACAGTGTTCTACAAGAGGCATAGATTCTCATGAGCCCCTGCTGCTGCAGGGTCTCATGAGAATCTATGTGTCTTGCAGACGGACTGAGAAGAAGGGATGGCTGTATATGGTAGAAGGCCTTTGAAAACACGCTCTGACCTCAGTGGCAATTAACGTCATAGATAGTTCAGCACCAATTCCTATTGTAGGTGATAGATCGATCGTGACATACGAAGAGTAGTGCCAAATTAGCTGGGACACTAGGTTTCTTCAACGCTCGGACGGCAGCAGAATAAAACGGCTCGAAGGCTGTTTCTGTCACAAACCAACACACAATCAACCCAAAAAGTCCTTATTCATACTCCCTTCCAGTCAATGAAAAAAATCAATGAATGATTGAATCAATAATTCAATCAATCAATCAATCAATAAATCAACCAACCAACCAACTGGTCAGTCAGTCAGTCAATCGATCGATCGACCGACCGACCGACCGACCGATCGATCAATCAATCAATCAATCAATCAATCAATCGGTCTCTCGGTCGGTTAGTCGGTCAGTCGATCAGTCAGTCAGTCGAGTGAGGGAGTAAGCGATCAACCGACCAACAAATCTGAGGAAAAAAAAAATCCACCCAAATGAACAAACAACTAAAGAAACGCACAACAGGAAATTATCTCGCAATTTTCAATATAAATTACAGTCTACTTTGCTTATGACAAGGTCGGATAGAGAAAAGTTGGATATAGCAACACTTTCCCTGGTCCCCTGGCAACACTTTCCCTGGTCCCCTGGCAACACTTTCCCTGGTCCCCTGGCAACACTTCCCCTGGTCCCCTGGCAACACTTAGCCAGGTCCCCTGGCAACACTTTCCCTGGTCCCCTGGCAACACTTTCCCTGGTCCCCTGGCAACACTTTCCCTGGTACCCTGGTAACACTTTCCCTGGTCCCCTGGCAACACTTTCCTTGGTCCCCTGGCAACACTTCCCCTGGTCCCCTGGCAACACATCCCTGGTCCCCTGGCGATTTGCTATCTCCGGAGTATGTCAGGCCATGACTCG
The DNA here is from genome assembly GCA_036245525.1 of Semisulcospira habei. Taxonomy (NCBI): domain Eukaryota; kingdom Metazoa; phylum Mollusca; class Gastropoda; family Semisulcospiridae; genus Semisulcospira; species Semisulcospira habei. Next base: position 319,921,993 of record BTPG01000002.1, read on the forward strand.
ACATTTGCGAGCTTGAGATTATAGCAGTGTCTAATCAGCTTGTTACCTGGTCGATCTATCCCCAGTCACTCCTATGCCTACCTAACCCATAAAGCCCTACGACATGATGTGGATCGACCATGATTGTTCAAGGGTGGTGTCAGAATAGTTTGGCGCCTACCGGCGCCAAGCTATTCTGACACCACCATTGAACTATCATGGTCGAACTGTCTCCAGACCTGTGACGTAGACTTCAAATGATATATATTAACACAAATTGATAATTTCGTCCTCAGGGCGGTGTAATGGGTTGACCCCAACGTGCACTCAGTTACCGGGTACTGTGAGCAGTACCGAGGGGTACATGCATAAAGGGAGCCAACAGAAGCATCTGGAACGCCAACCATACTGGCTGTGGAACGGAAAAAGGGACAGAGAGACACGTTCAGACCGACTGTTCCTGGTTCTTTCAGATCAAGAGGCGGAAACACCATGTTGACATAATCAGACAACTAGCGTAAAAGGGTGGATGTGTTTGGAGTGCTGTGTTTAATCCGCAAGTCTACAGAGGCTCGTACGGTTAACCACTGACACCACTGCCGAAACGTGTGAATTTCTTGCTGGCCCCATTTTGTAGGGGCGTAGGTAACCAGGGTCCCCACCGAAATAAAATTTGGGGGGGTGGGGGTGGAGGCAGGGTATCCCCTGGCCCCCGCCCCTCCCGTATTAGTAGAAAATAAATGTTTACAATTCATATATCATATAGATGTTAATGGGTTTTTCCCCAAGCTGGACGACTAAGCCCGGCCCCCTCCTCCCACCCCACCTCCCTCCACAAAACTCTTCATCTTTCAAGGTTGAACTGTAGCCATTCCCCGCCTCTAAATTTTGGGAGCAATTTTTTTTTTTTTAATATGATACAGATTTTGATGTTCTTATTTGATTTTTGTTCGAGCCTGGACGATATCGCTTGCCTTCTTCCGCCACCCCCACCCTGCACGTTGTCTGATATTTATTTATTTATTTAGTTAGTTAGTAGTAGTAAGTTAGTTAGTTAGTTAGTTGTTTTATTTTTATTTTTATATTTTTATTTTTTAATTTGTTAATTTTTAATTAATTTATTTATTTATTTTAAATTTTATTTATTTATTTATTTATTTTATTATTATTATTTTTTTTGGGGGGATGGGGGGGGGGGGGGGTGGTGGTGGAGAGAGCTGGAAAGTAAGATGTCAGTCACGCTGTCCCCCCGCAATGAAACACTTCCTACGCTTCTGTTTTGTGATCAATTTTATTAGACGGATGTGTATCTTTGTCGTTAAATTTACAATGAGTCTAGAAACACAAGCTGTGACCACTGACAGTAACGGGGTTAAGCTTAAATAGCGCTCTCATTTTAATGAACAGCTGGAGTCTATTTTGTCAGTCAAGAAGCATAGATTCTCATGAGCCCCTGCAGTCGCAGGGGCTCATGAGAATCTATGCTTCTTGCACTGAGATAGAGGCCTTGGAAGCGAGACTGTAGAGACAAATGGCGCACTCCCATTTTATATTCGTTTGGAAAGCAGTACGTGTGTACACAAAAAGGGGGAATCGAAAGGCTTTTTTTTTTCTCCCAGGAGTTTTGTGTCCCTGACTGGCGCCGAGCATCAACAGAATACGACCTGTTGATGCTCAGGCTTTTGGCAGCAACAATCTTTGATTCCCTCCCCCTGTGGTGTGTGCGCACATTGCCGGATGTCGATGTGTCATGACAGTTAGAGGGTAGTGAGCAGCGGGTAGAGTTCACTTGAACCCTTAGTTTGAAGAGCACTGACTAGGTACCCTAGTAGCAAAACGTCTTTGGACCCACAACGAGACCTTTGCCGCTTGCTGGGGTATGTGTGCTGGCCGGATGGGTTGACAAAATCCATAGGTAGTGTTGACTCTGCTAGGCCTCTTAATCGTCTGCAACTGAGCCAGCCGCCCTACGTACATTGCCGTAATGAGGTCGTGAGCAGTAGCTCAAGAGAAGTGCCCGATTAGCTTGCTGTCTTGATTACACAGGCACTCCCTTTCATATAACTCATTCAACTGATGAGCCCGCAACAATAGCTGCGGAAGTGTCGTTTACTAGCGTTGCCGCCGACAACGCGATACGACACTTTTGCAGCCGTATTGACTCGATGCAGGGCGTCTTGAATAAGTTAAACTTTCAAGGTCAAGAATTTTTTTTTTAATCGTTCCTGAGTTGTCGTTGTTGGGTTTATTTCATGTATTTTTTTTTTTAAGTATGTATCCATTAACACATTCTGCCCCAGGACCGAAAATGAAATCCGCAAATTTTGAAGTTGCCCCCTGAAGACTGTATTACACTTCTGGAAACAGATCGAGCGTGATAGTTCAAGGGTTGTGCCAGAATAGCTTGGCGCCTATGGGCGCCAAGCTATTCTGGCTCAACCCTTGAACTATCGCGCACGATCCATGTCTCGCCGTGGCGTGTCGGAGTTGCCGTTAAAGGGCAATTGCAATCTCGCAGACCGTCGGGGCCGAGAACGGTAAGAGCAAAATCATTTAATGAATACTAAGACATCCTAAATCCAAAATCCGTAAAATCGCATAATACGGATGTACTAACGCTGTAATGAACTGCTAATAATAAGACATATTAAAGGGAAGATAATATTATATCAAAGAGATATTGCGAACTGTAAACCCTGTAAAGTCGGTCCCGCCTGATCCTTTGCGTGTCCGATAGCGGTTTTAGTCGCGATGCGGATTCCTACGGGAATCATCGCCACTAAAATCGCTACCCACATGCAAATGGTTAATGTATCACTCAATGTAAAAAGTTTGTGGTCCGAGGGCATTAACATGAAATAATAATCGGAGACGTCAAGCTGTGTCGGAATTTCTCTAACATGTTCATCGTAGCCACGACAGACTACGCAAACATAATTTGAGAGGTGCCGCTAACTTTAACCAGTCGAGCTATTTTTGCTCCATCCATCTCCCTCGGCGGGATGGCCGCAATGGGATGGGAAAGTCAAACAGTTGTTAGAAAACAAAGGTATTTGTGTGTTCATGTACATACGTGTTTAACCTAGTCGAACACCCGACCCACAAGCGAAGGACAACATAAGGATGATTTGGCTTGAAATTCTGTTGTCTCATAATGATGCCTATACTAGTACGTGCAACGGGCAGTGGCCAAAATGTCCTCTGGCCGATGTCAGCCTTAGCTGGCCCGCGCACAGTCGTGCGCGGGCCAGCTAAGGCTGACGTCAGCCCGAGGACCTTTTGCTTACCAGTCAAAGAGACCAGAGGAATTTATTTCTCTGAGATAGTCCAGAAATCATCTGTGCAGAAAGGCGACTGCCAAGCGCGTAAATTCAGAGAATAACACAACGAAGAAAGAAACACGCTTACTGAGAAAAGTGACAGTTATGTACAACGGTTGGCCAAAAGGTCCTGGGGCCAACATCATCACAATTGTGTTGTGACTGTCTTTTCTAAGCGTGTTCTTTCTTCGTTGGGCTATTCTAAGTTAAGACTGCAATCTATTATTCTTGTAATCTACACCAAAAAGCTACACTGATCTCGCTGAAGAAAATGAAGCTGGGCATTATACTTATTCTCCGCGTGTGTATGTCAAGTTTGAAAACCCAGAAAATGTAATAGATTGGGGTGTAACTGTCCTTTCTAAGCAGGTTTCTTTCTCTGTGTAGATTTTCTTTTCTTCTTCATGTTATTCTTGTGTCTGCAGCCACCACCTGTGGGCCGATTGAGCGTTTTAATAACGAACGACTAAACCTGTATACGGCCACGGACGGTTGTCGACTGACACAGGCATAGGATGATCGTTACGTAATCGATCACCTATATCACACGGGTAGTGGGAAACAGCACACATCATCCCACGCCTGTGGTTATCGATGTAGTCTTTCTCACATTCTGACAGGGAACATACGCCTAAATTAGTTCACGCAGCAGGATTTTAGCTTCTAACTCATTGTACCCTAAAGACGAAGTCCCCCCAATTTTGCAGTTGTCCTCTGAAGACTGCATTACACTGCGGGCGACAGGTCGACCATGATAGTTCAAGGGTGGTGCCAGAATAGCTTGGCGCCCCTAGGCGCCAAGCTATTCTGGCACCACCCTTGAACTATCATGGTCGATCTGTGGCGTGTCAGGGCTAAATGAGTTAATCAGTATGCCGGTATTACAAACTGTGCCGTTCATCATTCAAGTCGCGATCATGAGGATCTGTGTCAAGCGGTGTGGGGGACGGATGGAGGATGTTTGCCGAAGGAGTAATTTGTAAATCCACGACCGTCATTGCATCACACCGCAAAACGTGACTGTGGCGGCGTGCCCAACGTACGCATGTTAAAAAAAATCATTTAGCCGGGCGGAAAACAGTTGACTGTCGGCTATGCAGTATGTGGCACTTGCAGTCAAGGCACGGAACCTTTTTTTCATTATTATCATGTGCACTGGTTGTCTCCTTTGATAGCAGCGCAGCGAATCGTTGGAGACACTGAACCAGTGTCAATTATGTCTGGTCTGTCATTTTGGACCTTACGGTTTTCCGCAATCGTAAGGTCCAAAATCACAGACCACTGGCACACAAATAGTACACGTGTCCGCCGCCCCGCTGCATTGCGTAGCTCTGGGACTGGCATTTCTATTAATTAATCACAACTATTTTCAACACTAACAATTCTCGCTTAAGTTACGTGTGATATTTTGCGCGCTGTAGAGTTTCACGCCTTTGTCGGCCTGTCGGCCGCGCCATTAATCAACCGGTATGTAATATCATACTGAGGGGCACAAGAAATGCGACATTTTTAAGAATCATCGGATTTCAAAAACATACTAAGAAGCAAAAGAAATGCGACATTTTTTAAATCATCGGAAACACTAAACTGTTTCCAATGATTCCCAAAATGTCGCATTTCTGAGTTTCCAATGACTCGCCCCGCTGTGAGATGGTCTTAGTCGCCTGCTCGGCGTTAAACATCAATAATCAAAACCAATGATTCCAAAAATGTCGCATTTCTTTTGCTCATCAAAATAGATGCAAAAATATTGGGCCTGCATATGATATGCCAGCCGCATAATATACAGAGGCGATAAAAACGCGAAAAGTCAATGTCGGTAAATGTACCTGCAAACAAAGAGCCACCCTTGCAACAAAACAAGAAAATTTTATTTGTTGCGGTATACCGTCTTCAGCCTACTGTCTGAGCTACCTTCACACAAAAATTGGAAAAGTTATCGCCCATGGCTGGCCTTGGAAGACACAGGGTTTTATTAGTGGTGAAAATAACTTGAGCAAAACTGGACACACTGACATCCAAGTTCCTGTGAGATGTTTTAACACGTGTTGTGTGCAATGCTTATGTTATAAACTGCCTCAAAGAAAATCAGTTGACTAAAAAAAAAATCACTAGAGAACCCCGGGCAGACCTTCCGGTGCACATCATTTTCTTGATAAATCTTATTTTATTTACTGATGTGAATTGAGACTTTCAAACACCTTTTTATGCTCCAGTGATTGGCACAGAGATAAATAACACACACATATCCACTGATTTTGATCAGGTAAATATGGCCGCTAACCTAACAATAAACAATTTGTATGTTCATGTTTGTCAGTAGGTCATGTTGATTATTTAGGTGCCTTTGACAAACGAAAAGCGTAGGTCAAGACTAAACAGGCCAGACTGATTTTCATTTACACGGATCCTGAGGGGGGGGGGGGGGAAGGGAGGGGGGGGGGGGGCGCTCGTCAGTCAGTCCGTGTAGTGTCACAGTCAGTCACTGAGTTTCCATATCACAGTGCTTTTAGTCAGTCTTTTTCAGTTCCCGAGGCTTCAGGCTCCGTCAAGGCCGGCTTTATCGTTGGAAGGATCGTGTGTTTCTTCCACTACATAGTCATGAGTCGGTTTCGCTAAGCCGCGGGGTGATTCAGTAGCGGAGTTCTGTTCCCAGGCAAGGTGCGCCGCTCAGTATAGGGCTCGTCACAGTGATTTCCCATATGGCGCGTTGCCTCATGCTAGCAGCGTCGGGGCATAAGCCGCCATCTTAAGAGCGGGATAGAATAGACATCAGATAGTAGCGAAGAAGTGTTTCAACACGTTTTTCTTCATGTTTCTTCCTCTTTGGAAACAAACAAAAACAGATTCTGGTTAGCGGTTTCCTACGTGATGGCAAGACTTTCCTGATCGTCCTGACAGCGGATTTCCGGCCGCCGACCGCCGAGTGATCGCCGCTTATCCTCTCAGTTGAAGATCACTGAGTCGGCATAGTGAGTGGCCGCCGGCCACGACTGACTCGGCGGCGCCGTGGTGACCGTGACTGACGTCAGCTTCCCGAGCCCTATGCGGCCGCCGATAGCGGCGGCGCCGGCACCGCCGGCTTAGTGGGCTGATGCTGGCCTAAGCTCACTCAGCGGTCATGAAGCGGCAACTCAGTGACCCGGCCCAGATCAAAGTCATCAGTAGTTCATTAGGACTTTGCCGGGTATCATGTGACAGTTTCGCTATTTAATAATAATAATAATGAGTACTTGTATAGCGCCTAACCTCAGATTAGAGCTCTAGGCGCTTAACAAAAACTAATGTACAAAAAATAACTAATTACAAAAATGGAATTTACAAAAAGTACAAAACACTATAAAGTCACCATTCAAAAGTGCTACGCTCATGGACTCATACTGGCATTCACACACACACCCACACACACACTACTTCTATAAATAGATAGGGATGACTTTAACATGACAGGTGTGTGACAAAGTCATTTGTAGCTGACAGAAAACATATGGGTCTTTAGGGCACGCTTGAATGCCTCTCTCGAATCCACGTATCTCAGTTCGCGTGGGAGATCATTCCAAACAACTGGGCTCTGGTATCTGAATGACCTCTCACCAAACGACTTTGTTTTGACAAGAGGGATACGTAAAACTCGAGAGTCGGCAGCAGAGCGCAAATTCTGTTTCAAGGGCGTATACAGCTGGAGAAGAGAGGCAAGGTATTTAAGTTATCCCCCCCCCTCCCCCACCGGCCCCATTTATCTCTATAGTTGATTTGCCTGCAGACGGTGTTGCCGGCTCAGTGCCGTTTCATCACAGGGAGAGAGAATGGAAGTCCGGCCTGCCAAGAAGTTTATTGTTGTGCCCCGGCCGGATTGACGCAATCAGTCGAAGTCAGTCAGGGGCACAAAACTCTCAGCAGTAAAAGTTTCTATTCCAATCCCTGTGGTATCTTCAAGGGAGGTGACCCACAGTATCCAAGATGTCTGCGCCCATGAAACACGTTCCTTAAACTGGACGGTTCATCAGCACAGTGTCAAGCGCAAATTACAGGGACTTTTAACCAGTGATCCACTGACTCCCTCAGCAGAAGTTTCACTCCGGCTGACAAACAAGAAAAGTTGATCCCGAAGAGTGTCGGTAGAGAAAGACCGATAGGAAATCGTGTGTTGACTGATGTTGATGCGATTGCTTGGTATTATCACCAAGAAACTGAAAGACGTGACTATGTCCGAAGTTCGAGCTTCATCGCCTCTTATTCCTAAGGTCTGCAAATTTCTTGAATTTTTAATTGTTTGTCAGCCTTACATTTTAAAGGGATTTGCTCCATGGCGAGCTTTGCTAAAATTCGCAGACACGGTGTTATCAATGTTGTCTTGCATCAACTAAACTTTTCACAGTCTGTGTGAACAGAAACACATACTATAGATTTTCCGCTACTTTTTGCGTGTAATGGAAGGACCTCAACAAAGGAGAACTGAGTAGAAAAGTCTTTCAGTTAACAACATTCAAACTTAATAATTTATGTTAGTCCTTTTGTCCAGCACTATTGTAATTTACATTTTAACTCATTCAGCCCAACGGCCGTATTTCCCAAATTTGGGAGGCGTCATCTAACTACTATGCACCAGACGATGGCGATGCAGGCGATGGATCAACCATGATAATTCAAGGGTAGTATCAGATTAGCTTGGCGCCGCCGATAGGCGCCAAGCTAATCTGGCACTACCCTTGAATTATCATGGTCGACCAATCTCCTGCTGTACTGCGTCATGGATTAATGTAATATAAGACATACACAAGAACATCTATAAAAATTAAAATAGATATTGCAATCTGTTAATCCGTTACTGCCTGGAAGAGGTTGTTTTAAAGTTAATAAAAGTGGTATAATTTAAATGGTTTACACAGTGAGTCTATGATTGAAATCCGCAAATTTGTTTTTGTCCTTTAAAGTGTACAACAGTTCAGGAGACAGACGTAACTTTATAGCTCCAAGGTGGGGCCAAAGTAGCTTGGCGACTCTTAGGCACCAAGCTGTTCTGGCACCACCCTTGAACGATCATGGTCCTTCTCTGTTCTATGAGAGCTAAATGTGTTTAATTGATTATAGATAAAGGGATCACTCCTATGGGACTTAATTCCCAACAGGCAAAGGTCATCGGCTTGAAATTGGCAGCATTTACATTGGCAGCTGTGTGTGTGCCAATGTCAAACCGCACACCATTCACTTAAATTCAAATTATTCAGGTTATTGGAAATCTGTTCATTTCTGTTCCACCAGGAGGAAACAGGAGAGAAGCGCCCACTGGATGATGGAGACAAAGAAGAATCAGACTCCAAGAAAGTTAAAACACAGGTCAGAAACTACCCACCTTGAGAGTCTTGACACTTTTTCCCTTTCTTGCCATGCTCTAATCTTTGTGCTCCGTTGCAATAGACAGGTCCACTTTAGTATACCGTGAGGTGGGACGTAATGTGGTCAAGTGTCTGGCTCCCAGTTGGATGGCCACTGAAGGTTCTGGGGTTAATGTTGGCCTGAGCTAGATCATTCATGAGCATGTGTGTGCTTACTAAATAAGGCTGGCACCAATCTGAGGACCTTCCACTTGCGATTTTTTTCACAAGTCTGTGTTGCCGTTAACCCATAAAGTTCTGACCCGCTACGGCAGGATATGGATTGACCATGATAGTTCAAGGTTGATGTCAGAATAGCTTGGCGCCGAGAGGTGCCAAGTTACACTGACATCAACCTTGAACTATCATGGTCGATCTGTCCCCAGAACTGTGACGCAGACCTCAAAGGGTGTCTAAGAAAATTGGTAATTTCATCCTCACAATGTAATGAGTTAATGAAGCATCAGGATAACAGAATATGCACAAAGCGGTCTGACATTTTGTGGCTCCCAGATACTGATAATATTAAGGGTAATAGTAAGGATTACCTGCATGCATCTATTTATATTTCAGAGCTCTGCACCACTTCCCATGCAAGGTCGTGCTGACAGAAAACGCAAGGTGGCTCTGCTGATTGCGTACTGTGGCGATGGGTATTATGGAATCCAGATTCAGAAGTGAGCTTTTCCTGGGGTTGTTAATTTTTTTAGTATGTTATAATAATCATTACACGCAGACCCTTAGCTGTCCATCTGCAAGAGGCATATTTGTAAATCTACAGCAGCCTCCGCAATTTGAGCAGCTATGATGGCATGACATGTCGCGTGATCCACGAAGGGCAGTTCACCAGAGAGCTCCAGCTCAGAACTGGTGTCAGGCAGGGGTGTCTGCTGTCTCCGTTCCTCTTCCTACTGGCCATAGACTGGGTCATGAAGATGACCACAGAGCACAGACGAAGTGGAATACAGTGGACACTGTGGACACAGCTTGACGACCTCGATTTTGCGGACGACTTGGCATTACTGTCCCACACTCATCAACAAATGCAGGACAAGACCACGAGGCTTGCTGACATCTCGTCCCAAGTGGGCCTCACCATTCACAAACAGAAAACAAAGACAATGAGGCTGAACGCAACCAGGGAAGAACCAGTCTTGCTTGCTGGCGCCCCGTTGGAGGAGGTGGAGTCCTTCACCTATCTCGGGAGCATCATAGACAAAAAAGGCGGCACTGATGCAGATGTCAGAGCACGAATCGGTAAAGCCAGAGCAGCCTTTCTCCAGTTGAAAAAAGTGTGGAGTTCCAGAGAGCTGTCACAACACACTAAAGTCCGGATTTTCAACTCCAATGTAAAAGCAGTTCTCCTATATGGAGCAGAGACATGGAGATTGACAAAAACCACAGTCAACAGAGTACAGACCTTCATGAACAGTTGCCTTAGAAGAATTTTGAAAATCCACTGGCCAGAGAAGATCAGCAATGTCAGACTCTGGGAGAGAACAAAGCAGATAACAGCAGAGAATGAAATTGGGCGAAGAAGATGGGGATGGATCGGTCACAGTCTGAGAAAGCCAGCTTCCGGTATCACTAGGCAGGCATTGTCATGGAACCCCCAGGGAAAGAGGAAAAGAGGTAGGCTGAGAAACTCCTGGCGTCGAGACCTCCAAGCAGACATCAAGAGACTGGGAACCACCTGGAGTAGAATCGAAGGAGAAGCACAGGACAGGAGTTGCTGGAGGTCTCTCGTCGACGGCCTATACCCGGGTAGGGGTGACAGGCGTAAGTAAGTAAGTAAGCCTCCGCAATTTGAGAGGGCTCAGGAATGGCCAATGCATGTTGCATAAAGACTGTAAAGTGTAAACAGGCAAACCTGTATAGAGTTAAGACGTTCACCCAAGGGATTGTATACAAGGGTCACTTTAGACAGGTGGTCACTTTACAGGGTCATGTACTTTGGAAGTAAGAAATGGGTGGTCTCCTTAGGCAAGTTTTCACTTATACAGGTTTGACTGTTTCAGCTCTGGGAGATTAACTCTTTTAGCCCCAGATCCCTACAGCAGGATATGGCTTGACCATGATAATTCAAGGGTACCCTTGAATTATCATGGTCAGTCCATCTCCTGCAACTGATTCATAGTCATTAGGCAACGCCTCCTAAATTTGAGAAATGGGACCTTGGGGCCAAAAGGGTTAATCAGCCACAGTAGTTCAACATTAGTATGTACCATAAAGTCTGCCGCAGTGGGCCCGCACAGTCATGCACGAACCCACTGCAGCCGACTTTAGCGCAATGACCATTGCGTTCTGCGTACTGCCTTCTCAGAGTGGCGGCTAATCTGGTTCTACCCTTGAACTGTCAATCTTCGATCATGAGAGAACCATCTCACACTATACCCTTGCATTAGATTGTCTTTAAAAACTAATTTGAATTGTCGTTCAGTCACTCCATTTTCCCACACTTGTTATTGGTCAGTATCTAAAAATCGCAGGGGGTTCAATGACCCAATGCCTACCTCCTAGAACCATTTTCATCAGAACACTTAGATCAGGGCTGTCCGGCACCTTACATCATAAATAACACAAAGATCAAATGGTGGTAGACGATAGGGAAATAAAAGAATTGTACCTTATTTCGGCATGACTCAAGCGGTGAGCACACTACACAAGTGCTACACAAATGTGTCATATTTCAAACTCTGAACCGAGACAGCTCAAAACTTTCCATTGTGCTCCATGTCAACACATATGCTGTTTAGAAAGTAAAGACTGTTGCCACTCGTGCAGTAAGAAAGAAAGAAAAATAAATAAATAAAATGTGACAGATCGATGACATTTCAGTTTTTGTTGAAAAGATCGAGTCATTGTTGAATGTGTGTATGAGCTCAGTAACAGTTGGCGAAAGATGCCAACAATACATGTATCATGTACGAAATCAGACCTACCGTATATACATTCACTTGCCTCGCAGTCCTGCGCTCTAAATTTAGAAGTTTTATCACTTGAACCCAGTGAGAAAAGTCCGCACTTGATTGCCACAGATTCTGATCTTGTCACTGGCTGTTTAGAAGCAGCACCGCTGGTAAATGTTTGAAATTGCAGCTGCAAAATTCAAGCACATTTGCATGACCGGGCATTGCAGCCTATTCACAAAGAGTCACGTCCCCTGTGTATTTCCAAGAAAATACAGTCTGACGTCAGAAATATTTGGCGTTTTACTTCTGATGTCAGACACACATTGGAAGCTTCAAATAGTGCGTAATTTAGACTGAACAACAATGGCATTGAACCATCTGTCTTGGGTTACTTCTCGGGTTACATTGTGTTATTGTAGTCCGATGAAGCTGATTATCAGACCGACGCACCGAACGCGGCGCGTTGTTGGTCTGATCAGCTTCATCGGACTACAATACCACGATGTAACCCGAGAAGTAACCCAACACAGACAATTCAGTGTCTAATTACTCACATTTTCAATCTAAGTTTATGGAGCCCTTGACCCTTTCAATGTTGGTAGCACCTTTTGTCACGGTGATTTCAGCTGGAATCACATTGACAAAAAGTGCTACTTACAGTCAAAGGGTGACACAACAGTCAACTAGCGTGTCCACTATGTTCATAACCTCACCACATGATATAATAATAGTCTTAAGGATGATGATGTGGATTTTGGAAATAATGAAATGACGCTCTCTGTTGCTTTGTCATCCAGGTCTGAACTGAAGACGATTGAAAGCGAAATCATCAAGGCTTTGCTGGCTGCCAAACTCATACCAGAGGAACATGCTGAGACACCACAAAAGGTTTGACTAGAGAGATAAAGTGTGTGCGTGCGTGCATGGTCATGCACATGTGGGTGTGTTTTACAAGTACTACTCAGTGGATGGTGTGAGAAAGTTGAGGGGGGGGGGGGGGGAGAGACTATTTGTCTCTCTTGGCTGATAACATGCAAACAAGTATTTTTTTTGTGGATAACATGTCTTGGACAAGTACATTTGATTCCCTTATATGGTCTGTATTGAAACGTCTATATTGATGCATACACTGAATTAGAAATGGTTTACATTTAGTATTAACCCATTCAGCCCTGACACCCTACAGCAGGGACGGCGCCAAGCTAATCTGGCACTACCCTTGAATTATCATGGTCGACCCATCTCCTGCAACTGGTGCATAGTCGTTAGATGACGCCTCCAAAATTGGGGAAATATGGCAGTCGGGCTGAATGAGTTAAACTCAAGTGGACGTACAACATTTTAGGGCACAGCCTCAAATGTTTGCATTATTTGACATTTTCAACCACAGATGTCCTTTCAACGAGCTGCTCGAACGGACAAAAATGTTTCGGCGGCTGGGAATGTCCTGTCACTGAAGATAAGTATTTTCATCTTAATAAATGTAACCCTTTTCACTGCCAGTGGATGCAAATTGTGTTCTGAAAGCGTTGTTAACCCTTTGTTTGTCAGTAGTGGTTTTAGTCTTGATGATTCCTACAGGTATCATTGTGACTAAAACCACTACCGCTAAGTATTTTATTGTTAACCCATTCAGCACTGACGCACTACAGCAAGAGATGGGTCGACCATGATAATTTGAGGGCAGTGCCAGATTAGCTTGGCGCCTGTCGGCGCCAAGCTAATCTGGCACTGCCCTCGAATTATCATGGTCGACCCATCTCCTGCTTTAGGTGCATAGTCGTTGGATGACACCTCCAAAATTTGGGAAAGACATGCCTCGGGCTGAATGAGTTAATAAATTTAACCCTTCACGGCCAGTGGACGCAAATTGTGTTCTGAAATCTTTGTTAACCCTTTACCTGTCGGTAGCGGTTTCAGTCACGATGATTCCTGCAGGAATCATCGTGACTGAAACCGCTACCAACACGCAAAGGTTAGTTAGTTAGTTAGTTGGGTTTAACGCCCAGCAGGCAGACTAAGGCCATCTCGCGGTGGGGCGGCACGCAAAGGGTTAATTCAACACCAAGGAACCTCCTCCATCCAAGGAACTTGGGTGCAAAAGGCCAGCAAGAGACATACATCCTCATGAGCCCCTGCACCTGCGGGGGGCTTTGGGGATCTGTGTCGCCTGTGGTTGGACCCTGTTCACTTTTTTTCAGCAGGGAAGGGGTTAACCCTTTTAGCCCCAAGGTCCCGTTTCTCATATTTTGGAGGTGTTGCCTAACGACTGTGTACCAGTTGCAGGAGATGGCTTGACCATGATAATTCAAGGGTAGTGCCAGATTAGCTTGGCGCCTGAAGGCGCCAAGCTAATCTGGCACTACCATTGAATTATCATGGTCAAGCCATCTCCTGCTGTAGAGATCCGGGGCTACAAGGGTTAAATCATGTGAAAGTATTTTTTGTCGAGTTCACCAGTTTTGTAGTATACACGTTACAACCTTGAGTAGATTATGTCCGCTAGAACACTGTGGCGAGATCCGCCCAGCCAAGGTTAGCTTGTAGTGTGTGTGCTTGGCTATTTTTTGCACTAAACGTGTCATACAAGCTGCTACCTGGCATGCATACCACACCCAAAAACGAACTCTTAACAAAATTCCTTAGTAGTACAGTACATAATAGTGTGAAAAAGGTGCTTAGTAGGCAAAGAGGTAAAGACCTGATTTCATTTTCTGACTGTTTTACATCCTCAATCATTTCATAATGTGCAACTTTTGCCATAGCCTGTGTGATTTTTCAGTTTGCTTAACCCTTTAGGAATCATTGTGACTAAAACCACTACCGACACTAAAAGGGTTAAGATGTGAAGATTCATTTAATTGTGCTGTAATGTGTTTTCTTTTATTTGATTACATGCTTGTGGAAGACGATGCCGTGGAAAAAATCAACACTCATCTCCCACCGGAAATCAGAGTGATTGGTAAGAAAACTGCGTGATTGTGTAGTATTTGCATTAATTTTAAATATCATTTGATTGTGTAGTATTTGCATTAATTTTAAATAGCATTTGATCGCGTCTGGCACGACGGACTCTGGCAAGTCATGAGATCGTTCAACATAGAGGAGGGACTGATCCAAATGATAGAAGCGCTTTACAAGAACGCCTGCAGCGCGGTTCTACTTAACAATCAGTCAGGCGAGTTCTTCAGGACGACGATCGGTGTCCGTCAAGGATGCCTGCTCTCTCCTGTCCTTTTCAACATATTCCTGGAGAAGATCATGCAGGAAACCCTCCACGACCACCATACTTCAATCTCTATTGGTGGCAGATCCCTGTGCAATCTTCGATTCGCAGACGATATTGACCTCATGGCAGGCAGCAATAGTGAGCTCCAAAACCTGACAGACAAACTTTCAAGTAGCGCAGGGTCTTATGGCATGGAGATCAGTACGGATAAAAGCAAAGTGATGATCAACACCACAAGCGACAGCAGCAGCAACATTCACATGAACGGCCAGAAGCTAGAAGAGGTCAATAGCTTCAAGTACTTGGGAGCCACCCTGTCCAAAGACGGTAGTTGCGTAGCAGAGATCCGTATCAGGATAGGTACAGCAACATCCGCAATGGCCAGGCTGGACAGGATATGGCGAAGTAACTCCATCAGCTTCACCATCAAGTACAGGCTTTACAAGTCCCTCGTAGTGTCTATTCTACTCTACGGCTGTGAGACTTGGACACTGCTTGCAGACTCAGAAAAGAAAATCCAAGCCTTTGAGAACAAGTGCCTGAGGAAGTTGCTCCGCATCTCGTACCGCGAGCACAAGACCAACGAATATGTACGGAGCATCGTCACTTCCCTGGTGGGCCCACATGAACCCCTTCTGGCAACCGTGAAACGGCGCAAGCTTGCTTGGTTTGGCCACGTGACCCGACACAACACCTTGTCCAAGACTATCCTCCAAGGCACTCTCGAAGGAAGTCATCGGCGAGGTCGTCAGAGAAAGAGTTGGGTCGCAAACATAAAAGAATGGACTGAACTCGAGATGCCAGACTTGCTTGCCACCGCCCAAAATAGAACTCAGTGGAGAGCACTGTCTGTTGCTGCTGCCTTTCAGTCCCCCCAACGCCCAGTTCGGGCAAGGGACTGATGATGATGATGATAAATATCATGAACAATTTCAATGCAAGTGTTGTAGAGATTTTTATTTATCCTTTCATACTTCACTTATTTGTTGGCTAAACTTTTTATGTTAGGTATGTGCTGCCAACCATTGCAATACATGTGTACTAGTTTGAGATCTTTTAACCATTTGGCTATCAGTAGCATTTTTAGCTGTGGCGATTCCTGCAGAAATCATCTTGACAAACAGCACTACCGACAACTAGAGGGTTAAAACGACCTACTCCAGCCAGTAAAGGGGTGATAATCTTGAATACCTCCTTTATAAATGTTCTTAGTATGTCTTACAATAATGCTGGACACAAGGGCTAACTGATATTGTGAAATTTGAATGTCATAAAATGAAAGACTTTTCTGCTCTGATCTCTTTTACACACAGGAGAGTTTCTTTTGTTGCCATCCAAGAGGCAGTGGAAAACTTCTAGTACATGTGCCTGCTCACATGGATTGTAAAAAGAAGGGTAGACACATCTTAGTTGAGGCAACATTGATAACCACTTGTATTGCCAAATTAATTTTTAGCAGTCAGAGTGCCAAAGAGCTGATCGCTTTAAGCTGTTGTTTTACTGACAACTCTGCAGTGTATGCCCAAAGTATACTGACGTGCAAAAGAAATGAAACATTTTTGGAATCATCGGAAACACTTTTTCAAAAAATGTTGCATTTCTTTTTCTTGTCAGTATATACAAAAAAGCCTCTATCCAGTTTGCATATTGATGCACAGGGCTAGAAATTAACTTTTTTCTTTGGGGGCCACCAGGCCCCTTGATTGAAAAATTTGAGGGCCCACAAGCAACTTTCGGGGCCCAACTTTGAAAAATAATGCAAACAAAAAACAAAAGAATTATTGACAATATAATAAGTAGAAAGTACAATTTGTCTGATAATCTAAAAATAAAAACAATTGAATTTCCAATTTTGCTGAGTGATGTCATTTTTATTTGCCTTTTCTTTCACTTTCAAACATTACCAACAAAAAAGGGGAAAAAACACACACACACACATTCAGTGACACACATATTCCAGCGACTAGTGAGCCTGAAATGGCCATTAAACAAAATAGGAAAAAAATCAAGTGAGTCTCTTGTATAATACTTTTCAGTTTTGTGACTGAGTATTGCACAATACACATCATTAAATTTTTAATATGAGTAACCTAACAAAAAATCTGACCTCAATGCACAAAAGTTCAAAACAAAACCATGAAAGAGAACTAAACTTAACAGTACTCTTCCTGATAAACTAAAGTTAAACAAACAGATTTTGCCTTTTTTTTTTTTTTTTTTTTTTTCAATCATCTATTCATATTACACTTATGTGCACTTGAGTTAACAGAAGTAAACTAAAAATACAATAACAAAAAAAAAACAACAACACAATACTATTACTGTGAGTGAGGGCACCGGTGTGGGTTGCTTCCCTTGGCCCAAATACGAAACTGCCGAGTAGAGCTAGCTGTTGCAGACGAATTATTTTGCGGGCCAAGCGGGCCCTTCGTTTTTCAACTTTCCGAGCCCGAAATCAACTTTGCGGGTTTTTGGCCCCGGGCCCCTGCTAATTTCGAGCCCTGATGCACATGTATAATGTCCAAAATCCATGTGTGTGCTGGTCTGCAATTTTGAAACTTACGGCTGAAAGCCATAAGCTTCAAAATTGCAGACTAGCACACGTAATGACAGCAGTATGACATTGCTGTATCTATTGCAGCTTGTCTACGAACCACCCGAGGTTTTGATGGCAAGAACCATTGTTCAGCCAGAACCTACAAGTACATGCTACCTACCTACTCTTTTGCTCCATTTGAAAAGGTGGGCGGGTGTGTGTTTGTGTGAACGAGTATATTTGTGTTTATATGTATTTGTGATGGTCTGTGATTAGTGTCCTTAATTGGACGAACCTACCCGTACATTTGTTCGCCAACCAACTTTGACGGTCTAGAGTTCGCAATCTCGGGTGAAACAGGTTGGTTCTTAATTGGACGATCCAAAGATATGGCGAACTAGTTTGAAGTAGTTTGTGAACCTCGGCAAACCATAGTTCGCTGTCAGAAAAAAGATTGCATGACATGTTGAGCTATCCAAGGTGATCCTTTTTCTGATTGGTCAAAACTTTTACCCTCTTCTGCGTTGGAGATATAGTCACCGATCCAACAACCATAGAGGATGGCGATATTTCACTTTCGTGTGAAGAACAAGACCTATTTTATTGATTTCTGGGAGGCGCAACGCTGTTTGTGGGATCCCTCCTGCAAGGAGTACAAAAACAAAAATCTTCCAAATCGTGAAGCGGCATTGCTGCAGCCATTTTGAACACTTTTGCACAGACCTACTTCCGCCGAACCAAGCACTTCAATTAAGAAAGAAAACCAGGGCGAACCTAGTTTGCTCAAGTTCGCCTAGGTTTGTTCAACCTCAATTAAGAAAGAAACCAAAAGAATGCCAATCTTCTCCGATCTAGGTTTGCCAAAAAATTATGGCTCAGTGGTGTAGGAACAGGGGGGAGGAGGGGAGGGCGAGGAAAATGTTACTATTATCATTTCTTTTTAATTGACATTAATTTGTTCCATACTGTCTTCAGCTTTCTCTTTTTTTGTTTTCAGTTTGTGACCAAAGATTACCGAGTTGAAGGTAAGTTTTGTTTTCCTACTTAAACATGTTTTCTAAAAAATTGTTTGATCATTATTTTTGTTTGATAAAGTCACGTTTCAGTATCTGTCATGGTTGATTTTTTTCTGTGACAGGTGGAAACGTGTAGATTTTATGCACATTGCTACAGTTCTGATATGTTGTAGCAGTCCTGCAGGGAAGTGTTAAATCATTTAGCCTCGACACACCACAGCAAGAGATGGATCGACCTTGATAGTTCAAGGATGGTGCCAGAATGGCTTAGCGCACATAGATGCCAAGCCATTCTGGTGTCAACCTTGAAATGTCATGGCCGATCTGTCTCCTGGATTGTAATACATTCTTCAGAGGACAACTCCAAAATTCAAGGATGGTGCCAGATATCTTGGTGCCCATAGGTGCCAAACTATTCTGGCACCACCCTTGAACTATGATGGTCAGTCTGTCTCCTGGTATATGTAAGTTACATGTCACAAGTATTTACTTCATTGGTCTGTTATAGACATTCACAGTCACTACAGTGGACTTTACTTTTGACAACATTTGTTTGAAAAAAGAAGTACATCAACAGCCATATTCATGATGTTTCACTTTCTTTAGCCTTCAGTTATAACATCTGAAAGACTACACTGAAAGCAACGTGTAAAAAAATGGATATGATGACAATTTCTTCACCGCAGCTTTTCTTAACACACAAAATTGCGCATTAGAATTTTGGATGAAACATGAAAAGAGCAGATACACTGGCGATGTTAGGGTATCTCAGAAGTTCACTTTGTATATGTTGTTTTTTGTGCATGTGTGTAACAGAAGGGACCATACAGCACGTGAATGAAGTCCTGGCAAAGTTCAAGGGCACGCACAATTTTCACAACTTCACTTCTGGCAGGTCAGCACTCATAGTTTTGTACTTTAAATAGGATTTGTTTGAGAAGCATTGTCTTAATTTATTGAAATCAATGGCATGATGATGGTGTAATTGTATAGTAAAACCATCAAAATGGCCACCTCTGTAAAACAATCATCTCTTGGATGTAGTGACAGTGCTGTTGTCTCATGGTTTCATAGTTTGACTCATGTTTCTTCTTTGATTACAGGAAAGCTAATGATCCCAGCTCCAAAAGATACATCATTTCATTTGAGGTACAAACGATTTCTTTACATTTTCTTGGTACCTTATTATCCTGTATCATTAACCCATTCAACCCAAAGGCAACATTTCACAAAGTTTAGAGGTGTCACTTAACAGCTATGTAACAGTTCCAAGAGATGGATCAAATGTGATAATTCAAGGGTAGTGCCAGATTAGCTTGGCGCCTGATGGCGCCAAGCTAATCTGGCTCTACCCTTGAATTATCATGCTCGATCCATCTCCTGCTTTAGGACGTCGGGGCTAATTTGGTTAAAGAAAACAAGTGAATCTTCGCTTTCAGAATATTATCAAGCAATGTAGAGGTTTCTCAAATTTCTATCCAATGGGAAGCAGTGGGAAAATATAATTTTTGTTTTGGAATTATACGACAACTACAAGGCCACGAAATTGGAAAAATATTATTGTCGTTTAGGGATTCTAAATAGTACAAACCCACCAAATTTGAATGCTTTTATTTGTGGTGGTACCCAGGTAAGCCAGATTAATTTTAGTTCAGTTTTCCTTCCACATTTTAGTTTACTTGTCTTTTCACTGTGTGTCGTACATGGAATCATGCAGTTTAGGAAAGAACTTTTATAACATGTATACACACAAGAGAAACAATGATTGCCAGTGTTGCCTTTTTCTGATTTTGTCAGTGCGGTGAGCCGTTCGTGAGAGATGGTATGGAGTTTGCTGTGCTTACAGTCAAGGGACAGAGTTTCATGCTGCATCACATCAGAAAAATGATTGGTATGTCAGGCATTAGTCATCTGTGGGGTGTATTGTGCGTATTTACTGTTACAGGTCAGCCTCAGTATTACTCGCTCCGGTAACTGTGGTATCTGATAATTAAGCGCACAAGTCTCTGGTTCCCATGGGGATGCCAGGTGAGGAAAAGATCCTCAGGCAGATATCACCCTTAGCTCACCCGCGCACAGTCATGCGCGGGCTAGCTAAGACTGATGTTGGCCTGAGGACCTTTTTATTCATAAGTGTATGTAAATTCAACACTACAATAATGCAGGGCTAACACCTTTAGGTTAGACGCCGGAAATCCAGCTTCTTGTAATGTCTTGAGCTGGAAAATCCATTTTTTTCAAAACCTCAACATCTCAACACACGCAGTAGCAACAAAATCAAACATATTTCGCCTCTATGTCCAATCCAGGTATTTATGCATGTAATATGGTGTATTCTTGTTTTAACACCATCATACCAAGAAAACATGAACTGCAAGAGACATAGATCCTCATGAGTCCCCGCAGTTGCGGGGGCTCATGAGGATCTATGTCTCTTGCTGACACCTCTTTGCATTCATGTTCCTTGGGCAGATGAGGCTCCTTTGCGTTGAATTAACAAAGATTTCAGAAACATAATCAGTGACCACTGGCAGTGAAGGGGTTAATGCTGATGATGTCGTTTCTGCTTGCAGGCTTGATGATCTCCATCATTAGAGGCTACTGCGGTCTTGAAACCATGGAGAAATCATGGGGGAGGGAGAAAATTGACATCCCGAAAGCACCTGGCTTGGGGCTGTTCCTCGACAAGGTATAACCCCATCCCCACACCCCTCCCCTTCTCATACACCCTCCCCCCCCCTCCCCTGCCCCCTTCCTTCCCTCCCATCCTTTTTTCACACACCCTCCTGCTCCTCTATCCCTCTGTTGTGGGACAGGTCCCCGACATGTTCAGAATTTGTACTCAACAATTTGTATTATTGTATCAGTATCAGAAACACAAGAAATGTGACATTTGACACTTTAGTATTTCTGATGATTCCAAAAATGTCGCATTTGTTTTGCTCGTCAGTATATATGTATTGATTTTTTTTTCTTGTTGCAGCTGTTTTATGATGGTTACAACAAGAAGTTTGGGAAAGACGGTATCCACGAACCCATCAACTGGGACAAGTATCAGGTAATGAGTGTGGTATTTCTTCTCAGTTTGAAATGATGATAATGATTTGTCTGCTTCAGTACTTGTAACATACAAGAGTATCAAAGTTGTGACACTTCAGGGGAAACAGAACTTGCAAAAAGAGGCAGAAATCAAAATATAAAAATTCATTTTTCTCTAAAAGGTATTTTTTCGAAAAATACTTACCGATGACATGACTTTATGGAAATGTCTACTTCTAGCTCAATTTTAGCCTACTTACCCGTTGTGTGCCCACACAACCCGGGAGGCACTCGGGGAACCCCCCTAGAGGGGCCGAGAGTTGTCTCCCGTTTCCCGCCTTACCGGCTCCGGTCACGAGACCGGCCAGTTTTTTGTGATACTTCGCTCGAAAGCGGCAAGCGGGGCAGGAGGGAGGGTCCTCCGAGTCATGTCATCGGTAAGTATTTTTCGAAAAAATACCTTTTAGAGAAAAATGAATTTGTTTCCTCAAAAACATTACCGATGACATGACTTTATGGAAGAATTGCGATGAGGAGGAGGGTGCCGCGCAACTCTTAATGGTAAACAGCGCCGTCCTCCCAGTCGCAACCTCCCGACAATTTTAGCGAAGTGCATAGATAGGCGCCGGTGGCGCCGGGAGGGAGTGTTGCGCCGCGGCGATGTCCCTCACTAGTGCGAGATTCTCTCTTTGGCCTGCCAGGTCCCTGAGGTAGAAGCGGGCGAATACAGATTCAGTCTGCCAGCCCACGGCTGCCACGATGTCCTTGACAGCGCAGTTTCGAGCAAATGCGAGGCTCGTGGCCATGGCTCGTACCTCATGTGCGCGAACGAATGTGCAGCCTCTTCGCTCCCTGCGGGGAGATATCTTGATACGCGGAGCGTATAACCCAGCGGAGCCAGGACGAGATCGTCTGGGCTGTTATGTCATTCCTGCTGGGTCTCAGAGGTAGGAAGAGGCGCGAACGCCCTCTGCGGAAGGCTTTAGATCGTCGCAGATAAACTCTAAGGGCGCGCACGGGATCCTGTTGCCTGGTCTCCTGAGACAGAGGGTTGGTTCTTAGCGGCCGTAAGGTGATAACCTGAGGTGCCGTCAGAGGAGACCTGTTCTTGGCCAGGAAGGCAGGGTCCGTGAGGAGTTGAACAGACCCATCCGCTCGGAACTGTAGGCAGGTAGGCCGCGCCGAGAGTGCGTGTAGCTCACTCACCCGAGAGGCGGTAGCAAGGGCCAGCAGGAAGCACGTCTTCGTGTCACATCTGCGAAACGGGCCAAGGTAAGGGTTCAAATCTGTCAGAATTTAACCACGTTAGCACCCAGGGCAGGTCCCAGCGGGGAAGGAGTGAGCGGTGTGTTGGGCGCTGGATGCCGAAGTGACCCATAAGGTCGGCTAAGTCTTTGCAGGCGCCCGGGTCTGGGTGTCCAAGGTGTCGATAAGTGTCAGCGATCATGGACAGGTAACCCCTCACGGTGATGGGGGCCAGGCCTAAGTCTCGAAAGAGCCAGAGGAAGAAGACCGCCCGCTGAGGATTAGTCAGTTCCGTGGGTGACAGGCCGTGCTCAGAGCACCAGGAACACAGGACTCGCCACTTTCCCTCGTAGCCTCGGATGGTGGAAGGTCTGCGGGCCGAAGCGATCGCCTCCACTGCTGCACCCGAGTAGCCTCTAGCTCCGAGGGCTTGCCGCACAACCTCCAGGCGTGAAGGAGGAGCCGCTCCGGGCAGGGGTGGAACAGCGGCTGACGCGGTTGCTTGAGCATGGTGCGTGGGGCGGGAAGCAGCAGGGGCGGGACCGTGGCGAGGCTGAGAAGGTCGGTGGTCCAGGAGCGGTTCCAGGCGAACGGCGCAACTAACAGCAGGACCGCCGAGCATCCCCGAAGCTTGAGAAGGACTTTGGGTACGAGAACCGTCGGGGGGAAGGCGTAAGCCACCAGGCCGTCCCAGGGAATGGAGAGTGCATCGACCGCCCAGGCAAGTGGATCGGGAATCGGGGAGACGAAGAGCGGCAGCTGATGGTTCCACCTCGTGGCGAACAAGTCGACCTGGGGAGTCTCCCACCGGGAACAGATCATCCGAAAGATGTCCTGCCGAAGGGTCCATTCCGTGTGCAGGAGCTGGCCGCGGCGAGACAGCGAGTCGGCTAAGACAATCCGGTGTCCGGGGATGTGTCGGGCTCGAATGGAAATACCCCGGTCCTCGCACCAACGCAACATCCGGTAGAGGGGCCTACAAAGGTCGGGAGCGTGTGCCACCTTGTTTCTGGAAGTAAGCCACCATAGTCGTGTTGTCCGAGAGGACGAGTAGCTCCTGGTGTCTGAGGTCCTCCCAGAACTGCAGGGCTTGCCACACAGCCTGCATCTCCAGCCAATTGATGTGAGTGTGCGCTAAGTCCGCGGGCCAGGGCCCCGAAGTCGAGAGGAACCGAGGAAGGAAATGGGCGCCCCACCCAGTGAGGCTGGCGTCGACACAAAGCGAGGTCTGGGGTGGAGGGGCGGCCAGGGGAACTCCCGACGCTAGCCACGAGTGGTCGGTCCACCGACGAAGATGAGGCAGCAGCATCTGGGGCACCGGAACCAACGTCGTTAAGTCGCCTGACGACGGGCGCCAATGGAGTAGGAGATGCAGCTGGATCGGCCGGGAGTAGAGACGACCTAGGGGGATAAGGTCCGCTGCGGCGTTCAGCAGGCCCAAGCTGGAGCCAGACTCTGGCGGGGGCCACGTCCTGTCGTGCTAACTGACCGGCTAGGTCCGCCATCTTCTGGATCCGGGGGGCTGGGAGGCGCACCGCGTTGAGGTCGGTTGCAAATTCCATGCCCAGGTGCACGAAGCGCAGACCTGTTTACCATACACATTTGGTGTATTAAAGTACACAATTTTGCTTTGGGGTACACATGTACACATGTATACACAAAAATACACATTTCGGTTCATTTCGGATACACATTTTTAGAATCGGACTTTTACACAAGAAATCAATCGCAGAAGAAGAAAAGAGTCCAGGTGTTCCTGAACATTCACACGGATGAATGTCCGACGCTTGTTCGCTCCCAAAAAGGACCCAGTTATGTTCATTGCACCCTTTGCGACTCGGACTTTTCGGTCGGACATGCCGACAGCTACGACTGCAAAGGACACCTTCGAAAGTAAGGTACACAAAGAATTTGAGCGGTCTGAAGATGTTTTGTCGGAGAGGGAGGGGGAGAGAGAGAGAGAAACTGACAACTCACTGGCTTGTGAAGAAATACACATGTGAGGTCCAAAGTACACATTTAGTAAGTTGAAAGTACACTGACTGCACCCAGGGGGTAAACAGGTCTGGAAGCGGCGGGACAGCGAGAGATCCGACTTGCCGTCGTTCACTAGGAAGCCCAAGTGTGCCAGAAGCAGTAGCAGCGCATCCCTGTCCGACGCGAGCGAGGTCTCTGACTGGTTGCGTAGGAGGAGGTCGTCTAGGTAATTCGACGTCGGACTGGAGGAGGACTGTCAGGCCTTGGCGACTACGGCGTCCATCAGCCGGGTGAACACCCAGGGGCTGAGGTTGAGACCGAACGGGAGCGCGCGAAACTGGTATACCACGCCGTCGATCGCAAAGCGGAGGAACCTCCTGGAGGCCTGGTGCATCGGGACATGCAGGTACGCATCTGAAAGGTCCAGGCTGACTGCGAAGTCCAGAGGCTGGACCGCGGCTTACAGGGCTCGTGCAGTCTCCATCCGGAAGGAGGGGGCCGTAATGTACTTGTTCAGGGCCGAGAGATCGATCACCGGTCGCCCTCTCCCTCCAGGCTTCGGAACGACGAACAAGCGGCTGTAGAAGGCTGGGGAGTAGGGGACGCATACCACCTCCGTGGCGGCTTTCCTCAGGAGGGTGGAGACCTCTCCCCGCAGAGCGGAGGCCTTCAACGGGTCGCTGGGGATCTCGGTCCAAAGGGGGGAGCGACGCAAAGGAGGCGGGCTGCGAAAGGCGATCCGGAGGTCGGCCGAGACGGTGTCGCAAATCCAGGGGTCGTCGGGAAAGAGTGTGAGCCAATTTCCGCTGAAAAAGGCTAGCCTCCCACCGACCGGAGACCCCGAAGTGGTCGGTGGGGCCAAGGCTGGGGGGCAGTCAGGTAGCCCGCCCGCGACCCGGTCGCCGGGCGGGACGGGGACAGGCAGGGACACAGGCCCTGGAGGGTCTAGGACGGCCAAGGCGGGGGCCTGCTCAGGGCCGAAGCAGGGCTGACGCAGCAGCGGGTCTAACCGACCGCGAGGCGCGACCCCTAGCCTGTCGGGAGGACGGAAAGCGGCGGGGAGGAGGAGCACTCACAGGCCAGCGGTCGGGGTTGGAGGCTCGAACGGATGACCAGGTGTCGCCGAAAGCAGGGGGCCACCCAGCGGAGCACGACGAAGCTGCGCACGCAGGTCAGGTGGTATCCCTCGGCAGGGAAGCAGAAGTGCGTCTCGACGCATCAGGTCACAGTTGGCGGAGGCAGCCATAGCATTAACGGATGAGTGGTAGGCGGCTCGGTTGGCGACTTCCGCTGAGACCAGAAAATCCCCAAGGAGAGGCGTGATAGAAGGCTGCCAAGCGTCTTCCACACGACGAACCAGGGCTTGAGTGAGCAGCTCCAGGAACCCAGCGCAGGCTAAGGTGTTCCGCACCAGAGACGCCGTCCATCCAGGCCACGAGGGAAGGAACGGCGAAGGAGGGCGGAGCCGCCAGCTTGCGACACGGCCGGGGGGTCGATCGCAGGAAGAGGGATGGAGAAAGCCTGGGAATGACCGGCATACCAATCCCACCGGAAGGCGATGTCCAGGCCAGCCGGCCAGCGACGATCGGAGAAGAACACCGGCTCTCGAGACGCGGGAAGTTGCAGGAGCGCTGAGAAGACATCTCGCAGCTCCTTAAATCCAGGCGGCTGGGGAAGCGACTTGAACCTCTTCACCTGACGCTCGGCATCCACAAAGGCCGAGACCTTCCTCTTCAGGGGGGGGAGAGGCTGGGCAGGAGTCCGCTGGCAGAGTGGCCGCGATGATCCTGGCGGTTTCATCCAAGGCTAGGAGGGTCTCCGCCCGGGACGACGACGGAAGGGACGAGGGGACATCATCACCGACGTCGGAGGGCGAAAGGGAGCGAGCATCCTCCTCCAACAGGGCTGAGACGGAGTCTTCGGGCAGCACGCTGAGGGCTTCTTCGTCCAGGGGGTGGCGAGAAGGCGGGTGAGGCACCAAGGAAGGTCGAAGCTTGGGCGGGGGCGCATCTCGAACCTCACGGGAAGCCCGGGCACGAGCCGGCAGCGACGACGGAGGCGGGGATCGCCGAGGCGACCGCGGGAAGGAGCGAGGAGGGGTCCTGTCCGGCGCGTGGCTTCTTCTGGGTGAAGTACGGCGGACAACCGAAGAGGAGTGCCGATCACGGGAAGAAGTTCGACGATGGCGGTGACGCGGCGAACGCATCGAACTGCGAAGGCGAGCGCGACCGAGCGCGCGACGAGGAGTGGCGGGGGGAGCGGCGACGCTCCCGGCGGGGGGAACGATCCTTCCGGCGGCGCTCGCGGGCGAGCGCGAGTGTCTAGCACTGACGGTGGAACGGGAAAGGTCGGGGGCGCGACTGTGTCGCGTAGGTTGAGGCTGACGTCTCTCCTGGCCGGACTCAGTGAGAAGGGCTCTATGCCGGTGTACAGATCCTCCGGAAGGATCAGCGGGCTTATCGTGGAGAGAGAGAGGAGCAAGGCCAGTCAACGTGGGACGGCTCGTGGCGAACTGCTGCAGGCCGGGCTCAGTGAGGCGGGCGCTTTGCCGGCAAACAGACCCTCCGGAAGGGTCAGCGGGCGTGGCAGCAGTGGCAGTCCTCTGGTCAGCGAACAACGCAGAGTCCCGACGATCAATCCGTTCCGAGAGGCCGAGGCGAGGAAGAGCGGTCGTTACCACAGGGGCGACGTCAACAGGAGTGGGACGAGAGATAGCAGACGGAGGTCGCTCTCGCCGGTAAAAAACTCCAGAGGTCAGACCAACGGAACTCCGGCCAGGTCGCACAGACATCGCAGAGATGGTCGAGGCGCAGCCCGAGCAGGGGAGGCAGACCGCATGGTCGTCTGTCGGCCACTTGAAGTCGCCGCCTTGAGCGCAGGTAAGCATTTGGTTCCTGCAACAGACAAAGAGCACAAGGTCGCAAAGGCGGACAAGGGAGCCTAGCCCCACACCAAGGTACTCCAAGCGCCGTGACCACCGGAGCGTAAATAGTGGCTACAGTCTCCCAGAGCTAAAGGGCCTTTAAGGTAGACGAACGGCGTGTGGGTGCCCGAAGGCCCTACGAGAACAGAAACCCTAGTCTACAAGGCAACGTCTTCTCGTAACAGTGAAATACCAAAGGAGAGAAGGCGACGTCCCTCGAGGAGGTTCGTAAAAAAGGTCGTGCAAGGCGCCGAAGCGTAAGCTCAACAACTGGTGCCCACGTAGTAGCAAAGCCGAAAGGAAAGCCCAACGGTAGCCGGCTCTCGGCCCGAGGGCCGGCTGTGGGAAACTACCGCTACCTTACCTCCGAGACGAATCGGGAACAGGGGGAAGGGTAGTCATACAGCTCCACAGCGTAGAGGAGAGCAGCAGAACGAAGCCAGCAGAGGCAGGGCACATGAAGAGGCAACGAGCATAGGCAAGAGAAGGACCGGTCGAAGCGGCGCGAGCGCAAGGCCAGACACGTCTTCTCTGTACGAGCGAAGTAGCAAAACTGGCCGGTCTCGTGACCGGAGCCGGTAAGGCGGGAAACGGGAGACAACTCTCGGCCCCTCTAGGGGGGGTTCCCCGAGTGCCTCCCGGGTTGTGTGGGCACACAACGGGTAAGTAGGCTAAAATTGAGCTAGAAGTAGACATTTCCATAAAGTCATGTCATCGGTAATGTTTTTGAGGAAACAAAGACAGTCTTGCATATTCAAAAAAGGTTTTTAATAAATGCCTCTAGGATTCAATCAGGATAATGAAAAGGTTCCAAAGAATGTCAGTATCACCCTGGACAACACAAAGAACACTGCGTTCCAGATCATAGATCTGTCTTCAGGATCTCTGAAGGCAGATTTGTTATCAGGAACGTCGTGTTCTTTGTATTTTCCAGAAAATAGGGTCATACATGTACTTGCATGCTTTTGAACCTTTGTGTTGTCGTTTGAAATGTCCGCTAAAGAAACTTGTCTTAAACTGGCTTTAAAACAATTGAAAACAGGTAGCTTTTTTTTTTCTTTTTGTTTTTTTTTTGGTTGGGGGGGGGGGGGGGCAGGGGGGTAACTAAGTATGTGATGCATTCTGCACAGGCATTAAAAAATAGAGATAACTTAATTCAACAAGAGGCACAGATTCTCATGAGCCCCTATTTGGGGCTCATGAGAATCTGTGCCTCTTGTAGACGTTGTGCCTGTGCTTTCAGTATGGGGATTCTCCACCAAGGGGATAGAGGGCGCCACATTCTTGCTTCGTACCTCATGGTGGTTAAAAGCTTTTAGCCCTGATGCACTACAGCAGAAGATAAATTGACCATGATAATTCAAGGGTAGTGCCAGATTAGCTTGGCGCCATCAGGCGCCAAGCTAATCTGGCACTACCCTTGAATTATCATGGTCAACCCATCTCCTGCAACTGATACAATGTCTTTAGGTGATGCCTCAGAAACTTTGGAAATGCAGCCTTGGGGTTATATGGGTCAACGTCTTTATGCCCAACTTGCATTTTTGTAAACAACCTGTGTGAAGGTTATTACAGCTTTTTTTATATCCTTCCAGGAAACACTGGAGCGATTCAAAGAGGAGCATATTCTGTCCAACATCGCCAAGTCTGAGGTTCAGCAAGGGGTGTATCCTTTACCGCTGAAGTCATTGTGTTTTTCAAATTTATTTTTCAAATTGCAAGGACTTTAGGTGTATCATCTTTATATTATTGGCATGCAATCAGTAACATAATTGCAAGTGCCATTGCTCTTAATCCTTTATGATTGTGTGTAATATTAAAATCATTTTAGTTTAGCTGAGCTTGTACAGTGCTTCTACACTGGGTGTCTCTCTCAATTGGCTACCACAACTGTAGCGGTAGTGAAATGAGGGAGATTACCAGTGTGAGGTGCTCTGAGGTCACTCATAGTGGGTATTTAGTGGTGTATACATTTTTTTTTTAAGTCCCTAACTGCACCCCAGTATGCTACAGTGGCTCGGTACCCTGCAGTACCACAAGTTTGATGTGATCGATCCCAATATGGGGGCACCCCCTGAGGGGGAGAAAGACCTCAACTGGTGGAGAACTAAACTCCTGCTGAGGAAAATTGACAATGAAGCGAAGGTGTGGAGCTTAGATGTAATTTGTGGTTCACATGTGGCAGCAGAAGTGAGTCGTCGTAAAGAGCCATGTGTCAACCAACCATTTTTAACGCATTCACACTTAAACCAAAACATATGAACACGATACAGCTGCAAAATACATAGATCTACATGAGTCCCCGCAGTAGCGGGGACTCATGAGGATCTATGCCTCTTGCTGTTGCCATGCTGTATCGATGTTTCTTGGATGACTGGGGTTCTTTGGCGCTTAATGAACGCAGATTTCGAAAAACACAATCTGTGACTACTGGCAGTGATGGAATTAACCCATATCATACTGAGGCTAAAAGCTTCAAATTTGTACACTGCCATATGCAAGCTTCATTATACCACTTACAGATAAGGATATAGACCAGTGGCTTTAGTTCAAGAGTGGTGCCAGAATAGCTTGGCGCCTAGAGGCGCCAAGCTATTCTGGCACCACCCTTAAACTATTTTAGTCAAACTTATTTCACACACTGGTGTATCCCGAATGATAAGGGTTAAGGCACCACAGCTGGAGATAAATCAGCCGTGACAGCTCTAGGGCATTATCAGATTAGTGTAGCATCTAGGAAGATACCAAGCTATTTCTAGCGTCAACTTCCACCCTTTTAACCCCGCAGCCTTGTGTCCCAAAGTTTGGAGGTGTCTCCTGTTGCAGGCGATGGGTCGACCACGATAATTCAAGGGTAGTGTCCCTTGAATTATCATGGTCAGTCAGTCTCTCGCTGTAGTGTGCTGGGACTAAATGTGTTAAACTGTCATGGCTGATCACCCACAGCTGGTACATTCTTTTTAGGCGCCTCCCAAAGTGTGAAAGGTATATTTGTTTCTTCAAAAACATTACCGATGACATGACTGCATGGAAGTGTCTACTACTTACTCATTCTAGCCTAAGAGCCAGTTGTGTAAAAACACAACCCGGGAGGCACTCGGGGAACCCTGAGGGGACCAAGAGTTGTCTCCCTATACCCACCACCCGGAAGCCGGGTACCCATAATCCCTCAGTCTAGTCTACTTAGGCGCACGATTCGGTCGTCTTGCGCTCTGCTCTAGCCTACGGACTTTGGTTTTTCGACCGGTTCTCGGGTTTCGGACTTGCTGTTGGAATGAAGAGCGGGAGATAGGATCGTTTCGTCGGCCCTGCCTGTGCTGCTGCGTGGCTTTCTCGTCCCCACTGCGTAGCGCCTACGCTTCGACCGCTGGTGAGCTGTCCGGTGAGCTTCGCCGGTCGTGCCAGGCGGGTTTTTGGACGTCTCCCACCGTTCCCCTTCGGCGGAGAGGTAAGGTAGCGGGGTTGACCCTCGGCCGGTTCCCGGGCTGGGCACTGGTTTGTGCAGGTACGAACTTTTTCGTCTTCTTCTCACTGTAATCGTGCTCCCACTCACCTTCGGTGAATCGTAGCTAAGTTCCTACGCATTTGTACCTTGGGTGTGGAGAATTCTTTTACTCCATGGCCTGATTAGCTGTTTTCCCTTGCGGGATGTTGGTATAGATACGGGTGATGGATTTAAGCGCACGCGCGTATGCAGGCATACGCTGTGGACAAGTGCTCACGTACCTTAGAGAGTGAATATACGTTCCGGCGGGCAGCTTGGGGGTTTACGCTCCTTGGCTGGGCGGGCCCCTCGTGACATGTACACATAAAGTGGTGATTTACTGCCCCGGATGTTTTTCTTGTCTTGGGTGTCATTGCGTATTGATTTGTGCAGCATGCGGCCGGTGTTGTTTTCCACACACGGTCACCCTTAGCAATGTTGTTGGGGCCTGACTCCTTTTATGACAGGGGTTGGTACATATGTTGTTGCTCACCTTAGCACTTGACGGCGGTGAAGCTACCTCGTTACTGCACTGCTGGATTGCAGACGTGCAGTTTGGTACCTCGCTTCCATCATGACGTATTCGTCTTTTGTGTACATATGTTGTTCCCTCGCCTTAGCGCTTGGCGGCAGTGGGCCTACTTGCTTACTGCACGGCTAGTTGTAGGCGTGCAGTTTGGTACCTCGCTTCTGTCATGACATGTTTGACTTTTGCTACATATGTTGGTTGCTCACCTTAGTGCTTGATGGCAGTGAGTCGACCTTCTTACTACACTGCTGGCAAAGAATTGACAGTCTGTTACCCCGCTTTGGTGCTTGTGTGTTTTGTTGTTACGAAGGCTGCCTTTCGTGGCTTAGTCCCACAGGACTCGCCCGCAGGCCTTCGGGTGTGTTGTCTGTTGCAGGGATGTGCTACCCATTCACACAGATGACAGTGGCTAGTTCAGCCCCCAGGGGTCTTTCGCCACTGCCCCGCGGGCCATGCTTGCGTTGCAAGCGATCAGCACCGGTTAGGCGCCTCCCGGACACCGCGGGTTTCCGCACGACAACGGACTGACATGGAGAAGCCACACCGAATGTCACGACTAGTGCGCGAGCGTGGATTGTGGAGGCCGCTGCCAGGGGGAGCGCACTTGAACAGCCTCTGGCAAGGCCCGCTCGGTATGGCAATTACGCACACGTCCGACTTCTTCGGCCGTTGCAGTACTCTACCACCTGGAGAGGACAAGCAGCGTCTCGGCTGTAAGCACCAGCCCGGCTGCTCCTGGTAGGTGTGTTCTTCATGTCCAGGCTGCGCCCATTGGGACTAGGCCTGTCTTCCGACACTGGAGGTGCCTCCTACCACATTGGAATGATTGTGTCACCTGGCCTCAGCAGCGCAGATGGCAGCATTGAAGCGTCTGCAGGCGGGAGCGACCTATGCTGTTGGTGCTTGAAGGATCCCGTTCCGCCCCGATGAGGGGCATGCTGACGTCCTTCACGCAAGGCAGATGTGCCGGTGGCCGTCGGACAACCACTAGGTCGGGTCTCCTAGGCGCAGGATGGGGATACGCCTCCAACGTCTCCTTGGCACCGGTCGCTTGAGACCAGGACGTCCCTGTGGGAAGCTACACACCGGATTCAGTGGACTAGTGCACGTAGTGGGCCTGGATCGATGAGGCCGCTTCCAGGAGGGAGCACGCCCGGACGAAGCCTTCTATGAAGCCATGTCCACTATCGGTCCCACTTGTCTCCAAGAAAGTCCATGGGATCCCGCTGGGGGTCCCCCTTACCAGCAAGAAAGCCCGCCTCCCTCGGAGCCCGGCTCAGAGACATTCACGTGCACGTCCAGGGACTCTAGTAAGGATGCTCGCCTCCAAGGAAGGGGAGACTACTATCGACACAGTTCCAGGCCATCTCAGGTTTGGTGTGTTGCATGGGCCTGGTGACCTGCAAACGATGCGGAGGCTTCCAGTGGCCATCGGATATCCATACAGTCTGTCTCCTGTACGCTGGGTGTGCTTCCGACCACACTGGTGATGTCTGTGCTACCTGGCCGGAGCTGCGATGGTCTAATCTCTGGAACTTATAGGAGGGAGCCTCCTCCCCTCGCGGGTACTTGAAGATTGCCGAGACGCCTTCCGCTGTGCCCCTGACACCGGACGTGCGAGACCAACTGGATCCGACACAGAAAACGCCACTGAGTAATCGAGGGATTAGTGCACAAAGTGGGAGTTCGACCGTCAAGACCGCCTCCGTTAGAGAGCGCGCCCGGACACAGCTGGTGGAAATAACCCGCCTCTCCCAAGAGCCTGGTTTGGTGGGACGCTCGTGGCGTCCCTCCTCCACCGTCGTTCCCCACTCGTCTCTCAGGAAGCCGCCGGGATTCCGCTGGGGGTCCCCTGGCCGGCAAGAAACCCGCCTCTCCCAAGAGCCTGGTTCACAGAGACGTACACGCACTCGTCCGGAGCCTCCTGGTTGTGAAGAGCGTAGACACAGGGATTCTACGCGACGTTATCGCTCTCCCTCGCAAGATCATAGGAGGACCTTCCCGCTCGGGGGCTGGGAGATTGTTGGCATCCTGTCTCGGAAGACCATGGGTATGCGCTTGCTGGGTCAGTCACTGGAGTGACCTCTCCAGGGCGCAAGCCTGGGCGAAGGGTATGGAGATCCTGGGGTGCCCAGTCGTCAAGGTTCCCCTCTCGGCCTCGCTGATGTAGCCAAAGGAATGCAAAGCAGTACGTTTGGCACCAGTTGGCTGCAGGTGCTGCCGGAACAGTACGTGCATACAGGCAGCTGTCTGCCTTCGGGGCTCCACTCCTGATTGGAAAGGTTTACTCCCCCACATTTGGCCGTTGGATCCAACCAGATCTCCTCCGTTCCTCTAGCCGTTGGCTGTCAGAAACAGCTCATCCGCCTAGTGGTGCAATGTGAACACCACCCCCTCACGTGGTTTCGCCCACCAGCCGAGGTGGTTAGCCAGGGTGTGGCGCTTGGAGCCAGCGCGTGAGAGATTAAGGAGATGGATGAGGACCAGTGATGCCCGTCCGTCCTATGTAGGACGCAGCTCCCGAACAGCAAGGTGCTACCTCTATCCAGAGCCCCCTACACCCCTGGGAGATTACCGGGACGCCTTTCGCTGTGCCCCCAGCACGGGATGTGCGAGGCCAACATGATCCGACACGGTAGGCGCACTGAGTTTCAACGGGTAGTGCCCAGAAAGCCGCCTCTTCCAAGACCCTGGTTCATTCCCCACTCGTCTCTGGCCGCAGGGGTACCCTTGCCAGCAAGCAACCCGCCTCTCCCAAGAGCCTGGTTCGCAGAGACTGACACGCACTCCTACGGAGCCTCCTGTTGGCGAAGATCGTAGGCGCCGGGATTCTACTCACCGTTACCGCTCTGCTTCGCAAGAGCGCAGGAGGACCTTCTCCTCTCAGCGTTTGACGGATCAGGTCTCCCTCGACTCAGACGGGTTTCGCCTTCTTCGCGTTCCCCATCTCGTTCGGACTCCCTTTCGTCCCGATCCTCTTCCCATCGACCGGCCACTCCCCCTTCCCTCGTCCTCTCCGTTCCGTTCCTCCTCGTCGCAGCCGTTCTCCTCGTCGGGACCCGCCTTCGGCTCTCAGGAGACCCTCGCCGCGTCGCTCCGTCTTCGCTCTCCCCTTTGGAGGGAGTCTTCGACCTCTGTGGTTCGCCGTCAGTGGGATTCCTTCCCTCGGAGCCCTCCTCGGTCGCCGGTTCCAGTCAGCGGGACTTCGACACCCTGAGGGTGACGGCTGGCGACCCCTCGGACTGGTTGCTCGGACGTTCTCAGCCGTTCTCCTCTCCCTCTTCCTCGGCTTCCAGTGCTGCGGTTCCGGCAGTCCTGCGCTGCGCGGATGGACACTCGGCCGGCGCTGGACGGGACTTCCAAGCTCATCGTCGCCGCCCTTCTGCGGAAGTTTGCCCGGCATCACCAGCTGACTCACTGGGGGTTCTCATCCATCGTGGACACCGGGGAACCAAGGCGCAGCCCCTGCTCCCTGCCGTCTAGCCGTCTCGACAAGTTTCTTTGGGCACCCGGGGGGTGCCAGTCTTCGGACAGGTGGTACCGCTTGGCTGGGCTTGTGGCGGAGGACCTAGCCACTACACGGAGTCGGATCTACGCACCTTGGTCGTCTCTAAGCCCGGCTGCTCAAGCTACGCTTCCTACTTCCGTGATTCTTCTCGAGGTCCAACCCTCCGACCTTCGGGCTTCGCGGACAAGAGCGTGCTTCGCTTGGATCCGACGCGGACTACTAGGCCTTCTTCTTCTGCTCGTGGGAGAAAGGATAGGTCACAGGAGCTTCTCCTCTCCGGCAACGCGACAGCGGAGGTGTACTTCCAGGATCAGGGCAGCTGGCGATCCTCTGACCAGTGCGTAACCCCTACCCTGGTGCTTGGGGAAAGAACTTCAACTCCCTCCGTGCGTGTCGCTACCTGGACCGACGGTAGATCTGGGCCAGTCTTCCCCGGTGGGAACAGTGGCTACACACGGAATGCACCAGGACACCTTCGGAGGATCGGCGCATGAGACTAGGATCATCCTGTGGAGGGTCTCCACAACGATTTCAGTGGACTAGGGCACAGGGTGGGGTTTTGACCGAGGCCGCTACCCGGACGGAGCGAGCCCGGACACAGCTTTGAGAAGCAGAGAACTCGCCTCACAGAGCCCAGTTCAGGGAGTCGCGCTGGGCGACGTCCCACGTCCAATCTCGGTACCCACTCGTCTCCAAGTAAGCCGCCGGGATCCTGCTGGGGGCCACTTGCCGGCAGATAACCCGCCTCTCCTCGGAGCCCGGTTCGGAGAGACTTACACACGCTCGTCCGGAGCCTCCTGTCGACTCCCCGGGTGTGGAGTCATCGCATGCTACGTCTTGCCCTTGCCGCCATACGGCGCCTGAGGGATGTTGCCATGGTGGATTGGTTAACGAGCTTCAGGAGCTACGACTCGCCCAGTCTGCCTACAGTTCGAGGGAACACTTACGTACAGCTCCTCTCGGACCATACCTTACCTGGACCGTTGCGCATTTGGTCCACGGGGTCACCTTGCGCCCGCTTACGGGGCGCTATGCCACCAGGAGACCACGTAGCAATACCTGTACAAGCCTCTCGTGTGCCTACGACATAGCCGTTCGCTACGGACGTGCTCGCCTCTTGCCGGTTCTGGCACCACTGACGCTACATGCCGGACGTTCTTCCTGGCTCAGCTCAGTCATACGTTCGGAATTACAGGACCCCTCCCTCAGGGAGGTTCGAGGCTACAGTACGTTATCAAGGCACTTGCATGGCCTCGAACGTCACATTCGTCAGGGACTGTTCGGTCCTACACTTCGTGGCTACTGGAGGCCAGCGAGACTCCTCGCTCTGCTGGGGGCGTTTTGCGGGGGCACAACTCCCTCCGGGCGCCTCAGCGCCGTAGGTATTCACCTACCTAGGGTCGTCGGGAGTTTGCGTTAGGGAGGACGGCCATTGGGCCCTAAGGTGTGCTGGAGCGCGGCACCCACCTCCTCTTCGCAATTCTTCCATGCAGTCATGTCATCGGTAATGTTTTTGAAGAAACAAATTCATTTTTCTTTAAAAGGTATTTTTTCGAAAAATACTTACCGATGACATGACTCAAACGACCCTCCCACCTGCCCCGCTTGCCGCTGGTGCGCTAAGTATCCTGACTGAGGGATTATGGGTACCCGGCTTCCGGGTGGTGGGTATAGGGAGACAACTCTTGGTCCCCTCGGGGTTCCCCGAGTGCCTCCCGGGTTGTGTTTTTACACAACTGGCTCTTAGGCTAGAATGAGTAAGTAGTAGACACTTCCATGCAGTCATGTCATCGGTAAGTATTTTTCGAAAAAATACCTTTTAAAGAAAAATGAATTTTTATTTTTTAGATTTGCGTAACCCAATCAGCCCCGACGCCCTACAGCAGGAGATGGGTCGACTATGATAATTCAAGGGTAGTGCCAGATTAGCTTGGCGCCTGTCGGCGCCAAGCTAATCTGGCACTGCCCTTGAATTGTCATGGTCGATCCATCTCCTGCAACTGGTGCACAGTCATTAGAGCGCCAAAATTTAGGAAATACGGCCGTCGGGCTAAATAAGTTAACATTGTACTTCATGTACCGTATACACCATGGATTTGTATATAATGTAATAACGTCTTTTTGCTCAGTTCATTTTTTTTTCTGTTTTCTTTGAGATTCTTGATTAGTTACACATTGCAAATTTGCATGCTATTTCCAGAAGCAAGTTCAAGTTGCAGAAGGCAGCCTAGCTGGCACTTCAGATGATCAAGCAACAAGCAATGCAGTTGAGTCTGTGGAGGACAAAACGTTGGACACAGGCTCTGCCGTGGACGGAGACAAGGAAACATTGCAGGACCAAAAGGACATAGAAATGTCAGAGGCAAAGGGCACAGATTCGTCAGAGGCAACAACAAAAGACCCAGAAATATGGGAGGCAAAAGATACAGACGTGTCGGAGACGATTGACACAACATCATCAGAGGTGAAAGTGAAATCAGACATTTCACAAGACACTCAGAGAGCCTCAGAATCTTTGTCAGACGAAAGATCAGACAGAAAAACTGACAGAAAAGAAGAGACTCAGTAATTTCTTGCACCTGGTACAGATAATCAACTCTTGACAAATCAAGGGTAGTGCTTGATTAGCTTAGTGCCTGAGGCACCAAGCTAATCAGGCACTGTCCTTGAGCACTCATGGTCCATTTATCTTCTTAAACTTTATACACGGTCAGTCTCTCACTGTAGTGTGTTGGGACTAAATGTGTTAAACTGTCATGGCTGATCACCCACAGCTGGTACATTCTTTGTAGATGCCTCCCAAAGTTTAACAGGTCATTATTTTTATTTTTTATATTTGCTTAACAATGTACTTCATGTACTGTATACAACATGGATTTGTAGGTAATGTAATAACATCTTTTAATTCAATTCCTTTTTCTTCTGTTTCCTTTGAGATTCTTGGTTAGTTACACACTGCAAATTTACATGCTATTTCCAGAAGCAAGCTCCAGTTGCAGAAGGCAGCTTAACCGGCACTTCAGATGTTCAAGCCACAAGCAACGCAGCTGAGTCTGTGGAGGACAAAACGTTGGACACAGGCTCTGCCGTGGACGGAGACAAGGAAACATTACAGGACCAAAAGGACATAGAAATGTCAGAGGCAAAGGGCACAGATTCATCAGAGGCAACAACAAAAGACTCAGAAACATCAGAGGCAAAAGATACAGACGTGTCAGAGACAATTGACGCAGCATCATTAGAGGTGAAAGTGGAATCAGACATTTGTTTTCTCAAAACACATTACCGATGGTATTACATATAGGAAAGGCACTTAGCTAGCATAATTTTAGCCCAAAAATTGGTTGTGTCCGTATATGGTATCGTTGGCAGGAGTGGGGCGCCATAGACCAGGTCACAACCCGAATAGCCTCCCCTTACTCCCATCCGGTACAAGATTACCCGGCATACCCCAGTTTAGTTCTCAGCTGGCACGGAGATGGGTTGTGTCTGTTTCGAGCTCTGCGTTTTGCTACTTGGACCGGTCGTCTTTCGACCTTGGCTGTTTGTTCATTTGAGCCTGGGAACTTTGGAACCTTGGAACTGTGTTCGTGGCTGGGATTCTTAGTGCTCACACCTGTGACGGTTCTTTCTTCGTCGGCTTGGGGTCTCTTGCCGACTGGGACTTTGCCATGGGGACTGCGACCTTGCGGCCTTACCTGACGCTACTTCGACTCTGCGTTTCCTACTCGGTCGTGACTTGCGGCGACCTGCTTCGACCTGCTGTCGGTGGTTTCCACTTCACTGGAGAGACGTGGGTTTGCTCCTTGTCCCGCCATGGCCAGGTAATATCTCCGTGAATGCCCTCGACCAGCGCTCTGGGGTGGGAAGGAGCGCCGAGCGTCGGCATGCGTTGTACATTCGTTGATTTTTATTGTATTCGATTGTTCGATTCACCATCGCGTGCGGTTTATTATTGCGTGACCTCAGAGGCCACGCTCGTTCGTTCTTCATTGTACCCTCTTGTTGCAGTTACCAGGTTCGTACCTGCACAAGGTGTGGCGACTTTCAGTGGCCTTCGGACGAGCATGCAGTCTGCCTACCCTGTTCAGGCTGCGAATCGACCCATACTTGTGATGTGTGCGCCCCATGGCTGGAAGAAAGATGGTCACAGCTGTGGGGTTTGTTTTTTCAAAATACATTACCGATGGCATTACTATCTGGGAATACACTCTATTGCCTATCGATTTCAGCAAAAGTTGTGTATAAGGCACAACTGGGGAGGAGACACCGGGGATCCATGTACTAGGGCCCCGGGTGGCCTCCCCTTACTACCCTATCCCGGCCTGCGTGTGGCGAACTCCCGGCGTTCACCGGGCGACCTAATCAGTTTCACTCATAGCTCGACCGGGGACGGTCGAGTTTTTGCCTTTCTCCGTTCAACGGGTTTTTTTCGGTTTCAGTAGGTTTGACTGTGGGCTTGAATTGGAGTCGTCGATTCAGCCCTGGACTCACTACATTCGTGGCTTTGTTTCCTCAAAACACATTACCGATGACATGACTAACTGGAAATAGTCTACTTGCTTACCAATTTTAGCCTAAGACCCAAAGGGTCCCCCCAGGAGGCTCTCGGGGATCCCTGATAGGGACGAGAGAGCTTTCGGGGATCCCTAACAGGGACGAGAGTAGCCTCCCCTGCCCATCCGGTCAGGCGCCCAGTGGTGTCTCCTTTAGCCAGTTGTCTACTTCGCTGTTAGCGTTCGGACGCTTTTACCTGAGCCTCTGACCCTTGGAAAGTCTGTGTACGGTTCGACCGTCCCTTACCGGCCTGCCTTCGCCTAGCCTCTCGTCTACCGCTTCTGGCGTGGCCTCCGTCTTCTCTGCTAGCCCTCGTCTGTGCCTCGTGCTCTTGGCTGGCCCTGGAACCTTCTAGGCTCCCGTCGTCGTCTCCCTGCCATTCCGCCATGGACAGGTAAAGTCTCGGCCGTTTCCGACGTCTCGCCTGGCTGGGTCGGACGTCGGGCTTCGCTCGAGCTACTGTTGGTTTCTCTCCGCATTTCACGGTGAGTTTCGAGTGTTTCTTGATTTCAAAGCTTTATATGGCGGGGTTCGTTACCCGCCCCCGGTCGCCTTTCATGTTTGGGTATGGGCTGCAGTTATCTAGTGCGCCTCTCCCCAGTACGTCGACCTCCAGTGACCTACTGTCTGGTACTTTGTACTTCGTCACTCTGCCGTTCCGCCATGGAAAGGTGGAGTATCGGCCACTTCCTACGTCTCGCCTGGCTGGGCCGGACGTCGGGCTGCGCTCGAGCTCCTGTTGTTTGTCTTTGCATTCACCGTCAGTTTCGCGTGTCTCTTAATTTTCGAAGCCTTAAATGGCGGGGTTTGTTACCCGCCGCCGGTCGCCTTTCATGTTTGGGTTTGGGTTGCAGTTGCCAAGTGCGCCTCTTCCCCGTTCGGCGACTTCCAGTGACCTAGTGTCCGGTGCTTTGTGCTTCGTCCCTCTGCAGTTCCGCCATGTAAAGGTAAAGTCTTGTCCGCTACCTACGTCTCCCCCGGCGGGGCCGGACGTCGTGCTTGGCTCGGACTTCTGTTTGTTTTCTCTCCGCATTTAACGGTGAGTTTTGCTCGTTAATTCGGAGCTTTATCTGGCGGCGTTAGTTGCCCGCCGCCCGTCACCTTTCATGTATGGGTATGTGTTGCAGTACCAAGTGCGTTGCTGCCCAGGACGGCGACTTCCAGTGGCCTGGTGTCCGCCATACTGTAGACCGGGTGCCACCTGCTCCTCTGTCATCGGCTGCGCTGGCTGCCCTGCTTGACTGGAGGTTCTTGGTCTCTACTCCGGTGTTCCACCGCCGAGCGACCCGCGACTTCCGCCTCCTTGGGACCTTCCGCGGCACGGCGGAATTGTTCCAGCTGCCCTCGGACATGGGATAGCCACTCCTCTCGTCCCTGGTAGGTTTGTAGCTTATTCGTAGACGCGTTAAGCCCGCTGACTCCTCCGGCGAGTCGCCAAGCTGGCTACGTGCCCCCCTCCCGTAAAAAGGAGCCCCGGGCACCGCGACCATGTCGCCTTAGTTCACGCGTCGGCCCCTCGGCCAAACCTCAAGCCCGCTGACTCCTCCGGCGAGTCGCCAAGCCGGCTATGTGCCCCCCTCCTTGAGCCCCGGGCACCGCGACCTTGGTCGCTAATTAGTTAAGCGTCGGCCTTTGGCCCTTCTTCTAAGCCCGCTGACTCCTCCGGCGAGTTGCCTAGCTGGCTACGTGCCCCCCTCCTTGAGCCCCGGGCACCGCGACCTTGTCGCCTGTTACATACAAAAAAAAAAAAAAAAAAAAAAAACAAGAAGAAGTTGACGCTTGGCCTCGCGGCCCCTCTTGAGCCCGCTGACTCCTCCGGCGAGTCGCCAAGCCGGCTACGTGCCCCCCTCCATGAGCCCCGGGCGCCGCGACCTTGTCGCTAATTAGCTTAAGCACCGGCCTTCGGCCCATCTAAGCCCGCTGACTCCTCCGGCGAGTCGCCTAGCTGGCTACGTGCCCC
This sequence comes from Semisulcospira habei, assembly GCA_036245525.1. Classification (NCBI taxonomy): domain Eukaryota; kingdom Metazoa; phylum Mollusca; class Gastropoda; family Semisulcospiridae; genus Semisulcospira; species Semisulcospira habei. The sequence goes on from BTPG01000002.1 coordinate 319,963,582, forward strand.
CCTCCTTGAGCCCCGGGCACCGCGACTTTGTCGCTAACTAGTCTACGCGTCGGCCTTCGGACCTGCTCAGCCCGCTGACTCCTCCGGCGAGTCACCAAGCCGGCTACGTGCCCCCCTCCTTGAGCCTCGGGCACTGCGACCTTGTCGCCTATTGTTGACGCGTTGGCCTCACGGCCCCTCCTAAGCCTGCGGACTCTTCCGGCGAATCGCCGAGCCGCTTTGTGCCCCCACCTTGAGCCCTGGGCACCGCGTCCTGGTCGCCAATTAGTTCGCGCGTCGGCCTTCGGCCCCAGCTTAAGTCCGTGTGCCCCCCTCCTTGAGCCGGGCACCGCGACCTTGTCTCCTTCGTTCTCACTTCGGCACTTCGACCTCAGTCTCTGGGCCCGCTGACTCCTACGGCGAGTCGCCTAGCCGCTTGTGCCCCCTCCTTGAGCCCCGGGCACCGCGACCCTTATCGCCTGTTGGTACCCTACGCGGCTTATGGCCCCTCCTTCCAACCCGCTGACTCCGCCGTCGAGTCCCCAGCCAGCTTCGTGCCCCCTACTTGAGCTTCGCGCACTGCGTCTGGATCGGCCTTCGTGTACCTCGGGACTTCGGGCCGTTTCCCCTGGCGCCTACGGCCTTCCACGTTTCACCGGTTCTCGTCTGTTCACCGAAGTGAAGCTACGTCGCGCTGTTAGCGCTTGGTTGGGTGCCCCTAGGGGTACACCCAGTGCAGTGGGGTTCGACTTCCTCGCCCTCGTCGCCTGGATAGTTGCGGCGCCCGACGGTCGTCGCCCGCCCCTCGACTCCCTCCGGGGTCCCTGTCGACCTTTGCCTGGTGCGGCGCTGTCGTTCTCCTCGGGACATCCTCTTCCCCGCTCCCTGCACCCTTCGCCTCCGGCGTCTCCCCGACCCTCTCCGGGGGATGACTCGGCGTCCTGCGTTCGTCTCTGGCCTGCTGGCGTCTTAGCCTTCGGCTCCCCGGTTCGCTGGCCTCTCGCTCCCTTCGTGCTCGCGGCCTCCGGTGGTTCCGCCGGCGCCCGTGCTTGCGGCAACCCTTCCCAGCTCTAGCGGATCTTCCGCGTGGCTTCGAACCCTCCGCCCCTTGCCTTCCTTCGTTCGTGGCGGCCTGGCTCCTTCTTGACCATCTCCCCTGATGCGCCGTCGCAGCTCTACCGTGCTCCTGTGGGTACCCGCGCCCGTCGGCCCTGCCTGGCAGTCTCTGAAGGAACCCTTCTAGGCCTGTGGGCCCAACGCCACCCTTGTGGATTGGGTTCCCGCCCTTTCGGACCAAGGCCCTCGCCCTTCGCGCGCAGGTCTCCGCCCTTCTTTGGGAAGTTGCGATGCTGCTCATCGCTCGGCACGGCTCCCCCGCCTCGGACCCTTTGCGTCGCCTTCAGCCCTTGGTTGTCGCCGCCAGCCTGGACCTACCCGTTGCTTCTACGCGTCCCCATGCCTCCCGCCCCCGCCTTTGTCTTCGCTTGCCGTCGACGGGACCGTTTCCAGCTCGGCCTCCTTGGTGTGGTCTCCCCTCAGCCCTGGGTCCTTGCGTGGATCGTGGATGCCTTGGTTGCCCGGGACCTTCGATCTTCCGCCAGCCATTCTCCTCCTTGGTCGACCTGCTTCTGCGGTATCAGTCGGTGGTTCCTCCTCGTAGGGCAGGGATGCTCTCCTCCTCCGGTTGCTCGCCTGGTCGCCCTGGTCAGCGCCTACGGTCCGACCTCTCGCCCTCGCCGTCTGTTCACCGGGGAATGGTTTTGGTGACCGTCCGCAACTTGGTGCGTCTTCACGAGCCTCGGATCCAGTCCTTGCCGTTCTAGCCCGTGGGTAGCTGCGGGCGCGGCGGTCCCCTCCTGACTGCGGCTCCAGCTCCTCCTCCTGATGAGTGCAGCGGCTGATCTCCTTCCCTCGGTCTTCTGTACTCCGCCTCTGGAGGCTGTCCTCCGGCGATCTCTCTACCCTGGTGCCGATCTCCCCTGTGCTGCGCCACATCGGCTTCGCTGGACGGACATTCTTAGCTCGGCTCCCGGATCCCCCCTGACCTCGCCACTGCCCCTCTCTCTCTGCGTGATTGCCGGTCTCGACGGTTGGGGCGCTCTTCTTCTCCCGAATTCCGCTCGTCGGCTGGCCGCTGGCCCGCGAACCTGGCTTCGCGGCACGTCAACCCGCTGGGACTGGTTGCAGTTGGCAGGCCCTCTGCGCTTGGCGATACGATCTTGGACACAGGACCTCCACGTCCTTCCGACAACCCCTCTTCGTGGCTTGCCTTCAGACGCAGGAGGAACCCGCTCTCCCGACTTCTGCTTCCTCCTCTATCGCCCCCTTCGCTGGTGCGCGGACAGCGACTTGCTCTTCTTCTCCCGAATTCCGCTCGTCGGCTGGCCGCTGGCCCGCGAACCTGGCTTCGCGGCACGTCAACCCGCTTGGACTGGTTGCAGTTGGCAGGCCCTCTGCGCTTGGCGATACGATCTTGGACACAGGACCTCCTCGTCCTTCCGACAACCCCTCTTCGTGGCTTGCCTTCAGACGCAGGAGGAACCCGCTCTCCCGACTTCTGCTTCCTCCTCTATCGCCCCCTTCGCTGGTGCGCGGACAGCGACTTCTCCCTCCCAGACCGCCTCAGTCCAGGTCTCCTGTTCGTACTGGCAGACTACCTCTTGCGACGGAGGCAGCTTCTTCACACGGATTGCGCCCTACGCTGGGACATCCTTCGCTGGTTCTGCGCTCGTTGGGAGACTCCCCCCTTGTCCTCTTCGCCACGAAGTGGACCCTCCGGCTTCCCTCTTCATCTCCCCGTTCCCGACCTCTGGCCTGGGCAGTCGATGCGCTTGACCCCTTGGGACGGTCTGGTCCTTTACACCTACCCTCCGGCGGTCCTGGTCCTCAAGTCCTGCTCAGCCTCCGGGGATGCAACGCAGTCCTTCTCCGGGTAGCCGTTCTCCCGGACCGGATCGTGGACTTCCGACCTTCTCAGTCTCGCCACGGGCTCACCCTCCCTCTTCCCACCCCCCGCACGATGCTCGGGCAGCGCCGACAGCCGCTCTTCCACCCCTGCCGTGAGCGACTTCTCCTACACGCCTGGCAATTGTGCGGCAAGCTCTGTCTGCTGGAGGCTTCTCGAGTGCGACAGCGGACGCTATCGCTTCAGCCCGCAGTCCTACCAGACGTGTCTACGAGGGTAAGTGGCGTGCTTCGTGCCTGGTGCTCTGACCCCGCCGCCTCTCCACCGTCGGCCTGACGTCTCCTCAGCTCGCGGACTTCTTCTCTGGCTCGTCCAAGACCAAGGTTGGCTCCCCTCTGGGGCAGCTGCTTCCCCTCTTGGTCGCCGACGCCTACCGTCACCTCGGCCGTCCCGACCCAGCGCCTGCAAGGACCTGCCCGACCTTATGGCGCGTTTCGGCGTGCAGCGTCCGGTCTTCCTCTCCCTTGGCCCGCGCTGGGACCTCCCTGGTCCTCCCCTGACTGACTTCGGACCGTTACACCGCTCCATCTGGCCCGCTTCGCTGACGTGACTCGGAGGCCTGCTTCCTGATGGCCCTCGCCACGGCGCCCCGCGTCAGCGAGCTCCACACGCCCTCGTCTCGCCCCACCGGCCTGCAGTTCCGAGTGGATGGCTCCGTGCAGCTACTCCCGGATCCTTCCTTCTCGCTCAGCCTAGGTCTCCCTTGACAGCGCCTCCGGCCCTCGCCGCTCGGCCGCTTACACGACCCGGTTCCTCGGGGCACTCCGCAGCAAGATCCGGGACAGGCACTTCGTATCTACCTGCTCCAAGTCCGTGCGGAGGGGACGGTCTCGTCCCTTGCCGCCGACCGCTGGCAGAACCGGCTTCTCAGCCCGAACGTTCTCCTCCTCGCTCCGCTGGGTATTCCGGTCCGCCTATCGCGACCTCTCCCCACAGGGAGCCGGGGCACTGAAGATCCGCGCCCATGGAACGCGCGCTAGGGCCGCATGTCTCGCCTTCGCCGCGCCGGTGTGGTTAAGGACACTGTGGCGGCGGTGGGGTGGCGGGACGGATCTACCATTGCCGCTTCTACTCCCGCGCCCTGACAGTCCAGCGCGACAACCTTACGCTGGTGGGCAACTTCTGCGGCGCAACACTCCCTCCAGGCGCCCTCGGCGCTTAGGCGGCACTTCGCTAAAATTGTCGGGAGTGGGTGATCAGGAGTGACGGGCCGTCTTCGTCCCTGAAGAGGTTTCTAAAAGGGATTGTGCGGCACCCTCCTCCTCTTTGCCATTCTTCCAGTTAGTCATGTCATCGGTAATGTGTTTTGAGGAAACAAATTAATTTTTCTCTAAAATGTATTTTTTCGAAAAATACTTACCGATGACATGACTCGGAGGTCCCTCCCTCCTCCCCGCTTGCCGCTGGTAACTCCGTAGACAACTGGCTAAAGGAGACACCACTGGGCGCCTGACCGGATGGGCAGGGGAGGCTACTCTCGTCCCTGTTAGGGATCCCCGAAAGCTCTCTCGTCCCTATCAGGGATCCCCGAGAGCCTCCTGGGGGGACCCTTTGGGTCTTAGGCTAAAATTGGTAAGCAAGTAGACTATTTCCAGTTAGTCATGTCATCGGTAAGTATTTTTCGAAAAAATACATTTTAGAGAAAAATTAATTTTCCTTTTGACAATTGGACTCATTGTGAACTGTGCGCCGACCGGTTTTACCGGCTCTGACTTTGTGAGTTCACCCTTGGCTTGGCCTTGGGGTTTGACGACGCACGTGACTGGTGCCCTGCTGTTTTGTGTACGGTTGACTTTCTTCGCCGGCGTAGTTGGCTTAGGGCCTTATGGCTTCTTCTGTGTCGAAGACTTGCCGCCTTGCGGGGACTTACCGTGGCCGGGTGATGCACACAACTCTTGCTTGCCGTGTTCGGGCTGTTCTTCGGACGGAACGTGTGACGTTTGCGCCGCTTGGACGGAAGACCGGTGGTCGCGCTGGTGGGACTTCTACAGGCGTGACCGGGCCCCTCGCCCGCTTCTGTCTCCCCGGGATCCTCCACGGGTGGACGTACTTCCCTCGGCGCTTCGGGCTCCTCTCCGCTCCGTCGTTCGGGCTGTCCGGCCCACAGGTAAGTACCCTTCTTGTACCGTTACCTCGCAGGTTCTCCCTCCCCTCTCCGAGTCTTCGGAGCAGGGTAGGCGAGTTTCGGAGTCACGCTCCCCACGCTCTGCTTCGTTGGCGCGTGGCTTGAGCCCCATATTGTTTCCCACCCCCCGCTCTGCTTCGGGCGAGCGTTCTGGGAGAGATGAGCGTTCGTTGGCCACCCCCGGCTCTAGGTCTCCGGAGCGGGGGCGGGTGACTGAACGCAAGCATAAGAAAGAGAGTAAACGTGATAAGAAAAGCTCTCGCTCATGCACCGAGGCTTCGGAACGTGACTCGAGACCGTTAGTAATGCTGCCTCCCCGCTCTGTATTTCCGAACGGGCACGGCATGCTTCGCTTTCTTCCCCCCCCGCCCGCCCCGTCTCGCCTGGGCGGGCCCGGGGTGTGGTTGTCGGAGCGGGGGTCGCGTGCACATAAATTGTCCCCTCCCCGCTTCGCTTCGCCTGAGCGGGCTTGGCGTGACCTTAGACTGTCTCCCCCCCCCCCCCCCCCCCCCCCCCGTCTCGTATCGACCAGACGGGCCCGGTGTGACTTGGACCCTCGCCCTCCTCGCTCCGAGGCTTCGGAGCTGGGGCAGCGGGCTCATAAATCGTCCCCTCCCCGCTCCGCCTTTCCTGAGCGGGCTTGGCGTGACCCTAGACTGTCCCCCCCCCCCCCCCCCCCCGCCTCGTATCGACCAGGCGGGCCCGGTGTGACATCATCGCGCGTCCTCCACGGTCCGTAACATCGGACGGGGGGCCGCGTGCCCGGTATTCGTCCCCTCCCCGCTCCGCCTTTCCTGAGCGGGCTAGGAGAGACACTTTGCGGTCCCCCCCCCCCCCCCCCCCCCCCGCACCGGTTCTCCCGGGCTAGCCAGGGGTGACCAGGCCACTTCCTCGGTATTCCAATCGCGGATTTGTCACTCACGTCGGCTTCCGCGTGCGGATCCCGACTTCGAGGTGGACCGTCGCTTTGCCACGGTCCCTCCGTCGCCGCGGCGCCCCTCTTTGCGTGCGTCGCGGGCGGCTGCGTCTACCTCGCGCGCGGCGGTGCGGCGCTCTCGTAGCCGCTCGCCCCTTTCGTCTTTGCCGCGAGAAGATCAGTTTTTGGAACCGGACGTCCTCAGCCTTCATCCGACGGACTCGGCCTCGGCGATCTTCTTGCAGGACTCGGCGGCTGGTTCTCCTTCCCGCCTTTTCCGCTGTCTCGTCGGCCTCCGCCTCGTCAGACGTTGCCGGCCCATCGCTCGGATCACAACGGTCCACGCTCTGGGTGAGGCTTCAAGGCTTATCGCCGAGTCCCTACCGCCCGACTTCTGTCCGCCTTCGCCTCCTCCGAAGAGACAGGCTTCGGCCATGGTCGACGCGCAGAGGCAAGTCCAGCGCCGCAAGTCCCTCCCGCAGCCAGCCGGCTTCCGGGACCTCACCGATGCTTCTCCGCCCAGCTGCGTAACGACGCTTTCGGCGACACGGGATACTTTACCGCCGCTCGATCGCCAGTGGGAATCAACTTAAGCTTCCACCAGGCCTGGTACGCTGGACACTCCCAAGCCTTCGCCATAACTCTTCCAGCGGTGGATGCGGCGGCCTTAGGACAGGCGGGCGGCCGCAGGCTCGTCCAGAACTCGTGGCCTCGGCCTCTCGACAGGATCGCCTCCTTAGCGCGGAACTCGCTGGCGTGCTCGGGTTTTGGAACTGGCTACCCAGGCAGCTCTGCAGTGCCTACAGGATACGTGGGACCTGGAGGGTCAGTCCCCGCTTCGTGACGTGCAGTCCATCCTGATAGCGGCCAACCGGGCCGCCTACCATTCTTCCGCCAACGCCATGGCAGCAGCTGCCCATTGCGACCTCTGGAGGAGGGATACCCTTTTGCGCCTCTGCTCGGACCTTCCCTTGTCAGTGAAGACCCAGCTCCGTCAAGCCCCCTTAGGTGGTCCTCAGCTATTCGGCGACACTTAGCACACCGTTAAGGAATCTTCCAAGGACTTGTGGCCCAAGCCTGCATCTATCCCAGCCTCGACCCGCTTTCGCGCCCCCCGCCCGGCCGGGGGTCGTGCCCGGCGGTCTTTCAGGCCCTCCGTTCCTACAGTCGGATCTTCACGAGGTCGGGCCCGTCCATTTCAGGCTACTCAGGCCGGCCCCGCCCCTCGCCCTGCTTGGCCCCGCGGTGCCCGTAGATCGGGCCGCGGTCGGGCTCATTGACTCGCCCCCGCATCCGCCCCCGCCCTCAGTACTCGGGTCTCCCGTCGGCGGGCGGCTGTCGCTCTTCATCGATCTTGGAGATCGCTGTTCCCGGACGACCCCTGGATTCTTTCCACCGTTACCGCAGGCCTGCAACTTTCGTTCCTGTCGCCTCCGCCTCTTCGCAGATCACCCATGTGGACCCAGGAACCGCTCGACGGCACACAGGCGGACGCTCTGCGCGGGGAAGTGGCGACCCTCCTCACCAAAGCGGCGACAGAGGTGGTTTCGCGGCAGGACTCTCCGGCGTTCTACAGCCGACTCTTCTAGTTCCCAAACCAGGCGGCAAGTGGCGTCCAGTTATCGACTTATCAGCGCTAAACAAGTTCATTTTAGCGCTAAACAAGTTCATTTTGGCCCCTCGCTTCAGGATGGAGACGGCCAGGACACTCCGTGCGGCCCTCCGGCCGATGGACTTTGCGATCAGCCTCGATCTGTCAGACGCCTATCTGCACGTCCCGATTCATCCGTCGTTTCGCCGGTACCTTCGGTTTGACTTGGGGGGATCGTCTACCAGTTCTGCACCCTTCCTTTCGGCCTCAACATCAGTCCGTGGGTGTTTACAAGACTGCTCGACGCCGTGATAGCCTACTTCCGTCAGCGCTCCTTGAGTCCGGCCTCCACTTACTTGGACGACCTTCTACTGCGCAACTTGGTTTCCGCAGCCCTCCAGACGGACAGGGATGCCCTGCTTTCCCTTCTGCGTCGTCTAGGTTTCCTACTCAATTTGGGGAAATCCGATCGTCTCCCTCTCGACGGTTTCTACATCGGGGGATGGAATTCCTGACCGACCTCAACCTTGTCCGCCTGCCTCGGGCCAGGCGACAGAAGATCGTCGACTTAGCGACTTCGATGGGGATGGGATCCTCCTTCACCGCCAGGGTCTGGCTTCAACTCCTGGTCCTCCTCAGTGCGGCTGCGGACCTGCTTCCCTTGGGCAGACTTTATGCTCGGCCTCGCCAGCTACATCTCCTTCTTCACTGGCGACCCTCGGGCGCTCTGTCGGATCTAGTACCTGTCATGCCTCTGGCTCGTCCTCACCTCGAGAGGTGGGCGGACCTCGCTTGGCTGGCTTCGGGGGTGCCCCTACACTCCCCGCCGCCTCGGTGGTCTCTCTGTACAGATGCGAGCCAGGCCGGCTGGGGCGCGCACCTGTTACCGGATTTCTCTCGGCCTCGGGCGTTGGCTTCGGGAGCTGTTAGGGAATCACATCAACTTGCTGGAGCTGAAGGCAGTTGGCAGGAGACGTTTGGCATTCGACGTTTGGCAGGAGACCTTGGCCAATCAGGAAGTCCTCGTGCTCTCCGACAACTCGACGGTGGTGGCTTACATACAGATTCAGGGGGGCACTCACTCGCCCTCCCTTTGCATTCTTCTGTACCACCTTCTCCTCTGGTGCAGGGATCGAGGCATTGCCCTACGAGCTCGCCACATCCCTGGCCATCTCAACGTGATTGCGGACGCCCTGTCTCGTCGCGGACAGTTGCTCCACACGGAGTGGTCCCTACGCCCGGATATTTTTCGCCTGATCTGCTCTCACTGGGAAACGCCGCTAGTGGATCTGTTTGCCACCAGATGGAACAACCAGCTCCCGGTCTGCGTCTCGCCAGTCCCGGATCCACTCGCTTGGGCAGTGGACGCGCTCGCCATTCCTTGGGTCGGCCTGATTGCTTACGTCTACCCCCCGTCAGTCCTCGTTCCGAAGGTACTGCGGAAGCTTCTGGGATGCTCAGCGGTCCTCCTGCTGGTGGCCCCCTTCAACTGGACCAAGAGCTGGACCACGGACCTCCTCGCGCTTGCGACGGACCCTCCCCTGGAGCTTCCTACCCCTCCCACGATGCTCAAGCAGCCCCGTCAGCAGCTTTTCCATCCGTGCCCCGAACGCCTCCGCCTACACGCTTGGAGGTTGTCCGGCACGCCCTCGCCGCTAGAGGTCTCTCGGATGCTGCAGTGGCGGCAATTGCAGCAGCCCGCAGACTCTCTACAAGGAAGGTGTACGAAGGCAAGTGGAGGGTCTTTCAGACCTGGTGCACCTCCCATGGGCTCCCTCCCACTAACCTAGCCTCCCACCAACTGGCGGAGTTCTTCCTGTGGCTCTTCGACGACCGGGGCTTAGCCCCGGTCACCATCAAGGGCTACCGCGCTATGATCGCGGACACCTACCGTCACCTGTGTCTTCCGGACCCAGGCGCCTGCAAGGATCTGTCGGATTTACTGGCTCACTTTGAACCCCGCCGTCCGGTTTCATGTTCCCTAGTACCCCGGTGGGATCTTGCCTGGGTACTGACGTGGTTGAATACGGACCGGTTGAGCCCCTCCCCTTGGCTCGGTTCTCAGACTTGACCCGGAAAACCTGTTTCCTTCTGGCTCTCGCTACAGCGTCCCGAGTCGGCGAGCTTCACGCGCTCTCGATGCTCCCAGCCTGTTGCAGTTCGTTCCGACGGCTCTGCGCAGCTGCTACCCGATCCGTCCTTCCTGGCCAAGAACCGCCGCCCTGCGGCGGCTCCTCAGGTGCTACCTATTCGGTCCCTCCGTGGAGCGGACCTCTCCCCTGGTTCGCGGCAACAGGACCCAGTGCGGGCGCTAAAGATTTACCTGCGCCGCTCTAAGCCGCAGCGCCGGGGGCGCTCGCGCCTCTTCTTCCCTTTGTCCGCGGGCAGACACGACATCTCGGCCCAGACCGTGTCATCCTGGCTGCGGTGGGTGATTAGGTCAGCCTACCAGGACCTCTCCCCACGCGGCGCTGAGCTTTTACACATCCGGGCGCATGACGTGAGAGCAGTAGCCACCAGTCTGGCCCTGGACCGCAACTGCTCGGTCACAGATATTGTGACAGCGGGTGGCTGGCGCTCAGACTCCACCTTCGCACGCTTCTACCTTAGAGACCTATCCGGCCAGCATGGCTCCCTGGCACGAGTGGGCGACGTCTCCGCGGCCCAGCACTCCCTCCGAGCGCCGCTGGCGTCTTAGGCACATCATAGCTGAAATCGTCGGGAGTTCTCTCTCGATGGGGACGGAGGAGTGGTTGGGTTATGGTTAGATACGGCACCCTCCGCCTGTTCGCCATTCTCCCAGATAGTAATGCCATCGGTAATGTATTTTGAAAAAACAAATGAATTTTTTTTCTAAAATGTATTTTTTTGAAAAATACTTGCCGATGGCATTACTCGAATGGCCCTCCCACCTGCCCCGCTTGCCTTCTCTTGGCTAAGTGTGAAACTGATTAGGTCGCCCGGTGAACGCCGGGAGTTCGCCACACGCAGGCCGGGATAGGGTAGTAAGGGGAGGCCACCCGGGGCCCTAGTACATGGATCCCCGGTGTCTCCTCCCCAGTTGTGCCTTATACACAACTTTTGCTGAAATCGATAGGCAATAGAGTGTATTCCCAAATAGTAATGCCATCGGTAAGTATTTTTCAAAAAAATACATTTTAGAAAAAAAATTCATTTTTACCGCAGAGAGCGTCCGACTCCTATCAGAGACTGAATGACAGAGCCGCCCAAGAGTAACAAGGTGGGACCCAAGTCAGTGGCAGTGACTATGTTGTCCCGGACCAGTAAGGCATGTAAGTCTCAAACTATCGCGGAGGGTCCTCCTCAGGTTACCCTTACCGCGGCGACCAAGATACCTTATCCTGAGCGCTTGTCAGCGGGAAGGATAGCTGACAAAACTCTGCTTCAGATGCCTAATACCAATGTTACTTCCGCGGGCTGGTGTCGGCTACCAACATTACGACGCTCCCAGTCCTGGCACAGTCGGTGGATCGTAGGCATGACAGGCAGAAGAGATCACGTGAGGGAAGTCACACGGTGGCCCATGAGTCTCGTAAACACCGGGAACCGGCCTCGAGAGATGACCGCTCCGCCACCCGTCCGCAGGACAGAGTGGACACGCAACGGACTGAGCTGCTTACTCCACGACGACACACTGGCTCCCGTTTTTCGGACAGACCTGTATCGACGGCTCGCTCCTCGTCCAGATCTCAGGTTAGCGGGGGCATGTCTGTTTCTCCCACACGTTTACGTAATAACAGCCCACGCGCCAGGCGCAGCATTAAAAGACGACGGTCTTCCTCTTGTCGGGATCCGGTTCGCTGTTTTCGTTCTTGGGCGGTTAACTCGTCGGGCTCGAGTAGCTACCCTGACCCACACAGAGACAGGCTACGTGACGGGAGTCCGAGACGACGGACCAGTACGGTGGGTCCGCTGCGCCATGATAGTCCTCGTTCTTCTTTTCGTGGTTCCTCTCCTCAAGACCGCCAGCCAAGGCGACGCCCTCGCGGACTGCACAGGACGTCCGTCGGACCCGACTGACTTCTCACAGTTCCCGCTCTTCGCGACGCAGTCGCTCTCCGCGTGAGCACCACCTAGTCCCGCACGATCGCTCTTACACTTCCCCTGTTCCGAGTAGGTCGGCTCAGTGGACGACGACCAGATACCAAGACAGCCTCTCCTCCGCGGCGCTCCACGACAGCCCCTGCACCCAGTGGTTCCGTGAAGGCTTCCGAAAAAAAACCCTCTGTTCTCCCCGCTCACGTGGATGACGCCATCAGCCTGGCTCCTGGAGACTCGGTGTTGGCCTAGCTAGACGCCTCTTCTACTCGTCGCTCGCGTTCGCCGGAAGATGTGGAGATCCCCCCAGCTGCGCTCGGACACAGAATGGAGACCGTGCGGGCCCTGGATGAAGCTGCTTGAATCATTGCGGCTGCTCTGCCTTCGGAAGACTGCCCTCCTTCTCCCCCTGCTAAGAAGAGAGCCTCGGCGTTTGTGGACTCAGAGCTTCACGCTAAGCGCTTCAAGTCCCTACTACAGCCTCCTGGTTTCCGATACATTCGCGACGCCCTTTCAGCTCACCTGCTTCAGGGATCCCTAGGGGATTCTGGTTTCTTTTCGGAGAACAAGTGGCCAGCAGACCTGGTGATAGCTTTCCAGCAGAAGTGGTACGCCGGTCATTCTCAAGCCTTCGCATGTCCTCTCCTGGCGGTGGATTCCCCGGCGTTGTCCTGTGCCGGCCTGCTCCGATGTTCTGTCTTCGCTCCTGGCCTGAATCTGACTGCGACACTCATCCGCAATGCCCTCGCTTCTGCGGGTTTTTTGGACTTAGCTACTCAGGCCATAGTACGACGCGTCGAGGAAGTGTGAAACCCTTCCATCGCCCCACTCTTAGCCAACATCCTAGCCGTGGCGGTTTCTTGCAACCGTGCAGCTTACCACACCTCAGTGAACGCCATGACAGCGGCGGCAAATTGTGACCTTATGCGACGAGATGCGGTCTTACAAGCCTGCTCACTACCTTTGGAAATTAAGAACCAACTACGCCGGGCCCCTCTCGGCAGCGAACTCCTCTTTGGCACGCACTGGCAGTCCGTCAAGGAGTCAAGTAAGGATTTGTGGCCCACCCGCGTCGCTCCGCCTCGCTTTCCTCCAGCCCGCAGGCTGTGGGTCGAGTCTTGCGGTCCGCTAGACCCTCCGCTCGCCCCGTCACCAGTCGGGGACGTCTCCCCCCCCCCCCCCACCCCGACCTCCTGCCTTCGGTCGCCCCCGTCCACCTAATCCCGTTTCTGCGGACGCCCCCGCTCCTGCTTGGCCTAGACCTGCCCTGACGTCCCTTCGGGCGAGGGTAGGGCCCGCTGACTGCTTCCCGATCCCGCCTCCGCCGACCGCTCCCATGTCTCCTGTCAGCGGGAGGCTAGCTCTACACAGCGCCGCTTGGACGTCGCCGTTTCCCGACGACCCGTGGATCCTGTCGACCGTCTGCCAAGGACTACAGCTGTCGTTTCGGTCTCCCCCTCTACTGCGCCGGTCTCCTTTTTGGACGTCAGTTCTTTCGGATCCGCTCAGGGCCGAGACCTACGGAACGAGGTGGCCGCCCTACTCCAGAAGAACGCCACGGAGGTGGTGATGCGACACGACACTCCAGCCTTCTACAGCCGTCTGTTTGTTGTTCAAGTGGCGTCCGGTCATCGACCTTTCCGCCCTGAACAAGTTCCTCGTCGCCCCGTCATTCCGCATGGAGACCGCTCGAGCCCTTCGATCTGCGGTGCAGCCAATGGACTTTGCCGTCAGCCTCGACCTTTCAGACGCTTAACTACATGTTCCCATGCATCCGGCGGCCAGACACTTCCTGCGCTTCGCCTTCGCCGGGGTCGTCTACCAGTTCCGCACCCTCCCCTTCGGTCTCAACCTCAGCCCGTGGGTGTTCACCCGGATCATGGACGTGGTCGTCGCCAGGGCCAGACAGACAAGCTCAAGTCCTGTCTCGAATTACCTCGACGACCTCCTTCTACGGAACCAGGTGGACTCCGTGCTGGAGAGGGACCGAGACGCACTCCTAAATCTGCTCGACTACCTCGGGTTCATCGTCAACAAGGGCAAGTCCGACCTCTCGCAGTCCCGCCGCTTTGTTCACCTGGGAATAGAGTTCCACACCGACCTCAACGTAGTCCGGCTCATGGAGGCGCGTATCCAGAAACTCAGCGATCTGGCGTGGCAAGTGGCACACCAGGACAGGGTCTCTGCACGGGTGTGGTTACAGCTACTGGGTTTGATGAGTGCAGCCGCCGACCTGCTTCCCCTGGGACGCCTCTACTCCCGGCCTCTGCAGCTGCACCTGCTCCTTCATTGGCGACCCGCGAAGGACGACATCGATGCTCTGATTCCGGTGCTCCCGATGTTACGTTCACACCTTCTTCGCTGGGTGGACCCCATCTGGCTGGCCTCTGGAGTCCCGCTTTACACACCGCCTCCCCACTTGTCCCTCTGTGTCGACACAAGTCTCACCGGTTGGGGAGCTCACCTTCTGCCGTCGTTCACCACAGCCTCGGGTACTTGGCCCCCAGATCTTCTGACCCGACACATCAACTGGTTGGAGTTGAAGGCGGTTTGGCAGGCCTTGCTGACGTGGGACTCTCAACTCCGGGGACAGGAGCTACTCGTGCTGTCCGACAACTCTACAGTCGTCGCCTACCTACAGAAACAGGGCGGTACGCGCTCTCCCTCACTGTGCATCCTCCTTTACCAACTGCTTCGCTGGTGCGAGGATCGGGGCATCACCCTGCAGGCCAGATACATTCCGGGGGCATCTCAACGTGCTCGCCGACTCCCTGTCGCGACGCGGACAGCTTCTCCACACCGAGTGGACGCTACGTCCGGACATCTTCCAGATGATCGGGGCCAGATGGGAGCCTCCCATGATCGACCTTTTCGCCACTCGTTGGAACCACCAGTTACCGCTGTTTGTCTCGCCGGTACCAGATCCACTAGCTTGGGCAGTCGACGCGCTTTCCATTCCCTGGGACGGACTCGTCGCCTACGCTTATCCCCCGTCGGTGCTGGTCCCCAAAGTCCTCCTCAAGCTCCGTGGCTGCAACACGATCCTTTTTCTGGTGGCACCCTTCTGCTGGAACAAGTCGTGGACTACGGACCTGTTGAACATAGCCACGTGCCCGCCCCTACAGCTCCCCACGCCTCACATGATGCTCAAGCAACCCCGACAGCCGCTGTTCCATCCATGCCCAGAGCGTCTCCTCCTCCACGCGAGGAGGTTGTGCAGAAAGCCCTCGCCAGAAGAGGCTTCTCTAGTGCGGCACGCAGACCCTCTACCAGACGAGTTTATGAGGGAAAGTGGAGAGTGCTATGCGACTGGTGTGGTGACAACAACCTACCCCCCACTGATTTGACGATACCCCAGTTGGCGGAGTTCTTCCTCTGGCTTTTCAACTTCCAGGGATTGACGCCTATTACCATTCGGGGATACCTTGCCATGATCGCGGACAACTACCGTCATCTGGGCCAAACCGATCTTGGTGCCTGCAAGGACCTCGCCGATCTGATGGCGCACTTCGGTCTACAACGCCCGGCGCTGCGTTCGCTGTTGCCTAGATGAGACCTACCTTGGGTGCTGACGTGGCTCAACTCCGTCTGTTTTGAACCCCTGCAGTTGGCGCGTTTACCGGACATAACTCGAAAGACGTGCTTCCTGTTGGCCCTAGCTACGGCTTCCAGGGTCAGTGAGCTTCACGCGCTGTCCACACGCACTTCTTCTTCTTCTTCTTCTTGTCGTTCGCAGTGGGCTATACGGTCAGACCAGCACCGGTGATGAATGACGTCGTTTTCTCCAGGTCTTCTTGACTGCCGTAGAGTTTGATCTGCAGTGGAGTTGGCGATGGCCACACTTCTTTTCTTTCATCGTCCAGTAGGGGACATCTCTGGAGAATATGTTCCGCTGTTTGGTCTTCCTGACCACAGACGCAGGTTGGTGATGGCGCCAGCTTGAGCTTTCTGTTCATGTGAGCGTTCAGTCTGTTGTGGCCGGTACGCAGTCTGATCAGGACGACTTGCTGCTCTCTGGTCATTGTGTGGTAGTCGTCTCTGTTTGACCTTGGCCTCATCAATGCCTTGATGATTGTCTTTTGCTCACTATAGCTGACGCTGTTTTCTTTTGTGATCTTTTGTGGCTCCTTCTTTCGCCAGCTCGTCTGCCCTTTCATTTCCTGGTACCCCACAGTGAGCTGGTATCCACTGGAGGACAACTCTTCTGGTTTCTCTGACCTTCTGCAAGGCTCTGGTCAGCTGGGCGAGCTTGTCGTTCTCGAGGGCCTGAAGGACTGAAAGGGCATCGGAGAAAAAGACAACTTGGTAGCATGGGTCTGCGGAATTCTGAACCATGGAGGCGGCCTGCATAAGTGCTTCGGTTTCTGCTTTGTAGTTTGTGCAGTGTTTGCCAGTGGCTACACTGGATGTGGCTGTATGTCCCCCAGGAAACTGGATCAGGATGCCAGCACCTCCATTGGAAACGGCATTTGTTGCTGATCCATCAGTGTAGATATGGATCCATGCCTCCTTTGGGTATTGTTCGTCGATCAGGGCTAGGGTGAGTGCCCGTTGAACGGTGTCATCCTGACTGTCTCCTGAGGCAACATGTGGGACACTGGTGCGGATCTGGATGTCTGGTTTTTCCATTGCCCAAGGGTTTTCCTCTTCTTCTGTGATCAGAGGTAGAGTGCTCTGTGGAAGGACTTCCCTGTGCTGTCGAGAAAGTCGCATGCTCTCATGGACAAAGCTGCTTCTTTTAAGCCAGTTCTTGGTGAGGTTGCTCAGTCTGTGCTTCATGGGGTGGTCGGGCAAGCACTTGAGCTTCTCAGCCTGTACCATGGTTTTGGCTTCTCTCCTCTGACTGAGAGGTTGGATTGTGGTCAGCTTCTCCATTTCCTTGATTGGAGTGGATTTCATTGCACCAGTGATGATTCGAAGAGCCTGGTTTTGCACTCGGTCGAGGGTCTGCAGGTTCGATTTGGCTGAGGTTAACCACGCTGTGGAGCCGTACTCGAAGTGGGGCCTGACTGTTCCCTGGTATACTGTCTTCAGTATCTTCTCGTTCGCTCCCCAGGTGGTGCCTGCCAGTTTCCTGAGTATGGCCAGCTTGCGTCAGGCCTTCGCCTCTGCCTGTTCAATGTGTGGTTTCCAGGTCTGTCCACACGCTCAGATTGCCTGCAGTTCCGGACAGATGGCTCCGTACAACTGCTACCTGAATCATCCTTCCTGGCTAAGACGCAGTCGCCCTTGACGGCTCCGCAGATGATGACCATTCGCCCGTTACGTGTGACAGACTCCACCCGGGAGACCAGACAACAGGACCCGGTGAGAGCCTTACGGGTGTACCTGCGCCGGACCAAGCCTCTGCGCAGAGGACGTACCTGCCTATTTCTCCCTTTGTCCCCAGGTAGACATGACATATCAGCCCAGACCATCTCCTCATGGATCCGATGGGTGATCCGCTCGGCCTATCAAGACCTCGCCCCAGACGCGGCCCAACGTTTGCACATCAGGGCGCACGAGGTCAGAGCCGTGGCCACAAGTCTCGCTTTCGACTGCAACTGTGCAGTCAAGGACATTGTGGCGGCAGTGGAATGGCGAGCTGAGTCCACATTTGCCCGATTCTACCTGAGGGACCTCTCCACCCAGCGGCAGAACCTCACGCTGGTGGGAGACATCGCAGCGGCCCAACACTCCCTCCTGGCGCCATAAGTATCTTTTATTCTTAGCTAAAATTATCGGGAGTTTTGCTGCGGGAGGACGGGTCTGAGGGCTGTGTCGTTGGCAGTAGGGGCGCTGTAGCGGCACCCACCTCCTCTTCGGGATTCTTCCTATATGTAATACCATCGGTAATGTGTTTTGAGAAAACAAATGAATTTTTCATTAAAATGCATTTTTTTAAAAAATACTTACCGATGGTATTACTCAAAGATCCCTCCCACCTGCCCCACTTGCCGACAGTTCACCAAGAAACTAAACTGGGGTATGCCGGGTAATCTTGTACCGGATGGGAGTAAGGGGAGGCTATTCGGGTTGTGACCTGGTCTATGGCGCCCCACTCCTGCCAACGATACCGTATATGAACACAACCCATTTTTGGGCTAAAATTATGCTAGCTAAGTGCCTTTCCTATATGTAATACCATCGGTAAGTATTTTTTTATAAAAATGCATTTTAATGAAAAATTCATTTCACAAGACATTCAGAGAGCCTCAGAATCTTAGTCAGACGAACAGATCAGACAGAAAAACTGACAGAAAAGAAGAGACTCAGTAATTTCTTGCACCTGGTACAGATAATCAACTCTAGGCAGATCAAGGGTAGTGCTTGATTAGCTTAGTGCCTGAGGCACCAAGCTAATCAGGCACTGTCCTTGAGCACTCATGGTCCATTTATCTTCTTAAACTTTATACACGGTCAGTCTCTCACTGTAGTGTGTTGGGACTAAATGTGTTAAACTGTCATGGCTGATCATTCACAGCTGGTACATTCTTTGTAGACGCCTCCCAAAATTTAACAGGTCATTATTTTTATTTTTTAGATTTGCTTAACAATGTACTTCATGTACTGTATACAACATGGATTTGTAGGTAATGTAATAACATCTTTTAATTGAATTCTTTTTTCTTCTGTTTCCTTTGAGATTCTTGATTAGTTACACGCTGCAAATGTACATGCTATTTCCAGAAGCAAGCTCAAGTTGCAGAAGGCAGCCTAACCAGCACTTCAGGTGTTCAAGCCACAAGCAACGCAGCTGAGTCTGTGGAGGACACAGGCTCTGCTGTGGACGGAGACAAGGAAACATTACAGGACCAAAAGGACATAGAAATGTCAGAGGCAAAGGGCACAGATTCGTCAGAGGCAACAACAAAAGACCCAGAAACATGGGAGGCAAAAGATACAGACTTGTCGGAGACGATTGACGCATCATCATCAGAGGTGAAAGTGGAAATAGACATTTCACAGGACAGTCAGAGAGCCTCAGAATCTTTGTCAGACGAACATATCGGACAGAAAAACTGACAGAAAAGAAGAGACTCAGTAATTTCTTGCACCTGGTGCACTCAACTCTTGACAGATCAAGGTTAGTGCTTGATTAGCTTGGCGCCTGAGGTGCCAAGCTAATAAGGCACTGTCCTTGAGCACCCCTGGTCCATTTATCTTCATAAACGTAATACACAGGGGACAGTGTCAAAAATATGTATCATTGGACTTAAAAAATGATAAACCTATAATGCATCACCTACAGACTACACATTTTAAAAATGTGTAGTTTTTTGGGCGATGTATTGTTGCGTGATGTAAAGGCAGCCAATCAGGCATTACACTTGAACTATCAAGAGTGTACATTGAGTAATAAAAAAAAATCAACTGTCATTGAGTCATTTTTTATTACAAACCTGTATGTGTAATTATGTTATACTTATAGAACAGAAATATTCATTTTTCTCTAAAAGGTATTTTTTCGAAAAATACTTACCGATGACATGACTATGTGGCAGTGTCTACTACTTACTCCGGGAGGCACTCGGGGAACCCCTAGAGGGGCCGAGAGTTGTCTCCCGTTCCTACCCATCCGGTTCCGAGTCACGTGGTGACCAACCAGTCAGTATACTTAGCTCACCAGCGGCAAGCGGGGCAGGTGGGAGGGTCCTCCGAGTCATGTCATCGGTAAGTATTTTTCGAAAAAATACCTTTTAGAGAAAATGAATTTGTTTCCTCAAAAACATTACCGATGACATGACTATGTGGAAGAATTGCGATAAGGAGGAGGGTGCCGCGCCCAAAAGACCTCCGCAAAAGGGCTATAGTTAGAGCCATCCTCCCTGCCACAACCTCCAGGCAATTTTAGCTAAGTGTGCACCTATGGCGCCGGGAGGGAGTGTTGCGCTGCGGTGAAGTTTCCCACCAGTGCGAGATTGTCTCGCTGGCCTGCCAAATCCCGGAGGTAGCAGCGGGCGAAGGTTGATTCTGCCCGCCAGCCCACGGCTGCCACGATGACTTTGACAGCACAGTTCCGGTCGAATGCGACGCTCGTGGCCATGGCTCGTACCTCGTGTGCGTGTATCCTAAGCCTCTTTGCTCCCTACGGGGAGAGGTCCTGGTAGGCGAACCGTATGACCCAGCGTAGTCAGGAAGATATCGTCTGGGCTGTTATATCAGTTTTGCCTGGTTTTAATGGTAGAAGAGGCGCGAGCGTCCTCTCCGGACGGCTTTGGATCGGCGTAGGTAAACGCGTAGGGCACGCACAGGATCTTGTTGCCTGGTCCCCCAGGGAAAGTTTGTATCTCGCCGCGGCCATAAGGTGACCACCTGTGGCGCGGTCAGAGGACACCTAGTCTTGGCAAGGAAGGCAGGGTCCGTGAGGAGCTGCACGGAACCATCCGCTCTAAGTGCAGGCAGGCAGGGCGCGCTGACAGCGCGTGTAGCTCCCTTACTCGGGGCACCATGGCGAGAGCCAACAGGAAGCATGACCTACGAGTCACATCCGCGAAGCGGGCCCAGGGCAGCGGTTCGAAGCTGGCAGAGTTAAGCCATGACGGTACCCAGGGAAGGTCCCAGCGAGGAATAAGCGAGCGGGGTACTGAATGCTCAAGGCCGAAGTGAGTCATAAGGTCGGCGATGTCTTAGCAGGCGCCAGGGTCCGGGAGGCCGAGGTGCCGGTAGGAGTCGGCAAACATGGACAGGTGCCCCCCGAAGGCGACAGGGGCCAACCCTTGGTCTCCGAAGAGCCAGAGGAAGAAGTCCGTGAGCTGGGGAAACGTCAGTTCAGTGGAGGAGAAGCGCTGGTCACCGCACCAGGAGCACAGCACTCACCATCTCCCCTCGTAGACGCGCCTGGTTGAGGGTCTGCGGGTTGTAGCGAACACTTCCACTGATGCAGTCGAAAAGCCTCTATCGGTGAGGGCTTGCTGCACCAACTCCAGGTGTGAAGGCAGAGACTCTCAGGGCATGGGTGGAACAGCGGCTGGCAAGGTTGCCTGAGCACTGTGCTTGGCGCGAACAGCAGTAGGGGGGCCCGTGGCGAGGCTGAGGAGGACGAAGGTCCGAGACCGGTTCCAGGAGAGCGGGGCTACCAGCAAGACGACCGCATTGCATCCTCGAGGGGAGAGGAGGAGTTGGGAATGAAGGCCGTCGGGGGGGTATGCATATGCGAAGAGGCCGTCCCACGGGAAGAAGAGCGTGTCGAATGCCCGCGCAAAGGGGTCTGGAATCGGGGAGACGAAGAGGGGAAGCTGGAGATTCCACCTCGTGACGAACAGGTCGATCCTAGGCATCTCCCAGTGAGCGCAGATCATCTGAACGATGTCCTAGCATAGTGTCCACTCCATGAGTAGCAGCGGCCGCACCGGGAGAGAAGAGTCGACCAAGACGTTCAGATGGCAGGGGATGTGTCGAGCTCGGGGGAAGCTGCGGCCCTCATCCCAGCGCAACAGACGGTAGAGGAGCATGCACAGGTCGGGTGAGCGCGTACCGTCCTGCTTCTGAAAGTAGGCACCACCGTCCGAGAGGACGCGCCGCTCCTGGCACCGGAGGTGTGCATCCCACGCGATGAGGGCTTGTCAGACTGCTTGCAGCTCCAACCAGTTAACGTATCTGTCTGCCAGCTCTGGAGGCCAGGGCCGGGCGTCGTGAGAAACCGCGGTAGCAGGTGAGGCCCCCACCTGGAGAGACTAGCATCGGCGCAAAGGGAAGCTGAGGGGAAGGGACACCCCGAAGCGCGCGATGAAGTGTCCGTCCAAGGCCGCAGGAGGGGATGAAGCATCGGAGTCACATGCACCGGGGCAGCTACGTCTCCGGAGGACAAACGCCAGTGGAGCAGGAGGTGCTGCTGTAGCGGGAAGGCGTGAAAACGATCCAGTGGGAGTAGATCCGCTGCTCCCTCCGGGTAAGAGCAATCCCCGTTAGTCCGTCCAGCGGTTCACCCGTGCGGTTACGTCAATGTCCTCGTCAGACCGCGCGCCTCCTCATCATCTGCCGTGTGCTGAGATGTGGTTGTCTCGGTGTCCGCGGGACGCCGCCTCCATCCATCAGTCGTCATACAAGTGGTCCCACCATTGAGTGACTTATGTCGAAGCTGCGTCTCCCCATAAGCGCCGTCCCTGCCAACGACTCGGCAATCTGGTGCGGTTCGGCGGCGGCGGCTGCGTCGGTGTCCCCGTGAAGACGCCTCCGTCCAAGGAAGTCCGAGAGCCCGGTGCTGAGGTCGTACTGCGCCTGCGGCCGTGCGATCCCTGCCAAACTGGTCCCAAGGTCTGATGGTCCTAGCTGAAGTCTCTGAAGCCCGGTGTCTAGACGAGGTCTGTGCCACGCCACGCTCGAACTTGTCCGCCGTCAGCTAAGAGGAGAGGGAAGATGAGACATCATCACAAGAATGGTAACTGCCGCGCGCTGTCCCGCTGTCGTCGAACCTGCGTCTCCCGAGTGGAGCGACAGCTGCCCAACCGGACCGAGGAACTGCTGCACCTAGCTGGAAACTCTTAAGTCCGTTGGCGCGCTAAGTCCGTTGGCGCAAGATGCTTAAACTAGTCCTCCGACCCGACGGTGAAGAGCGAGGAGATGAACGTCAACACGCATACGGTCCCTGCCACGTGTAGACTCCACACGCTGTGACCGTTCCTTTGATCGCGAAGACCGAACCCTTGGTAAGTCTGTGCTTCAGGGTTCCTCCATGTAATAGAACTCTCCATACGATGGCACCTCGAACTGACCACACCGGTCCTCTCCCGAAGGAGGTTGTCATCGCCAGTGGATGGCCTGTGGCGCCACTCTCCATCACTGGACCCTTAAAACTTAACATGCGGCTTACCAAGTTGGCATCTTGAAATCCTTTCCCCACTTCTGCTGCTTGGATCCTCTTACTGCCAGGAGGGCTTCCATGCGACCCAACGCAATCCCTGCAGGGAGGGGGCCGAGCTCTCCAAGGCCTCGCTAAAACCGAGGGTGGAGAACCCCTGCCTCGCCTATTTCCCTTCTGACGATCGACGGGTAGGATTGAGCTCTTGGTGCTGTGTTGGATGGCGAATCCCGTCGGCCGCTAATAGGCTCAATCATCCGCGCAGGATGAGGCAGCTCTGCACAAAGCACCGGTGGGGGCAGCAGGACCTTCTTTGTTTCCTTTTGAGAGTTCCTACTCGAGCACCGAAGTGGCGAAGGCGCCAGGCGATGCGGCGGGCGAAGTGAGCAGAACAAGACCACATGGAGACGGACGCGGAACCGAAGCTTGAGACTTGGTCGAGGGCTGCGTTCGCTGGAGCGATGCGCACCACGGTCCATCCTGATCTCGTCCACGGGTGAGCGCGAGTGTCTCGAGCTGCTGGAGGAGTGGGAGGGCTCCGAACTGCCCAAAATCCTCGTGAGAGTGGACATTGGTCTCTGCGAGCCGGGTTCAGTGAGCGAGCTCTCTGCCGGATAACCACTCCCTGTAAGAGTCAGCGAGCTTTCCGAGTAGAGACAATAAGGACTGACAGTGGACACAGGACGGCGCGCGGCGCATCCCAGGAGGCTGGGCTCAGTGAGGCGGGCGCTCTGCCGGCTATATGGCTCCCCTAAGAACCAGCGGGCTTGTCCAGGCGGGCTCCCTCCGGGGAGCTTGTCGTGTTGAATGCAGTCCTTCTAGGAACACTGGGCTCCCGTGTCTGGCACATCGTGCATCCCCAAGGGGGGTGTGGTCGTGCTCTTCTCTCTTGACACTGGTTAAACGACTCTCCGTAAGAGTCGGCGGGCTGTCCAATCGGAGACAAGCGAGGACTGACAGCGGACATGGGACAGCGCGTGGCGCGTTTCTCCGAGCCAGGCTCAGTGAGGCGGGCTCTCTGCTGGCAAATAGGCTCCCCGTAGGAACCAGTGGGCTTTGTCCGGGTGGGCTCCCTCCTGGAAGCGACCGCATTGAGAGCAGTCCTGCTAGGAGCGCTAGGCGCACGTGTCTGGTGTGGCGTCCGTTCCACAAGATCGGTGCTGTCTCGCGCGGTCACTGCTCCGGGCATGGGGGATGGCGCCTCGACTGGAGTAGGATCACACACTGGTACCAGTTGCTCGCGTCTGTAAAAACTCCATAACTGCGACCAGCACAGCTCAGGCCAGGTGGAGCAGGTGTCAGGTGTCGCAAGCGTGGTCAGAGGCGCATCCGGTGCAGGGGAGACAGACCTTGTGGTTGTCCGACGGCCATTGGAACTCTCCGCATTGCGTGCAGGTCAGCACCTGGCAACTGCAACACATAACAGACATGGAGGCACACGGGCGAGGGCCTGTGGGACCCCGACCAGATAAGGCGAGCCTTTGCAACATAATGGCACAAACAAAACAAGGAACAAGTCTGCAAGTAAGCGTCTGGTCCTGCAACACCTATCAACATAACAGCTAGTGGGCGCGGGCACGTGGGGCCCCGTGAAGCTAAGGCGAGCATACAATGCATCAGGTACAACAAAACACAAGCATGCAGGCAAGAGCCTGGTACTGCAACACCTGTCAACAGACAAAGCGAGAAGCGCGGGCACGTGGGGCCCCGCCAAGCTAAGGCCAGCACTCAACACCGCATGTTATGACAGGTACAGGCATGAAGGCAGCAACATTTATGAACTGCAACACATAACAGACATGGAGGCGCGAGGGCCTGTGGGACCCCGACCAGATAAGGCAAGCCTTCACAACATAATGGCACAAACAACAAGGAACAAGTCTGCAAGTAAGCGTCTGGTCCTGCAACACCTATCGATGTAACAGCTAGTGGGCGCGGGCACGTGGGGCCCCGCGAAGCTAAGGTGAGCATACGGCGCATCAGGTACAACAAAACACAAACATGCAGGCAAGAGCAACCGGCAAAGCGAGAGGCGCGGGCACGTGGGGCCCCGCCAAGCTAAGGCCAGCACTCAACACCGCATCTCACGACAGGTACAGGCATAAAAGCAGCAACATTTATGAATGTAATGGCGACAGGGCGCGGGCACGAGGGGCCCCGCCAGGCTAAGCGAGTCATGGACGCATAATAGCACCCCAAGAACAACAAAGGTACAAGCAAGCAGGTGAGCGCCAAATCCTGCCACACCAATCACGTGAAAGGTGAGCGAGCGCGGGCATGTGGGGCTCCGCCAAGCTAAGACGAATGATTGGCGTGAAAAGCCACAGCAAAGAAGAAGAATGATTTGTCTCTGCTCGAACCGGCGCACAGCCCGGGACCCGGTCGAGGGCTAACACAGCTACCTTACCTCTCCGCTGGAGCGGGGATGGGGGAAGGAACCTCCATAATACCCTCAGCGCGCGAATGTGGGCAGCGTCCCAGCAAAACCGCACCGAGAAGCCCAAACAACCCAAGGCGCAGGCGAGGGCAGCAGCCGAACGAGCAGGGAACAAGCAGACCCGCACAGGCAGGGTCTGGCAAAGCAGAAGTCCAACAAGAAGTCAAGTCGTGCAGAAGACCGGCGAACAACGCAAAGTCTAAGTCCATAGGCCAAGGCAAACATGTCTGAACGGCGTGAGCTAAGTAGCATGACTGGTTGGTCACCACGTGACTCGGAACCGGATGGGCAGGAACGGGAGACAACTCTCGGCCCTCCCTGAGTGCCTCCCAGGTTGTGTGGTAACACAACAGGTTATTAGGCTAAAATTGAGTAAGTAGTAGATACTTGCACATAGTCATGTCATCCGTAATGTTTTTGAGGAAACAAACACAGTATGTTTATCATATATTATTTTGATAACTTTGTTTTGAAAACAGAACACAGATTTTGAAATATCAACAGCTGTAATAATCAGTCAATTATTCGTCATTTCAGCCCTTTGTGTATGCAACCACTCATACTATTTACAGTACTGTTTGGCTCCATGAACAAGGGGGTTAATTAAACAGTGCTGGTGGCTGTGTGAATAATGGAGTTAAAATTGTGTAAACAACATACAGTACTGGTATGGCTCATCAAGACATAATGAAAAATAGAGCCACTGGCACAATATTTGATTAAAAGTTGTTATATACAACACCCTGACCACAAAACAAAAACACATCTCGGTGAAAGAGCAAAACCCTGTTTTATTTACAAGTGTGCAGTATGGACGATAAATTATCATCCTAGCATTCATCGCAAAAGCAACGTAGACATTTGTTTAATAATGCAAACAGTAAAACTATACATTTGATCACGAACGTTTAAAATATTTAACACTTCTCTCTTGCTCTCAGTTGGCATCGAATGCACTCGCACACTTTCACACACACACAATCATACTGTGCTACCTGACCATACCCACTTTCAGACACTGTTTTTTCTTTTTTTTAACACTGCCATAAAGTCGGCAGAATGCAAGTCTCCAGTGAGGTTAATGCCATTAAAAAATTGCACCTGGTCATACAGTCAGAACGGTTTACAGAAAGATGACAATAACAAAATTCGACAACTCAAAATCACACCTGTGATCTTTTGTGACTCCATCAGATCAGTAAACACTACAGTCTGAGCCATTCCCATCCCCTAAACAATACAAGTCCGTCTATATATATTACAAAAACTGGGAGCCACAAAGTCAACAGTATTTGAGTTTCAACATCAACATGTTTTTCAATTAAAGACAAGTGAAGTCACCCTGCAAGCAAAGGGTGGTCAGGCCGACATCAGCATTAGTTGGCCTGCGCTAAGGCTGAAGTCAGCCCAAAGACTTGCCTCACATGTATATATTCAGCAATGGGATAGCATGCAAACAGTTCTGTGACTCTCCTTCAACAGAAGTGTACCAAATAAACCACCAAAACAACTCGGTAAACATTGTTTAATGAATGTTTCTGTGTCAATGCGTAATTATGACATCGTCAAACATAAATGTACTTAACCCCTTCACTGATGAGAAAAGGTTAGCATGGTCCAAGTGCAAGAGGCACAGATCCTCATGAGCCCCCGTGAATGCGGGGGCTCATGAGGATCTATACCTCTTGCTGAGACCAATTTGTATCCACGTCCTTTGGATGGTTGTGACTTTGTTGCGGGTCATTGAATGAATAAAGATTTCGTAATCAAAATATGCATCCATTTACAGGGAAGGGGTTAGTAGACTACCAAAGCAAACCCAGTAAACTTTGTTTACTCGACGTTTGTTTTGTAAGCCCGGATGACATCTTTGATAGGGGCCCGACAGACAGGGCATTTGCCGTTGCCATGGGTAACCAAATTTTTGCCGCACGTGAAGCAGACACACATGTGTCCACACTGGTAAAGCACAGAGTCTGAATGGTTTTCCAGGCAAATGAGGCAGTGAGTATCATTCACAGGCGTCGATTTCATCTCTGGTAGGGCTGTTGCTGCCGTAGCACCTTGTGCTGAATTAAAACAAAGATTTTTTCAGGTCTGGCCAGACATGCGGTTTCGTACTTAAGTGAGAAAAAAAAGTTTTTGTACCCCCCCTCCCTCCCTGCATTCATAAATCACTTTCTAAATCTGTACATTCTGAATCCACCCACACATTTTATCTCAACAATGTAACAATGTCTTCACAACAGCAATTAGGTTGATTTAAAAAAAAAAAAATGCATTTTTCTTTAAAAGGTATTTTTTCGAAAAATACTTACCGATGACATGACAAATGGGAGTGTCTACTACGTGCTCAAATTCTAGCCTACGAACCCGTTGTGTGCACACACAACCCGGGAGGCACTCGGGGAACCCTCCAGAGGGGCCAAGAGTTGTCTCCCGGACCTGCCTATCCGGTTCCGAGTCACCTGACTCGCCAGTCAGATACTAGGCTCACCAGCGGCAAGCGGGGCAGGTGGGAGGGTCCTCCGTGTCATGTCATCGGTAAGTATTTTTCGAAAAAATACCTTTTAAAGAAAAATGCATTTATTTCATCAAAAACATTACCGATGACATGACAAATGGGAGAATCACGAATAGGAGGAGGGTGCCGCCCCGGTACCACCGGAGACCAAGACCGTCCTCCCATTGCTAATTCCCAGGTAACGAGCTAGGTGCGTACCTACGGCGCCTGCAGCGCCGGGAGGGAGTGCTGTGCCACCGTGAGGTCCCCCAACAAGGCGAGGTTGTCTCGCTGTCCCGCCAGATCCCGAAGGTAGAAACGAGCGAAGGTAGATTCTGCTCGCCAGCCCACCGCGGCCACGATGTCCTTGACAGCGCAGTTCCGATCGAATGCGACGCTCGTGGCCATGGCGCGTACTTCGTGTGCGCGGATCTTCAGTCTCTGCGCTACGCGTGGGGAGAGATCCATGTATGCCGATCGTATTACCCAGCGCAGCCAGGAGGAGATCGTCTGGGCTGTGATATCAGTCTTGCCCTGGCGTATGGGCAGGAAGAGGCGGGAGCGCCCTCTACGGGTAACTTTGGTACGGCGCAGGTAGATGCGTAGGGCACGCACGGGATCCTGTCGCCGAGTCTCCGGAGAGCAGGCAGGCCCTCCCAGGGGCCGCAAGGTGATGATCTGTGGAGCAGTTAGGGGCGACCTTGTTTTGGCAATAAAGCTGGGGTCCGTTAAGAGCTGCACGGAGCGATCTGCCCTGAACTGGAGGCAGTCTGGGCGGGTAGAAAGAGCGTGTAGCTCGCTAACTCTGGACGCGGTGGCCAAGGCTAGCAGGAAGCAGGTCTTGCGTGTCACATTTGCCAGAGGGGCTAGAGCGAGTGGCTCGAACTGGGAAGAATTCAGCCACGTCAGGACCCAAGGTAGGTCCCAGCGAGGAACGAGAGAACGCTGAGTCGGACGTTGGAGGCTGAAGCTGGACATGAGGTCGGAGAGGTCCTTACAGGCGCCGGGGTCTGGAAGGCCGAGATGACGGTACGTGTCTGCGACCATGGATAAGTATCCCCTGATGGTGATGGGTGCCAAACCTTGGACCTCGAAGAGCCATAGGAGAAAGTCCGCTAGCTGTGGGTTAGTCAGTCCGGTGGGTAGGAGGCGACGGGCGTCGCACCAGGCACACAAGACGCGCCACTTCCCTTCGTAAACACGCCGGGTGGAAGGCTTGCGGGCTGCAGCGATTGCCTCCACTGCTGCACCAGAGAAGCCTCGAGCGGTGAGGGCGCGCTGCACAACCTCCAGGCGTGAAGAGACAGGCGTTCGGGACAAGGGTGGAAGAGAGCCTGCCTGGGCTGCTTGAGCATGGAACGGGGCGTGGGAAGGCGCAGGGGAGGAGAGGTGGCGAGGTTGAGTAGGTCGGTGGTCCAGGACCGGGCCCAAGCCAGCGGGGCGACCAGAAGCAGGACTGCGTTGCTCCCTCGAAGTTTGTGGAGGACCTTGGGAATGAGGACTGTTGGGGGGTACGCGTAAGCGATGAGGCCGTCCCAAGGAATCGAGAGGGCATCGACTGCCCAGGCCAGCGGGTCTGGAATCGGGGAGACGAAGAGGGGAAGCTGGCGGTTCCACCTCGTAGCAAAGAGGTCGATTAAGGGAGTCTCCCAACGGGCGCAGATCATCTTGAAGATATCCGGGCGCAACGTCCATTCTGTGTGGAGCAACTGGCCGCGGCGAGAGAGCGAGTCCGCCAACACATTCAAGTGGCCAGGAATGTGTCGTGCGAGGAGTGTAATGTCGCGTTCCTCGGCCCAGCGCATCAAACGGAAGAGGAGCATACAGAGGTCGGGAGATCGGGTGCCCCCCTGTCTCTGGATGTAGGCCACCACCGTCGAGTTGTCGGAGAGGACGAGAAGCCGCTGGTTCCTGAGCTGGTTCTCCCAAACGAAGAGGGCTTGCCAGACTGCCTGCAGCTCTAACCAATTGCTGTGCTTGTCCGCAAACTCCGGGGGCCAGAGGCCGGAAGCCGAGGAGAATTGAGGAAGCAGGTGGGCTCCCCACCCCGAGAGGCTCGCGTCGACACACAGGGAGAGGTGCGGGGGAGGGGAGGACAAAGGGACTCCCGAAGCCAACCAAGCCGTGTCGGTCCAGCGTAGAAGGTGAGGGCGAACCAGGGGGGAAACCGGGACCAGGTGGGTAAGGTCGCCAGAAGAGGGTCTCCAGAGAAGCAGGAGGTGCAGCTGAAGGGGGCGGGCGTAGAGGCGACCCAGGGGGAGAAGGTCCGCCGCTGCGTTGATCAGTCCGAGGAGTTGAAGCCAAACTCGGGCGGGAGCTGCTTCCTGCTGAGCTAGCTGGTTGGCGAAGGTGGCCAACTTCCGAATCCGGGGATCCGGGAGGCGAACAAGGTTGAGATCGGTGGCAAAATCCATTCCGAGATGAATGAAGCGGCGCGAGGGCGTGAGATCTGACTTCCCGACGTTGAGGAGGAACCCCAGTCGCGACAGCAGACGCATCAGTGTATCCCTGTCCTCTTCCAAGACGGACTCGACGTGGTTCCTGAGGAAGAGATCGTCGAGGTAGTTGGACATAGGGCTGAGAGACGACTGCCGTGCCTTGGCCATAACTGCATCCATCAAGCGGGTGAAGACCCAGGGGCTGAGGTTGAGGCCGAAGGGTAGGGCTCGAAACTGGTAAACGGTTCCATCGAACGCGAAGCGCAGATACCTCTGGGCGGCCGGATGTATGGGTACGTGTAGGTAAGCGTCGGAGAGATCCAGGCTGACGGCGTAATCCATGGGTCGCACCGCGGTACGCAGGGCTCGGGCCGTCTCCATGTGGAAGGAAGGAGCCACGATGAAGCGATTTAGGGCTGAGAGGTCGATCACTGGGCGCCACTTGCCGCCAGGCTTGGGGACGACGAAAAGTCTGCTGTAAAATCCCAGCGAGTCTGCGCGGCGCACAACCTCTGTGGCATTCTTCCTCAAGAGAGAGTCGACTTCCCCCCGTAGGGCGCACTCCTTGAGCGGGTCTGCGGGGATCTCGGTCCACAGCGGAGTCGTACGCAGAGGAGGAGGGGAACGAAAGGAGATCCGTAGGCCGCCGGAAACAGTGTCTAAAATCCACGGGTCTTCTGGAATCAGTAATCGCCACTCGTCGCTGAAGAGGGCGAGCCTGCCGCCGACTGGAGGACCCGAGACGGCCGGCGGAGGCGGAGGAGGGGAGGAGTCACTGAGCCCGCCCGCGCCCAGGGCGACGGGCGGGACGGGGCCAAGCAGGGGCGGGGGCGTTAGCTTGGCCGGGGCGACCGAAGGCGGGGCGACGGCGACGCAGGGACTGCAGCTGGGTTGTTGACGTCGGGGCGACGGGTCTGGAGATCCGCAGGGGGCGACCCACGGCCTTGCGGGCTGACTGAAAGCGCCGAGGAACAGACTTGGGAGGCCACCTGTCCGCATTGGAATCCTTGACGGCTTGCCAGGTGTCACCAAAGAGAAGGGGTCCCCCGAGGGGGGCCCGACGCAGCTGGGTCTTCAGGTCGGCAGGCATTCCCCGGCAGGCCTGCAGGACAGCGTCGCGGCGGAGTAAATCACAATTGGCGGCTGCAGCCATAGCGTTGACCGAAGAGTGAAACGCGGCGCGGCTGGCCGCTTCAGCGAGGACGAGGAGGTCGCCAAGAAGGGGGGTCAGGGACGGGTGCCACGAATCTTCCACGCGCCGGAGGAAGGCTTGCGTAAGGAGCTCCATGAAGCCGGCGCAGGCCAAGGAATTCCTGACAAGCGAAGCCGTCTTGTCCAAACCCGCGGGGAGCGCGCGTCTGAGTGCAGAGGCCCCACCCGCCTGAACCACGGCGGCTGGATCCACCGGAGGGAGAGGGCAGAGGAAGGCCTGGGAATGGCCGGCGTACCACTGCTGGCGGAAGTACATATCGAGGTCCGGAGGCCATCTGTGGTCCGAGAAGAAATTACTGTCTCTTGAGTCAGACAACAGGTGGGCCGAGAACACATCCCGAAGCTCACGAAAGGAGGGGGGCTGAGGGAGAGTCTTGAACTTCTTTACCTGTCTACCCGCGTCGACGAAGGCAGAAGGCTTCCTCTTCAGGGGGGGGGATGGAGGGCAGTCCGCTGCCGGAAGCGTGGCGGAGATGAGGCGAGCGACCTCGTCGAGGGCCAGAAGAACCTCTGTGCGGGAGGAGGCCGGTAACCCGTGGGCTGTCGACGCATCCGAAGGAGAGAGCGGCGAAGGAGAGCGGCTGAGACCTCCGAGGAGAACTGAGATGGAATCATCAGGGAGAAGACTCAACGAATCGTCGTCCACGCCGCCGAGAGCCGTCGAAGAGGGACGGCGACCGTGACTCCGAGAGCGAGCAGCTCGACGAGGACGAGGGGAGCCATAAGGAGCCGAAGCACGCAGGGGAGAGCGACGTCCGCGACGGCGACGCGACGCACTAGAGGAGCGGGAACGGCGGCGGCGACCAGACGAGCGACTACGAGCTGGAGACCGTGATCCCCGGGAACGAGGAGGAAGGAAAGAGGCTGGGCGAGGGGAAGGGGAACGGGCGGGACGAGGCAGACGGCGGGGAACGTGGGACGAACGCCGCGAAGAGGTAGAGCGCGAAGGTCCATGGTCCAGATGACGAGAAGAATCCCGAACTTTACGACGCTCACACGAAGGAGCGCGAGAGTGGTGGTCAGACTTCGATCGCAAGGAGGAACTGGACACAGGTAGTGGTGTGGTGAGTGTGCGCGAATGTCTCCGCGAGCCGGACTCTGTGGCGAGGCGGGCTCGCAGCGGCCGAGGGGGATCCAAGGCCTTCCTAGGAGACGAGTGG
Source organism: Semisulcospira habei (assembly GCA_036245525.1). Classification (NCBI taxonomy): domain Eukaryota; kingdom Metazoa; phylum Mollusca; class Gastropoda; family Semisulcospiridae; genus Semisulcospira; species Semisulcospira habei. Next base: position 319,995,747 of record BTPG01000002.1, read on the forward strand.
GGACCGGTTGACCATGGACGGCGCGAGGCACGTCTCTCCGAACTGACCTCTGTCTCGAGATGGGTTCTCTGCCTGTGGTAAGGCTTGGTCCAAGCGCGTTCCCTCCTGGGAATCCGCGCCTCGAACTCCCGACTCCGCACACTACCTTGCTGTGTCCGCTGTGGAGATCTTTCCAGACTGGGGCCATCGGGGGCAAGAGCGGTCGGTGTGTCTGAGATGACATCCGGCACTTCCGCAGGTCTTGCAACAGGCACAGGTGTCGAGCGTTCACGTCGGTAGAAGCTCCAAAGTTGGACCCAGCGGAGCTCCGGCCAGACGGCGCAAACGTCACAAGAACGCTCAGATGTACAGCCGACACACGGCAGGCAGACCTTGTGCGAATCCGAGGGCCACTGGAAACCTCCACACTGCGTGCAGGTCATCAGGAGGGCACTGCAACACACCAAACAAACAACGTGCCGGTACGTGGTCGAGACCAACAGGGCTCGTCCTACCAAGGGGAACCGTACCGAACGATATGGACAAACGGGCTGTGCCCCCAGGCTATACTGTTATAGCGCCCGAAGCTAAGCTTGCGTCTTTAGAACAAAGCCTACCCCAGCCAGGCTGGAGAGGAATGTGCGCCAAACGACAATAGGTTTAGTCTAGTTTAGTTATTTGGGTTTAACGCCGCGCAGGCGACTAAGGCCATCACACGGCGGGCCAAACGACAATAGGGACGAAAGGCCGTGCCCCCAGGCAATAATGCTGTAGCGCTCTAAGCTAAGAGTGCGCTCTCGAAACAAGCATACCCCAGCCAGGCCGGAGATGCAACATGAGCCACGCGCCGCAGCTGGTTTAAACAATGCTCCCCGAAGGCTACCAGGGGAAGCCAGTAATTTCACCCCAAAAGGGGAAAGGCGAGGGCACCAGGGCCCCGCCGAGCTAAGAGTCCCCGCTCAACGAAACCCACACAACACGAACAAGGTAGAGTCCAAAGGCACAGGCCGGTACCCCGCCCGGGGACTGGCTCCGGGCCCAACTAACTATCCTACCTCTCTGCCGAAGCGGTAGCGGGAGAAGAGACGTCCATGTCGCCACCGGCGAAATGGCGGGAACCAGCAGGTCCGCCAAGCGAAGCCAACCAAGGAGGACGCCAAGCGAAGAAGCGCAAGCGAAGCTGCAGCGAAGCAAGAAGCGAAGCAGAAGCGAAGCAACAGGCGAAGCCAAAGTCACGGCGAACTCGAGCACCAAGACCGACCGGTCGAAGGGAGCGCGAGGCTAGAACACGTCCGAAGGTCGTGAGCCTACGTAGCTGACTGGCGAGTCAGGTGACTCGGAACCGGATAGGCAGGTCCGGGAGACAACTCTTGGCCCCTCTGGAGGGTTCCCCGAGTGCCTCCCGGGTTGTGTGTGCACACAACGGGTTCGTAGGCTAGAATTTGAGCACGTAGTAGACACTCCCATTTGTCATGTCATCGGTAATGTTTTTGATGAAATAAATAGCAGACATTTCTCTATAGCACAAAAACTCAAAGCCCTACCCAGAAAACAAAGGTCTTGGGGCTCACATCCGCCATGGTGGGCCCACTGCTGCAGACATCAGCCTAAGTCTTTCCTTTTCTTAGTAATGAAATTGGTGCTAATCTGCTGTTTTGGCCCTACAGCCTGGTGTCTATTTAACTGTAGGAACAGAATACTTTTTGTGCCTTATCCCGTTCAGTGCTGAAGCCACCCAAGTGCAAGAGGTATGGATCCTAATGAGCCCCCACAGTTGCGGTGGCTCATGAGGATCTATGCCTCTTGCTGACAACACCAAAAATTCATGTTCCTAGTTCCTTTTCTGCTGTTGAATCAACAAAGATTGCGGAAAAAACAATCTGCTTCAACTGGCACTGAACAGGTTAAGGCTGAGTAACAGCATCGAAAACTGTGTGATGGTCTGTGATTTTGGACCTTTCAGCTCTAAACGCCTATGTCTCCTGAGCGATAAGGTCCATAATCACAGACCTGCACACATTAACACCATCACCACTGACTACACCAACCTGTGACAGTGGCGAGAGCAGCCGCGACCTCCTGCCTGATAGCTCGCTGGATATCCATCTGAAGGTCGAAGGAAAGTCGCATCATGTTCTTCATCTCCTCCATCTGCGACTTCAGGGTTGCAATCTCGCGACTCAGGTGCATGTTATGTTAGAAGAGAACTAGAGAAAGTGTTTAGAGAAAGATTGTTACCAGACTTCCATGAAGCAATTGACAGAGCAGAAATGCAAGGGTCTGGCTGGCATGAAGGCCTTGTACATGAACTACAACTGAAGCAGTCAAGATATCATCCTATACTAGGTAAATCATGGATACCACTTCCAACTGAGGTTGCAAACAAAAAGGCTGTAGTCAATATTCAAAACAATGATAATTTATGTTTTATGTGGTGTGTGCTTGCTAAACTTCATTTTGTAAGAGTAAAACCTGATCGTGTATCTAACTATACCAAATTTGTAAATGAACTCAACTTCAGTGGCATTGAGTTCCCTGTTAAAATAGAGGATATAGACTTGTTTGAAAAACTAAATCCTGGTATATCTGTGAATGTGTTTGTGTGGGAAAATGAATCTGAGAATAAGTTACAGCCAATTAGAGTATCTCCAATTGCCCCAACCTATGGGCAGTCAGAAGATAGACATGTTGACATGTTGCTAATAAGATCTGGTGATAACTTTCACTACACAATTATCAGAAGTATGTCAAGACTAATTCATCATACAACAAAACATGACGGTAAACAGGAATTTTGTAAAAAATGTTTACAGAGGTTTTCCTCTATTAAAGTAGCACACAAACATGTGCAGCACTGCAGGTCGGCTGATGACATTCAAACAATACTGAGGTATCCAGATCCTGGTAGTCAAGTGTATTTTAAGAACTATGGGAATCAGCAAAAGCTGCCGTTTGTAGTGTATGCAGATTTTGAATCACTCGTTGTTCCATATGAGGGTCCTGTTCCAGAGTCATTACCAAAGACTATAAAATTGAGTGACCAAGTGGTGTGTTCTTTTGGATACATTCTTGTTAGGTCAGACGGTCTTCATTCAGAACCTGTTATCTACAGGGGTGAAAATGCAGCTTGTCTGTTTTTAACAGAAATGAGACATTTGTATAGTCAGGTAGTACAATATCTCACAACATGTCAGATGCCTTTGGTGATGATAGAAGAAGACAAACTGAAATTTGATACAGCTGAGATGTGTTGGATTTGTGAACAACCCCTCCAGGGTGATAAAGTTCGTGACCACGATCACATAACTGGACGTTACAGAGGCGCTGCACATAACAATTGTAACTTGTTATTAAAAACAGATCCTAAGACATATAAGTTACCCATTGTTTAGCACACAAAACAAGAAAGTGCCTGGTAAGTTTAAAGATGAACTGAATGGTGTGCCAATAGTTGAGTACGTTGGACTGAGATCCAAAATGTATTCTATACTGCATCAGAAAGGTAGTCAGTCGAAAGCCAAAGGTATCAAGAAAACAGCAATAAAAAATAAAGACATTTGACATGAACATTACAAGCAAGTGTTAGATGGTGCATTAATGCCTGATTATCCAAACAAGACACTAAGATCAAACAAACATAATATTGAAATGATTCAAACATATAAAAAGTCTCTAGCAGTTGGGGATACAAAAAGAGTGTTTCACACTAAGGAAAAAGCTTATGCACCAGGTCATTACAGGCTCAAGTTATCTGAAAAATTCATTTTTCTCTAAAAGGTATTTTTTCGAAAAATACTTACCGATGACATGACTACAAGGGAATATCTACTTCTAGGCTCAATTTTAGCCTACTTGCCCGTTGTGTGCCCACACAACCCGAGAGGCCCTCGGGGAACCCCCCAGAGGGGCCGAGAGTTATCTCCCCATACCCGTCTTACCAGATCCGGTCACGAGACCATTCAGTCTGATACTTCGCTCGAAAGCGGCAAGCGGGGCAGGGGGGAGGGTTATCCGAGTCATGTCATCGGTAAGTATTTTTCGAAAAAATACCTTTTAGAGAAAAATGAATTTATTTCCTCAAAAACATTACCGATGACATGACTACATGGGAGATTTGCGAAGAGGAGGCGGGTGCCGCCCACAACTCCCCCAACAGGACAACGCCGTCCACCCCGTGGCACACTCCCGACAATTTTAGCGAAGTGCATACCTACGGTGCCGGTGGCACCGGGAGGGAGTGTTGCGTCGCGGCGATGTCCCCCATCAGTGCGAGATTCTCTTGCTGGCTAGCCAGGTCCCGGAGGTAGAACGGGCAAGACCGACTCGGTGTTTCAACCCACGGCTGCCACGATGTCCTTGACAGTGCCGTTTCGCTCAAACGCGACGCTCGTGGCCATAGCTCGTACCTCGTGTGCGAGAATGTGCAGCCTCTTAGCTCCCTCAGGGCTATCTCTTGATAAGCGGAGCGTATGACCCAGCGGAGCCAGGAAGAGATCGTCTGGGCTATAATGTCACGCTGTTTGGGTCTTAGGGTAGGAAGAGGCGCGACCGCCCCCTGCGGACGAGATTGGATCGCCGCAGATAGATTTTAAGGGCGCGCACGGGATCCTGTAGCCTGGTCTCCTGGGACCGGGGTCGGTCTCTCAGCGGCCTAATGGTGATCACCTGAGGCGGAGTTAAAGGAGACCTGTTATTTGCCAGAAAGGCCGGGTCCGTGAGCAGCCGGACGGAGTCGTCTGTTCGGAACTGCAGACCGGCAGGGCGCGCTGAAGGCTCATGTAGCTCGCTCCCGCGCGAAGCGGTAGCAAGTGCCGGCAGGAAGCAGGTTGTGCGTGCCAAGTCCGCGAGCTGGGCCAAAGGTAATGGTACGAAGCGGGCGGAGTTCAACCACGTGAGCACCCGGGGTAGGTCCCAGCGAGGAAGGAACTAGCGGAGTGTCGGGCGCTGGATGCCGAAGTGTCCCATAAGGTCGGCTAGGTCCTTGCAGGCGCCCGGATCGGGTCGTCCCAGGTGACGATAGGTGTCCGCAATCATGGACAAGGAACCGCGTACCGTGACGAGGGCTAGGCCTTGGTCTCGGAAGAGCCAGAGAAGAAGTCCGCCAGCGGAGGATGCGTCAGATCCGTGGGCGTAAGGCCATGATCGGTGCACCAGGAACAGAGGACTCGCCACTTCCCTCGTAGACTCGAAGGGTCGACAGTCTCCGGGCCGCAGCGATCGCCTCCATTGCTTCCCCTGAGTAGACTCTAGCTCCGAGAGCTTGCTGCACAACCTCCAGGCGTGAAGGAGGAGACACTCCGGGCAGGGGTGGAACAGCGGCTGGCGTGGAAGCTTGAGCATGGCCCGCGGGGTGGGCAGCAGCAGGGGCGGGTCTGTGACGAGGCTGAGCAGATCGGTAGTCCAGGAGCGGTTCCAGACGAACGGCGCGACCAACAGGAGGAACGCCGAACAGCCCCAAAGTTAGAGGAGGACTTAGAGAACCAGGACGGTAGGGGGACAGGTATAGGCCACAAGTCCGTCCCCGGGAAAGGAGAGCGCATCGACAGCCTAGGCAAGGTGGTCGGGAATCGGGGAGACGAAGAGGGGGAGCTGGTGGTTCCACCTCGTGGCGACCAAGTCGACCTGGGGAGTCTCCCAGCGGGCGCAGATCATCCGAAGATGTCCTGTCGCAGGGTCCAATCCGTGTGTAGGAGTTGGTCGCGGCGAGACCAAGAGTCGGCCAAGACATTCAGGCATCCGGGAACGTGCCGGGCTTGAAGGATACTGCTCCGGTCCTCGCACCAACACATCTTCCTGTAGAGGAGCATACACCGGTCAGGTGAGCGTGTGCCACCTTGCTTCTAGATGTAAGCGACCACCGTCGTGACGTCCGAAAGCACGAGAAGCTCCTGGTGTCCGAGGAGGTAATCCCCAGCCTGAAGGGCTCGCCAGACGGCCTGCATCTCCAGCTAGTTGATGAGGGTGTGCGCCAAGTGTGAGGGCCAGGAGCCCGCCGTCGCGAGGAACCGGGTAGGAGGTGGGCCCCCCCACCCCGAAGGCTGGCATCGACGCAAGGAGAGACCTGTGGAGGGGGAGAGGCTAAGGGAACTCCCGACGCTAGCCACGTAGGGTCGGTCCACTGACGAAGGTGCAGATGGAGCATCTGGGACACTGGGACCGCGGTCGTCAAGTCTCCGGAAGACGTGAGCCAATAGAGAAGAAGAAGCAGTTGAATTGGTCGGGAGTAGAGACGCCCTAGTGGGATAAGATCCGCTGCGGCGTTCATCAAACCCAGCAACTGAAGCCAGACTCTGGCGGGGGCTGCATCCTCCCGAGCTAACTGGTCGGCTAGATCCGCCATCTTCTTGATCCGGGGCGCCGGAAGGCGTACCGTGTTGAGGTTGGTAGCGCATTCCATACCCAGATGCACAACCCGGCGGGAGGGAGAGAGATCCGACTTGCCGTCGTCTACTAGGAAGCCCAGGTGTGCCAGGGGGTGCAGGAGGGCATCTCTGTCCGTGGCTAGCGCAGTCTCCGATTGGTTGCGCAACCGGAGGTCGTCCAGGTAGTTCGACATGGACTGGAGGAGGACTGTCGGGCTAAGGCGACTAAGGCGTCCAACAGCCGAGTGAAGACCCAGGTGCGGAGGTTGAGTCCGAACAGCAATACTCCCGAAGGCGCTCGAGCGGTGCACATCAGCGTCCCGAACTGAAGTGGAACGGCAGGAGTCGGGGGCGCGACCGAGTCGCGCAAGCTAGGGCTGACGTCTCTGCTGGCCGGACTCAGTGAGTAGGGCGCTACGCCGGCGTACCGATCCTCCGGAAGGATCAGCGGGCTTAACGGGGAGAGACGGGAGAGGAAGGCCAGTCACGTGGGACGGCACATGGCGGACTGCTGCAGGCCGGGCTCAGTGAGGCGGGCGCTGTGCCGGCAAACAGACCCTCCGGAAGGGTCAGCGGGCGTGGCAGCAGTGGCAGTCCTCTGATCAGCCATCAAGTGACCTGAAAGTGGAACGGAGGGAGTCGGGGCGCGACCGTGTCGCGCAAGCTAAGGCTGAAGCCTCTCTCGGCCAGACTCCGAGAGCAGGGCGCTATGCCGGCGTTCAGATCCTCCGGGGGGAGCGGCGACGATCCCGGCGAGGCGAATGATCCCTCCAGCGACGCTCGAGGGGCGAGCGTGAGTGTCTCGAACTGACGGTGGAACGGGATGAGTCGGGGGCGCGACCGTGTCGCGCAGGTTGAGGCTGACGTCTCTCCTGGCCGGACTCAGTGAGAAGGGCTCTATGCCGGCGTCTAGATCCTCCGGAAGGATCAGCGGGCTTCTCGGGGAGAGAGAGAGGATGAAGGCCAGTCAACGTGGGACGGCTCATGGCGGACTGCTGCAGGCCGGGCTCAGTGAGGCGGGCGCTGTGCCGGTAAACAGACCCTCCGGAAGGGTCAGCGGGCGTGGCAGCAGTGGCGATCCTCTGGTCAGCGCACAACGCCGGGTCCCGACGATCAGACCATTCCGAGGGCCGATGCGAGGAAGGGCGGTCGTTACCGAAGGGGCGGCTGAAGTGTCCACAGGATCCGGACGAGAGATAGTAGACGGAGGTCGCTCTCGACGATAAAACTCCAGAGGTCCGACGAAGCGTCTCCGGCCAAGTCGCACAGACATCACGAGGAACGAACCGCCGACCCGTAGAGACTGAGTCGCCGAACAGCAAGGGTCCACCCAAGAGGGCACGGTGAAGTTGCGCTCGCAGGTCCGGCGGCAACGTACTGCAGGGGCGGAGCAGGGCATCTCGACGCATGAGGGCGCAGTTGGCTGAAGCCACCATCGCGTTGACCGAGGAATGGTAGGCGGCGCAATTGGCGGTCTCCGCGAGGACCAGCAGGTCTCCTAGGAGGGGAGAGATGGAAGGATGCCAGGATACCTCCACCCGACGAACCAAGGACTGAGTGAGGAGCTCCATAAAACCCGAGCAGGCGAAGGTGTTACGGACCAAGGTCGCTGTCTTGTCCAGGCTCCGCATCGGGGACCGCCGCAGCCGAGTCAGAGCGCCGGCTAGGGACACCGCCGAAGGGTCCAGCGTAGGCAGAGGGATGGAGAAGGCCTGGGAGAGTCCAGCATACCAGTCCCGCCGAAACAAGAAGTCTAAATCCGTGGGCCAGCGACGGTCGGAGAAGAAGACCGGCTCCTGGGACGAGGCCAGCTGTAGGTGCGACGAAAGGATGTCTCGAAGACCCTAAAGCCGGGCGGTTGGGGAAGCGACCTAAACCTCTTGACCTGCCTCTCCGTGTCAACGAAGGCGGCGACCTTCCTCTTCAGCTCCGGGGAAGCTGCCGCGTGCGAGGTCGAGCGATCCTCGTCCAACAGAGCCGAGACCGAGACTTCGGGTAGCAGGCTGAGCGCATCGTCCTGCAGGGGGCGTCGAGAATCCCGCTGACGGCGCTCGCAAGGCGAGCGAGAGCGCGGGCGTCTGGAGGAGGAACGGTGAGGATCAGGGTCGCAGCTGCGTCGCGACGGACGGTGCTGACGTCTCTCCGGGCCCTACTCCGGAAGTAGGCCACTATGCCGGCAAGGCGATCCTCCGGAAGGATCAGCGGGCTTGGTGCGGGGAGAGTGGTGAGGACGGCTCGTCAACGACGGACGGCTCAAGGCCGACTGCTGCTGGTCACTCTCAGTGAGACGTGCGCTAAGCCGGCAAACAGACCCTCCGGAAGGGTCAGCGGGCGTGGCAGCAGTGGCGGTCCTGTGGTCAGAACAACCGCGAACCCCGAAGCGGGGACCGTTTCGTGCGGGAGTAGCCGAGGAAACCGCCAGGGCGGCCAACGTGTCCAATGGCGCTGAACGCTCGTAAGCCGGGCGGGCACGCTCTCGGCGGTAAAAGGACCAAGGTCCGCCCACATAACCTCAGGCCAGGCCGCACACCGCTTACACTCTGGTATCAGAGTCAGTCCACCAACCAAATACCACGATTTTGAACTTCCAAAATTACAGCAGCTCGCTTGAGCTTGCCCTTGGCACCACGTGAAAGCTGTGTTTACGTTCGGTGTGTGAGTGAATGCGCGTAACTCGCGTGAGCGCGCTAGCTGGGCCCAGTTCGGGGCAGCGCTTTGAGCCGATTTTCAATTGGGAAAAAGCGCCTATTTAACGTGCTTATTATTATTATCATTATTATTATCAAACCTAAGTCATCGCACCGGGAGCACAACGACATTATCGAAGTGTAGGCGGGCTCCCGGTGAAAGCGTAATGGGGCACTCTCGGAGGGCTAGCGGGGCTTTAACCAGGCTAAGACACACGGAGCCCAAGGCCCACGTGCAAAACGGGCGCGACACGGCAACAGCCTACCGTGAGCTAATCAGGCGCTACGCCCTGAAACAAACCCCAAAGCAAAAGCAGGGAAGCACCCACAGGCAGCCGGCTCTCAGCCCGAGGGCCGGCCGAGGGAACTACCGCTACCTTACCTCTGCAACGAAGGGAAGGGGGGGGGGGGAAGGGCAGTCAAACCGCCGTCCACAGAAGCAGAAGAATCCCCGCAAGAGGCCCAACGAAGCAGGAAGAGAAGGCCAGATAGAAGGCAGGGTAGAAGCGGGCGCAGAGCACACGAAGTCGGCAACCATCGTCGGTAGGCAGAAGACCGGTCGAGGCGGCGAGAGCGCGGGCCAGACACGTCTTCTCTCCACGAGCGAAGTAGAAAGACTGAATGGTCTCGTGACCGGATCTGGTAAGACGGGTATGGGGAGATAACTCTCGGCCCCTCTGGGGGGTTCCCCGAGGGCCTCTCGGGTTGTGTGGGCACACAACGGGCAAGTAGGCTAAAATTGAGCCTAGAAGTAGATATTCCCTTGTAGTCATGTCATCGGTAATGTTTTTGAGGAAATAAAATAGCTGGTGAACTGTTTGATAAACTAATTGATGAATTGAAATTGTTAAAAATGAGTAACAGTGTCTGTGGGAATAATCTGTAATTCTTCTCTAACAAATGCCCTCTGGGGTGCAGGCTCATACAGATAATATATTGTTGCATTAGCTGAAGGAACTATTTTTTTTATATTATGAACAGATGTAGACCAAATTGGATCAGTTGCCCTACGTCTAACGTCATTCTCAGCTTCACCTGGTTGATACAAATATCTTACCTGTTTTGTAAACAAGCTAGTGTCTGGAGGTGTTATTGCTTTTATTTCTGACGGTATTGTTTTTAATTTAATAGCATCAACAGTTTCAGGGTGACCCTCATTATTCATTGCTTTTATTACAGATGGTAATCTTTTAACCCACTCAGTGTTACGTGTGTCATGCATGAGTTCCTTAGAATACTGACAGCTAAAAAGTCTCTCTGATAATTGTTTATTGAAATTTTCTACAATAGCCTGTGATCTATGCAAGCCTGGTATGCCTCGCCGCACTAGCACTCCATGCTTTGCAAATAACTGATTAACAGCGCCTTTAAATTCACTCCCATCATCAACCTGCACAAGCCTAGGGTATTTTAAAGGACCTCGACTATATATTTTTGATAATGCAGTGGCCACTGTTACAGCTTTTTTGTCAGTTATGGGTTCTGCATCCTTATACCTTGAAGCTATGTCAACAACAGTTAATGCATACTTGTATCGTTTCTTTCTTATTGTGTCATGCGGAAGAAACAGGATTGATTGATTGTACATTGCTTAACGTCCCGACAGCAACAAGGCTTTCTCAGGACGTGCCTGCACTGCTTGTGAAAAAAAAACTAAACAGAACATTGAATGTATGTCGCCAGCCGGTCAAATACATTAAATAAACCTAACACATGGGGCCTAAATAAAGCTAAGACCATTTAGCAACACACATCCAATATCAAGAGCTACAGGCAGTGCAGACAGTAGGGAGAGTTTTAAAAAGGCAAATACAGGAGAATGGACCTCGGGTAGACAGAAACACATGCCCCAGAATAGAGAGAAAAACTCACCCTGTGGGGCTGACCAGGGTGACCCTGGGAACTAAAAAGTACCTAACCCCACCCAAGTCCCCCAGGGCAGACCCGGGTGGGGGTGGAAGAAACAGGAGGTCCATTTGGTGTGTGTCATTAGGGATAGTGTTTTCAAAATGAGGCCTTGTTATTTTTCTTGGAGCAGGAAGATATATTTGCCAAATTGCCTGTTTTTTAAGCCACTGTTTTATTTGGTTGACATCTCCACCCACAGCAGCATGTAATTTTTTTACTGCAGTATTCCCTTTCCAGTAGCCAATTGGGGAGTAATATATTTTTGATAGTTTAGCGTCTGCCATTTTTTCTAGCAATATAAACTCCTGTAAAATATACTAATGTCATTCCTACTAAAACAAATATTATTTCTCCATTTCTTTGTTCTGGGCTTGGCTGGTAGTAGTCACTAAGTTTTGGTTGTGGAATAGATATGTCTTCACCAGTAACAAGATAGTATTCTTTGATCGCGTCATCGACGTTTGAAAATGTATGCTGTGCGTGACCCTCAAGTTTTAGTTTTTCATTAATAAAATCAAGTTTCTCAATTCTTTGCTTTTCATAATCTTGTTGAGCTTGAGCTAGTTTTTCAGATGCCTCATTGTGACGCTTCATTTCTTCTGCTGATTCTTCTTTACTAACTTTTGAAAAGAAATAGTTTGATCCACTAAAAGCTAATGCGTTAATAACTGCACCGCCAATCATAACAGCTATAGTTGCCATATTTTTATTTACATAGAAATATTTTCTGGAATAATTCCTTGCTTGACTAGAAAATCTTTTGTTGCAATCGATGCTGTTATAACAACTACTAGCTTAGCACTGTCTTCAAAGTCTAATTTACTAAGGTCTGCTGATTTCATTTTGAGAAGACTTTTTCCCAACATAGAATATGCTACTGCTAGTCCACTTATTACAGCAGAGTGATAGACAAGGTTCATTAAGTTCTTTGTGTCGCTCATTTTCTTATACCATAAAAATTAAAATAATAAATTTATTTACTGCATGTAAAATGGGTCCAAAGGTTTTGGAACTGCTGGTAATGTGGAGACTTCTTCTTTTGTTTTTTGAGTGTTTGATTTTTTGGACACTGTTTGAGTGTTTGGTTTGTATTTTTTATATAATTGGTAACCTACGTAACCAAATCCGACAACAAATCCAGCAACTATATATTTTGTAGTTGGTTTTTTCTCACTTTTGGGTGGTTGTGTTGGTTCTGGTGGAAGTGGTGATGGTGTGTTAGTCTTTTCTGTTAATGCTTGAAGCTGTAATTTCTTTTGTCTGTTATATTCAGCTAATCTTTTTCCAGCCTCTATTCTACCTGGGCTTTTAGTCTTAGTCACTGTTTGAACCTGTGTCAAGACATGGCTCTGTTGTGGAGTCGTCTCGTCCATTTTCTTCTAATTTAAAATTTATTTTAGAAAAATCAATATGACTACTAGTAACAAGTAAGGTTACAGCAGGCGGAAGGTAATTCCCAAACTTGTAAAACATAAGGCATGCTAATTTGCCTATTGAACTTGAAACTATGGGATTACTTTCAAGGTCGTGTGAAAGGTTTTCACTATCAACAGGTAGGAAGTGACTTACAGCTTTTGTATATAGGCAGACAAGAGATCGACTTAAATCACGAGTCATTAGTGAGGCAATGTGATTTTCATATTTTGAATGAAGCTTGATTAGCTCGTCAGAGGTTAGAGATTCAATATCCTCTATCATGTATTGTCTTCCTAGATAAGTCTTTGATTTGCCTGAGACAATTACAGACAAAAGACGCTGTTTTTTCGAGTCCAAGTCTTTGTTTTCTACAGTATTGATATCGTTTAGAAGAAGTAATTCGTCTTGATTCATTTTATAATGTAATATAATATTTTTGTTTTAAAAAAGTCAATGACAGCATTAATTATTTAGGGGGGGGGGGATGGGGGATCTGGCTTAATGATCGTGGGTTGGCAGATGATGAAAAATCGTTGCTTGGTTGATTTCTGAAATGAAACTAAAATGACTAGGTAATAAAGGTATTGGTTGTGTTTGGTGGAGTGCGTTAGTCTAAATGGCTAGTTGATTACAATAATTAGTTGATTATGGAATGGGTGGGCATCAACTGTCAGTTTATCTATCTCTAATGTACGGTTCAAAATTCAGTTTCGTTCACAACCGTACATTCACTTCACGGGTTGGTACAGCGAGAAAACGCGTTTTTTTTGTTCATTAACACAAAGGTGTTTCTTACTTGGCTCCCCGTCGGGTGTAAGTTTCGGCCATTCCTCGGTGGGGGTGGGAGTCACTTCATCTCCTATTTTCGTAACACCGGTCCCTGCGTGAGAAAAAAAAAAAAAAGACAGAGGGCGAACTGAAGGATGCATTATTTGAAAATATCTATTTACTTTTCAATGAGTTTTCAAGACACGAGTCATACATTTGAAATGACAGCCCGCTCAGCAAAAGGTCTTCGGGGCGGCGTCACATACATGGGACGATCGTTCCGCAATAGATCACAGGTAGTGGAAAATAGCGCAGAGTCGGTACTACTTCCCACTACCCGGCCGTGATCGACTACCAGTACCTGCATGAGTGAGCTTAGTCCTGCGCCAGCCACTAAGAAAGGTGCTCCGCTATAGCGGAGCACCTTGCTTAGTGGCTGGCGCAGGACTGTGCTCACGCATGCAACTGGTCCCAGCGCGCAAAGCTCGCGATCTGCCTTCTCTTACCAGGAGGAGGGGTGGGTTGGGCAAAGGTGCCGCGCGGGGATTCGGGGTTGCAGCCGAGAACGTCCAGCCTCAAAGCCATGCCATCGCTCGTGCCCTCCACCAGGTACACGCGCACCGCACGCGCTATGACGTCACGGTCGAAGAGATTGCGCACAGGCGTGGCTGCGTCAGTGTTGGCGTCGAACACTTTCGGCGTGGCGTCTCCTGGCTGGTCAGTGTAGGGCGTGAAGGTCACGAGGTCAAGGCTGTAGCTGATGGTGAACTTGGTGACCCAGCGGTCAAGGTCGGTGCTGCCTTGGGTCACAATGCCAGAGATGAGTTTCGGGGTCAGCAGGTCCACTTGGATCCATGGCTTGTCGTCGTCGAGCCTGAAATGTTGCAAATTGGACCCGTACAAACACAGTCTACATATGCCTATGACCAGTAGTTAACCCATTTAGCTCCGGGACCCTGTAGCAGGAGATGGACTAATCATGATAATTCAAGGTTAGTGCCCGATGAGCTTGGCGCCTGCTCATCGGGCACTAGCCTTGAATTATCATGATCAATCCATCCCCTGCAACTGGTACTCAGCCGTTCAGTAACACTTTCACAATTTGGGAAAAGCACACCTGGGGGCTGAAAGGGTTAAAGCAATATCTGAAAGCCGTTTCAGATAGTAGGAAGCAAAACTGTGTCATTTTCAAGAAGTTTTAGATTTATAAATCTATTACTAAATTAGTAATAGACGTATGTTTCCAGCCATTGCAGTGCTGCTTGCACGAAGTTAAAGCGACCCACTCGCAAAGGTTATTTTACTGCGATATCGCCGTCATGGATGCTTTTTATAAGTCTGACAACAATGGACTAAAGGGATAACATAAATTATGAAGTTTGAATGTGGTAAAATGAAAGGCTTTTCTGCTCTTTTTCTCCTTTGTACGCAGGAGAGCACCTTCCGCTACGCTCAAAACTTAAGGCAGCGGAAAAACCTCTGTTACGTGTGCCGCGTCATGCAGAATGTGAAAACAAGGGTAGAAAAGGCTTAGTTGAGGCAAGACAACATTTGGTAGCCCATTGCATTGGCGAATTTTAGCAATCAAGCCCCCATGGACCAGATCGCGTTAACTCATTGCGCCCGATGTGCGAAATACCCACATTTTGGAGTTATCCTCCGAGGATTGCATTACAATTCAGGAGACAGATCGACCATGATAGTTCAAGGGTGGTGGCAGAATAGCTTGGCGCCTCTAGGCGCCAAGCTATTCTGCCACCACCCTTGAACTATCATGGTCGAGCCATTTCTTGCTGTGGTGTGTCGCGGGCAGAATGAGTTAAACTCGCCCGAGCGAGCAAGCAAGCGAGCGACCAGCCAACCCAACAAGCTGCCAAGCAACCAACCACCAACCCAACCAACTAAATTTTATTAACGTACTTTGGAGCCCAGGCGTCACCCTTTCCTGTAGTAGGCTGGTTGTAAAGGCGACCACTTTCTGCTGGGTGTTTGACGTCAAGGGTTGATGACGCAATAATCTGGTTAGGATGAACGACGTAGCGGTCGGACACGCCCATCGGGGTCAAGCACACTAGACGGACAGACACACAAACATTTCAACACCACAGTTTGAAAAGTATGGCCTTACTGGCATGACAAAGAAAGGACTAAGCTAAGCCATGTTGTGTCAGGAACAAAACAAAGTCCCAGCGAAGAAAGAAACACGCTTAGCTTTAACTGTAATACCGGTTATTATATAAGCGCTTTACCCAATTTTGCGAATCGGCTCAAAGCGCCGCGAACTGAACCCAACACGCACGCTCACGTGACACATAGGCATTCACTCTGAAGACAAACACAGTACAAGACAGACACAGGACATTCACGTTGGTGCGAAGGGTCAGCTCAGCTACTGAGGTTTCAGAAATTTTGATCGCTTGTATTTGAAATTTATAAAGTGGCCTGAAACCGGTACCAGAGTGGAGGGGGAGGAAGAGCTGGATTACCCGGAGAAAGAACCCCCCCCCTCCCCCCCCCCTCCCCCCCCCCCCCCCCCCCCCCCCCCCCCCCCCCCCCCCGACGGTCCGCCCGAATTGACGGTGACGCTTACTAGAGGAGAAAAGATCGACGCCGGAACCCGGTATCGAACCTCGCACCTTTAGCATTGGTGGCAGGCGCCTTTACCCCTGCGCCACGGACCGCCCCAGTTGTGTTGTAATTGTCTTTTCTATGCGTGTTTCTTTCTTAACCCTTTTTCCCCTAAGGTCCTATTTCTCAAATTTTGGAGGTGTTGCCGAATGACTATGTACCAGTTGCAGGAGATGGATTGACCATGATAATTCAAGGGTAGTGCCAGATTAGCTTGGCGCCTGAAGGCGCCAAGCTAATCTGGCACTACCCTTGAATTATCATGGTCCATCTCCTGCTGCAGGGACTCGGGGCTAAAAGGGTTAGTTGGGATGTTCTCTGCATTTTACAATCTTGGCAGTCACCATTAATGGTCTGGATTTCATGTTGCGCGAGCCGACTGAAATCGACGTAGACCTGAAGACCTTTTGCTCACCGGGCACACTTTCAATATCTGCCTTTATATGGCGAAAGGTCAGTATGTCAATTTCTGAGAAAAGCGTGAGTTTCATTGTTATACAATGAAAATCTGGCTTTTCTCACAAATAAACATACAGGCTTTTGTCCATTTTTTGAACCCCACCCGGGTCTGCCCTGGGGGACTTGGGTGGGGTTAGGTATTTTTTAGTTCCCAGGGTCACCCTGGTCAGCCCCACAGGGTGGGTTTTTCTCTATTCTGGGGTATGTGTTTCTGTCTACCCTTTGTCCATTCACCTGTATTTGCCTTTTTAAAACTCTCCCTACTGTCTGCACTGCCTGTAGCTCTTGATATTGGATGTGTTGCTATATGGTCTTAGCTTTATTTAGGCCCCATGTGTTAGGTTTATTTAACGTATTTGACCGGCTGGCGACATACATTCAATGTTCTGTTTTGGTTTTTTTTCACAAGCAGTGCAGGCACGTCCTGAGAAAGCCTTGTTGCTGTCGGGACGTTAAGCAATGTACAATCAATCAATCAAACCATTTTTTGAGAAAAGCGAGATTTGCGTTGTATAACAATGAAAATGTCGCTGTTCTCAAAGGTGGACACATTGGCTTTTTGCTATATAACAGCAGACTTGTCACCAGTAGTAACTCAACAGCGGCCGACGTTGGTCCTTTGCTTTTTTGTCACGGAGCTAATTTTAACTGTGTGTGTTGTGATCCGAACTAGAGTGCTACGACTCAAGCTGCCTCATCTTTGTCTCAACCTGCCCTGCTCAGTGTCTCAACCTGCCCTGCTCAGTGTCTCAACCTGCCCTGCTCAGTGTCTCAACCTGCCCTGGGGTGTATCAACCTGCCCTGGGATGTATCAACCTGCCCCGGTTTGATCAGCGTTTTTAATCAGTTATTGTGGCAAAACTGTCGCATATTTTTTGTTCATATTTGTTTTTGTCTGTGCCAAATGGTTTAATTTCCATTATTAGTTTATTTCACGGCTTTATCTTGAATACGGCTTTCCTGAGAATAAAAAGATACTTTTGTGTCTCACCCTGCCCCGGTCTCCCCTACACACGGAGCATAATTTCACGACTTTACTCACCCGGCGGCACTGTAAGAGGTGCAGTGGTAGTTCCAGTGGGAGTTTCCGTCGACTGTCCAGGCTCGCTAGTGAATGGTGTCATCGTAGTTTCCGGTTCGCGAGTCGGTATAGCTGGGTTCTCCACAGACGGGTTGCAGCCCAGGACGTTGAATCTGTAGCGAAGTGATAAAATAAATCGATAAAGAATAATTCTAAACAAAGAAAGAAACGCGCTTAGAAAGACAAGGATGTCACAACTGTACTGGTCCTTTTTGTGCGTGTTTCTTCACTCATCACATCCTGAGGCTGATTTTGTACAAATTGTTTATTGTCATGTGAAGGCTACATTACAAATTAGGAGATAGGTCCTTGGCGCAGCTGTATAAGCGCCTGCCACCAGTGCTAGAGGTGCGAGGTTCGATACCGGGTTCGGCGTCAGACTTTTCTCAAGTGTGTGTCACCGTCAATTCGGGCGGGCCGTCGGGGGTTCTTTCTCCGGGTACTCCGGCTCTTCCTCCCCCACGACTTTGGTATCAGGTTAAGCCCATTTAATCAAATTTCAAATATAAATGATTTGAATTTCCAAAACTTCAGTAGCTCACTTGAGCTTGCCCTTAGCACCACGTGAATGTTCTGTGTTTATGTACAGTGTGTGAGTGAATGCGCGTGATTCACGTGAGCGTGCTTGTTGGGTTCAGTTCGCAGCGGCGCTTTGAGCCGATTTTCAATTGGGATAAAGCGCCTATTTAATGCGCTGATTTATTTATTTATGTATTTTTTAGTTCAAGGGTGCTGCCAGAATAGCTTGGCGCCTCAGGCGCCAAGCTATTCTGGCAGTACCCTTGAACCATCAGTCAAATTTATTTCAAGCAATGGGTGTATCAGAATAATAAGGATTAAGACATTCTAACGAAGAAAATAACACACTTATAAACAAGTGCATTAGAATTCTGTTGTACTTTCCCTTCCTAAGTGTGTTTCTTTCTTGACAGTCACCTTCTTGATCTAAATTAGGTCGGTGCATGCATTTTATTTCATGAATACTAACGATTACTTCATTACTGCCATAAATGTTTTCTTAACACATTTATCCATCCATTTTCTGCGGGCAGTGAACAGATAGTAAATACCTTATTCCGCCAAATTTGCTGCCGTCAACAGACACGATCCTAACATATCGGAAGATGATGTTTCTGTTGAAATACTGAGGCTGGATAACACCCTGTCCTGTCCTGGAGTAGAACGTGCGAGGAATGTCGTCACGGGATTCTGTGTACGGTGTGAAGGTGTTGCCATCCAGGCTGAAGTGGAGCACGAATCTCGATGATGTCGTCAAATCGTGCAGGATGATGGCGGACAGCATTTTCGGCTCGCGAAGATCGACTTGTAGCCATGGGTTGTTGTCCTTAGGGCTGAATATAAAATGAGAAATGACACGTTTAAGATGAATTCTAACGAATACTGACGACCAAAATAAATGTGATAGCATTGGAATCGTCGGAAACGCTGGAGCGTTTCTGACGATCCCGATGATGTCGCATTTGTTTTGCTCGTCAGTGTAAAATCAAGAGTACATGAAATAAAGTAGAATAAAATAACTGTTGGGCTGTATTACAATATTATAGATCAAACAAGTCCATCGTCAGTTTTCACCAATAAAAAAAAGAAGAAATAAATATATGTAGTATAGTCTGTTGCAGCAAAGCATGGTTCTAAGTTGGTATAAACAAGACTTTATTTTCGTTGATTTTCAAAACTCAGTTTGAGTACACATAGATGTACCTGTACAGCCGAAAGTTGTAAGACGTATTTATTTTGGCTTTCGTCGATTTTTGTCTGCTGGCGCCGTTTACGTCAACATGAAGATTTACAATGACAGACAAGCAGGGACACGAATTCACACAGTCGTGCCTCTCGTAAAGTTTGCAGTTTAGTGAGAGTAACAAACATTAAACCTTTTAGTCCCAAGGTCCCATTTCTTAAATTTTGGAGGTGTTGCCTAACGACTATGTACCAGTTGCAGGACTGAGACGGCTTTCAGGCGCCAAGCTAATCATATCTGGCACTACCTTGAATTATCATGGTCAAGCCGTCTCCTGCTGTAGGGATCCGGGGCTAAAAGGGTTAAAGAGACAACTCACTCTGGTATCCAGCCCCTTGGCTCAGTGGGTTCAGGGTAGACAAGCCTGCCGTAGGTGGCGCCATGCTCCTTGTCCAGTTTTGAAGATGACGTCAGTTGATCGTCAGACACGATCCGGTAGTTCTCAACACCCATTGGCTTCGTGCACACTGCAAGGAGAACCAAATCCAGTCTCAAATATCCAGGGTTCCAAATAACACGCTATCCATGATATCTCAAGTCACATTTCGTACACGCTTGCACAGTCAGCACCGCAGTGTCTGCAACAGGCGTATATTTGTACGTGCCCCTGCGACTGCAGGGGCACATACAAATATACGCCTGTTGCAGATGTAGAGTGGCATGCACTTCGTGTCAGTATTTGACAAGGGCTTGATGTGGTGCCATACGGAGGACCTTTTCTTTCTTCAGCATTGAGCGATTCTGTTTAGTATAAACGCATTATGTGCCGACACCAAAAACATTCCTAAAATACGATTTCATGTCTTAACGCATGCAGCGGGATGTTAACCCCATGACTGCCAGCGGACGCGGATTTCGCGTCTGAAACCACTGCACACTGACCGAGATTCGCGTGAAGAACGCACGTGAAATGGGACGCGGGCACAAAGAGCACAGGACTAACAAGAGACATCAATCCTCATGAGCCCCCGCGACTGCGGGGGCTCATGAGGATTTATGTCTCTTGCAGATGGCTACCGTTCGCCTTGCCCCGGCAGTTAAAGGGTTAATGGAGTGGCCAGCATATGGCCGACTGCACTCACGCTGTTTGAGTGACTGATCGTAAACACATAGTTCGTGTCAGTCTTGTTGATGGTGTTGTTATTATCCAACAGTTTTCACTCTCAAGACAAATTTCTCATTTTGAGACAATAATTAACCGTATCTTATCGTGGCGTATTTCTGCGTATAAAAAACAAAACGCATCGCATCGCATCGTATCGTATCCGGAAGCGCATACTATTGTATCGTAGCGCATCATCGCGTACAGTAACGTACCGAATCGATTATCGATTCGACTAAATGGAATAAAATGCAGCTTACGTGGCTCTAGAGTGGGCGAAGGGGTGGGTGTACCAGTAGGACTCTTGTAGGATGATGAACCTGTATACACAGAACTCAGCGTGACCGTCGACTCGCCTGTGGGCGTGACACTTGGCCGAGCAGTAGGCGTGACCGAACCTTCGGTTCCTGACGTGACGGCACCAGTTCTGACGTAAGCAGTTGGCGTGACGTAACCAGTGATGTTTTTGGCTCCTCCCTCCACGGGAGAGAAAGTATATAGGAGATTACAACGACACCCATTTAAGAAACAATTGATTTATTTAATCCTTTCCGTAAATAAACAAACGCACTTGACCAAATTCATTTAACAGATTTATCTGCCCAGTCAGGTCCCCCAACCCCTTGGAAACAAAAGGCTAGTTAAAATATCTTCCCGAGAAATACACACCACCCACCCACCCCCCCACACACACACACCCCCACACCCCACCACTCAATGCTGTCAGAGTTGGCCTTCCTGAGAAATAGTGTCTACTTCCTGTTCATACCACCATAGTAAACAATAGTCTTCTATGTCCAAATAGTGTCTCTCTCTCTCTCTCTCTCTCTCTCTCTCTGCACACACAAAACAAATTAGCATTCCTTTTTGTGTCAACGCTTCAATGTATGTCACTAAACCACTATGTCATTTTTCTTACTCTGGGGCAAACCAAAAATATAGAACAAATCTCTAATATAGGTTATTTCGTAAATGAAACGTCCAACGTGAAAAATTGTGTGGAGGAAAATTTATCTGTGAAAAGTTTTCACTTCACACATCGTAACTGCTGCGACGCACACGGACATTGCGCTGTTGAACAATCGGCCTTTGTGCTCAAGACTGTCGCGTGATGAAACCAAATCCCTGTTGCGTGCAGTTATTGCCGTCATAACCTGTAGGTAGAGACAGCTGCTGTGTAGTCATTGTTAGTTTACAAGATTGCATCTATTTACTCACAACCAGAAAGTTGGGCTTGAAAATTGGTTGTGAAACGGTTTCCTGTTTTCGCTCCAGCGGGTGACATTTCTGAACAATAGGTCTTTATGCTTAAGCTATTGCGTAGTCACTGTCGCGTGATGCATTTAAATTGAAAGACAAAACCCAATAACTCTAATCCCAGTGATAGACCTAAATGATTCAAGTTACTAGTACACCCCTCCCTGTTTTTACGAGTGTTTTTAGATCACTCGAGGTGAAAATTGGGAATGTTGAAATCGGTAGTGAAACTGTTACCTCAGTGAAACGACGCCTTTTATTTTCAGTTTAGTCCGTGTTTCAGCACAAGCGCGACGTGCCTACTAATACGTTCGGATTTTATAGTGATTTCGGTATTCAAAATGGGCTGTGAAGGATTAAAACCAAGCTAAGTGAATACTTTTAATATATGTGACTACTTAGCCTGCTCTCAGAGATGTTTAGTTGCGCATCATAAATCAGATACAAATATATATTGATTGCTTCAGATTTTTCTGTTTTTTTCTGTATTTGAATTGAGATTCCGTCACTACCGTTTTCGATAATACGGCCAGAACCATGAAGGAAATTGTCCTCCGTAGAACGCAGATCTAGCCACAGTGCGTACTTATCTGTCAGGTATTCACCGATTCTTACGTCATACAGATGCAGATCTTTGCACGCAATATTTGCTGATTTTTCTCTAAGTCTTCCCCCAGCAAAATACTTTGTGATCTCATCATAGTGCTGATATCCCATCATTCCAGACGCAAAAATTTGATTAGGTCGGCCTTCGATTGTGCAGGATAAATGTGTAATTTTCGGATTATAGAATTTTTCTGAATCTCCTTGGTAAGGACTTTTTGGTTCAACAAATAACATAAGAACGCCTTTTAGTGACCTAGCAGGCGTGTTTAGGTTTATACACCAAATTTGGTCGCTCTTGTCTTTGGGTAATAAACTGTGTCTAATCACTCGATCATAATAAATTGGAAGTCTTGACTGGTACTGATTTTGAATGAGTCTGGCTAGTTCAGTATGCGTGACAATCTCATATTCCAAGGAAATGTTAGAGATCTTATATGATGCATTGAGATCCGTTGATTTTATAACTTTGGAGTAATCATTGAAGGTTAGTTCAAAACTCAGGCGGTCATTTAGTGCCCCTTGGTAATAAGGCGAATGTCCTGTTAGGATTTCAAATTCGAGTGGAATGCAAAACCTATTTCCATATGTTTCGGCCACAATAACGTCCTTGCCTTCTGTGGTTGTTTTGTCTGATGCATTTATTCGAATTTTCATAATGCTATCTGACTGTATGCCTTGGTAAATACGATCTTCTCGTTCTTCTCTTGTAAGCCACAAATCCGTGTAGCAGTAGAACACATCAGCATCGTCAAGACTAAACACTTCCTGTCCTTCAAGTTTAACTTTAATATTCTTAATAATTGCTCTACCTAGATTGTTAACTAGTGTTCTTTTGTCATCTGCGTCCGATGAAAGTTCAATATTAAAAGCAAGACGAGCAGTACCAGGAACAATAACGTCACTGGGGCCTAGGTTTGGAAACTTGACAGTAAGAGTCTGGTTTTGGTCTATAGTACTAGGATTGTTTGTGATGACAATTGATTGTCTAACTGCTTTAACACCGAAAGGTTCACGTAGTTTTCTGTGTGGGTCTAACTTTGATCCGTAGGACTGTGTCATTTTTATTATGCACAATAAAAAAAATTAAATTAATAAAAACAATGGCCGCGGGAGGATTTAATCATGAAGATTTTGAAATGGATGACACGTATGATTTTGGTAATACAACAGATATGGCAGATATGACTGGTACAAGAAATATTTACAGTTTACGTCATGAACTTTTAGAAACCAAAGTGAACTCATTTTATGATCATGTTGGTAATCGCCCAGACAACATAGACCCTAACCAGTTTGAACTTGATGGCAAGGGTCATTTATATTTAAATACTGTTGACAAAGGAAAAGTACTATTGACTAACAAAAAAGACCCTAGTAGGTTTAGGGCTTTAAGTACAATAAAAAATGAAGGTGGTGTTAGTGCCTTGCGTCAACTTGGTATTGGTGGGTCTCCTATCACGCCAAGACTGGTTAGTGTGCTTCAAGACACGCAAACAAAGTTACCAACAGGGCAAGAAATTGAAATGGCACCAGTAACAAGCCTACCAGAAATAGCAAACACAGTGATACAAGAAACCTCATTTACTGAAGGACAAATAAATGATGCTATGAAAACAATAGAAGATCCACCTTTGTCAATGCGGGAGATTATAGGGTTAGATAAATCACTGCAGACAATAAGAGGTGAGATGGTTAATAATCTTGCCAAACTGGGAGAACTTGATAAACACATTGAACGTGAAAAGGAGAAACTGGCTACCGCAGACAATGGGAATCTTGACACAGAAATGAAAGAAAGAATCCAACACAGATTAAATGATTTGCAGATAGAAAGATCAGGAAGGTTAGAAGCGATTAGTATCGGGAGGGAAAAACTGAAAACACAGGTCAACAGAATAAGAGAAACTATTCAGAAAATACTTCACGAAGACACTACTCTGGCTGAGAGACTTAAAACACTTTTCAGAGAACAGGGTATCACAATTGCCAGTTTAATTACAGCTCTGGGGTTTATTATCAGTACAGTTGTGTTGGCTGTAACGGGTGGTGGTTCTCCACCTCCAGCACCACCAACCCCAGCCCCCACAGATCCAAAAGACTTACAGTCATGGGTAAAAAAGCAGTTGTCACACATATCAGACTTGCTTAAGAAATTGGCTCTGAAAGCAGTAGACTCGTTACCTGGCATTTTAGGCACGGTTGTCAATTGGTTGATTAGTACAGCGGCAAAGGCAGTAGGGTTTATGGCGGAGCATGTTTGGATCTTTTTGGTGACAGTAGGAGGGTTAATGATAGGTTATTTAATGAAACAGGTAAAGAAGTAATATTCCTACTCCAGTAAGGCCAATTACCAATGCAGTTCTCTCGGATTCATGTGTGTCAGGGGTTGACTGTACTGGTTGTATAGCTGTTGGAGCAAGGGAAGTAATCACTTGTAATGTTTTTTTCAACTGTACGTGCACAGTTGTTCCTCCTAAATTTACAGATTTATTGAGACCTAGTTTTTGATCACTCCCAGCAACAATGATTTCATTATTATAATTTGTTATTGTACCCATTTGGAGTTGAAGGTCAGATGGTAACATGTATAACCCAGTGCCAACTACAAAGTCAACTTTTGATCTGGCATATCTGAGTACATCTTGGTAACGTTGTATGCTTGATGGGAGATCAACTGATGAATTTACTGAATCTTCAAGATTAGCGAGAAACTGTTTTTGTGTTTCAAATTTACCACTTCCATTCAGAATATTAGATTTTGTTAATGATTGTGCACCTAATATACACCAGACATATGTTCTGATAGACTCATTTACGCGCTCGACTCCTGCTTGAGTAAATCCGTCACTCCTGTCCAAGACAAATGTTGACCATGCGTTAGATTGTTTCTGTTCTATTGAGCCTAACCAGACTTGTGATTTTGATGAGAATGAAGTGTAGGGAGGCCAGTAATCTTGAGGGTATTGTCTGTGACTCAAAGCGTAATACAGTGTTCCCATGCCTTTGTGATCATCAAGTTTTTGTGTAAAGTCATACTTAGTGCTTATGTTAAATTCATTACAGATGCGTTCAAATGCTTTCATATCCATGGGGTTGTTATACCTGTTGAAACTGGATTCAGTTGGTAGTGGTGTATGCAGTTCTGACAGTATACGTCTAAGCTGGTAATAAACATGGAAACGATACACAGACCTAATCAGTTTGTTTGAGTGATTCAAATGGTCTGTAAATGAAACACCACAGCCTGTAGTAGAACACAGTATGGCAAAGTTAAGTTGGTTTTGAAACATCTGTAGTGGACTTGAAGACCACTTTCTTGCTGTAGCATCGTCTGTTATTGGAGGGTTTAGGTAATGATCAAACGGATTGGGTACTTTGACTTGGAATAGATCTTGTTCAGACACAGCAATATCAAGCTGATTTAACTGAATTATTTTCTGTTCATAAGTAGGTGCAACATTATATTTGGCATTCACATTGAATTGAAATGCGTTTGTAGTGGTAATGGTTGGTGATTTAAATTCCATCCTTTTTTTATGTGATAATAAAAATGTTTATAACCTTAACAAATATTGACACAAGCAAACCAATGTGGTTAACTAATGGGATTGATAATCGTGATGGTAGCAAGGCTGTAGCTATCCATGAAATGTTCTACACAGTAAAGTGGTTTAATGTAACGGATGATGAAAATTATTCTGTAAGTGGAACTCTTGATGGTATTGAGAAGGGTGATACTTTACGAGCCGGATATTATGACTTTTGTACTTTAGCTGAATGGCTTCAAAATGAATTTAAAATTAAAGCAACTTTAAACCCAGCTAATTTACTTGTTTCAGTTGATTTTCCGAAAAGTGGTCAGTTTTCTTTATCAATTAGTCTTTTATTATTACTTGGATTTTTTAAAACAATAACACATCCAGATGAAGATTGGTCACAATCAGTTGGTAGTCTACTATCACCAAAAAAACCAAGAATAACTGGCAGATATCCTGTTCATTTGTCAGTACACACAGTGCTAAATGTTCATTTGAAAGAACTGAACACTACTGAAAATGTACACAATGGAAAGCCTTCAACTTTGTTAAGATGCTTGCCGACTGGAACTGCCCCATATTGTGAAAATGTGGTTGCTAGATTTCCTAATTCTCAGTTTAAAAAATTAGGTTCTAGTTTCTTTGAATCATTGTGCTTATCTGTAACTAATCAGAATGGTAAACCAGTTGTAATGCATGATTTTTATGTTGTTTTGGAAATTAAATAATTTTATTTTTGTTTATAAAAATGAGTGGTCTTGGTCCAAAGCCGAGAATCATACCAGTTGCGTGTCCAGTAACAGAGTTGAAAGATTTGGCAGACGTACAGGATTTTGAGAAAGAGGGAGAAATTGGAGAAATATATGGTTTTGAACTTGATTCCTATGGCATGTACAAGAGAAAAGTAATTGTTGACATGAAAGATGGTGAAAGACAGATTCCTAAACTTGGTCAGCTACGTGATGTTACTGTGCCTGTTGCGCCTAATCTTGTAAATAATGTGCCCTACAACTTAATACATGTGGGTACTAAATGGGTTGTTTCACCTGTACCGGCACCACCACCCACAATTGACTGGGACATAAAGATTGAATTTATTAGTCCTTATGTATACACTGATGATGAAGGCGCCTTAGTGTTTAGGAAGGTTGTTAATTCTGGGCCGCTTATTGTAAGCCTTGTTCCAAGTTTTGCCCTAGACAACAATAGCAGAGAAAAACTGAAAGTTGAAAATTATGAGAAACGAAGATATCTTCTTACAACTAGAAAGGGTAGATCAGATACTTCTGTTGTGTTTATGCCAGCAAGCTTAGTCGTGGCTAGAGAAGCGACAATAGTATTTGAAATTATCATGAAATCTGTTGCTACTGCTAAAGAGGCTCAAATTGCACAAGGAATTAAACTTACATGGGATGAAACAGTATCAGAATCATCAAAGGTCTTTATTGCTATTACAAAAAATAATGATGTTATTAATGTTTCGAGCAGTATTCCAGCTGTCAAGGTGGTGGTTGACAAAACAACTTTTGTTCGTCTAACTTACATAAACCTTGAACACATTGATCTTGTTGCATTTTATTATGCCAGCAAATTGTATAATTTTGAAGAGTTGCAAAATGTAATTGCTGATTAAAAAAATATTTGTAAATAAAAAATGGTGAACTTGTATCCACAAATACCACCTGAGCCTATTGAGCGTGATAAAACATTAAAGGCAGATTCATTTCGTTTAATGAATATTACAGAAGCGTTGAAGTATTTGGAAGAAGAACAAGCAAAATACTCGAGGTGTAAACGCCGTTACAATACGGTTTTCAATTCTGTACACAACACATCAATGGCCATGGGGGTGGTTTCAGCCGGATTATCTGTAGGAGGTATAACTCTTTTTGCAACGGGGGTGGGAAGTGTTATAGGAATTGCTGTTGAAGGTATTGGTCTTGTCACAAGTCTAGCATGCTTTGGTATGGAAGCCATTAACAAAAGATTTTATATGAAGTTGCAGAAGCATGAAGCATTAAGTACGCTCGCAGCAGCTAAGCTGACGAGTATAAAACTTATTATTAGTAAGGCTTTGGAAAATAATGAAATTGATGACGAAGAATTTAAGCGAGTCCAGGATGATTTGGCTAACTATAAACAACAAAAATCTGAAATACAGAATAAGATGCGTAGTCAGGCTGTAAATGTTGAAGAGCTAAAGAAATCTTTTTTAGAACAAGGAAAAAAGATAGGCGTAGAAGAAACTATGAAAAAAGTTCGAGAACTTACAAGCAAGTAACGATAGGTTTTGGTAATCCATTATTTTTGTCATACACTTCGCAAAGAGATGTCATGCCTGCTCATTTGATGCCATCAGCCCCACCACCAGATTATTACTAAAAAAAAGTTTTCTTGTTGTCCTTGTAACTTGAGAAATCTGTCCGAGTGTCTTATGACTTGGGTTAAGAACTTATGATAACTAACGTCAAAGTTACTTGTAAGTTGTAGGTAACTTTGAAATTAGTTATCAAGTAAGATCACATTATTCTAGACAGTTACATGAACAGTAACTTCATAAGTTATTCACAGGCAAAGTTTTTTTTAATTTTATTATAAAATGAACCAAGACGAATTACTTCTTCTTAATGATATCAATGCGGTAGAGAACAAAGACTTAGACTCGAAAAAACAACGCATTCTTTCTGTTATTGTCTCAGGCAAATCAAAGACTTATCTCAGAAAACAATACATGGTAGAAGACATAGAGTCTCTCACCGCTGAGGAACTATTAAAACTTCATGCTAAATATGAAAACCATATTGCTTCACTAATGACACGCGATTTAAGCAGGTCTCTTATTTACCTATACACAAAAGCTGTTAATCACTTCATACCAATAGACACTGACAGCCTTTCTCATGATCTCGAAAGCAACCCTATAGTTTCTAGTTCGATTGGCAAATTAGCATGTACCATGTTTTACAAGTTTGGCAATTACCTTGCACCTGCCGTAACTTTGATGGTAACTAGTAGTTATATCGATTTTTCAAAAATAAATTTTACTGCAGAAGAAAAAGAAGTATCAAATGGACGAGACGACTCCAGTTTTGACGCAGGTTCAAACTGTGACGAAGACTAAAAGTCCAGGCCGTGTTGATGCTGGAAAAAGACTGGCTGAATATAATAGGCAAAAAAAATTACAGCTTAAGGCACAAACAGAAAAGACTCATGTAACTGATCCACCGTCAGGATCGTCAGGACCTGTGTCAGTACCGTCACACCTTCATGAAAGTGAGAGACAAACAACTAAGTCTGACCCTGACCCCGAACCTCAAACAACAAAATATGTAGTTGCCGGATTTGTTGTCGGATTTGGTTACGTAGGTTATCAATTATACAAAAAATACAAACCACAGACTCGTACAGTGACCAAAAAATCAGACACTCCAAAAATAAAAGAAGAAGTCTCCACATTACCAACAGTGTCAAAACCTTTGGACTCATTTTACATGCAGTAAATAAATTAATTATTTTAATTTTTCTTGCCTAAGAAATGAACGACTCAAAAAATTTAATGAACCTTGTGTATCACTCTGCCGTAATCAGCGGATTAGCAGTAGCGTTTTCTATGCTGGGAAAAAATCTACTCAAAATGAAATCAGCAGACTTGAGTAGACTTGACTTTGAAGACAGCGCTAAGCTAATTGTAGTTGTCACAGCGTCAATTGCGACAAAAGATTTTCTTGTTAAACAAGGAATTATTCCCGAAAATGTTTCTATGTAAATAAAAATATTATGGCGACGATAGCTATTATAATTGGTGGAGCGATGGTTAATGCTCTGGCATTTAGTGGCTCTAATTATCTCTTTTCAAAAATGGGTAGAGAAGAATCTGCAGAAGAATTAAAACGTCATAATGAAGCATCTGAAAAACTTGCTCAAGCCCAGCAAGATTATGAAAAGAATAGAATTGAGAAACTTGATTTCATCAATGAAAAACTCAGGCTTGAAGGTCACGCACAGCATACGTTTTCAAATACAGACGAAGCAATCAGGGAATATTTTCTTGTCACAGGTGAAGACATGTCTATCCCAAAACCAAAACTAAGTGACTATTACAAACCAAGCACACAACAAAGAAACGGGGAGATAATCTTTGTTCTAGTGGGAATGACATTTGTTTATTTTACAGGAGTTTTCATTGCTAGAAAAAATGGCAGCCGAAAATAAACTATCAAAAATATATTACTCTCCATCAGGCTATTGGAAAGGAGCAACAGCTATTCAGAAATTACATGCCGCTGTGGGCGGAGATATAACACTCAATCAAGTCAAGCAATGGTTACAGAGACAGGCAATTTGGCAGATATATTTACCTGCTCCAAGAAAAATAACAAGACCCCATTTTGAAAACACTACCCCAAATGACACACACCAAATGGACCTCCTGTTCTTACCACATGACACAATAAGAAAGAAACGATACAAGTATGCACTGACTGTTGTAGACATTGCTTCAAGGTATAAAGACGCTGAACCCATATCTGACAAAACAGCCAGTACAGTTGCTACAGCATTAACAAAAATATATGGTCGAGGCCCTTTAAGATACCCCAGACTAGTGCAGGTTGATGATGGATCAGAATTCAAAGGTGCAGTTAATCAGTTATTTGCTAAGCATGGCGTACTGGTCAGACGCGGTATTCCAGGTGTACACAGATCACAGGCAATTGTTGAAAACTTTAACAAACAGTTGTCAGAGAGACTTTTCAGTTACCAGTATTCTAAGGAACTCATGCATGACACCCGTAACACGGAGTGGGTTAAGAGATTACCACATGTGATAAAAGCAATGAATAATGAAGGACACCCTAAGCCTGCTGATGCTATTAAATTGAAAACAATTGCAGAGCCAAAAAAAGGGCCAACCCCACCTCCAGACACAAGTTTATTTACCAAACAGGTGAGATATTTATATCAACCAGGGGAGGCTGAGAACGACGACAGACGCAGGGCGACAGACCCCATCTGGTCAACATCTGTTCATAATATAAAAAAAATAATCCCTGGTCCAGACGCAACAATATATTATCTGTATGAGCCTGCGCCTCAGAGGGCATTTGTCAGAGAAGAATTACAGATTATTCCCCCAGACACCGTTACGCATTTTTAATCATTTCATCAACTAACTCATTGATTAGTTCATCAACCAGTTCGTCAGCTATTTCTTCAGATAACTTGAGTCTGTAATGACCTGGTGCATAAGCTTTTTCCTTACTGAAAAACACTCGTTTCGTGTCCCCTACTGCTAAAGACTTCTTATGTGTTTGGATCATTTCAATATTGTGTCTATTTGACCTCAGTGTTTTGTTTGGATAATCAGGCATCAGTTCTCCATCTAATACTTGCTTATAATGTTCATGTCGAATGTCTTTATTTTTTATTGCTGTTTTCTTGATACCTTTGGCTTTTGACTGACTACCCTTTTGGTGTAGTATAGAATACATTTTTGATCTCAGTCCAACATACTCAACTATAGGCACACCATTTAGTTCATCCTTAAACTTTCCAGGCACTTTCTTGTTTTGTGTGCTAAACAGTGGATGGTCTTTAGGGTAATCAGACGTGTCATACATGTGTAGTTCTGTTTTCATGTCTTCATAAAAGTCTTCAGTACATACGTCTATGATCATAGAGTCAGTGTCAGTGTATAACAGACGGCAGTCAGGATACTTCGGTTTAAAGTAATCATAATAAAATTCAAGCATTAATAATTTTGACAACTCAAGAATTGCCATACCAATAAATACTGGCTTGTCTAGTTTAACAATCTTTTTTTTGAGTGACACTGCATACAATGATGAATGAAATTCTTTGTACCCTGTGTACTGTGGCTTGCCTGTAAGTTTAATTGCACCTGATTCAGTTGTAACCAGTCTCACATCTTTGCGGTGATGAGGATTTTCCATCGTCTTACCAAAACAGGCATTGTTCATAAGCTTAAAGAAGTCTTTGTCAAATGCAGTGTTGCCGTCTCTGGCACGAAGGGTTGTGTTCTTCATTATGTAATCTTTCATGAAAGCACTCTGATCAAATTGAATTCCTCTGTGAACTTTCTTTAGTACTAACCCGTGTCTGATGTAAAACTGCAACAAGCGATAGTGACACACGTAATTAAATTTGTCATTCAGATTGGGTACAAGTTTAGTGTCTTCTTTTTTCCCCGTCATACTCATTTTCTCAACAGCCAACGGATAATCATTGTGGTAATCATGTAGGTGGTGTGGGTACTCCAGGTCTACTTCAAAGATCCAACCCTTTTCATCATTTTGACCTCGATCCATAATATATTTTGTTAATTTTTTTATGCCATACTGTGACAAATCATACAAACAAAAGTTTTTTAATGGTAATAATTCACACATCGCGAATCCGTACAAATTGTTAGCGTCCACGTACATAATAAATGACCTTGACATTGAGGGGTCAAAGTCGTCAAGATATTTATTATTTGCCTTGGCATAATTATTTGCTGCTAAACTAATGCCCCCCCTCAATCCGCGTTCCACCATTTCACCCATCGTACGATCAGACAACAGGTCTATAAATATCTTACTGGATTTCAAAAATGCATCCCATGTCATGCCAGGACTAGTGATGTAGCAGGCTGGGTCAAGTTTGTAGTGTAACAAACCCTTCTCACGGTAACTTTCAAATACGTCTGCTAGCAAACAAACGTCAGCTTTCAAGTACTGGTCATGGTAATCACCAATTGTTTGACATCCTAACTTCCCCCATGCATCAAGTGCGTGTTGATATTCAGAGTCAGAAATACCTTTGCCAGTTAGTGTAGAATAAAATTTCTCTTTTGGTGGCAGTCTTGTTTCTTCAAACACAACCCAGTCACTGATGTACTCATATGGATAAACACCTTTTTTAATCAAGTCTGGCTCAAAATATTTACTTGTTATTGGATACTCAGTCAGTCCTTCTGCTAGACTAGCCAACCCTAAAGACAGATGTTGCATAGAGTCATAAAATGCTAATTTATCTAACCTAAAAGTCAAGTATTTCTCAGTTGTCTGGGCAATACAACTAATTTTTCTGTAAGACTCATCAACAGCCTGCATGATGATGTGTGAATCATATCCCTTCAGATTGTGGAAAAAGATTGGTAACTTATATGTCTTAGGATCTGTTTTTAATAACAAGTTACAATTGTTATGTGCAGCGCCTCTGTAACATCCAGTTATGTGATCATGGTCACGAACTTTATCACCCCCCAGAGGCTGTTCGCAAATCCAACACGTCTCTGCTGTATCAAATTTTAGTTTGTCTTCTTCTGTCATCACCAAAGGCATCTGACATGTTGTGAGATACTGTACTACCTGACTATACAGTTGTCTCATTTCTGTTAAAAACAGACATGCTGCATTTTCACCTCTGTAGATAACAGGCTCTGAATGAAGACCGTCTGACCTAACAATAATGTATCCAAAAGAACACACCACTTGGTCACTCAATTTTATAGTCTTTGGTAATGACTCTGGAATTGGACCTTCATATGGAACGACGAGTGATTCAAAATCTGCGTATACTACAAATGGCAGCTTTTGTTGATTCCCATAGTTTTTAAAATACACTTGACTACCAGACTCTGGATACTTAAGTACAGTTTGTATGTCATCAGCTGACCTACAATGTAGAATGTGTTTATGTGCCACTGCAATAGAGGAGAATCTTTGTAAACATCTCTTACACACTTCCTGTTTACCATTATGTTTTGATACATGATTATGAATTAGACGTGACATATTTCTGATAATTGTGTAGTGAAAGTTATCACCAGAGCTTATTAGCAACATATCAACATGTTTATCTTCTGACTGTCCATATGTTGGGGCAATTGGTGATACTCTAATTGGCTGTAACTTATTCTCTGACTCATTTTCCCATACAAACACATTCACGGATATACCAGGATTTAGTTTTTCAAACAAGTCTATGTCCTCTATTTTAACAGGGAACTCAATGCCACTGAAGTTGAGTTCGTTTATAAATTTGGTATAGTTAGATACACGTTCAGGTTTTGTTTTTACAAAATGAAGTTTAGAAAGCACACACCACATGAAACATAAATTATCATTGTTCTGAATATTGACCACACCCTTTTTGTCTATAACCTCTTTTGGTAGTGGTATCCATGATTTGCCTAAAATAGGATGATATCTTGACTGCTTTAGTTGTAGTTCATGTACAAGGCCTTCATGCCAGCCAGACCCTTGCATTTCTGCTCTGTCAATTGCTTCATGGAAGTCTGGTAACAATCTTTCTCTAAACACTTTTTCTAGTTCTCTTCTCGAATTAACTGTGTGCTGCCTTGTCGAGATATACGTTACAATAACTTTACCAACATCTCTGACAAATTCTATTTTTGCAACAATCTGAATCTTTACACTATCAGAAAGAAGGTTATTTTGTATGACTAAAAAAGATCTTTCTATTGATTCATAGACATTGTAAATATTATATATAGGTAAGTCAGTTGTGTGAAACACGTTTCTTAATCTTTGACGGTTGTCCATCTTTTTTATTTGTCCGACAAAAAAATAAATAGAAAATTATATAATGAAAATGGCACTTTATTGACTAAAATCTATATAATAGACAAAATTAATCACCAACTAATAAGCCACTTCATTGATATGTCTTCTGTGGTATCATTTTCAAGCTTTTGCATGTGTAATATCGTTTTACTGACAGTAATAAATTTAACATTTTTATTTTCTTTTTTTATTTGATAGTATATGTTTAAACACATAATCTTAAACCAGTCAGATTTAGCATCATAAACTAAAAAATTTGCTGTCCTATTATTATAAAGTGGAAAAGTATTAGAATATCCAAGATAAAAACTATATGTCATGTACATCTTCATCGGTGATGGGAGTTCTGAAAAAGGGCGTCTAACTTGTGTTTTTAAGTCACTAATAAGCATAAAATCCCTGAAACTCGATGTAATATCCATGAATTTACTAATAGGCCAATTTTGATCCTCTTGTCCGTCCATCATTTTTTATAGACAAACCAAAAAGATAAATTAATTTACTAACCCATACCCAGTGGGTTGATCTGTCTTCAAAATGAGCTTTAGATGCTTAGTTGATTTCAGTTTATTTTTTACATCATCCCGTTCTTGCTTATTTGGAATGACATCGTTCTCTCTGAGACAGTCTTCAAAGCTGTCACGGTCCTTACAGTAAAACAAACGGATAAACTTTAACTGTTCTCGAAAATCTTTCAGTACAGCATTATATTTCTGAGTGAGAATCCATACACTTATGTTTGCATGTCTGCCACTGAAGGCAAGTTCTGCTAATATGTTTCTCTTTTTGACAATGTCTTTTTCTGCAGAACAGTCATCAACTATGAACAATGTTGGCTGTCCTTCAAATTGCTTGTAAAAATATAGCAGGTAATCATTCAGTTTTTTCTCAGGGTCGACTAAGTATATGTTGTTGTCAGTCCAAATGAATGAACGGTTGTGATAAGCTTTGTTGTGTTTGATTGTTGGACAAAATATTACAATGTTTTCGAAATGATGAAGGTATCTTGTTTGTAAGAGGTTAAGAACAAATTCAGTCTTCCCACACGAAGTGGCGCCACAAAATAGGCCGCAATGTGAATCGTGCGTCATTAAGTCCATTTTAAAAACACAATATAATCTGTTTGTACAAAAACACTATGCTTGCCTTTCTGGTTATAAAAGGGGTTTCAAACTAACCACTCACACCGCAAGCCTTATAATAATGACTACGAAAAGCTTGTCTGGTTTTATTTTCTCCCTACTTGGACGTCAGTGACGGTGTGCGGTCTGTGATTTTAGACCTTACACCCAGAAGCTGCAAGGTCTAAAATCACAGATAGGTCCGCCATTATCATGTTGGTTGGGTAAACAGCACGCAACACAAATGTCCGTGATCTGGTTTCAATTTAAATGCATAACAGGACAAGGCAATGTCCGTGATCTGGTTCAAACTAACAACTCACTCCCCGATTTTCTCCTCGAGTGATCTAAAACACTTGTAAAACATGGTGGGGTGTATACTAAATTGAATAATTGAGGTCTCTCCCGGGATTAAAGTTGTGGGTTTCAATTTAAAGGCATCACGCGACAGGGTAATAAATAACTGTATGAAAGGCTGATTGTCACCCACTGGAGCGAAAACAGGAAACCGTTTCACAACCAATTTTCAAGCCCAACTTTCTGGTTATTAAAGAGATGCAATCTTGTAAACTCACATGACTACACAACAGCTGTCTCTACCTACAGGTTATGACGGCAATAACTGCACCCAATAGGAATCCGGTTTCATCACGCGACAGTCTTGAGCACAAAGGCCGATTGTTCAACAGCGCAATGTCCGTGTGCGTCGCAGCAGTTACGATGTGTGAAGTGAAAACTTTTCACAGATAAATTTTCCTCCACACAATTTTTCACGTTGGACGTTTCATTTACGAAATAACCTATATTAGAGATTTGTTCTATATTTTTGGTTTGCCCCAGAGTAAGAAAAATGACATAGTGGTTTAGTGACATACATTGAAGCGTTGACACAAAAAGGAATGCTAATTTGTTTTGTGTGTGCAGAGAGAGAGAGAGAGAGAGAGAGAGAGAGAGAGAGAGAGAGAGAGAGAGAGAGAGAGAGAGAGAGAGACACTATTTGGACATAGAAGACTATTGTTTACTATGGTGGTATGAACAGGAAGTAGACACTATTTCTCAGGAAGGCCAACTCTGACAGCATTGAGTGGTGGGGTGTGGGGGTGTGTGTGTGTGGGGGGGTGGGTGGGTGGTGTGTATTTCTCGGGAAGATATTTTAACTAGCCTTTTGTTTCCAAGGGGTTGGGGGACCTGACTGGGCAGATAAATCTGTTAAATGAATTTGGTCAAGTGCGTTTGTTTATTTACGGAAAGGATTAAATAAATCAATTGTTTCTTAAATGGGTGTCGTTGTAATCTCCTATATACTTTCTCTCACGGGAGGTGGGGTAACTCTCTCGATACATCCCAGCAGCGTGAAGCGAAGGGCGATCCCTTCAGGGGACCACGCAGTGGGTACGAGGCGCCAGTAGCGAGCGGTGATGGGCGGCGACAGAGCAAATTTGACCACCTGGAAAACAACCACTTTAGATGCGTGCTGGTTTGTGATTTTCGACCTTACGGCCCTGGGGCCGTAAGGTCGAAAACCCACAGACCAGCACAAAAAATATATGCAATTTTTTAAAAAAATGATGAAAAAACACCCAACATCATAGTGATAAACCGTCTGCATTACTAGTCGTGTTTAGCAAATGTTACCGTGTGGCTAGGTTAAAAAGTCTGTATCAAAAGGCACAGATCCTCATAGACCCCGCAAATGCGGTGGCTCATGAGGATCTATGCCTCTTGCTGACATCACTCAGCATTTACGATCCCTGCACCAATGTGGTTTTCTAGCGTTGAATGATCAAAGATTTCAGAGAAAACAATTTGCGACCACTGGCAGTGAAAGGGCTTGATCAAGATGGAAGCAAAGCAAAACCTTGTTGCTATCGGTGTTGGCGGTGATGTTGGTGGGGTTGTTGTCGCCAGTCGCGCTGTAGGTGGTGAAGGTCAACCCGTCGTTGCTGTAGCGCAGTACGTAGTACGTGACATAGCGGCCGCTGTCTGGGGCCCCCTGGGTCAAGACGGAGCTTACTGGCACTGGCCGGCCCAGGTCAACTTGCAGCCATTGGTTGCCATCTGGCACGCTATAAAGTCGATAAATCAGTAAAAATAAATCTGTGGGTGGGTGGGTGGGTAAGCAAACGAATGAATGAATGAATGAATGAGCCAATCAATCAATCAATCAATCAATCAATCAATCAATCAATCAATCAATCAATCAATCAATCCTTTTTTTGTCACCACACGGACCACAAAACACTCACATATTAAAGGCTCGGCGTAAATAAGGCACGCGCAATTTCGGCACGTCATTTTGAATAATAGTTGTAATAGTGTTCGCATAGTGCACAAGTGCTGCTCGCGCTGTATCTGTATCCGAAGGTGCACCTTTTGGAACCGAAGCTCCTAGCTCTGACTGCCATGGATGCAGATTCTGACCGACGGCGACACATGAAAGCTTGTGCCTGATGACATCTTGTGATTTTGAACCTTAACCCACTCAGCCCTACGCACTACAGCAGGAGATGGATCGACCATGATAATTCAAGGGTAGTGTCAGATTAGCTTGAATAATATTAGAATGTCCTATTACGTCAAATCTGTTGAGTCAAAATAACATAACAGTTGAAAATTTACCGGAAAATATAAATGATATTTTACATAACATCATAATTTCAATAGTTAACCCATTCAGCACTGACGCACTACAGCACGAGATGAGTCGACCATGATAATTCAAGGGTAGTGTCAGATTAGCTTGGCGCCAAGCTAATCCGGCACTACCCTTGAATTATCATGATCGACCCATCTCCTGGAACTGATACATATTTGTCCGGTGACGCTCCCAAATTTGGGAAATGTGGTCGTTGCGTTAAATGGGTTCAGGCTTTAACCCCTTGAGTGCTACATACTATACAGCTCGGCGGAAAAGACGCGTTTTTTTTCCGCCAGACAATATCGTCAGCAACAGTTAAGGTGTTAGCACACAGTTATGGGCAGCTAGACCCTATATCTAACAAACATGTGTGAAGCCTGAATCCTACCTTGGCATCCAGGAACCATAGTTGTTGAAGAGGCGGCCAGCGCTGGGTAGCGAGTCGGGTCCGGCTGACGTAGAGGCCGAGAGCTGTTTGTCCGATATCACGGCGGGGTTGTCCACACCCATCGGCACGTCGCACTGGGGGGCTGTTAATTAGGATGGTGAAAATAACAATATTTAAACAGAGGGAAACAACGACACGAAATGCAACAACAACAGTAATAAAACACGATGCGCACTGAATATCATAAATGATGAATATCGTAATAATAAGGCGATAAGGCAATCATTATCATACTCTTCTTCTTTATCGTCATCCTCATATTACGAGTTTGCTCACCTTAGCCCCAAGGTCCCATTTCTCAAACTTTGCAGGTGTTGCCCAACGACTATGTACCAGTTTCAGGAGATGGATTGACCATGACAATTCAAGGGTAGTGCCAGATTAGCTTGGCGCCTTCAGGCGCCAAGCTAATCTGGCACTACCCTTGGATTATCATGGTCAGTCAATCTCCTGCTGTAGGGACTCGGGGGTAAACGGCTTATTCTCCTAGTCTACACGATTTAAAGGGTTCTCAACGTTATAATAATTATTGCCTCAACTATGGACTTTCAACCCTTCTTTTCACAACCTATGTGAGCAGGCACACATAACACATGATTTTTTCCCTGTTCCTTTCGTGTTTTACTGCCCCTTTCAGGTCTTTTCATTTCACACTTATGACATACAAACTTCACAAGTTCAGTTAGCCCTTTTGTCCGGCATCCTTGTAGAACACACAAACACATTACATGAAGAGATATTGTGAACTACTAACCCGTTATTGCCCTGAGCAGGCCTCTGCACTGTATACTACTGGTAAAAACAGGTGACAATTTCCATGAAATGGATGGACCATGATAGTTCATTGGTAACATCGAACTAGTCCGGCGGAAGTCGACATCAACACATGCGGCTGACACTACCCAGTAAGCAAAACGTCCTGAGACCGGGCCGATGTTGAGCCTGGGGCATTTGTTCACCGTGTTAAAGCGACCTACTCCAGACAGTAAAGGGGTAGTAGATCCTGATCGCACTATCCCCTTTGTAAATGTTCATAGCATGTCTCACAATAATGCTGGATAAAACGGCTAAATTTTAATATGAAATCTGCATGTCGCAAAATGACGGACATTCTGCTCTTTTTCTTCTTTGCACGCAGAAGAGTTCCTTCCGATACGCTCAAAAGGCAGTGGCAATCATCTGGTACGTGTGCCTACTACTGGGTTGTGCAAAGAAGGGTAGAACAGTCCTAGTAGAGGCAAGACAACATTGACATCTGTCGTATTGGCGAGTTTTAGCAACCAAAGCCTGGCTTGGAGCAGATCGCTTTAATCCGTTTAGATGCCGTTCCCGTCCCCAAATTCTGAGGCGTGAGGTCTGTGCGACAAAGACTATAGGGCTAACATCGGCCGCAATCGGCCCGCGCACGTCCGACGTCAGCCCTATAGTCTTTCGCGCACTGGGAATGAGTCGACGCAAGAATTACTCGCCTGCAGTAGCGCATGTAGGCATTGGAGTGCTGCTGCTGATTTGACCCGGTGCTGTTGGACTGGCACCCGGTCCTGTTGTCACGCCAGTAGGAGAAATAGGAGTCATTTGTTCTCCTTCAGGAGTCAGGCCTGGTCCTTTGGTAGACGGTCCTGAGGGTCCTGCTGTGGTTTCGCCAGGGGGAGTCACCGTCACTTTGGTTACAGCTCCAGGGGTGGGGGATCTGGTCGAAGATACTCCTGTGGCGTTGAAAGGGACTGAAGCGGTAGAGGTCTCGCCAGCAGTGGAAGAGGTCTCGACAGGACGATAGGGCGTAGGTTGAGGTTCTTTTGTAGGTACACCACTTGGCATTTTCGTTGTGGCAGAGGTCTCGCCTGGACCAGCGGGTGTGGAGGCGGTCCCACCGGTGACAAGCGGCGTTGCTCCGGGCTCTTTTGTAGGGACGCCGCTGGGTTGTCCTGTCGTGGAAGAGGTCTCGCCAGCTGTGGAGGAGGTCTCTACAGGACTAGAAGGTGTAACTTTGGGTCCTTGTGTGGGTACACCACTCGGCGTCTCGCCAGCCGTGGAAGAGGTCTCGACAGGCCCATAAGGTGTAACTGTGGGTCCTCGGGTGGGTACACCACTCGGCGTCTCGCCAGCCGTGGAGGAGGTCTCACCAGGAATAAGAGGCGTTGCTTCAACACTTGGCTTTTTCGTCGTGAAGGAGGTCTCGCCAGCCGTGGAGGAGGTCTCACCAGAAGTGGAAGAGGTTTCCCCAGGACCAAGAGGCGTAACTGGGGGCTTGCTTGTAGGCCCTGCACTTGGTGCTGTTGTTTCGCTGGCAGCTGTTGTCATGACGAGTGGCGTGCCAGTACAGCCCAAGACGTCGAAACGGAGCGCAATGGCTTGGTTCCAGCTCAGGGGGAGAATGCGAACGATGCGAGCAGGAACCTAGTGCACAAAGACAGGTACGTTGTAGGTAGGGAAAGGCACTCGAGCAGTAAATCATCTCTTTTTTTGTTTCAACTACTCGGGCAAAAATACTACTTATTAACCCATTCAACCCCATGACAACATTTTGCACATTTTAGAGGAGTCACTTAACCACTACCAGTTCCAGGAGATGGATCGACTGTGATAATTCAAGGGTAGTGCCAGATTAGCTTGGCGCTTTTCAGGCGCCAAGCTAATCTGGCACTACCCTTGAATTATCATGGTCGATCCATCATTCGCTGTTGGGCGTTGGGGCTAAATCGGTTAGGCACATACTAAGACACAACTTTTTTCGACCCGCAGGTCGCGGGTCGAAAAAGTTGTTTCCTAGTACGTTCTTAATGAGTGGCATTCGACCAAGTTTTCTTTTATCATATGAAAAGAATATCGATAATTCACATAAAGCACATACTAAAAGACAACTTTTTTGACCCGCACACGGACGTTCGTAATGAGTAGCATTCGACCAAGTTTACTTTTATCATATGAAAAGAATGTCGATAATTCACATGTATTGACCCTTTGGCTGTCGGTAGCGGTGTTTGTCGCAATGATTCCGACAGGAATCATCGCGACAACACCGCTACCGACAGCCAAAGGGTTACCTGATCAAAACTGAGACAGACGCTGAGAAACGGACAAACAACACACGCGGACAGACACACACACATAGAAACGGACACACAGACAGACAGCTATAAAGTCCCCTTACCTCACGATCCAAATGGGCCAAGATTTTGCTGTTCTGGTCGCTGTTGCCTTCAAACACAGTAGGTTCCGTCTGCCCTTTCTCCACGTACGGCGTGAAGGTGACCCCGTCTACGCTGGTAGACAAGGTGAAGGCCGTGACCCAGAACGCCTTTGAGGGGTGACCTTGAGTGACGACCCCGGTCAAGAGCTCCAGGCGTTTCAGGTCCACTTGGATCCACTGCCCTTTGTCCGCAGATCTGTCGTGAAGAATTAACCGATTCACTGCCAGCGGCTATGACATGCCTTACTTACTCGCGACAGTCCAAGGTATCTTAGCTTGTTAACCCTGAAGGTCGCCATCCCCAGAATTTCTGTTCTCATAGTACAATGCATTACAGTTCAAAAACAGATCGCCCATGATATTTCAAAGGTGGTGCCAGAATAGCTATTCTGGCACCACCTTTGATCTATAACGGTTAGTTGGTTAGTTCGGGGTTTAACGTCCACGGCACCGAAGTGATAATGGACGGCCCTGACGGGCGAGTTATGGGGGGCAGGGAAATCTATTGCCTATGGAGTACGACCTGAATACTGATCAATTCAGGCGCACTGCAACTGTGCCACTTTGATTTACCAGGACCTTTCAACGGACATGCTATGGAACAAGCCCGTCTTCCCCCCCCCCCCCCCCCCTGGACTGCGAGTCCAGCTACCGTGGCCGGGACGGGGACTCGAACCCCCGACCCGGCGATTCCCTTCGCTCTCTTGCTCCGACGCTTAACCGCCTGAGCTATTTCGGACTCTGACTATAACGGGCAAGTCCACATCCTGTTTTGCGTGTCAAGTGTAGATGGATTAATCTGGCGCA
This sequence comes from Semisulcospira habei, assembly GCA_036245525.1. NCBI lineage: Eukaryota > Metazoa > Mollusca > Gastropoda > Semisulcospiridae > Semisulcospira > Semisulcospira habei. Next base: position 320,038,090 of record BTPG01000002.1, read on the forward strand.
AGAAAAAATCTACTAAACAACATGCCCTAGGCCTTATTGAGACCTTTTGTTCACCGGTATTTCAGGACTGAACAGGTTAATTATTGTACCTGGCAACCCATGCTCCTTGCAGGCCGTTGCTGTCCGTGTTGTCCAGACGGGCTCTGTCCGCCTCCGAAGTGTAGTCGAAAGAGCTAGAGGCGGTCAGTTGGTCCTTGGGAATCAGGTCAGGGTCACGGACTCCCAGCGTCTCGTTACATACTGCAGGCAACAAGAAGGAAACAATAAATAACAAAATAATTCTGAATCAGTCTTATAGTGCGCAATATCCTTTACAAAATTGTAAAGTCTCAAAGCACAACACTGGAAATGTCTTTAGACAGCAATGAAACTGCATACACACTGACACTCAAAATCGGCTACTCACACTTCCAAAAAACACAATGCAAACGAATGGATATATTTACACAGAGTAATGGGGAAAAAATCTGTCACAAGGCTGTGGAAGTTTCACAGTGGATCCAGGAAAACGGTATTTTGAAGCTGGTCCTGCTTATAAAGGGGCGCAACCCACCATCTTTCCTTACCATAAAGGGGCTCAACCTACTGTCATTAACCCCTTCTGCCACTGTACGTACATTTTTGTTTCTGAAATCTTTGTTCATTCAACGACCAAAAGCCAACACCGTTCAAGAAACATAGAAGCAAATTGGTCTCAGCAAGAGGCATAGATCCTCATGAGCCCCCGCTGTCGCGGGGGCTCATGAGGATCTATGTCTCTTGCAGCTGGATCGTGTTTTTACTTTTTTCTAGGCAGTGAAGGGGTTAATGCGATCTTGGTTTCGGAACACAACCCCTCCTTGCTGCATGTCCCGTGTCTTACCTTTCTGCGTGACAACGAACGTCGACTGCGTGGTCCCTGTTTCCACGACAGCGGTAGTCTTGACGAGGGGCTGTTTGACAGTGGACGTTGCAGGGACTATGGGCGGCGAAGCGGAGGGCCCGAGGGTCGGGGAAACCCCCGAGGTCAAACCCGGTGTGGCGCCGCTGGGAGTGGAAGTAGGGCCATTCTCATCTTGTCCCGTGTAGTATCGCATTGTGCTTCCCTCGAAAGGCAGACCGGGGGTAAGGGTCTTTCCACCAGGGGGCGGGGTGACAGTTTCTAAAACCGAAGAAAGAAATTATGTTCATTATTAACTGATTCAGCCCTAAAAAAAAATACAAGATAGTTTATGAGGTGTGCCAAAATTGCTTGGTTCAATTTTGTCGGTAGTGAAGGGGTGAACATAATCACATGCGCTGGTCTGTGATTCTTGACGTTACGGCTGGAATCCCACATTTTAAAGTTACTTTTAACTCGTTCATCCACAATAGAACACAGCAAGACATGGATCGAGTATGACAGTTTAACGGGGTGGTGCCAGAATAGCTTGGCGGCTATAGGTGCCAAGCTATTCTGGTACCACCCTTGACTAACTATTATGCTCGGTCTGTCTCCAGAATTGTAATACAGTCCGTCAGAGGGCAATTTCCACATTTGGGGATTTCGGTCCTGGGGCAAACTGTGTTAAGTATTTCGTACCTCCAACACCAGGAGTGCCGGTCGAGCCAAATTCTTGTCCAGTGGTGCCGGGACCTGAAGGAGTAGTAAGTTTGGACTTTTCGGTTGTGTGGACGCCGGGTGGGGCTGTAGAACCACCTGAAGTCCCTGTCACCTCCCCGGTTGGAGTAGCTTCTGGCTTAGAAGTGGGAGACACAGGAGGGGACACCGTTTCACGAGTGTTGCCTCCAATGGATGGTGAGGAAGACTGACTGAAAATGAAATGATATCTATAAAGCGTAAAGATTAAAGGATTTGGGCAGAGATCTTTTTCTTACCAGTGTCTATCAGTCTGGAATGATCTTCCTAAATCCTTGAGACACAGTGAGTCCAGTGCCAGTTTTAAACACAGTCTTAAACCTAACTTTTTCCCACCTTGATTATCAGTGTTCATGTATTTAGTCATTTTCTGTTCTTTTGCAGCGGTGTCTTTTGTGTAATTGTACATGTGGTTTTGGTTTTGTCACTTTGTGTGTAATATTTTTCTTGTTCATATGTACGGCGCCTAGAGCGTCTTACCATGTATAGGCGAATTTAAAATCTACTTTATTATTATTATTATTATTATTATTATTATTATTAAGCGAATCAAAATGAAGCCGAAATGTAATAAGGTTTCTTCCGTGATAGGTGTGGGCAATGGACTTGGAAGTGAAGTGAAATAAAACAAACTAAACTGAAGGAAATGAGCTACATGGTTTCAATTAGCAAAGACACGGGCGATAATCTGAAACTAAAAATGAAATGATCTGATTGAAACAAAGAGAAACGAAACTAAATGCAAGAATATAAAAAGAAATCGAACTATTTTTATTATTATTATTTTTATCTATAGAAAACAAAATGTATTAGTCGCCAGTGAAGGATCGACGCTGATAGTTTACGGGTAGTACTGATTTGCTCGGCGCTCCGCATACATCATTAGTTTTCTACGGTCCTTGTGGCGCATCGGGACTCTGTTCGGGCCACGTGAATCCGGCCGTCCTCGCTTTGTCAATGACAGATTTCCGCCAGGTCTACTTCGGCGAACAATTATTCACGATTCAACGATTTAAATTTATATTCCTATCGCCCCTATTAGAGTATGAAGGAAAGACAAATACACAGGACAACCAATAACAAATTCGTGAAAATTAATTCCATTCACCGCCGAGAAAAAGTCCAAGAGACACAGATCCTCATGAGCCCCCGCAATTTCGGAGGCTCATGAGGATCTATGTTTTTTGCTAACATATTTTTTTTATCCACGTTCCTTGCACGGTTTGGACTGTTGGGCGCTGAATTACAAAAAAAAAGACTTGAGAAACACAATCTGCACCCACAGGCGGTGAATTGTTTGAGAATGAACCGAATTCTTACCCGTAGGCAGTGGTCTCGAGGCCGAACTGTGTGGTGCCCTCGCTTTGTGTGCCCTTGGTGGGGGTGGCGTTCGGCCCCTCGGTGGGGGTGCCCGTGGGTTGCAGGGTGTGTTGACCGGTAAATCCCGAGACGGTGGTCTGTGCTGGCTGGGTGGCTGCGTTGAAAAAAAGTGCACGTTTTCTAGTAACGGTTGACTTCGGGTGTATGACAAAATACCAGGGGACCTAATTTATCTAGTTTTGTTCATGTGATCGGAGCCTCTCCAAACAAAACTGTTAAATAGTCTGAAAGCATAAGCACAAAAAGCATCCCCACATTGCTCAGCATCCCCCCCCCCCCACCCCCACCCCCCCCCACCCCACACACACACTCTGGATTGCAACAAACAGGTAACTATATTGAGGCTGTAGTATCGACCAAACTACTGCTGCTACTTCTACTACTACTACTGATTGCTACTAATGATGATATTACCGCTGATAATATTACTACTTATAATAATGATAATAATAATGATAATAATTATAAGAATAATAATAATACAGAGGCTGAAGTATCCACCAAATTACTGCTATTACTACTACTGGTTGCTGCTACTACTAATATTACCACTCATAGTATTACTACTTATAATAATAATAATATTAATAATAATTGTAATGTAATACAAATATATAAATAAATGTACAGAATAGAATGCAACACGTTCTTACTGTGCAGACAGTCGCAGTAGAATCTGACGGCATAGTCCAGGCATTCGCCTTCCAGTTGGTCACTGTCCAGACACATGAGTCCTGTCATTTTGTCGCACATCAGACGCTGCCCACTCTGTGCGGCGGGGTTACCACTCAAAGCCTGAAAAGCCATGAACACTCATTTCAAAACTGTATTACGTTTTTTGTCCATTGTGTTGCCTTCCCTGTAAGATTCTCGTGCCGACGTCGGCCCAAAGACATTTCCTTACTGGGTTATTATTTGTGGTGTCGGAGAAATTAACTCATTCAAGACGCACTGCATACATATAACTAACTAACTGACTGAGTGACTAATTAACTACTGACTAACCAACCGACTAGCTAGCTAACTGAGCTTGCTAACGAGCAAACTAACGAGCTAACTGACAAGCTAACTGACAAGCTAACCAACCAACCAACTAACTAATGAACGAACTAACGAACAAACGAAAGAAATAGTTAACGAGTAAACTAACTAATTGACCGACTAAACTAATTAATTGACCGATTAACTAACGGACTAAATGGCGGTCTATTGTACTAACTAAATAACTTACTGACTATCCAGCTAGCTAGCGGACTAACCAACTGACTGACTGATTAACATACAAGACACGCAGTAAGTGTCTCACTAAAACTAACTAAAATCTGACTGACTAACTAACTAGCCAACTCATTAACTAACGAACGAACTAACTAACCAACTAACGGACTTTTTTTTTCATCAAACCTCAATGCAGTCAACGGCCACAATGTTGAACTCTGCGCAGAAGCTGGCTGCCTGTCGCAGCCTGGCCATAGTCTCCAAGTCTCCACCATCCGCACCACCTGGTCGGTCCGTGTTCATGTAGGGGGTCCACCCGTGGCTGCAGACGAGAGTAGGTGGAGACCCTGGGACCATGGGCACGGAGGGTGTGGTCCCCGGGCCTATGCTGGGGGTCATGGTGGGGGTTTGGCCGCTGGGAAGGGGCGTGGTGGGTGTTGGCTCACCTAGAAAAGTGCAAACAAGCTTATTAAACGTCTCTTTTTAAATAAATAAATAAATAAATAAACCTCTGTGAATGAAATACATTTTCCATGAATTATAAAAATACTCTACAAAAAAAGAAGAAAAGTGTTATCGGAAGACGATACAGAAAATGCGCAAAATGAATTTTTCATTAAAATGCATTTTTTTGAAAAATACTTACCGATGGTATGACATTGTGGAAAAGCCCTTAGCTAGCCTAATTTTAGCCAAAATTTGGTTGTGTCCGTATAAGGGGGTGTTGGCAGGAGTGGAGCGCCATAGACCCGGTCATGGCCTGAATAGTCTCCCCTTATTCCCACCCGGTACGAGAATACCCGTCATCCCTCAGTTTAGTTCCTTAGCGCACTTGAGGCAAGCGGGGTAGGTGGGAGGGTCCTTCGAGTCATACCATCGGTAAGTATTTTTCAAAAAAATGCATTTTAATGAAAAATTCATTTGTTTTCTCAAAACACATTACCGATGGTATGACATTGTGGAATTCCGAAGAGGAGGTGGGTGCCGAAAAAACGCCCCTCCTGCCAACCGACCAACCCTCAGACCCGCTCTCCCGGAGCAAACTCCCGATAATTTTAGTTAAGATACCTGCGGCGCCTAGGGCGCCGGGAGGGAGTGTTGCTCTGTAGTGATGTCTCCCACCAGCGAGAGGTTCTGCCGCTGGGTGGAGAGGTCCCTCAGGTAGAAGCGGGCGCAAGTGGTCTCTGCTCGCCCTCTCATAGCCGCCACAAAGTCCTTGACTGCACCGGTGCTGTCGAAGCGGGACTTGCGGTCAAGGCTCTGACCTCGTGCGCCTCGATGTTCAACATGTGGCTGCAACAGGTCGAGGTCCTGGAAGGCCGGGCGGATCACTCCCCGGAACCAGGAGGAGCAGGTCTGGGCTGAGATGTCATGTCTACCTGGGGACAAAGGGAGAAACAGGTGTGTGCGTCCTCTGCGCAAGCTTGGTCCGGCGCAGGCCCACACGTAAGGCTCTCACCAGTTCCTATTGTCTGGTCTACCGAGGGCGGAAAGCCATCAGCGGTATGACAGCCAAGGCGACCACTACTTGGCCCCGAAGGCTGGTAACGTTAGCAGTTGCACGGCGCCTTCTGTCCGTACCTGACAGCAACCCGTGTGTGACACCAGCGCGTACGTTCACTGGCCGTGGAAGAGGTGGCTAGGCCACATGTAAGGTTCTCACCGGGGCCTTAAGTCTGTTCTCCCGGGTGGAGTCCGTACATACGCAGGGCGAAACATCTGTCGCCGTCAGGGAGGCCGCCTCTTGTCCAGGAAGATGTTCAGGTAGCAGTAGCATGAAGCCGGTTGTCTGGCACTGCAAGCAATCTGGGTGTGTGGGCAGCGCGCGTAGTGTACTGACCCTGGAGGTAGAGTCAAGGACCGCCAGGAAGCACTTCTTCCTAGATACATCCGTCAAGCGCGTCATGTGCCGGGTTCCAAGGACGGGGTTGAGACCACGTAAGCCCCCATGGTAGATCACTCTTGGCCCACGCGAAGCAGTGATGGGCATCCAGACCGAAGAGAGCCTCCGAAATGCGAGGTCTTACAGCCACCCGGGTCTAATGAGCGCAATCACCTGTAGGTGTCGGCGATCATGGTTAGATAGTCCCGAACAGTGAAAGGAGACCGTCCCTGGGCGTTGAATAGCCCGAGGAAGCATTCCGTCAGCTGGGGCTTCGCCAAGTCCGGAGGGAAAGAAGGCTGTCGTCAGTCCCGTCACCCAGCGCTCGTCGTCTTCCCTCGCAACTCGAACGGTTGAGGGTCTGCGGGTTGTCTCGGTAGCATCCATGGCCGCCCTAGGGAAGCCTCTGTGGTAGAGGGCTTGCTGCACAATCTCCAGGTGTGTCGGAAGAGTTCAGGGCCCGGTTGTTATGGCGGCTGTTCCAGTTGCTAGAGCCTCGTGCGAGTAGTGGAGAGCTGCAGAGGGGGGGCATGTGGTAACGAGCTGACCTCGACTGGTGAAGAGACAAGCGCCCCCAAGCCAGGAAAACGCCCACCTACCTCCGCAAACCTCAACAAAGGTAATGTCGGACAACCACGCGTATAACGCAGCATTCAATCTCGATGCGAGCAGTGAAGTTAAAAGATCTGGCCACAGCGACGCCTCCCCGCGCCGCCGGTCTCAAGCGCACTAGCATCTCCCATAATTACACCCTCCTTCTCCAAGCAGAAGAGGTGTCAGGTTGAACGGCGATCCCCTAGCATGTCATGAGTCCTAAGCGAACTGAAGAAGGTAATGATAGTCGCTGCTAGTCTGCCCTGCTCCCGTCCTACTGGGAGTCCCACTCGAACAGGACGACCACGCACTCCATCCTCGACGGGATCCATGCGAAGAAACACGTAGTACCTGTCCCGTAGCGTAGGCAGCCTAGTCGACGGCGAAGAGGGCAGAATCCCAGCCTACCGCCCGGCTTGCCAACTGGTTAGGACTTCGAACATCGAGTTGTCCCAAAGTCCTGGAGACGCACCGCTGCTCTCAAGTCTTTGTCTAGCATCTGGCAAGATGTCGAGGCACTTGTGTCGAGTCGATAGAACGAAGATCGTGCACCATATCCACCGACTAGTGTACGAGAAGAGTCGACCATACTGCCGCGGAACTGAGCTCCAACCACCTCTCGGGAACTAATTTTTGCCATGCTGTCGTCACGTCTAACTCCCGGTACTTGCGCCCCCGGCCGCAGGATCTCCAGTGCCGAGCGGGTAACTTCACAAGGAGCTATCGAGGGCAAGTCCATCCGCTCCAGTCAGGCGCCGCAGCATGCCGGAACTCCAAGTCGTCTCCACCCAGGCAAACGAACGCTTCCGCTAGGTCCCGAAGCTGTCATCTTAGAAGAAGAAGACCGTAGTGCTTGGTCGCCGCTGACCACGGCTAGGCCAATGCGAAGTGGAGGGTAGCACCCCGCCGGAAGAAGGATACGACGAGCCGAGAACTCGTCTCAGCAGGGGCTTAATCTGAACTGTGTGCGTTACCCCCGATGTAGACCGAAGTCGGCCCCTGCAGTGAGGTCGGTCGGACCAGTCCTCAACCCGCGCTGACCTCTATGAAGGTAGACTGCTACTTGGTAGTCAACAATCGCACGCCTGGAGAAAGCTGCCACTGACGTTCCCGGGACTGTGTCGTCGGCGTCACAAAACGTCGCCTCCGTCCCTCGGATGTAAGCCACAAAATCCGGTGCAGCAGAAGAACTGCGCCTCCGCAGAAGAGTGGTCCCTGCCAAAACTGTCCGACGGTCTGCGATGACCGCGTGCCTGTCCTGCATCAATGTTCCTGGAAGACTGCTACATCCAGCGGTGTAAGCAGCGTGTATCGGCTGTGCCAGAGTCCTTGTTAGGCTCCTTGTCGGTCTGCCAGGGGGGCCAGGGAAGTTGTCCATCGCGCGGTGCCCTGCGTGGCCGACTCTTCAACGCGGTAGGCCGCGAGAAAGTGTGCAGGACGGTATCCCGAATCATCAGATCACAGTCTGTAGCCGCAGCGAAGCGGTGGCAGCGGAAGAGAAGTAGGATCACAAAGTTGAAGCCACCAGTGCCTCCCCCGGCGCCCTGAAGCGGAGACAGAAGCCGGCGACAAGAATCCGGCACCCGAACGGATGAGGAAGGGACTTGAAATGCTTGGACGCGATGAGGGGACCTGCTTCGTCTAAAGCCCGAGGAGGCTCCCTCCTCTATCTCCACGCAGAAGGCGGCGAATCCAAGATCTCTCGGAACCGCGAGCGTAGCGACGTGGAGTAGCTATCATCGCCCAGCCACGGCGAACGACGTCCTCTGGAATCAAGCGGAAAAGTCGTCTGTCTCGCACGCAGGAGAAGGGATGTCTAACTGCTCCGAAGTCCGGGGGACCCCGGGCGGCGGCGATCCAACGAAGGTGGACCCAGCACTTGGAAGGGACAGCGTAGCCTCAGAGGGCCGGTCCCACGAACTCGAACGGCGACGAAGATACTTCGGAGCGCCTGTTTTCCCGATGTGTAGCGACCCCACGGAACTGGGACGTCGTCTCCTGATCCTCTCGTACCCCTGGTCTCTGTGTAGTGAGCACATGCTTCCGAAGTCAGGCGAACTGAAAGATTGTGACCTATTGCCGGGAACGGAATCCCATCGTGAAGTCGTCTCTCTGCACTGCATGTAGAGCGGGCTCTCGTCTGCACGGTCGGGGCGAGGCGTGGCCCAACATCACTGAGCCGGGATCTTGCCGTGTGAAGTGCAGCGGTCCTGTAGCACTTGCGGTTGCCGCAAGCCGTAGAAAGTGCCGGTGTAACCACGACGGGAGATGGCGCCAACGCGTGTATAGCCCGGGCGAGGGCGCCCCAAATAATCATAATCATAATAAAAAATTAATTAATTAATGCTTATTGAAAGAGTTTTATGTGATTGTAATTGCCCTTTCAGGGATAAATCAAGGTATTTGCATTAAATTGAACTATGAGAGTCAGAATACCACTCTGTGTCTCATCTCCATTTTCTCAAAACTGAAGTAATCGGTTCAGTGGTTCCAGGGTTATAGCCCCTTTAAGGATAAGAGGTGTTGCGCCCCAGCGGTCTGGCGAAACCGCTGCGCAGCTGGGAATGCAACATTTTAACACCTGTGGCAAAAGGGTTAAAACGCCTAGCTTGAAAGAAAGGCACTAGGTGCCCTAAAACGACAACAAACGAATCCCAATCTTGCACGCTACCGCGCAATATATGCTCTCACAACCCAGTCGTCACTGACCTGAGGCCGAGCTGTCGTCTCTAGGGCAGTACCCGCCGTCAGTGGGTCTGGGCGTGCCTCTCCGTTCGTCACGGTAAGGGGAACCTTAGGAGGGCCCTCCGCGTTAGTATGCGACAGTAGCTAACTGGCCCGTGACGTCATTGTCCCGGCGGGAGTGGACGAGTCTCGTGGCAAACCGTGCGACTCCCAGTACGTGGCCGCTTCTGCATGTCGCCTTGGCCCCACAGAACTGGTCCGCCGTAAGCAGTCTCTGCGTGTATCAGTGTAACCACTCGAGTCCGAAGGGTTACCCGCCTGAGAGCGGTAGCGGCGACCAGAAACCCGACGAGGCGACGGCCGTCGTCTCTCCGGGTTGCGTCTTGATAGTGGGCTGGGTCTACTGAACTAACACAGTGGAAGAGATCGGAATGTCTCCACTAACCTGTGATCTAGGCGAGGATCGAGCCCTGGCATCTGGTTCGTCCGTCCGTCGTGTTTCCACTCTGGGCTGTCGGAGGGTGGAAGAGTGGTCATCTCTCGAGGCCGTGTCCCGGTGAAACGAGTCTCGTGTGTCCCCGCGTGACTACTTGTACGTGGTCGTACCCGCCTGTCATGTCTGCGATCCGCCATGTGTGTCTGGACTGGTAGCGTCGTAGATTTGGTTGCCGACGCCAGTCCGGGGGAAGGATCATGTTGTCTGCCTCCTCCAGAGGCGTACAGACTGTAATCCCTTCCGCTGACATGGGTTCGGGCTCCGGTCTCATGGTCGCCACGGTAAGGGTAACCTCAGTGGGGCCCTCCGCGATAGTATGCGACTTGCCAGCTTTCTTTGTTCGGGACGCCTTAGCCACTGGTACCGGCTTGGTTCCCGTCTTGGTACTCCGCACCGGGTCTGTCAGTCGTTCCCTGACAGGAGTCGGTCGTTCTCGGCGGTAAAAGCCCCACAGCTGCGACCATCTTTCTTCCAGCCATGGGGCGCACACCACACACGTATTGTTCGAATCGCAACCCGCACAGGGTAGGCAGACTGCATGCACGTCCGATGGCCACTGAAAGTCGCCACACAACGTGCCGGTACGAACCTGGTATCTGTAACAAGAGGGTACAATGAAGAAACGAGCGAGCGTGGCCTCCGAGGTCACGCAAAATAAAAACGCGCGCGATGACGAAACGAACCTCATCGAATTCGAAAGAGTACAGCGCGTGCCTACGCTCGGCGCTCCTTCCCACCCTAGAGCGCCGGTCGAGGGCATTCACCGAGATATTACCTGTCCATGGCGACAAACGGTAGCAAACCCACGTCTCAGTCTCCACCGAAGTGGACCCACTGTCCGCCGGTTGCAGAAACTCGTCGCCAGTCACGACCGGCCAGGCTCCGAAGTCTCGTCACAGCGCCAGTCGAGTGAGCTCGAAGTCCCAAAGCTAACTCGTCGGCAAGAGAGTCCCCAAGTCGACGACAGAGAACCGGCCCAGCAGAGAGCACAAGCAGTCCCAACCGACTCAAGCTCCACAGTACACAAGTTCCAAGTACAAAGTCCAAGCTCACAACCACCAAGGTCAGAAGACCGGTCCAAGATCAAACGCAGAGCACGAACAGACACAACCTTCCTAGAGCTAAGAACTAAACTGGGGGATGACGGGTATTCTCGTACCGGGTGGGAATAAGGGGAGACTATTCAGGCCATGACCGGGTCTATGGCGCTCCACTCCTGCCAACACCCCCTTATACGGACACAACCAAATTTTGGCTAAAATTAGGCTAGCTAAGGGCTTTTCCACAATGTCATACCATCGGTAATGTGTTTTGAGAAAACAAATACCGATGCAACGTACGTACTATACTCGTTATTCCGTTACACGCCAAAGGAATTGAATTGTCTCCATCAATACAACCCTGGCTATTAACTCATTCAGCCTGACGGCCGCATTTCCCAAATATTGGAGGCGTCACCTAATGACTATGCACCAGTTGCAGAAGATGGATCGACCAAGATAATTCAAGGGCAGTGTCAGATTAGCTTGGCGCCAACAGGCGCCAAGCTAATCTGGCACTACCATTAAATTATCATGGTCGACCCATCTCCTGCTGTAGTGCGTCAGGGCTGAATGGGCTAACTGTTCTGTAAAACTAGAAACACAAATATTAACGAAACAAGCAGGAGACAGATTTTCGTGAACTCCCTAGTCTGTCGGGAGCCATGAGCATCTATGCCTCTTTGCATTTCTGTCTTGTTGACTATGTGAAGCAAACAAGAGGCATAGATCCTCACCAGCCCCCCGCATTCGCGAGGGCTAGTGAGGATTTATGCCTCTTGCTTTTTGGGTGCGTTGTTTGCCGAGCAGCGAACAGCAAGAGTTTCCACTCACAGAGGCAATAGAAGCGGACCTCGTAGTCGGCACAGGTCTGGTTTTCGTCACTGATACACTCCAGTCCCGTCTTGTCGCACGTCACGAGTTGGCCCAGGCTTCGGTAATCTTTGCCATTTTCCGCCACTCGGCACTCGGCAGTCAGCGCGCGCCAGCACGTACGGGGGTAGCCCGGAAGTCCCCGCAGGCGCTCGATGTCTCCCTTTCCGTTTTCTGGGCGGTCAGAGTTGATCCACGGCGTCCAGCCCTCCAAGCACGCGGGGGATGGGGTGGGGGAGGACTGTTTGGGTTGTGATGGAGTTGAGGCTCCCTCGCTGAAGCCTTGCGGGGTGGATTCTGTCAGACCTGTTCCGGGTGTGGTCAGAGGAGGTTGCCCGTGGGGTCCTGGGCTTGGCGTGGCACCCGGGGTAGATCCGCCTTCTTCTGTAGTCTTGGGGGTTGATCCTCCCATTCCTGTGGTTTTTGGGGTGGATCCCCCTTCCTCTGCAGTCTTCTTCGTGGATTCCGTCTGACCTGTTTCTGCAGTGGTCACATGCGGCCGTCCAGTGGGTCCGGCGCTTGGTGTGGCGCCTGGAGTTGACCCCCCTTCTTCTGTAGTCTTCTGGGTCGACCCTCCTTCTTTGGGGACCTCTACTGTTGATCCTGTCCCACCCGACACAGGCGTGGGTGCAGTTTCTGTCGATGACCAAAACCATGAGGTGAACCAGCCCTCTTGTGGTGTAGATACCTCAGGAGCACCAGGACCCTTTGTCGGCGTGCGTCCAGGAGTAGGGCCACCTTCAGCAGCAGTCGACATTTCCTGCTTTCCTCCCGGTGTGGATGTCAGTGTCCCCTCTGCAGGTGTCGATAGTTCAGGAACGCCTTCGGGACCCTTTGTGGGTTTGAGTCCAGGAGGCACTTTAGATCCACCTTCAGTTGTTAATCCACCCTCAGTGGTCGATCCACCCTCAGAAATAGTGGACGTCCGCTGCCCTTCTCCCGGTGTGGATGTAGAGAAAGTGCCCTCTCCAGGAGGTGTACCTGTGGGCCGACCTTCAGGACCAGGAGAGGGTGTGGTGCTCGGACCGCCCTCTGACACTGTGCCAGTAGAACCTGCAGGTGGTGTCTGTGTGAACTCCATCGTGCTGCCTTCAAATCCTGGCTTCTTGGTAGTTGGAGATTCAGTCTCTGTAGTAAATCCAGGTTTCTTGGAGGGTTCAGATGCAGTTTGTGTAGAGACACTTGGAGTAGACGGGCACGCGTCCACGCAGTAAACTCGCACCTCGTAGTCCAGACATCTGTCCCCGTTCGCCTGGCTGGCGTCGAGACAGGTCAGCCCACGGTTCAGGTCACAGGTAATACCCAGCTGGCGAGCTTGGTTATAGGGAACGCCGGCCATTGAAGTCGGAACAGCGTCACTTGCCACCCGACACTCGATTTCCACTGGGTGCTCGCAGAACGGATAGGACATACGGAGATTGCTGATTGTCTTTAAGTCTCCCGCAGAGTTGGGTGTCCGCCGGTCGGAGTTCATCCAGGGCGTCCACATGCAGGACGGAAGGTAGGCCCACGGCTCGCCGGACAATGGCGGCTTCACGCTAGGGAAAGCGGATGTCACTTGTTCAGGCCGGACTGTGCTGGTTTCAGTTCCAAATCCGGTCACGCCGCCCGTGTGGCCACTGACAACTACAGGCGTAGACTGACCCGGCGGGCCGGCTGTGGCAGTTCCTTCAGGGCCTACCGTGGTACTGGCTGATTCAGATGGCGACGGGTAGGGTCCATGGGTTGGACTGGCCCCTGGGATTGCAGTGGACACCTTTCCAGTACCAGTGAATATCTCAGTGCTGCCTGTCCCCACTGCACCCGTAGTTGATTCTGCAGGTGTAGGGTAAGGTCCTTTGCTGGGTGAAACCCCTGGGATCAGAGTTGATACTGTTTCAGTACCCGTGAAAGTCTCCGTACTGCCTGTCTCAACTCCTATGACCGTTGATTCCGGTGTCGGGTAAGGTCCTTGCGTTGGGCTGGCTCCTGGAACTTTTCCTGTACCTGTGAATGTCTCTGTACTGCCTGTCCCCACTGCACCCGTAGTTGATTCTGAAGGTGAAGGATACGGTCCTTTGGTAGGTGAGGCGCCAGGGATTAAAGTGGATACTGTTCCAGTGCCTGTGAAACTTTCTGTGCTGCCTGTCACCTCTACACCAGGGGTCGATCCTGAAGGTGTGGGGTTAGGTCCTTTGGTGGGTGAGGCTCCTGGGATCTCAGTAGAAACTTGTCCAGTGCCTGTGAAAGTCTCCGTACTGCCTGTTCCAACTCCCATGACCGTTGATTCTGGTGTAGGGTAAGGTCCTTGTGTTGGGCTGGCCCCTGGAACTTTAGTGGACACCTTTCCGGTACCTGTGAAAGTCTCTGTGCTGCCTGTCACCTCTCCACCCGTAGTTGATTCTGAAGGTGTAGGATACGGACCCTCGGAAGGTGAAGCCCCTGGAATTAGAGTGGACACCTTTCCTGTACCTGTGAAAGTTTCTGTGCTGCCTGTCACCTCTCCACCCATAGTTGATTCTGAAGGTGTAGGATGCGGTCCTTTGGACGGTGAGGCGCCAGGGATTAGAGTAGATACTGTGCCAGTGCCTGTGAAACTTTCCGTGCTGCCCGTTACTTCACCAAATACCGTGGATTCTGAAGGTGAGGGGTACGGTCCTTGGGTGGGCGTGGCTCCTGTAATAAAACATTAATTTTTCTCTAAAATGTATTTTTTCGAAAAATACTTACCGATGACATGACTAACTGGAAATAGTCTACTTGCTTACCAATTTTAGCCTAAGACCCAAAGGGTCCCCCCAGGAGGCTCTCGGGGATCCCTGAAAGGGACGAGAGAGCTATCGGGGATCCCTGACAGGGACGAGAGTAGCCTCCCCTGCCCATCCGGTCAGGCGCCAGGTGGTGTCTCCTTTAGCCAGTTGTCTACGGAGTTACCAGCGGCAAGCGGGGAGGAGGGAGGGACCTCCGAGTCATGTCATCGGTAAGTATTTTTCGAAAAAATACATTTTAGAGAAAAATTAATTTGTTTCCTCAAAACACATTACCGATGACATGACTAACTGGAAGAATGGCAAAGAGGAGGAGGGTGCCGCACAATCCCCTTTTAGAAACCTCTTCAGGGACGCAGGCGGCCCGTCACTCCTGATCACCCACTCCCGACAATTTTAGCGAAGTGCCGCCTAAGCGCCGAGGGCGCCTGGAGGGAGTGTTGCGCCGTAGAAGCCGCCCACCAGCGTAAGGATGTCGCGCTGGAACGTCAGGGCGTGAAGGTAGGAGTGGGCGACGGTAGATTCGGCCCCCTACCCCACTACAGCCAAGTCCGTCACTGCGCAGGTGCGGCCGCAGGCGAGACTTACGGCCAAGGCGCGAACTTCAAGGCGCGGACCGTGAGTGTCTCAGCTCCCTGTGGGAAAGGTCGCGAAGGCGGACCGAAAAACCCAGCGGAGCGAGGAGGAGAACGTTGGGCTGAGAAGTCGGATCTGCCCGCGGCAAGGAGACGAGCCCGTCCCCTCAGCATGGACTTGGAGCGACGCAGGTAGATACGAAGAGCCTACACCGGGTCTTGCTGCGGAGTCCCCCGAGGAAGCCGGGTCGTGTAAGCGGCCGAGTGGCGATGACCAGAGGCGCTGTCAAGGGAGACCTAGGCTGAGCGAGAAGGAAGGATCCGGGAGTAGCTGAATGGAGCCAACCACTCGGAGCTGCGGGCCGGCGGGGAGAGACGAGAGAGTGTGGAGCTCGCTGACGCAGGGCGCCGAGGCGAGGGCCATCAGGAAGCAGGTCTCCGAGTCACGTCAACGAAGCGGGCCAGATGGAGCGATTCAACGGTCCGAAGTCAGTCAGGGGAGGACCAGGGAGGTCCCAGCGCGGGCCAAGGGGGCGGAAGACCGGATGCTGCACGCCAATGCGCGATAAGGTCGGGCAGGTCCTTGCAGGCGCTGGGTCGGGACGGCCGAAGTGACAGTAGGCGTCGGCGATCCAGAGGGGGGCTGGTGCACCAAGGGGAGCCAGCCTTGGTCTTGGACGAGCCAGAGAAGAAGTCCGCGAGCTGAGGAGTCGTCAGGCCGACGGTGGAGAGGCGGCGGTCAGAGGACCAGGCACGAACACGCCACTTTCCCTCGTAGACACGTCTGGCAGGTCAGCGGGCTGTCGCGCTCGAGACGTCTCCAGCAGAGAGAGCTTACCGCACAGTCGCCAGGCGTGTAGGAGGAGTCGCTCGGGCAGGGGTGGAAGAGCGGCTGTCGGCGCAGCTCGAGCATCGTGCGGGGGGTGTGGAGAGGGAGGGTGAGCCCGTGGCGAGACTGAGAAGGTCGGAAGTCCACGATCCGGTCCAGGAGAACGGCCACCAGGAGAAGGACTGCGTTGCATCCCCGGAGGCAGAGGAGGACATGAGGACCAGGACCGCCGGAGGGTAGGTGGAAACGACCGGTCTGTCCCAAGGGAACGAAGTGCATCGACTGCCCAGGCCAGAGGTCGGGAACGGGGATATGAAGAGGGGAAGCCGGAGGCTCCACTTCGTGGCGAAGAGAACAAGGGGGGAGTCGTCCAACGAGCGCAGAACCCGCGAAGGATTTCCCAGCGTAGGGCGCAAACCGTGTGAAAAAGCTGCCTCCGTCGCAAGCGGTAGTCTGCCAGTACGAACAGGTGCCCTGGACTGTGGCGGGCTGGGAGGGAGAAGTCGCTGTCCACTCGCCAGCAAAGGGGCGATAGAGGAGGAAGCAGAGGTCGGGAGAGCGGGTTCCTCCTGCGTCTGAAGGCAAGCCACGAAGGGGGTTGTCGGAAGGACGCGGAGGTCCTGTGTCCGAAGATCGTATCGCCAAGCGCGGAGGGCCTGCCAACTGCAACCAGTCCCAGCGGGTTGACGTGCCGCGAAGTCAGGTTCACGGGCCAGCGGCCGGCCGACGAGCGGAATACGGAAGAGGGAGAGCGCCCCAACCGGCGAGACCGGCAACGACGCAGAGCGAGCCAGGCAGTGGCGAGGTCAGGGGAATCCAGGAGCCGAGCCAAGAATGTCCGTCCAGCGAAGCCGAAGGGGCGCAGCACAGGAGAGATCGGCACCAGGGTAGAGAGATCGCCGGAGGACGGCCTCCAGAGGCGGAGTACAGACGACCGAGGGAAGGAGATCAGCCGCCGCACTCATCAGGAGGAGGAGCTGGAGCCGCAGTCAGAAGGGGACCGCCGCGTCCGCAGCTACCCACGGGCTAGAACGGCACGAACTGGATCCGAGGCTCGTGAAGACGCACCAAGTTGCGGTCGGTCGCCAACCAATCCCAGGTGAACAGGTGGCGAGAGGGCGAGAGGTCGGACAGTAGGCGCTGACCAGGGCGACCAGGTGAGCAACCGGAGGAGGAGAGCATCCCTGCCCTACGAAGAGGGAGCACTGACTGAAACCGCAGAAGCCGGTCCACCAAGGCGGAGAATGGCTGGCGGAAGATCGAAGGTCTCGGGCAACCAAGGCATCCACGATCCACGCAAGGACTCAGGGCTGAGGGGAGACCACACCAGAGAGGCCGAGCTGGGAACGGTCCCGTCGACGGCAAGCGAAGACAACGGCGGGGGCGGGAGGCCTGGGGACGTGTAGAAGCAAAGGGTAGGTCCCGGCTGGCGGCGACGACTCCGGGCTGAAGGCGACGCGAAAGGTCCGAGGCGGGGGAGCCGTACCGAGCGAGGCGCAGCATCGCAACTTCCCACAGAAGAGTGGAGACCTGCACGCGAAGGGCGAGGGCCTTGGTCCGAAGGGAGGGAACACAACCCACAAGGTTGACGCAGGGCCCACAGGCCTAGAAGGGTTCCATCAGAGACTGCCAGGCAGGGCCGAAGGGCGCGGGTACCCACAGGAGCACGGTAGAGCTGCGACGTCGCATCAGGGGAGATGGTCAGGAAGGAGCCAAGCCGACACGAACGAAGGATGGCAAGGGCGGAAGGTTCGAAGCCCAGCGGAAGATCCACTAGAGCTGGGAAGGGTTGCCACAAGCACGAGCGCCGGCAGAACACTGGAGGCAGCGAGCGCGAAGGGGAGCGAGAGGCCAGCGAACCGGGAAGCCGAAGGCTAAGACGCCGGCAGGCCAACGGCGAACGCCGGACGCCGAGTCATCCACCGGAGAGGGTCGGGGAGACGCTGGAGGCGAAAGGTGCCGGAAGTGGGGAAGAGGATGTCCCGAGGAGCACAACAGCGCCGAGCACAGGGCGAAGGTCGACAGGGACACTGGAGGGAGTCGAGTGGGCGGGCGACGAACGTCGGGCGCCGCAACTATCCAGGCGACGAGGGAGAGGACGTCGATCCCCACTGCACTGGGTGTACCCCTAGGGGCACCCATCCAAGCGCCAACAGCGCGACGTAGCTTCACTTCGGTGAACAGACGAGAACCGGTGAACGTGGAAGGGCGTAAACAAGAAGGACGATCCCGAAGCAGTGCCTGCGGCTCAAGGAGGGGCCCCGTAGCTGGCTGGGCGACTCAACGAAGGAGTCAGCGAGTTGGGAGGAGGGCCAATGACCGACTAGGGTACCAACAGGCGATAAGGGTCGCGGTGCCCAGGGCTCAAGGAGCGGGGCACGACTTAGACGGAGGGGCCAAAGGCCGAGGCGTCTGCGAACAGGCAACAGGGGTCGCAGTGCACGGGGCTCCTTCACAAGGAGCGGGGCACAACTAGACGGAGAGGCCGAAGGCCGACGCGTCTGCGAAGAGGTGACCGAGGTCGCAGTGCTCGGGACTCCTTCACAAGGAGCGGGGCACGAGTAGACGGAGAGGCCGAAGGCCGAAGTGTCTGCTAACAGGCGACAGGGTCGCAGTGCACGGAGCTCCTTCACAAGGAGCGGGGCACGACTAGACGGAGAGGCCGAAGGCCGACGTGTCTGCTAACAGGCGACAGGGGTCGCAGTGCACGGAGCTCCTTCACACGGAGCGGGGCACGACTAGACGGAGCGGCCGAAGGCCAACGCGTCTGCGAAGAGGTGACAGAGGTCGCAGTGCTCGGGACTCCTTCACAAGGAGCGGGGCACGAGTAGACGGAGAGGCCGAAGGCCGACGTGTCTGCTAACAGGCGACAGGGGTTGCAGTGCACGGAGCTCCTTCACAAGGAGCGGGGCACGACTAGACAGAGAGGCCGAAGGCCGACGTGTCTGCTAACAGGCGACAGGGGTCGTAGTGCACGGAGCTCCTTCACAAGGAGCGGGGCACGACTAGACGGAGAGGCCGAAGGCCGACGCGTCTGTGAAGAGGTGACAGGGGTCGCAGTGCACGGAGCTCCTTCACAAGGAGCGGGGCACGACTAGACGGAGAGGCCGAAGGCCGACGTGTCTGCTAACAGGCGACAGGGGTCGCAGTGCACGGAGCTCCTTCACAAGGAGCGGGGCACGAGTAGACAGAGAGGCCGAAGGCCGACGTGTCTACTAACAGGCGACAGGGGTCGCAGTGCACGGAGCTCCTTCACCAGGAGCGGGGCACGACTTACCAGGGATGCGAGCTGGGTGCTATCCCAAGTCCGAGGGGAGCTTGAACAATCTCACCGTGCTGCAGGAGGTCCCAAGGAAGACGGGCAGTCGCGGGTCGATCCGCGGGGAACACCAGGCTAGAGACCAGGCACCTCCAGTCAAGATGCGCAGCCCGCGCAGCCGATGAGAGTGGCAGCAGGCACCCGGTCGATACTGTGTGGTGGACACCGGGTCACGGGAAGTCGCCGTCCGGGGCAGAGGCGCACTTGGTAACTGCAACATACCCAAACATGAAAGGCGACGGGTGGCGGTTAGCTAACACCGCCAGTTAAAGCTCCGAAGTAACCAGCGAAACTCACCGTGAAATGCGGGAGAAATAAACAGAAGGCCGAGCCAAGCACCACGTCCGGCCCAGCAGGGCGAGACGTAGAAAGCGGCCGGGACTGTACCTTTTCATGGCGGAACGGCAGAGTGACGAAGCCCAAGGCACCGGCCACTAGGTCACTGGAGGTCGCCGTACTGGGGAGCGGCGCACTTGGAAACTGCAACCCAAACCCAAACAAGAAAGGCGACCAGTAGGGGCAACAAACCCCGCTATTTAAGGCTTCGAAATATGAGAGACACGCTAATTCACAGTGAAATTTGGTTATTTATTTGGGTGTAAGGCCGAGCAGGCGGCTAAGGCCATGTCACGGCGGTCACAGTGAAAGCAGAGAGAAGCAACAGTAGCTCGAGCGAAATCCGACGGCCGGCCCAGCCAGGCCAGACGTAGGAAGCGGCCGAGACTCTACCTTTCCAAAGCGGAATGGCCGAGTGACGAAGCACAAAGCACCGGACACTAAGTCACTGGAAGTCGCCGCAGAGGGAAGAGGCGCACTAAGTAACCGCAACCCATACCCCCACAAGAAAGGCGACCGACGGCGGTAAACGAACCCCGCCATTACAAGCTTCGAAATTAAGAAACATGTGAACTGCCAGTGCCGAAATGCGGAGAGAAAAGAACAGCCGCTCGAGCGAAGCCCGACGTCCGGCCCAGCCAGGCGAGACGTAGGAAGCGGTCGAGACTTTACCTGTCCATGGCGAAATGGCGGGGTGACGAAGTACAAACCACCGCGCGACGAAAGCCTAGAAGGTTCCAGGGCCAGCCAACTGCACGAGGCACAGACGAGGGCTAGCAGGGAAGACGGGCCACGTCAGAGCCAGTAGCCGAGGGCTAGGCGAAGGCAGGCTGGAAGGACGGTCGAACCGTACACAGTCTATCCAAGGGTCAGAGGCTCAGGTAAACGCGTGCGAACGCTAACAGCGAAGTAGACAACTGGCTAAAGGAGACACCACCTGGCGCCTGACCGGATGGGCAGGGGAGGCTACTCTCGTCCCTGTCAGGGATCCCCGATAGCTCTCTCGTCCCTTTCAGGGATCCCCGAGAGCCTCCTGGGGGGACCCTTTGGGTCTTAGGCTAAAATTGGTAAGCAAGTAGACTATTTCCAGTTAGTCATGTCATCGGTAATGTGTTTTGAGGAAACAAAGACATTTATTTTCACATATAAAAACTCCGTGAAAACAGGAAATATAAACAGCACGCCAGTATCAACGTGTATGGTCAAGCGTGGCTTGTAGGAATAAAGAGTTAACATGATCTTTTTCTTTATGATTGTCCAGGCGCATATCTAACTTAAACATTCCAAGCCAACATTTTTCTTTTACGCCTCCTTTAGGTGGAGCGCGATGGCGGTAGTCCACTGAATGTTGGAACTTCGTGCGTTCTCTGGTCTAATTCTGATTAACTTTTCGTGTATGCATCCAGTGGTACTATTCACAGTACCGGTGGCTGCATGCACAAGGGGCTTTATTGCACTGGAATCATCTGAGATAACAATACGAGGGTTAATAGTTCCCAGTATCTTCTTTCTAAATGCATTCAGCAAGGTTTTTGATAATGCTGCACAAAAGGACTAACTTTAACCTGTTCAGTGCCGACAAAATCAGAACACCACCCAACTGCAAGAGGTATAGATCCTCATGAGCCCCCGCAGTGGCGGGGGCTCATGAGGATATACGCCTCTTGATGACGCCACTTTGAATCCATGTCCCTGGGACAGCTAGATTTTATTTGGTGTTAAATTAACAAAGAATGCAAACACAGTCTGCGGCATCTGGCACTGAAGGGGTTAATTGTAAACGTTTTAATGTCGTAATATGAATGACTTTGCAGTTCTTCTTCCCCTCCGCTACGGAGAGTTCCCCCGTCGAGCACACAAAATGGCAGTAGCACGCCGGCTTCCGCTACGTTTGCCTACTCGCACTGATTGTGAAAAGAGGGGCAGACAAGTTTAAGTTGAGGCATGACAATATTGAGAACCCGTTGCATTGACGAATTTCAGCAGTCAAAACCCGCCCCGGAGCAAGCAACCTTAAGCTGTATATTGATTTTCACCTTGTCCACAGTCGCACTGGAAGCCGACTTCAAAGTCTGGACACTGTCCGTTCGGCGCCTGCTCGTTGACACAGATGAGGCCAGTGTCAAGGTTACAGGAAGCGCCTGCCGTGGAAAGATGGGCTGGCGTCTTGCTCTGGACTTCTCGGCATCTGATAAAGACGGTTAGATTTCAGTCAGCACGTCAAGGGTCGAATCTGTTATTGTTTTATGCACAACATCAAACATTTCGGGGAGAAAAAGAAATAATTTGTAAGGGGAAGCTCAATAATGGTGTCTTTTAATCTCTCCACTGTCAAAGGACGCAACATTGTGTCTCTGAATGCTGAGCAAATTCAACTCAGGGAACACGGGTATGAATAGGATCAGGAAGAGGGAAATAACCTCATGAGCCCCCGCATTCGCGGGGGCTCATGAGGTTATGTCCCTCTTGCAGTTGGGTGTTGTTCGCATTTCTACGCCAGTGAAGGGATTAACATTGTTCGAAGTAGCTGCTTTGATAGATACAATAAAACATATCATACATAAGGTCTCAAAGGATCTCTCTTTACAGATCAGCAAAAATCATGCTAACAAAGCCGACGTCGACGCGACTGAGGATCTTTTGCTTACTGGAAAATTTTGTGCTAGCGGAGGTTTCTGCATGATCACTTCATTTCACTTCTAGCAAGCTTTGGATGATTCTGGGAACGCCTGTGTCTAACTAGCTCGTGGGCCAAGCGTATACCAAGATATAGCAGGCTTCAGTCCTAGAACCCCCCACAAAAACCTGGCCGGGGTTAGTGTCTATAACCATGATAAAACATTTACACGCTTGGCAGTCAGCTTTTGGGTCTAGATTTCATGACAAAATTAATGAACAGGTCTGTACTGTTCAATTTGCGGAAGAACAACTCCAGGTGCCAATCCAGTTAGCCCTTTTAACTCATTCGAAGGCGCCCCGCATCAATAGCTGCGAAAGTGTCGTATAGCGTTGCCGGAGGCAACGCTATACGACACTTCCGCAGCTATTGATGTGAGTCGCCTTGGAAGAGTCAACAAAAAATATCACCACAGGTGCTGGAATTGATGAACTGACTCATTCGAGACGTGCCGCATTCAGATATGCGGCTTCATGCGGCGTATCTTATGCGGCACGGCTCGAATGAGTTAACCCCCAAGCAAACAACCCAGTGTGCAAAAAGTTCAACGTCTGCCTGGGGAACATTTCTCTCTTAAAAAAGTAAAAATGCATTTTTCTTTAAAAGGTATTTTTTCGAAAAATACTTACCGATGGCATGACAAATGGGAGTGTCTACTACGTGCTCAAATTCTAGCCTACGAACCCGTTGTGTGCACACACAACCCGGGAGGCACTCGGGGAACCCTCCAGAGGGGCCAAGAGTTGTCTCCCGGACCTGCCTATCCGGTTCCGAGTCACCTGACTCGCCAGTCAGATACTAGGCTCACCAGCGGCAAGCGGGGCAGGTGGGAGGGTCCTCCGTGTCATGTCATCGGTAAGTATTTTTCGAAAAAATACCTTTTAAAGAAAAATGCATTTATTTCATCAAAAACATTACCGATGACATGACAAATGGGAGAATCACGAATAGGAGGAGGGTGCCGCCCCGGTACTACCGGAGACCAAGACCGTCCTCCCATTGCTAATTCCCAGGTAACGAGCTAGGTGCGTACCTACGGCGCCTGCAGCGCCGGGAGGGAGTGCTGTGCCACCGTGAGGTCCCCCAACAAGGCGAGGTTGTCTCGCTGTCCCGCCAGATCCCGAAGGTAGAAACGAGCGAAGGTAGATTCTGCTCGCCAGCCCACCGCGGCCACGATGTCCTTGACAGCGCAGTTCCGATCGAATGCGACGCTCGTGGCCATGGCGCGTACTTCGTGTGCGCGGATCTTCAGTCTCTGCGCTACGCTTGGGGAGAGATCCATGTATGCCGATCGTATTACCCAGCGCAGCCAGGAGGAGATCGTCTGGGCTGTGATATCAGTCTTGCCCTGGCGTATGGGCAGGAAGAGGCGGGAGCGCCCTCTACGGGTAACTTTGGTACGGCGCAGGTAGATGCGTAGGGCACGCACGGGATCCTGTCGCCGAGTCTCCGGAGAGCAGGCAGGCCCTCCCAGGAGCCGCAAGGTGATGATCTGTGGAGCAGTTAGGGGCGACCTTGTTTTGGCAATAAAGCTGGGGTCCGTTAAGAGCTGCACGGAGCGATCTGCCCTGAACTGGAGGCAGTCTGGGCGGGTAGAAAGAGCGTGTAGCTCGCTAACTCTGGACGCGGTGGCCAAGGCTAGCAGGAAGCAGGTCTTGCGTGTCACATTTGCCAGAGGGGCTAGAGCGAGTGGCTCGAACTGGGAAGAATTCAGCCACGTCAGGACCCAAGGTAGGTCCCAGCGAGGAACGAGAGAACGCTGAGTCGGACGTTGGAGGCTGAAGCTGGACATGAGGTCGGAGAGGTCCTTACAGGCGCCGGGGTCTGGAAGGCCGAGATGACGGTACGTGTCTGCGACCATGGATAAGTATCCCCTGATGGTGATGGGCGCCAAACCTTGGACCTCGAAGAGCCATAGGAGAAAGTCCGCTAGCTGTGGGTTAGTCAGTCCGGTGGGTAGGAGGCGACGGGCGTCGCACCAGGCACACAAGACGCGCCACTTCCCTTCGTAAACACGCCGGGTGGAAGGCTTGCGGGCTGCAGCGATTGCCTCCACTGCTGCACCAGAGAAGCCTCGAGCGGTGAGGGCGCGCTGCACAACCTCCAGGCGTGAAGAGACAGGCGTTCGGGACAAGGGTGGAAGAGAGCCTGCCTGGGCTGCTTGAGCATGGAACGGGGCGTGGGAAGGCGCAGGGGAGGAGAGGTGGCGAGGTTGAGTAGGTCGGTGGTCCAGGACCGGGCCCAAGCCAGCGGGGCGACCAGAAGCAGGACTGCGTTGCTCCCTCGAAGTTTGTGGAGGACCTTGGGAATGAGGACTGTTGGGGGGTACGCGTAAGCGATGAGGCCGTCCCAAGGAATCGAGAGGGCATCGACTGCCCAGGCCAGCGGGTCTGGAATCGGGGAGACGAAGAGGGGAAGCTGGCGGTTCCACCTCGTAGCAAAGAGGTCGATTAAGGGAGTCTCCCAACGGGCGCAGATCATCTGGAAGATATCTGGGCGCAACGTCCATTCTGTGTGGAGCAACTGGCCGCGGCGAGAGAGCGAGTCCGCCAACACATTCAAGTGGCCAGGAATGTGTCGTGCGAGGAGTGTAATGTCGCGTTCCTCGGCCCAGCGCATCAAACGGAAGAGGAGCATACAGAGGTCGGGAGATCGGGTGCCCCCCTGTCTCTGGATGTAGGCCACCACCGTCGAGTTGTCGGAGAGGACGAGAAGCCGCTGGTTCCTGAGCTGGTTCTCCCAAACGAAGAGGGCTTGCCAGACTGCCTGCAGCTCTAACCAATTGCTGTGCTTGTCCGCAAACTCCGGGGGCCAGAGGCCGGAAGCCGAGGAGAATTGAGGGAGCAGGTGGGCTCCCCACCCCGAGAGGCTCGCGTCGACACACAGGGAGAGGTGCGGGGGAGGGGAGGACAAAGGGACTCCCGAAGCCAACCAAGCCGTGTCGGTCCAGCGTAGAAGGTGAGGGCGAACCAGGGGGGAAACCGGGACCAGGTGGGTAAGGTCGCCAGAAGAGGGTCTCCAGAGAAGCAGGAGGTGCAGCTGAAGGGGGCGGGCGTAGAGGCGACCCAGGGGGAGAAGGTCCGCCGCTGCATTGATCAGTCCGAGGAGTTGAAGCCAAACTCGGGCGGGAGCTGCTTCCTGCTGAGCTAGCTGGTTGGCGAAGGTGGCCAACTTCCGAATCCGGGGATCCGGGAGGCGAACAACGTTGAGATCGGTGGCAAAATCCATTCCGAGATGAATGAAGCGGCGCGAGGGCGTGAGATCTGACTTCCCGACGTTGAGGAGGAACCCCAGTCGCGACAGCAGACGCATCAGTGTATCCCTGTCCTCTTCCAAGACGGACTCGACGTGGTTCCTCAGGAAGAGATCGTCGAGGTAGTTGGACATAGGGCTGAGAGACGACTGCCGTGCCTTGGCCATAACTGCATCCATCAAGCGGGTGAAGACCCAGGGGCTGAGGTTGAGGCCGAAGGGTAGGGCTCGAAACTGGTAAACGGTTCCATCGAACGCGAAGCGCAGATACCTCTGGGCGGCCGGATGTATGGGTACGTGTAGGTAAGCGTCGGAGAGATCCAGGCTGACGGCGTAATCCATGGGTCGCACCGCGGTACGCAGGGCTCGGGCCGTCTCCATGTGGAAGGAAGGAGCCACGATGAAGCGATTTAGGGCTGAGAGGTCGATCACTGGGCGCCACTTGCCGCCAGGCTTGGGGACGACGAAAAGTCTGCTGTAAAATCCCAGCGAGTCTGCGCGGCGCACAACCTCTGTGGCATCCTTCCTCAAGAGAGAGTCGACTTCCCCCCGTAGGGCGCACTCCTTGAGCGGGTCTGCGGGGATCTCGGTCCACAGCGGAGTCGTACGCAGAGGAGGAGGGGAACGAAAGGAGATCCGTAGGCCGCCGGAAACAGTGTCTAAAATCCACGGGTCTTCTGGAATCAGTAATCGCCACTCGTCGCTGAAGAGGGCGAGCCTGCCGCCGACTGGAGGACCCGAGACGGCCGGCGGAGGCGGAGGAGGGGAGGAGTCACTGAGCCCGCCCGCGCCCAGGGCGAGACGGGTCCAAGCGGGGGCGGGGGCGTTAGCTTGGCCGGGGCGACCGAAGGCGGGGCGACGGCGACGCAGGGACTGCAGCTGGGTTGTTGACGTCGGGGCGACGGGTCTGGAGATCCGCAGGGGGCGACCCACGGCCTTGCGGGCTGCCTGAAAGCGCCGAGGAACAGACTTGGGAGGCCACCTGTCCGCATTGGAATCCTTGACGGCTTGCCAGGTGTCACCAAAGAGAAGGGGTCCCCCGAGGGGGGCCCGACGCAGCTGGGTCTTCAGGTCGGCAGGCATTCCCCGGCAGGCCTGCAGGACAGCGTCGCGGCGGAGTAAATCACAATTGGCGGCTGCAGCCATAGCGTTGACCGAAGAGTGATACGCGGCGCGGCTGGCCGCTTCAGCGAGGACGAGGAGGTCGCCAAGAAGAGGGGTCAGGGACGGGTGCCACGAATCTTCCACGCGCCGGAGGAAGGCTTGCGTAAGGAGCTCCATGAAGCCGGCGCAGGCCAAGGAATTCCTGACAAGCGAAGCCGTCTTGTCCAAACCCGCGGGGAGCGCGCGTCTGAGTGCAGAGGCCCCACCCGCCTGAACCACGGCGGCTGGATCCACCGGAGGGAGAGGGCAGAGGAAGGCCTGGGAATGGCCGGCGTACCACTGCTGGCGGAAGTACATATCTAGGTCCGGAGGCCATCTGTGGTCCGAGAAGAAATTACTGTCTCTTGAGTCAGACAACAGGTGGGCCGAGAACACATCCCGAAGCTCACGAAAGGAGGGGGGCTGAGGGAGAGTCTTGAACTTCTTTACCTGTCTACCCGCGTCGACGAAGGCAGAAGGCTTCCTCTTCAGGGGGGGGGATGGAGGGCAGTCCGCTGCCGGAAGCGTGGCGGAGATGAGGCGAGCGACCTCGTCGAGGGCCAGAAGAACCTCTGTGCGGGAGGAGGCCGGTAACCCGTGGGCTGTCGACGCATCCGAAGGAGAGAGCGGCGAAGGAGAGCGGCTGAGACCTCCGAGGAGAACTGAGATGGAATCATCAGGGAGAAGACTCAACGAATCGTCGTCCACGCCGCCGAGAGCCGTCGAAGAGGGACGGCGACCGTGACTCCGAGAGCGAGCAGCTCGACGAGGACGAGGGGAGCCATAAGGCGCCGAAGCACGCGGGGGAGAGCGACGTCCGCGACGGCGACGCGACGCACTAGAGGAGCGGGAACGGCGGCGGCGACCAGACGAGCGACTACGAGCTGGAGACCGTGATCCTCGGGAACGAGGAGGAAGGAAGGAGGCTGGGCGAGGGGAAGGGGAACGGGCGGGACGAGGCAGACGGCGGGGAACGTGGGACGAACGCCGCGAAGAGGTAGAGCGCGAAGGTCCATGGTCCAGATGACGAGAAGAATCCCGAACTTCACAACGCTCACACGAAGGAGCGCGAGAGTGGTGTTCCGACTTCGATCGCAAGGAGGAACTGGACACAGGTAGTGGTGTGGTGAGTGTGCGCGAATGTCTCCGCGAGCTGGACTCTGTGGCGAGGCGGGCTCGCAGCGGCCGAGGGGGATCCAAGGCCTTCCTAGGAGACGAGTGGGGACCGGTTGACCATGGACGGCGCGAGGCACGTCTCTCCGAACTGACCTCTGTCTCGAGATGGGTTCTCTGCCTGTCGTAAGGCTTGGTCCAAGCGCGTTCCCTCCTGGGAAGCCGCGCCTCGAACTCCCGACTCCGCACACTACCTTGCTGTGTCCGCTGTGGAGATCTTTCCAGACTGGGGCCATCGGGTGCAAGAGCGGTCGGTGTGTCTGAGATGACAGCCGGCACTTCCGCAGGTCTTGCAACAGGCACAGGTGTCGGGCGTTCACGCCGGTAGAAGCTCCAAAGTTGGGCCCAGCGGAGCTCCGGCCAGACGGCGCAAACGTCACAAGAACGCTCAGATGTACAGCCGACACACGGCAGGCAGACCTTGTGCGAATCCGAGGGCCACTGGAAACCTCCACACTGCGTGCAGGTCATCAGGAGGGCACTGCAACACACCAAACAAACAACGTGCCGGTACGTGGTCGAGACCAACAGGGCTCGTCCTACCAAGGGGAACCGTACCGAACGATATGGACAAACGGGCTGTGCCCCCAGGCTATACTGTTATAGCGCCCGAAGCTAAGCTTGCGTCTTTAGAACAAAGCCTACCCCAGCCAGGCTGGAGAGGAATGTGCGCCAAACAACAATAGGTTTAGTTTAGTTTAGTTATTTGGGTTTAACGCCGCGCAGGCGACTAAGGGACGAAAGGCCGTGCCCCCCGGCAATAATGCTGTAGCGCTCTAAGCTAAGAGTGCGCTCTCGAAACAAGCATACCCCAGCCAGGCCGGAGATGCAACATGAGCCACGCGCCGCAGCTGGTTTAACAATGCTCCCCGAAGGCTACCAGGGGAAGCCAGTAATTTCACCCCAAAGGGGAAAGGCGAGGGCACCAGGGCCCCGCCGAGCTAAGAGTCCCCGCTCAACGAAACCTAACAACACGAACAAGGTAGAGTCCAAAGGCACAGGCCGGTACCCCGCCCGGGGACCGGCTTCGGGCCCAACTAACTATCCTACCTCTCTGCCGAAGCGGTAGCGGGAGAAGAGACGTCCATGTCGCCACCGGCGAAATGGCGGGAACCAGCAGGTCCGCCAAGCGAAGCCAACCAAGGAGGACGCCAAGCGAAGAAGCGCCAGCGAAGCTGCAGCGAAGCAAGAAGCGAAGCAGAAGCGAAGCAACAGGCGAAGCCAAAGTCACGGCGAACTCGAGCACCAAGACCGACCGGTCGAAGGGAGCGCGAGGCTAGAACACGTCCGAAGGTCGTGAGCCTACGTAGCTGACTGGCGAGTCAGGTGACTCGGAACCGGATAGGCAGGTCCGGGAGACAACTCTTGGCCCCTCTGGAGGGTTCCCCGAGTGCCTCCCGGGTTGTGTGTGCACACAACGGGTTCGTAGGCTAGAATTTGAGCACGTAGTAGACACTCCCATTTGTCATGTCATCGGTAATGTTTTTGATGAAATAAATCACCTGATGGCGGTGGGCTTGGCGCAGAAGCTGGACCACAGTCGGACTTCCGGCAGGGTCTCATAGTCACCTTCACCTTCCACCTCGTAGACACGTGGCACGGTGGGCTTGTCTGTGTTGATCCAATCAGTCCAGCCCTGGGTGCAAGAGAACGGCATTCGCGAGGCGGGCACTTCCGTTGTCACTCCACCTGAGTTTCGGCAAGAAAGAATATGGAAAGCATGTATTTAACCCCTTTATTGCAGGAACACAACGAGCATAGCGCAAGTGCAAGAGGCATAGATCCTCATGAGCCCCCGCAGTTACGGGGAGTCATGAGGATCTATGCCTCTTGCCGACCGCATACGGGATGAAATTCTATTGCGCTTAATAAACAAAGATAGATATCAAATCTACGTCCATTGACAGCAAAGGGGTTAAAATTTGTATTAAAAAAAAGAAAGAACCAAGTCTGGCACGCACAGTCATGAAGAGGGGGAGAGGGGGCCACAGTCAAAGCTCAAGGTAATCAATGATGAGGGTGGGGTTAGGAGCGAAGACAAACGTCTTTTCCTCCCAAAATATGTCTCCCAAATTTATTTGTCCGAAAAAATAAGGCGGGGTGGTGGGGGAGGGGGGCGGGCTCTAACTTTGTACCTGGTGGGGTGACTGTGGGTCTGCTTTGGCCTCCTGGGCTGGGGGAGGGCGTGGTGGCTCCACTAGGCGTTACCTCAGGCGGGGAGCTGAAGGTCTCACCGGTCGATGTGGGTACACCTCCACCTGAAAATACACGTTTGTTAGCTGATACCTTTCTTGACTGTGATGATCAAAAGCAATTAACCCCTTTGTACAGGTGTTAAGACACCATCATGAATACCACAAGTGTGAAGACACAATCCTGAATAACACAATTGTGAATATATACTGAGGAGCAAAAGAAATACGACATCATTCGAGTCATCGGAAAAACTGAAGTGTTTCCGATGACTCGAATGATGTCGCATTTCTTTTGCTCGTCAGTGTAAGTGTCTACGATAACCCGAATGAGGTCGCATTTCTTTTGCTCGTCAGTGTAAGTGTCTACGATAACCCGAATGAGGTCGCATTTCTTTTGCTCGTCAGTATAAGTGTCTACGATAACCCGAATGAGGTCGCATTTCTTTTGCTCGTCAGTGTAAGTGTCTACGATAACCCGAATGAGGTCGCATTTCTTTTGCTCGTCGGTATAAATAGTAAACTAAGAACCACATCAAAAACTTTGAGTTTGTTGTTTAGTTACAAAAGACTCAGTTAAAATCCACCTTTTGGTTGCTCTCAGATCAGAATTAGGTCACATAAGGCTCCAGTTTGACACGACTGGTATGTAGTGTCCCTTGAAAGTGAGGACAGAACATAATAATACAAGATCAAGTAAGATCATAACACAGGATCATACGAGTTGTCTTCTCTGGGCAAGTAATCCAAGAAATGTATCAATCTCGTGTAGTTTTTCCAGGCCTTAGTC
Source organism: Semisulcospira habei (assembly GCA_036245525.1). NCBI lineage: Eukaryota > Metazoa > Mollusca > Gastropoda > Semisulcospiridae > Semisulcospira > Semisulcospira habei. Next base: position 320,068,909 of record BTPG01000002.1, read on the forward strand.
TTATTCAGGGGGTAACCTCTCTTTACTCACAGTTGCAGGAAAGGCGCAGCTCATAGTCTTTGCACATCGTCCCTTGAGCCTGGTCCATGTGACGACACACTAGACCTTCCGGCAGACTACATGTGACCTGCTGACCAGAGCTTTGCGCACGCGTATTTTCGCCCACCACTCGGCACTCGATTGACTCCATGTCCGCTTCCGGGCAGAAGGAATAGCGCAAGCGCAGTGAGGACAAGGTCTCCAAGTCGCCGACGTTGGATAAAGTGGGTGTGTAGGAAGACATCCAGGGTGTCCAGCCTAGTTTCACAGAAAGTCAGTATTAACCAATATCATACCGAGGCTAAAAGCTTCAAATTTGTACACTGCCATAATTATGTCAGCTACATCATAGTACTTACATATAAGGATATAGACCAAAGGCTTTAGTTCAAGGGTGGTGCCAGAATAGCTATTCAGGCACTACCCTTGAACTATTTTAGTCAAACTTATTTCACACACTGGTGTATTCTGAATGATAAGGGTTAAGAGATTGATTGATAGTACATTGCTTAACGTCCCGACAGCAACAAGGCTTTCTCAGAACTAAGGGTTAAGAGACTGAAACATTGACCGAGTAACGCATTTTCTTTCTACTTGTCCATGAGTATTAACACATTGTACCCTAATGCCAAAATCCCCAGATTTTGCAGTTGTCCTCTGAAGACTGCATTACACTCCAAAGACAGATCGACCATGATAGTTCAAGGGTGGTGCCACAATACCTTGGCGCCCATAGGCGCCAAGCTATTCTGGCACCACCCTTGAACTATCATGGTCGAAACATATCTAGAAAGGCGTGTCTGGGTTAAAGGACTTAATGTTACGTGGTTATTTGAAAAGATTATCAGCAAGTAGGTAAGAAAAAGAGTTAAAGTATAGGTATGTCCCTGGTAAAAGAATATATATTTTAAATATTTGTAATGCTCGTGATCTTCAATAAATTATAAATAAGGAATTAAATGATATTTGACTATCGACATAATTATGATGTCATGTGACTGAAGACATGCTGAATGATAAGATCAGCCAAACAGACAACCAACCAACCAACCAACCAATCAGTCAGCGTAAACAATGAACAGACGAAATCCACCTTGCGTGCATCGTGGAGGCATTGGTGTCCCCGTGGTGACACTTCCTGTGACCGGTCTAGGCGTCGAACCTACGCTGGGCGTCACTGTGTACGTAAACGACGTCACATTTCCTGGCGTCACAGGCGGCACTGACGTCCCAAAAGATGACGCGGTGTACAGGTTGGTGGTGGGGGTGTGGGAGGGGCCTGGGGAGGAGCCAGGGGCGGGCGTTAGGGTGGGTCCGTGGGTGGGGGTGGGGGCGAGAGTGCGTCCCCCAATGGGCGTGGTGGCTGAAGTCGAGACGGTGATGGGTCGGGCTGGGGTGACGTGCGTGCAGTAGCCAAAGCTGATGTGCTCGATCTGACCTCCGTGGCAGTTGCTGAAAATGTCAGCAGCGAAAAGGTCAAACTTACTTTGATCGTGTAACTGCCTTGACAAACATGTAACATCTTCACTGCCAACAGACGCATATTCAAGGGTAGTGCCAGATTAGCTTGGCGCCTGAAGGCGCCAAGCTAATCTGGCACTACCCTTGAATTATCATGGTGCTCTAAATTACTGCTAACAATCAATCAAGATCTCCCGGCCGTCAAAGGAACGTGGACACAAAGTGGTTTCAGCAAGAGGCATAGATCCTCATAAGTCCAGGCAGTTGCGGGGGCTCATGAGTATCTATACCTCTTGCACTTGGATGGTGTCTATTTCCTTGGCATTGAAGGGGTTTATGGAACCAACTTTGGCTGGCAAGATCCACAACAACAAAAAAATTAACTCATTTTAGGAAGATTACAAATTAAAGTAGGTAAAAGCACTGACAGGGGAGAGAAGTGTGCATGATCGACCATGATATCCCACTGGTCCAGCCCCTTGGTGCATGGAAATTTAAATTTAGATCCCCCAAGGGGGTCCAGATGTTTAGCCGGTATGGACAGCTTTTTCGGTCTTGGCGACCTCGTCAGCACACCATTCGGGTTACTGGTGGAAGGCAGGAACTTTTGCCTACCTGCAAAGACAGCCACATTTTACTGTGGTGTCTGCAGGGGCATACATTCCATGCCTCCACCTAGAGCTAAATTTCCATGCACCCTAAGAGAGAACCTACTAAAAGGGGGGAAGGGTTGCAGTCGATATTGTAGTAATAAATGAAAAGAAAAGGGGAGTCTGCCAGTGCTAATATTTTAGGAAGATTACAAATTAAAGTAGGTAAAAGTACTGTCAGGGGAGAGAAGTGTGCATGATCGACCAGTGATCATAGATCTACTTTGGTCAAAGCACAACAACAACAACAAAAAACAAAAAAAAGGAAAGAGGGGGTGCGCTAAGAAAGTGACTGGAAGCAATGCATATGGTATCACATATCCAACTGTTTCAGCCCCTTCGAGGGGGGGGGGGGGGGGGGGGGGCGGGGTGCCTTCCACTCATATGCATTGCTTCCAGTCAATTTCTTAGCGCACCCACTCTTTCCTATTTTTTTTTTTTTTTGTGTGTGTGTGCCTTGACGAAAAGTAGATCTATGATCACTGGTCGATCATGCACACTTCTCGCCCCTGACAGTGCTTTTACATACTTTAATGTGTAATCTTCCTAAAATATTAGTACTGGCAGTCTCCCCTTTTCTTTTCATATTAACTCATTGTACCCGAGGTACGAAATACCCACATTTAGGAGTTATCCTCTGAGGACTGCATTACATTTCATTTCAGGAGTCAGATCGATCACGATAGTTCAAGGGTGGTGTCAGATCGATCACGATAGTTCAAGGGTGGTGGCAGAATAGCTTGGCGCCTATAGGCGCCAAGCTATTCTGCCAGCACCCTTGAACTATCATGGTCGAGCCATATCTTGCTGTGGTGTGTCGCGGGCAGAATGAGTTAAGAAGTTACTATAGACCGCTACAGCCTTACAGCCTTCAGCTGGCTTAGTCTCCGTATTTGCACCAGCATCCAAAGTACTTCTTTAAAGTACCATTACGGATAAATCTGAAGACACATTTCAGCACCATTTGTGTTTCTTATGCCTTGTCGACACACCTAATGAACTTTAACAGCAGTTGGGACACGCAGCAAAGGCACTCGAAAAATCGCACTTATTTATTCTGCGTTACCGTTAGCGTGTCAGTTCTATTTTTAGCTGTTTCTCGCACTGATAGCGTTGTATTTTTAGAATGGAGTGGAGTCATTGTCAAGTTACTTGATATAAAGACGAAGTGTGCTGAACTGGATTCTCCTGTGTCTAAATAAACCATAGCTAGACCTGTGTGTATCGTTTCGTAACCATCTGTTACAGAAGTATATCTTTGAACAGTTACAGCGGTACAGCCTTTAATAAATGTGTGTTGGTTTGTGGATTAAACTGTAAAAGTATAGACTAGGTCAAAATCTCAGACCAAGAAGCAAGTCATGAGATCTCTTGCTGCTATGGTTTCCATTTTTTTAAAAAAATTGCTGACAGGATTTCTTTGTTGTTTTGTTGTTGTTGTTTAGTTTTGGGTTTTTTTTTTTGCACTCAGGCACCGTATAGGAACTACAACGGTCATGCTGCTGTCAAATACTTGCATGACTGCTGTTCAGATTATTCTAGATAGGCGGCTACGCACCCCCCCCCCCCTCCCCTTCCCCCCCCCTCCCTCCACACCCATCCCAACTGTCTATAACCAACAACATACATACAGTCTATTAGAGCCAGCAAAATAATTACTTATGACTTAACTCTTTCAGCCCGGCGCACGTATTTCAGAAATTTTGGAGGCGTCATCAAAGTTGCTGGAGATGGATCGACCTTGATAATTCAAGGGCAGTGCGAGATTAGCTTGGCGCCAACAGGCGCCAAGGTAATCTGGCACTACCCTTGAATTATCAAGGTCGATCCATCTCCTGCTGTGGTGCGTCAAGGCTGAATGGGATAATAAATCAATATGTATTTAATTAAAACGTATTTATTTACTTATTTATTATGAATGAATAAACAAACGGACAAACAAATTACCAGATCTCGCAGTGCTGGTTGCACACAGAGCTGTCTTCCACTCTCTCTCCGTCTCTGTACAACTTGCCGTTCACCTCGCAAGCCGGGGTCTCACACAGGGGCTCAGGGATGCAGATCACTGGCGGGGTCAGACTGTCATACACCTGACCTACAACATTTAAATAATAAAATGATTGATTGATTGATTGATTGATTACATTGCTTAACGTAAAGACAGCAACAAGGCTTTCTCAGGACGTGCCTGCACTGCTTGTGAAAAAAAAAAAAAAAAAAATATTGAATGTATGTCGCCAGCCGGTCTAATACGTTAAATAAACCTACGACATGGGGCCTAAATAAAGCTAAGACCATTTAGCAACACATATCCAATATCAAGAGCTACAGGCAGCGCAGACAGTAGGGAGAGTTTAAAAAAGGCAAATGCAGGTGAATGGACCAAGGGTAGATAGAAACACATGCCCCAGAATACAGAAGAAACCCCACCCTGTGGGGCTGACCAGGGTGACCCTGGGAACTAAAAAGTAGTTACCCCACCCAAGTCCCCCAGGGCAGAACCGGGTGGGGGTAAATAATAAAATGAAAGTAGGCGTTTGTTCCCGACCAAAACATTAGTGTGGCATACAGACTCTTGATCTTAAGTTAATAAAACACACTTTACGTGTTGACTTTAGGATCCGTCAATCACTGCTTCTGTCAAAATGGTTAAATCTGCAAAAGTCAATGAACGACCCCCTGAAGATGTCGTCAATGGAAAAAGGATATAAGTCGGTCAGCAAGAGGCATAGATCCTCAAGAGCCCCCTCAACTGCGGGGGCTCTTGAGGATCTATGCCTCTTGCATTTGGGCGTGTTCGATGTGTGCCGATTGTAAAGAGGTTAAAATTAATCCAGGCAGTATGATCAAATTGGTGTAGACCCCAAAAGGGAGAAGGAGGGCAATGAGACTGTACCTTCTGGGCAGGGGTGAAGGTCGCAGCCCTCTGAGCACGTGCTACCCGCGGCATGACACTCAGCGAGAACTTGTGTGTACACCAAGCGGTTGAGGCAGGTTTTGGGGGGACACCCGGTGATGCAGGGGTTGTAGGTCTGGCAGTCCTCACATTCCATGGCTGTAATGTCACAATAATAATAATAATAATAATAATAATAATAATAATAAACAAATAATCATAATTATATATGAATAACAACAACATTTTGAAAAATGATACTCACCACACAGTCCGTTTTTGCGCCATTTGATTTGGACCCCCTTGGTGGCGCAAATGTGGGCGTACGCGGCAATGGCGGTGCACATGCACTCACAGTCGCCACCTTGATCACACGCGCATGCGTCGAACACGCACCTGTTCCAAAAAACAAATTACTTTACCATTTGCAAATTCCCGATTTTATTAAGTATCCGTAGACAAGCCCACCGCTCCTCGGGATTCAGCGCGATATAAATGCTCTTTATTATTAAATCCTCCTCTGCAAACAAAAGAACAACAATAAACGCATCCATAAATCTAACAACAACAACAAAAAAACACTTTTGCAACATTAACCCATTTAGCCCCGAGTCCCTACAGCAAGGGATGGATTGACCATGATCATTTAAGGGTAGTGCCAGATGAGCTTGGCGCCTCATCTGGCACTACCCTTGAATTATCATGGTCAATCCATCTCCTGCAGCTGGTACATAGTCGTTAGGTAACACCTCCAAATTTTGGGAAATGGCCGGGGCCCTGGGGTTAAATGTGTTAAACATACCTGCTGCGTATTCCCTGCGTAATCCATATCCATGCTTGCATGGTGTAAAATTCATACACTACAGCCGGGCCTCTCACGGTTATTGGTGCCAAGCTATTCTGGCACCACCCTTTAACTATCATGGTGGACCGGTCTCCTGGCCTGTAAAGTCGCCTTCAGAGTACAACTACAAGATTTGGGCACCGATGCTCGTATGGACGCAATGTGCTAAACAGAAGGTCAGCAAAGAAACGTACTTTTCCATGTATTTGGCGTAGGGTTCCACGGCGTGACACGGCCGGAAGAGGTCTGATGCCAGCACGCCGCACTTCTTTTGCGCCAACGGCTTCCGGTGTGGCGCGAGCGCGCACGTGTCCTCTACTTCCTTTGAGTCTGCGCAGTAGGCGTGCATCTTCCAGCTATCGCCAAACGTGGTGGCGCGGACGGCCGGCGGTCCGCCTTGGGGTGTGGTGAAGTCGTCCTTCTGGTCGCCGTTGAAGTTGCCGCAAAGGCCTTGTACCTGAGAAGACAAGCAGCCTGTGGTTGACTCATCCCAATAATGCCTGACAAACTTTACATGTGCACTGTACGATGCACAAGTATAATTAAGCCTTTAGGCTGTCGGTAGAGGTTTATGTCGGGATGATTCCTGCCGGAATCACTCACGACAAAAACCGCTATCGACAGCAAAAGGGTTAACAAGCTTCGAGTTTGCACCGCGTACTTGTCCACTGCTTTTGTTTTTCTTCTAAACAGATCACACTGAGTTCATCTTTTGAAAACGAGCCAACTGCAAGAGACTATGAGCCCCCGCAGGGGGGGGGGGGGGCGGGGGGGGGGGGGGGGTTGGAGGAGGAGGGGGGGGGGGGGGAGAGACCAGATGAGACAAAACTAAACGAGACGAAGTGAGACAAATGAATAATTAGTCACCTCCTGCTCAACAAAATGTCATGTGACCAATAAGGACGACGATCTCGTAGTGGCGAACGATTGGAAATATTATTTCTAAAGCACCATAACATGAATATCTGAATACGTGTAATAAATTCTGCGTTACCTGGCCACGGAGGTGCGTGGCTAGCTTGATGTAGACCCGCGTTCCCTGGTCCCACTGCAGGGACAGACCGAAGGGGGTATCGGTGTGAACAAAACGTCCGATTGTCCGCACTTTAATGGGGGATCCAGGTTCCTCTGTCACCGGAAGACCTCGCACCATCTGAACGCTGTAGAACGATGCGGTTCCTGTGCAGACAAAAATGACCATGAAAATCTTGACACACCGGCTGAGCCCTAGCCGCGTCACGATTCCAGTAACAGAAAGTTAATTGTCCTCTAAAGATTACATTTGGATGAGAATGTAGTTTAACCGTAGTAGTTCAAGGGTGGTGCCAGGACAGCTTGGCGCCAACAGGCGCCAAGCTATTCTGGTACCACCCTTAAACTGTCATGGTCGATCCTAACTTCCTGAAGTGTCTTTTCGTGTGTTTAGACATGCCTACTGTGCTGATAACCGGTAAATTTTCTTTCAAACATTGTACGTCTCTTTCGCGGTTCAATACACCGGAATATTTGTTTACAAACACGTGATCACTTAAAGAATTGAAGCATGGTACCAGGTTCGCCGATAGAGAGTTCCACCATCTTGGAGCACTTGACCCCGCTCGTGCCGCACGCCACGTTCTCTGTGGTGACGAGGAAGGACTGGTTGCCGCTGTGACGTGATCGAACCAGTACGTAGTCGCATGACCCCTGGAGAAATTAAAAAAATATTTTTCTTCCGTTTGTTTTTCGTCTGTTATGATTTGGTAAAACCAGGTATGCCCATTATTGTGAAAAAGTGAGTTTTCGTTGTAATACAACTGCCGTGATTTTCCTTATTTTATTTACTGATGTGAATTGAGACTTTCAAACACCTTTTTATGCTCCAGTGATTGGCACAGAGATAAATAACACACACATATCCACTGATTTTGATCAGGTAAATATGGCCGCTAACCTAACAATAAACAATTTGTATGTTCATGTTTGTCAGTAGGTCATGTTGATTATTTAGGTGCCTTTGACAAACGAAAAGCGTAGGTCAAGACTAAACAGGCCAGACTGATTTTCATTTACACGGATCCTGAGGGGGGGGGGGGGGGAAGGGAGGGGGGGGCGCTCGTCAGTCAGTCCGTGTAGTGTCACAGTCAGTCACTGAGTTTCCATATCACAGTGCTTTTAGTCAGTCTTTTTCAGTTCCCGAGGCTTCAGGCTCCGTCAAGGCCGGCTTTATCGTTGGAAGGATTGTGTGTTTCTTCCACTACATAGTCATGAGTCGGTTTCGCTAAGCCGCGGGGTGATTCAGTAGCGGAGTTCTGTTCCCAGGCAAGGTGCGCCGCTCAGTATAGGGCTCGTCACAGTGATTTCCCATATGGCGCGTTGCCTCATGCTAGCAGCGTCGGGGCATAAGCCGCCATCTTAAGAGCGGGATAGAATAGACATCAGATAGTAGCGAAGAAGTGTTTCAACACGTTTTTCTTCATGTTTCTTCCTCTTTGGAAACAAACAAAAACAGATTCTGGTTAGCGGTTTCCTACGTGATGGCAAGACTTTCCTGATCGTCCTGACAGCGGATTTCCGGCCGCCGACCGCTGAGTCATCGCCGCTTATCCTCTCAAAGATCACTGAGTCGGCATAGTGAGTGGCCGCCGGCGGCGCGGCCGTGGTGACCGTGACTGACGTCAGCTTCCCGAGCCCTATGCGGCCGGATAGCGGCGGCGCCGGCACCGCCGGCTTAGTGGGCTGGTGCTGGCCTAACGGTTCACTCAGCGGTCATGAAGCGGCAACTCAGTGACCCGGCCCAGATCAAAGTCATCAGTAGTTCATTAGGACTTTGCCGGGTATCATGTGACAGTTTCGCTATTTAAGTTATCCCCCCCCCCCTCCCCCACCGGCCCCATTTATCTCTATATTTGCCTGCAGACGGTGTTGCCGGCTCAGTGCCGTTTCATCACAGGGAGAGAGAATGGAAGTCCGGCCTGCCAAGAAGTTTATTGTTGTGCCCCGGCCCGGCAAACGGACTCCGCCGCCGGATTGACGCAATCAGTCGAAGTCAGTCAGGGGCACAAAACTCTCAGCAGTAAAAGTTTCTATTCCAATCCCTGTGGTATCTTCAAGGGAGATGACCCACAGTATCCAAGATGTCTGCGCCCATGAAACACGTTCCTTAAACTGGACGGTTCATCAGCACAGTGTCAAGCGCAAATTACAGGGACTTTTAACCAGTGATCCACTGATTCCCTCAGCAGAAGTTTCACTCCGGCTGACAAACAAGAAAAGTTGATCCCGAAGAGTGTCGGTAGAGAAAGACCGATAGGAAATCGTGTGTTGACTGATGTTGAGGCGACTGCTTGGTGTTATCACCAAGAAACTGAAAGACGTGACTATGTCCGAAGTTCGAGCTTCATCGCCTCTTATTCCTAAGGTCTGCAAATTTCTTGAATTTTTAATTGTTTGTCAGCCTTACATTTTAAAGGGATTTGCTCCATGGCGAGCTTTGCTAAAATTCGCTGACACGGTGTTATCAATGTTGTCTTGCATCAACTAAACTTTTCACAGTCTGTGTGAACAGAAACACATACTATAGATTTTCCGCTACTTTTTGCGTGTAATGGAAGGACCTCAACAAAGGAGAACTGAGTAGAAAAGTCTTTCAGTTAACAACATTCAAACTTAATAATTTATGTTAGTCCTTTTGTCCAGCACTATTGTAATTTACATTTTAACTCATTCAGCCCAACGGCCGTATTTCCCAAATTTGGGAGGCGTCATCTAACTACTATGCACCAGACGATGGCGATGCAGGCGATGGATCAACCATGATAATTCAAGGGTAGTGCCAGATTAGCTTGGCGCCGATATAATTCAAGGGTAGTATCAGATTAGCTTGGCGCCGATAGGCGCCAAGCTAATCTGGCACTACCCTTGAATTATCATGGTCGACCAATCTCCTGCTGTACTGCGTCATGGCTGAATGGATTAATGTAATGTAAGACATACACAAGAACATCTATAAAAATTAAAATAGATATTGCAATCTGTTAATCCGTTACTGCCTGGAAGAGGTTGTTTTAAAGTTAATAAAAGTGGTATAATTTAAATGGTTTACACAGTGAGTCTATGATTGAAATCCGCAAATTTGTTTTTGTCCTTTAAAGTGTACAACAGTTCAGGAGACAGACGTAACTTTATAGCTCCAAGGTGGGGCCAAAGTAGCTTGGCGACTCTAGGCACCAAGCTGTTCTGGCACCACCCTTGAATGATCATGGTCCTTCTCTGTTCTATGAGAGCTAAATGTGTTTAATTGATTATAGATAAAGGGATCACTCCTATGGGACTTAATTCCCAACAGGCAAAAGTCATCGGCTTGAAATTGGCAGCATTTACATTGGCAGCTGTGTGTGTGCCAATGTCAAACCGCACACCATTCACTTAAATTCAAATTATTCAGGTTATTGGAAATCTGTTCATTTCTGTTCCACCAGGAGGAAACAGGAGAGAAGCGCCCACTGGATGATGGAGACAAAGAAGAATCAGACTCCAAGAAAGTTAAAACACAGGTCAGAAACTACCCACCTTGAGAGTCTTGACACTTTTTCCCTTTCTTGCCATGCTCTAATCTTTGTGCTCCGTTGCAATAGACAGGTCCACTTTAGTATACCGTGAGGTGGGACGTAATGTGGTCAAGTGTCTGGCTCCCAGTTGGATGGCCACTGAAGATTCTGGGGTTAATGTTGGCCTGAGCTAGATCATTCATGAGCATGTGTGTGCTTACTAAATAAGGCTGGCACCAATCTGAGGACCTTCCACTTGCGATTTTTTTCACAAGTCTGTGTTGCCGTTAACCCATAAAGTTCTGACCCGCTACGGCAGGATATGGATTGACCATGATAGTTCAAGGTTGATGTCAGAATAGCTTGGCGCCGAGAGGTGCCAAGTTACACTGACATCAACCTTGAACTATCATGGTCGATCTGTCCCCAGAACTGTGACGCAGACCTCAAAGGGTGTCTAAGAAAATTGGTAATTTCATCCTCACAATGTAATGAGTTAATGAAGCATCAGGATAACAGAATATGCACAAAGCGGTCTGACATTTTGTGGCTCCCAGATACTGATAATATTAAGGGTAATAGTAAGGATTACCTGCATGCATCTATTTATATTTCAGAGCTCTGCACCACTTCTCATGCAAGGTCGTGCTGACAGAAAACGCAAGGTGGCTCTGCTGATTGCGTACTGTGGCGATGGGTATTATGGAATCCAGATTCAGAAGTGAGCTTTTCCTGGGGTTGTTAATTTTTTTAGTATGTTATAATAATCATTACACGCAGACCCTTAGCTGTCCATCTGCAAGAGGCATATTTGTAAATCTACAGCAGCCTCCGCAATTTGAGAGGGCTCAGGAATGGCCAATGCATGTTGCATAAAGACTGTAAAGTGTAAACAGGCAAACCTGTATAGAGTTAAGACGTTCACCCAAGGGATTGTATACAAGGGTCACTTTAGACAGGTGGTCACTTTACAGGGTCATGTACTTTGGAAGTAAGAAATGGGTGGTCTCCTTAGGCAAGTGGTCACTTATACAGGTTTGACTGTTTCAGCTCTGGGAGATTAACTCTTTTAGCCCCAGATCCCTACAGCAGGATATGGCTTGACCATGATAATTCAAGGGTACCCTTGAATTATCATGGTCAGTCCATCTCCTGCAACTGATTCATAGTCATTAGGCAACGCCTCCAAAATTTGAGAAATGGGACCTTGGGGCCAAAAGGGTTAATCAGCCACAGTAGTTCAACATTAGTATGTACCATAAAGTCTGCCGCAGTGGGCCCGCACAGTCATGCACGAACCCACTGCAGCCGACTTTGGCGCAATGACCATTGCGTTCTGCGTACTGCCTTCTCAGAGTGGCGGCTAATCTGGTTCTACCCTTGAACTGTCAATCTTCGATCATGAGAGAACCATCTCACACTATACCCTTGCATTAGATTGTCTTTAAAAACTAATTTGAATTGTCGTTCAGTCACTCCATTTTCCCACACTTGTTATTGGTCAGTATCTAAAAATCGCAGGGGGTTCAATGACCCAATGCCTACCTCCTAGAACCATTTTCATCAGAACACTTAGATCAGGGCTGTCCGGCACCTTACATCATAAATAACACAAAGATCAAATGGTGGTAGACGATAGGGAAATAAAAGAATTGTACCTTATTTCGGCATGACTCAAGCGGTGAGCACACTACACAAGTGCTACACAAATGTGTCATATTTCAAACTCTGAACCGAGACAGCTCAAAACTTTCCATTGTGCTCCATGTCAACACATATGCTGTTTAGAAAGTAAAGACTGTTGCCACTCGTGCAGTAAGAAAGAAAGAAAAATAAATAAATAAAATGTGACAGATCGATGACATTTCAGTTTTTGTTGAAAAGATCGAGTCATTGTTGAATGTGTGTATGAGCTCAGTAACAGTTGGCGAAAGATGCCAACAATACATGTATCATGTACGAAATCAGACCTACCGTATATACATTCACTTGCCTCGCAGTCCTGCGCTCTAAATTTAGAAGTTTTATCACTTGAACCCAGTGAGAAAAGTCCGCACTTGATTGCCACAGATTCTGATCTTGTCACTGGCTGTTTAGAAGCAGCACCGCTGGTAAATGTTTGAAATTGCAGCTGCAAAATTCAAGCACATTTGCATGACCGGGCATTGTAGCCTATTCACAAAGAGTCACGTCCCCTGTGTATTTCCAAGAAAATACAGTCTGACGTCAGAAATATTTGGCGTTTTACTTCTGATGTCAGACACACATTGGAAGCTTCAAATAGTGCGTAATTTAGACTGAACAACAATGGCATTGAACCGTCTGTCTTGGGTTACTTCTCGGGTTACATTGTGTTATTGTAGTCCGATGAAGCTGATTATCAGACCGACACACCGAACGCGGCGCGTTGTTGGTCTGATCAGCTTCATCGGACTACAATACCACGATGTAACCTGAGAAGTAACCCAACACAGACAATTCAGTGTCTAATTACTCACATTTTCAATCTAAGTTTATGGAGCCCTTGACCCTTTCAATGTTGGTAGCACCTTTTGTCACGGTGATTTCAGCTGGAATCACATTGACAAAAAGTGCTACTTACAGTCAAAGGGTGACACAACAGTCAACTAGCGTGTCCACTATGTTCATAACCTCACCACATGATATAATAATAGTCTTAAGGATGATGATGTGGATTTTGGAAATAATGAAATGACGCTCTCTGTTGCTTTGTCATCCAGGTCTGAACTGAAGACGATTGAATGCGAAATCATCAAGGCTTTGCTGGCTGCCAAACTCATACCAGAGGAACATGCTGAGACACCACGAAAGGTTTGACTAGAGAGATAAAATGTGTGCGTGCGTGCATGGTCATGCACATGTGGGTGTGTTTTACAAGTACTACTCAGTGGATGGTGTGAGAAAGTTGAGGGGGGGGGGACTATTTGTCTCTCTTGGCTGTTAACATGCAAACAAGTATTTTTATTTCCTCAAAAACATTACCGATGACATGACTACATGGGAATATCTACTTCTAGGCTCAATTTTAGCCTACTTGCCCGTTGTGTGCCCACACAACCCGAGAGGCACTCGGGGAACCCCCCAGAGGGGCCGAGAGTTATCTCCCCATACCTGCCTTACCAGATCCGGTCACGAGACCATTCAGTCTTTCTACTTCGCTCGTGGAGAGAAGACGTGTCTGGCCCGCGCTCTCGCTGCCTCGACCGGTCTTCTGCCTACTGACGCTCGTTGCCGACTCTGTGTGCTCTGCGCCCGCTTCTACCCTGCCTTCTACCTGGCCTTCTCTTCCTGCTTCGTTGGGCTCCTTGCGGGGATTCTTCTGCGTCTGTGGACGGCGGTTTGACTGCCCTTTCCCCCCCTTCCCTTCGTTGCAGAGGTAAGGTAGCGGTAGTTCCCTCGGCCGTCCCTCGGGCTGAGGGCCGGCTGTCTATGGGTGTTTCCCTGCTTTTTGCTGGTGGTTTGGTTTCAGTGCGTAGTGCCTGATTAGCTCACGGTCGGCTGTTGCCGTGTCGCGCCCGTTTGCACGTGGGCCTTGGGCTCCGTGTGTGTTAGCCCGTTTAAAGCCCTGTTAGCCCTCCGAGAGTGCCCCATTACGCTTTCACCGGGAGCCCGCCTACGCTTCGATAATGTTGTGCTCCCGGTGCGATGACTTTAGGTGGCCGACGGACACTCACTCGGTCTCCCTACCGCGTTCGGTGGTTCCTCGGACCACAGGTTTAATAATAATAATAATAATAATAATAAGCACATTAAATAGGCGCTTTATCCCAATGGAAAATCGGCTCAAAGCGCCGCCCCGAACTGGGCCCAACAAGCGCGCTCACGTGAGTCACGCGCATTCACTCACACACGGAACGTAAACACAGAACTTTCACGTGGTGCTAAGGGCAAGCTCAAGCGAGCTGCTGTAGTTTGGAAGTTCAAAATCGTTTGTATTTGAAATTGGTTGGGTGGACTGAATCTGATACCAGAGTTAAGCGGTGTGCGGCCTGGCCTGAGGTTATGTGGGCGGACCTTGGTCCTTTTACCGCCGAGAGCGGGCCCGTCCGGCTTACGAGCGTTCAGCGCCCTTTGACACGTTGGCCGCCCTGGCTGTTTCCTCGGCCACTCCCGCACGGAACGGTCCCCTCGTCGGGGTTCGCGGTTTTTGTCTGACCACAGGACCGCCACTGCTGCCACGCCCGCTGACCCTTCCGGAGGGTCTGTTTGCCGGGTTAGCGCACGTCTCACTGAGAGTGACCAGCAGCAGTCGGCCTTGAGCCGTCCGTCGTTGACGAGCCGTCCTCACCACTCTCCCCGCACCAGGCCCGCTGATCCTTCCGGAGGATCGCCTTGCTGGCATAGTGGCCTACTTCCGGAGTAGGGCCCGGAGAGACGTCAGCACCGCCCGTCGCGACGCAGCCGCGACTCTGATCCGCACCGTTCCTCCTCCAGACGCCTGCAGGACGATGCGCTCAGCCTGCTATCAGAAGTCTGTCTCGGCTCTGTTGGACGAGGAGGTTCGCTCGACCTCGCACGCGGCCCTCGAGGATGTTTCCCCCTCGGCGCTCCCGTCTTCTTCCCAGTCAGAGACGCTTCTAGCTCCGGTGGAAGCCGCCAGGATCGTGGCCGTGACGCTGCCGGCGGACGCCTGCCCAGCTTCCCCACCGCTGAAGAGGAAGGTCGCCGCCTTTGTTGACGCGGAGAGGCAGGTCAAGAGGTTTAAGTCGCTTCCCCAACCGCCCGGCTTTAAGGGTCTTCGAGACGTCTTTTCGTCGCACCTACAGCTCGCCACGTCAAGCAGGAGCCGGTCTTCTTCTCCGACCGTCGCTGGCCCGCGGATTAGACATCTTGTTTCGGCGGGACTGGTGTGTTGGACTCTCCTAGCCTTCTCCATCCCTCTGCCTACGCTGGACCCTTCGGCGGTGTCGCTAGCCGGCGGTCTGACTGCTGCGGCGGTCCCCGCCGCGGGGCCTGGACAAGACAGCGACCTTGGTCCGAAACACCTTACCCTGCTCGGGTGTTATGGAGCTCCTCACTCAAGCCTTGGGTCGTCGGGTGGAGGTATCCTGGCATCTTTCCATCTCTCCCCTCCTAGGAGACCTGCTGGTCCTCGCGGAGACCGCCAACTGCGCCGCCTACCATTCCTCGGTCAACGCGATGGTGGCTTCGGCCAATTGCGACCTCATGCGTCGAGATGCCCTGCTCCGCCCCTGCAGTACGTTGCCGCCGGACCTGCGAGCGCAACTTCACCGTGCCCCCTTGGGTGGACCCTTGCTGTTCGGCGACTCAGTCTCTACGGGTCGGCGGTTCGTTCCTCGTGATGTCTGTGCGACTTGGCCGGAGACGTTTGGTCGGACCTCTGGAGTTTTATCGGCGAGAGCGACCTCCGTCTACTATCTCTCGTCCGGCTCCTGTGGACACTTCCGCCGCCCCTTCGGTAACGACCGCCCTTCCTCGCATCGGCCCCTCGGAACGGTCTGCTCGTCGGGACCCGGCGTTGCGCGCTGACCAGAGGATCGCCACTGCTGCCACGCCCGCTGACCCTTCCGGAGGGTCTGTTTGCCGGCACAGCGCCCGCCTCACTGAGCCTGGCCTGCAGCAGTCCGCCATGAGCCGTCCCACGTTGACTGGCCTTCATCCTCTCTCTCTCCCCGAGAAGCCCGCTGATCCTTCCGGAGGATCTAAACGCCGGCATAGAGCCCTTCTCACTGAGTCCGGCCAGGAGAGACGTCAGCCTCAACCTGCGCGACACGGTCGCGCCCCCGACTCATCCCGTTCCACCGTCAGTTCTAGACACTCACGCTCGCCCCTCGAGCGCCGCTGGAGGGATCATTCGCCTCGCCGGGATCGTCGCCGCTCCCCCCGGAGGATCTGAACGCCGGCGTAGCGCCATGCTCTCGGAGTCTGGCCAAGAGAGGCTTCAGCCTTAGCTTGCGCGACACGGTCGCGCCCCGACTCCCGCCGTTCCACTTTCAGGTCACTTGATGGCTGATCAGAGGACTGCCACTGCTGCCACGCCCGCTGACCCTTCCGGAGGGTCTGTTTGCCGGCACAGCGCCCGCCTCACTGAGCCCGGCCTGCAGCAGTCCGCCATGTGCCGTCCCACGTGACTGGCCTTCCTCTCCCGTCTCTCCCCGTTAAGCCCGCTGATCCTTCCGGAGGATCTGTACGCCGGCGTAGCGCCCTACTCACTGAGTCTGGCCAGGAGAGACGTCAGCCCTAGCTTGCGCGACTCGGTCGCGCCCCCGACTCCTTCCGTTCCACTTTCTGTTCAGGACACTAGTGCGCACCGCTCGAGCGCCTTCGGTAGGATTGCCGTTCGGACTCAACCTCCGCCCCTGGGTCTTCACTTGGCGGATGGACGCCTTAGTCGCCTTAGCCCGACAGTCCTCCTCCAGTCCACATCGAACTACCTGGACGGCCTCCGTTGTGCAACCAATCGGAGACCGCGCTAGCCACGGACAGAGAATGCTCTCTTGCACCTCCTGGCACACCTGGGCTTCCTAGTAGACGACGGCAAGTCAGATCTCTCCCTCCCGCCGGGTTGTGCATCTGGGTATGGAACTCCCTACCAACCTCAACACGGTACGCCTTCCGGTGCCCCGGATCAAGAGGATTGCTGATCTAGCCGACCAGTTAGCTCGGGAGGATGCAGGCCCCGCCAGAGTCTGGCTTCAGTTGCTGGGTTTGATGAACGCCGCAGCGGATCTTATCCCACTAGGGCGTCTCTACTCCCGGCCAATTCTACTGCATCTTCTCCATTGGCTCACGTCTTCCAGAGACTTGACGGCCGCGGTCCCAGTGCCCCAGATGCTTCGTCCGCACCTTCGTCGGTGGACCGGCCCTACGTGGCTAGCGTCGGGAGTTCCCTTAGCCTCTCCCCCTCCAGGCGGGCCCCTGGCCCTCCCACTGGGCGCACACCCACACCCACTGTCTGGAGATGCAGGCCGTATGGCGAGCCCTTCACGCCGGGGAGTACCTCCTCCGACACCAGGAGCTTCTCGTGCTTTCGGACGACACGATCGTGGTCGCTTACATCCAGAAGCTAGGTGGCACACGCTCCCCTGACCTGTGTATGCTCCTCTACAGGAAGATGCGTTGGTGCGAGGACCGGAGCATTATCCTTCAAGCCCTGCACGTTCCCGGATGCCTAAATGTCTTGGCCGACTCTCGGTCTCGCCGCGACCAACTCCTACACACGGAATGGACCCTGCGACAGGACATCTTTCAGATGATCTGCGCCCGCTGGGAGACTCCCCAGGCCGAGTCGTTCGCCCCGAGGTGGAACCACCAGCTTCCCCTCTTCGTCTCCCCGATTCCCGACCACCTTGCCTGGGCTGTCAATGCGCTCTCCTTTCCCTGGGACGGACTTGTGGCCTATACCGGTCCCCCTACCGTCCTCGTGCCCTAAGTCCTCCTCTAACTGCGGGGCTCTTCGGCGTTCCTCCTGTCGGTCGCACCGCTCGTCTGGAACCGCTCCTGGACCACCGACCTGCTCAGCCTCGCCACAGACCCGCCCCTGCTGCTGCCCACCCCGCGGACCATGCTCAAGCAACCGCGCCAGCCGCTGTTCCACCCCTGCCTGGAGTGGCTCCTCCTTACGCCTGGAGGTTGGGCGGCAAACCCCCGGAGCTAGAGTATACTCAGATGCAGCTATGGAGGCGATCGCTGCGCCCCGGAGACTGTCGACCCTTCGAGCCTACGAGGGAACTGGCGAGTCCTCTGTTCCTGGTGTACCGATCTTGGCCTTACGCCCACGGATCTGACTCATCCTCCGCTGGCGGACTTCTCTCTCTGGCTCTTCGAGACCAAAGCCTAACCCTCATCACGGTACGCGGTTACCTGTCCATGATGGCGGACACCTATCGTCACCTGGGACGACCCGATCCGGGCGCCGGCAAGGACCTAGCCGACCTTATGGGACACTTCGGCACCCAGCGCCTTACACTCCGCTCGCTCCTTCCTCGCTGGGACCTACCCTGGGTGCTCACGTGGTTGAACTCCGCCCGCTTCGTACCTTTACCTTTGGCCCAGCTCGCGGACTTGGCACGCGAGACTTGTTTCCTGCTGGCACTGGCTACCGCTTCGCGCGGGAGCGAGCTACATGCGCCTTCAGCACGCCCTGCCGGTCTGCAGTTCCGAACAGATGGCTCCGTACAGCTGCGCACGGACCCGGCCTTTCTGGCAAATAACAGGTCTCCTTTAACTCCGCCTTAGGTGATCACCATTAGGCCGCTGAGAGACCGACCCCGGTCCCAGGAGACCAGGCTACAGGATCCCGTGCGCGCCCTTAAAAATCTATCTGCGGCGATCTAAGCCCGTCCGCAGGGGACGGTCGCGCCTCTTCCTACCCCTAAGACCCAACCGGCGTGACATTATAGCCCAGACGATCTCTTCCTGGCTCCGCTGGGTCATACGCTCCGCTTATCAGGAGATCTCCCCTGAGGGAGCGAAGAGGCTGCACATTCACGCACACGAGGTACGAGCTATGGCCACGAACGTCGCGTTTGATCGAAACCGCGCTGTCAAGGACATCGTGGCAGCCGTGGGCTAGAAAACCGAATCGGTCTTTGCCCCTTTCTACCTCCGGGACCTGGCTAGCCAGCGAGAGAATCTCGCACTGGTGGGGGGACATCGCCGCCGCGCAACACTCCCTCCCGGTGCCACTGGCACCGTAGATGCACTTCGCTAAAATTGTCGGGAGTGTGCGACGGGGAGAACGGCGCTGTTCTGCTGGGGGAGTTTTGGGCGGCACCCGCCTCCTCATCGCAATTCTCCCATGTAGTCATGTCATCGGTAATGTTTTTGAGGAAATAAATTCATTTTTCTCTAAAAGGTATTTTTTCGAAAAATACTTACCGATGACATGACTCGGATGTCCCTCCCTCCTGCCCCGCTTGCCGCTTTCGAGCGAAGTATCAGACTGAATGGTCTCGTGACCGGATCTGGTAAGGCAGGTATGGGGAGATAACTCTCAGCCCCTCTGGGGGGTTCCCCGAGTGCCTCTCGGGTTGTGTGGGCACACAACGGGCAAGTAGGCTAAAATTGAGCCTAGAAGTAGATATTCCCATGTAGTCATGTCATCGGTAAGTATTTTTCGAAAAAATACCTTTTAGAGAAAAATGAATTTTTTGTGGATAACATGTCTTGGACAAGTACATTTGATTCCCTTATATGGTCTGTATTGAAACGTCTATATTGATGCATACACTGAATTAGAAATGGTTTACATTTAGTATTAACCCATTCAGCCCTGACACCCTACAGCAGGGACGGCGCCAAGCTAATCTGGCACTACCCTTGAATTATCATGGTCGACCCATCTCCTGCAACTGGTGCATAGTCGTTAGATGACGCCTCCAAAATTGGGGAAATATGGCAGTCGGGCTGAATGAGTTAAACTCAAGTGGACGTACAACATTTTAGGGCACAGCCTCAAATGTTTGCATTATTTGACATTTTCAACCACAGATGTCCTTTCGACGAGCTGCTCGAACGGACAAAAATGTTTCGGCGGCTGGGAATGTCCTGTCACTGAAGATAAGTATTTTCATCTTAATAAATGTAACCCTTTTCACTGCCAGTGGATGCAAATTGTGTTCTGAAAGCGTTGTTAACCCTTTGTTTGTCAGTAGTGGTTTTAGTCTTGATGATTCCTACAGGTATCATTGTGACTAAAACCACTACCGCTAAGTATTTTATTGTTAACCCATTCAGCACTGACGCACTACAGCAAGAGATGGGTCGACCATGATAATTTGAGGGCAGTGCCAGATTAGCTTGGCGCCTGTCGGCGCCAAGCTAATCTGGCACTGCCCTCGAATTATCATGGTCGACCCATCTCCTGCTTTAGGTGCATAGTCGTTGGATGACACCTCCAAAATTTGGGAAAGACATGCCTCGGGCTGAATGAGTTAATAAATTTAACCCTTCACGGCCAGTGGACGCAAATTGTGTTCTGAAATCTTTGTTAACCCTTTACCTGTCGGTAGCGGTTTCAGTCACGATGATTCCTGCAGGAATCATCGTGACTGAAACCGCTACCAACACGCAAAGGTTAGTTAGTTAGTTAGTTGGGTTTAACGCCCAGCAGGCAAACTAAGGCCATCTCGCGGTGGGGCGGCACTCAAAGGGTTAATTCAACACCAAGGAACCTCCTCCATCCAAGGAACTTGGGTGCAAAAGGCCAGCAAGAGACATACATCCTCATGAGCCCCTGCACCTGCGGGGGGCTTTGGGGATCTGTGTCGCCTGTGGTTGGACCCTGTTCACTTTTTTTCAGCAGGGAAGGGGTTAACCCTTTTAGCCCCAAGGTCCCGTTTCTCATATTTTGGAGGTGTTGCCTAACGACTGTGTACCAGTTGCAGGAGATGGCTTGACCATGATAATTCAAGGGTAGTGCCAGATTAGCTTGGCGCCTGAAGGCGCCAAGCTAATCTGGCACTACCCTTGAATTATCATGGTCAAGCCATCTCCTGCTGTAGAGATCCGGGGCTACAAGGGTTAAATCATGTGAAAGTATTTTTTGTCGAGTTCACCAGTTTTGTAGTATACACGTTACAACCTTGAGTAGATTATGTCCGCTAGAACACTGTGGCGAGATCCGCCCAGCCAAGGTTAGCTTGTAGTGTGTGTGCTTGGCTATTTTTTGCACTAAACGTGTCATACAAGCTGCTACCTGGCATGCATACCACACCCAAAAACGAACTCTTAACAAAATTCCTTAGTAGTACAGTATATAATAGTGTGAAAAAGGTGCTTAGTAGGCAAAGAGGTAAAGACCTGATTTCATTTTCTGACTGTTTTACATCCTCAATCATTTCATAATGTGCAACTTTTGCTATAGCCTGTGTAATTTTTCAGTTTGCTTAACCCTTTAGGAATCATTGTGACTAAAACCACTACCGACACTAAAAGGGTTAAGATGTGAAGATTCATTTAATTGTGCTGTAATGTGTTTTCTTTTATTTGATTACATGCTTGTGGAAGACGATGCCGTGGAAAAAATCAACACTCATCTCCCACCGGAAATCAGAGTGATTGGTAAGAAAACTGCGTGATTGTGTAGTATTTGCATTAATTTTAAATATCATGAACAATTTCAATGCAAGTGTTGTAGAGATTTTTATTTATCCTTTTATACTTCATTTATTTGTTGGCTAAACTTTTTATGTTAGGTATGTGCTGCCAACCATTGCAATACATGTGTACTAGTTTGAGATCTTTTAACCATTTGGCTATCAGTAGCATTTTTAGCTGTGGCGATTCCTGCAGAAATCATCTTGACAAACAGCACTACCGACAACTAGAGGGTTAAAACGACCTACTCCAGCCAGTAAAGGGGTGATAATCTTGAATACCTCCTTTATAAATGTTCTTAGTATGTCTTACAATAATGCTGGACACAAGGGCTAACTGATATTGTGAAATTTGAATGTCATAAAATGAAAGACTTTTCTGCTCTGATCTCTTTTACACACAGGAGAGTTTCTTTTGTTGCCATCCAAGAGGCAGTGGAAAACTTTTAGTACATGTGCCTGCTCACATGGATTGTAAAAAGAAGGGTAGACACATCTTAGTTGAGGCAACATTGATAACCACTTGTATTGCCAAATTAATTTTTAGCAATCAGAGTGCCAAAGAGCTGATCGCTTTAAGCTGTTGTTTTACTGACAACTCTGCAGTGTATGCCCAAAGTATACTGACGTGCAAAAGAAATGAAACATTTTTGGAATCATCGAAAACACTTTTTCAAAAAATGTTGCATTTCTTTTTCTTGTCAGTATATACAAAAAAGCCTCTATCCAGTTTGCATATTGATGCACATGCATAATGTCCAAAATCCATGTGTGTGCTGGTCTGCAATTTTGAAACTTACGGCTGAAAGCCATAAGCTTCAAAATTGCAGACTAGCACACGTAATGACAGCAGTATGACATTGCTGTATCTATTGCAGCTTGTCTACGAACCACCCGAGGTTTTGATGGCAAGAACCATTGTTCAGCCAGATCCTACAAGTACATGCTACCTACCTACTCTTTTGCTCCATTTGAAAAGGTGGGCGGGTGTGTGTTTGTGTGAACGAGTATATTTGTGTTTATATGTATTTGTGATGGTCTGTGATTAGTGTCCTTAATTGGACGAACCTACCCGTACATTTGTTCGCCAACTTTGACGGTCTAGAGTTCGCAATCTCGGGTGAAACAGGTTGGTTCTTAATTGGACGATCCAAAGATGTGGCGAACTAGTTCGAAGTAGTTTGTGAACCTCGGCAAACCATAGTTTGCTGTCAGAAAAAAGATTGCATGACATGTTGAGCTATCCAAGGTGATCCTTTTTCTGATTGGTCAAAACTTTTACCCTCTTCTGCGTTGGAGATATAGTCACCGATCCAACAACCATAGAGGATGGCGATATTTCACTTTCGTGTGAAGAACAAGACCTATTTTATTGATTTCTGGGAGGCGCAACGCTGTTTGTGGGATCCCTCCTGCAAGGAGTACAAAAACAAAAATCTTCCAAATCGTGAAGCGGCATTGCTGCAGCCATTTTGAACACTTTTGCACAGACCTACTTCCGCCGAACCAAGCACTTCAATTAAGAAAGAAAACCAGGGCGAACCTAGTTTGCTCAAGTTCGCCTAGGTTTGTTCAACCTCAATTAAGAAAGAAACCAAAAGAATGCCAATCTTCTCCGATCTAGGTTTGCCGAAAAAAGGTTTGTCCAATTAAGAACGGGCGTTACAGCTTGTGCCATAAAGTCCAAAGTGACAAATCAACATTTAAAACCCTTTCCTTGCCACTGGACGCACATTTTGTTTCTGAAATATTTCTTCATTCAACGGCCAAAAGCCTCAACTGTCTGAGGAACATGGATACAAACTTACTGGTCTCAGCAACAGACATTGATCTTTATGAGCCCCACCCCCCTCCCCCACACACACACACACACATTCATGGGGGCTTATGAGGATCAGTGTCTCTCACAGTTGGATCATGTTCACTTTTTCTCGGCAGTGAAGGGTTAACACATTTGCTACGTGTCGCATCCGCCTTATGCCGCGAATCCGGATGCAACACGTCTCGAAAAAGTTGAGATGCAACTCACAGTCTACTGTCATGTAAACACACAGTGTTGGCAGTGTCATGCTCACATCAAATGCCATGCTAGCTAGTTTGGGGTTTAACGTCCATGGCACCAGAGTGATAATGGACGGCACTAGCAGGCGCGTTTTGGAGGACAGGGGAAGCTATTACCTTTGAAGTACAAACTAAACCCTGATCAATTCAGCCGCACTGCAAATATGCCACTTTAATTTACCAGGACCTTATAACAGACATGCTACCTGAACAAGCCTGTCATTTTGTCTGGACCAAACCCCATGCTAGACCAGTGTTCTGTTTTAGTTTATATATTATGGCTCAGTGGTGTAGGAACAGGGGGGAGGAGGGGAGGGCGAGGAAAATGTTACTATTATCATTTCTTTTTAATTGACATTAATTTGTTCCATACTGTCTTCAGCTTTCTCTTTTTTTGTTTTCAGTTTGTGACCAAAGATTACCGAGTTGAAGGTAAGTTTTGTTTTCCTACTTAAACATGTTTTTTAAAAAATTGTTTGATCATTATTTTTGTTTGATAAAGTCACGTTTCATTATCTGTCATGGTTGATTTTTTTCTGTGACAGGTGGAAACGTGTAGATTTTATGCACATTGCTACAGTTCTGATATGTTGTAGCAGTCCTGCAGGGAAGTGTTAAATCATTTAGCCTCGACACACCACAGCAAGAGATGGATCGACCATGATAGTTCAAGGATGGTGCCAGAATGGCTTAGCGCACATAGATGCCAAGCCATTCTGGTGTCAACCTTGAAATGTCATGGCCGATCTGTCTCCTGGATTGTAATACATTCTTCAGAGGACAACTCCAAAATTCAAGGATGGTGCCAGATATCTTGGTGCCCATAGGTGCCAAACTATTCTGGCACCACCCTTGAACTATGATGGTCAGTCTGTCTCCTGGTATATGTAAGTTACATGTCACAAGTATTTACTTCATTGGTCTGTTATAGACATTCACAGTCACTACAGTGGACTTTACTTTTGACAACATTTGTTTGAAAAAAGAAGTACATCAACAGCCATATTCATGATGTTTCACTTTCTTTAGCCTTCAGTTATAACATCTGAAAGACTACACTGAAAGCAACGTGTAAAAAAACGGATTTGATGACAATTTCTTCACCGCAGCTTTTCTTAACACACAAAATTGCGCATTAGAATTTTGGATGAAACATGAAAAGAGCAGATACACTGGCGATGTTAGGGTATCTCAGAAGTTCACTTTGTATATGTTGTTTTTTGTGCATGTGTGTAACAGAAGGGACCATACAGGACGTGAATGAAGTCCTGGCAAAGTTCAAGGGCACGCACAATTTTTACAACTTCACTTCTGGCAGGTCAGCACTCATAGTTTTGTACTTTAAATAGGATTTGTTTGAGAAGCATTGTCTTAATTTATTGAAATCAATGGCATGATGATGGTGTAATTGTATAGTAAAACCATCAAAATGGCCACCTCTGTAAAACAATCATCTCTTGGATGTAGTGACAGTGCTGTTGTCTCATGGTTTCATAGTTTGACTCATGTTTCTTCTTTGATTACAGGAAAGCTAATGATCCCAGCTCCAAAAGATACATCATTTCATTTGAGGTACAAACGATTTCTTTACATTTTCTTGGTACCTTATTATCCTGTATCATTAACCCATTCAACCCAAAGGCAACATTTCACAAAGTTTAGAGGTGTCACTTAACAGCTATGTAACAGTTCCAAGAGATGGATCAAATGTGATAATTCAAGGGTAGTGCCAGATTAGCTTGGCGCCTGATGGCGCCAAGCTAATCTGGCTCTACCCTTGAATTATCATGCTCGATCCATCTCCTGCTTTAGGACGTCGGGGCTAATTTGGTTAAAGAAAACAAGTGAATCTTCGCTTTCAGAATATTATCAAGCAATGTAGAGGTTTCTCAAATTTCTATCCAATGGGAAGCAGTGGGAAAATATAATTTTTGTTTTGGAATTATATGACAACTACAAGGCCACGAAATTGGAAAAATATTATTGTCGTTTAGGGATTCTAAATAGTACAAACCCACCAAATTTGAATGCTTTTATTTGTGGTGGTACCCAGGTAAGCCTGATTAATTTTAGTTCAGTTTTCCTTCCACATTTTAGTTTACTTGTCTTTTCACTGTGTGTCGTACATGGAATCATGCAGTTTAGGAAAGAACTTTTATAACATGTATACACACAAGAGAAACAATGATTGCCAGTGTTGTCTTTTTCTGATTTTGTCAGTGCGGTGAGCCGTTCATGAGAGATGGTATGGAGTTTGCTGTGCTTACAGTCAAGGGACAGAGTTTCATGCTGCATCACATCAGAAAAATGATTGGTATGTCAGGCATTAGTCATCTGTGGGGTGTATTGTGCGTATTTACTGTTACAGGTCAGCCTCAGTATTACTCGCTCCGGTAACTGTGGTATCTGATAATTAAGCGCACAAGTCTCTGGTTCCCATGGGGATGCCAGGTGAGGAAAAGATCCTCAGGCAGATATCACCCTTAGCTCACCCGCGCACAGTCATGCGCGGGCTAGCTAAGACTGATGTTGGCCTGAGGACCTTTTTATTCATAAGTGTATGTAAATTCAACACTACAATAATGCAGGGCTAACACCTTTAGGCTAGACGCCGGAAATCCAGCTTCTTGTAATGTCTTGAGCTGGAAAATCCATTTTTTTCAAAACCTCAACATCTCAACACACACAGTAGCAACAAAATCAAACATATTTCGCCTGTATGTCCAATCCAGGTATTTATGCATGTAATATGGTGTATTCTTGTTTTAACACCATCATACCAAGAAAACATGAACTGCAAGAGACATAGATCCTCATGAGTCCCCGCAGTTGCGGGGGCTCATGAGGATCTATGTCTCTTGCTGACACCTCTTTGCATTCATGTTCCTTGGGCAGATGAGGCTCCTTTGCGTTGAATTAACAAAGATTTCAGAAACATAATCAGTGACCACTGGCAGTGAAGGGGTTAATGCTGATGATGTCGTTTCTGCTTGCAGGCTTGATGATCTCCATCATTAGAGGCTACTGCGGTCTTGAAACCATGGAGAAATCATGGGGGAGGGAGAAAATTGACATCCCGAAAGCACCTGGCTTGGGGCTGTTCCTCGACAAGGTATAACCCCATCCCCACACCCCTCCCCTTCTCATACACCCTCCCCCCCCCCCTCCCCTGCCCCCTTCCTTCCCTCCCATCCTTTTTTCACACACCCTCCTGCTCCTCTATCCCTCTGTTGTGGGACAGGTCCCCGACATGTTCAGAATTTGTACTCAACAATTTGTATTATTGTATCAGTATCAGAAACACAAGAAATGTGACATTTGACACTTTAGTATTTCTGATGATTCCAAAAATGTCGCATTTGTTTTGCTCGTCAGTATATATGTATTGATTTTTTTTTCTTGTTGCAGCTGTTTTATGATGGTTACAACAAGAAGTTTGGGAAACACGGTATCCACGAACCCATCAACTGGGACAAGTATCAGGTAATGAGTGTGGTATTTCTTCTCAGTTTGAAATGATGATAATGATTTGTCTGCTTCAGTACTTGTAACATACAAGAGTATCAAAGTTGTGACACTTCAGGGGAAACAGAACTTGCAAAAAGAGGCAGAAATCAAAATATAAAAAGACAGTCTTGCATATTCAAAAAAGGTTTTTAATAAATGCCTCTAGGATTCAATCAGGATAATGAAAAGGTTCCAAAGAATGTCAGTATCACCCTGGACAACACAAAGAACACTGCGTTCCAGATCATAGATCTGTCTTCAGGATCTCTGAAGGCAGATTTGTTATCAGGAACGTCGTGTTCTTTGTATTTTCCAGAAAATAGGGTCATACATGTACTTGCATGCTTTTGAACCTTTGTGTTGTCGTTTGAAATGTCCGCTAAAGAAACTTGTCTTAAACTGGCTTTAAAACAATTGAAAACAGGTAGCTTTTTTTTTTCTTTTTGTTTTTTTTTGGTGGGGGGGGGGGGGGGGGCAGGGGGGTAACTAAGTATGTGATGCATTCTGCACAGGCATTAAAAAATAGAGATAACTTAATTCAACAAGAGGCACAGATTCTCATGAGCCCCTATTTGGGGCTCATGAGAATCTGTGCCTCTTGTAGACGTTGTGCCTGTGCTTTCAGTATGGGGATTCTCCACCAAGGGGATAGAGGGCACCACATTCTTGCTTCGTACCTCATGGTGGTTAAAAGCTTTTAGCCCTGATGCACTACAGCAGAAGATAAATTGACCATGATAATTCAAGGGTAGTGCCAGATTAGCTTGGCGCCTGATGGCGCCAAGCTAATCTGGCACTACCCTTGAATTATCATGGTCAACCCATCTCCTGCAACTGATACAATGTCTTTAGGTGATGCCTCAGAAACTTTGGAAATGCAGCCTTGGGGTTATATGGGTTAACGTCTTTATGCCCAACTTGCATTTTTGTAAACAACCTGTGTGAAGGTTATTACAGCTTTTTTTATATCCTTCCAGGAAACACTGGAGCGATTCAAAGAGGAGCATATTCTGTCCAACATCGCCAAGTCTGAGGTTCAGCAAGGGGTGTATCCTTTACCGCTGAAGTCATTGTGTTTTTCAAATTTATTTTTCAAATTGCAAGGACTTTAGGTGTATCATCTTTATATTATTGGCATGCAATCAGTAACATAATTGCAAGTGCCATTGCTCTTAATCCTTTATGATTGTGTGTAATATTAAAATCATTTTAGTTTAGCTGAGCTTGTACAGTGCTTCTACACTGGGTGTCTCTCTCAATTGGCTACCACAACTGTAGCGGTAGTGAAATGAGGGAGATTACCAGTGTGAGGTGCTCTGAGGTCACTCATAGTGGGTATTTAGTGGTGTATACATTTTTTTTTTAAGTCCCTAACTGCACCCCAGTATGCTACAGTGGCTCGGTACCCTGCAGTACCACAAGTTTGATGTGATCGATCCCCCTGAGGGGGAGAAAGACCTCAACTGGTGGAGAACTAAACGCCTGCTGAGGAAAATTGACAATGAAGCGAAGGTGTGGAGCTTAGATGTAATTTGTGGTTCACATGTGGCAGCAGAAGTGAGTCGTCGTAAAGAGCCATGTGTCAACCAACCATTTTTAACGCATTCACAATTAAACCAAAACATATGAACACGATACAGCTGCAAAATACATAGATCTACATGAGTCCCCGCAGTAGCGGGGACTCATGAGGATCTATGCCTCTTGCTGTTGCCATGCTGTATCGATGTTTCTTGGATGACTGGGGTTCTTTGGCGCTTAATGAACGCAGATTTCGAAAAACACAATCTGTGACTACTGGCAGTGATGGAATTAACCCATATCATACTGAGGCTAACAGCTTCAAATTTGTACACTGCCATATGCAAGCTTCATTATACCACTTACAGATAAGGATATAGACCAGTGGCTTTAGTTCAAGAGTGGTGCCAGAATAGCTTGGCGCCTAGAGGCGCCAAGCTATTCTGGCACCACCCTTGAACTATTTTAGTCAAACTTATTTCACACACTGGTGTATCCCGAATGATAAGGGTTAAGGCACCACAGCTGGAGATAAATCAGCCGTGACAGCTCTAGGGCATTATCAGATTAGTGTAGCGTCTAGGAAGATACCAAGCTATTTCTAGCGTCAACTTCCACCCTTTTAACCCCGCAGCCTTGTGTCCCAAAGTTTGGAGGTGTCTCCTGTTGCAGGCGATGGGTCGACCACGATAATTCAAGGGTAGTGTCCCTTGAATTATCATGGTCAGTCAGTCTCTCGCTGTAGTGTGCTGGGACTAAATGTGTTAAACTGTCATGGCTGATCACCCACAGCTGGTACATTCTTTTTAGGCGCCTCCCAAAGTGTGAAAGGTATATTTTTATTTTTTAGATTTGCGTAACCCAATCAGCCCCGACGCCCTACAGCAGGAGATGGGTCGACCATGATAATTCAAGGGTAGTGCCAGATTAGCTTGGCGCCTGTCGGCGCCAAGCTAATCTGGCACTGCCCTTGAATTGTCATGGTTGATCCATCTCCTGCAACTGGTGCACAGTCATTAGAGCGCCAAAATTTAGGAAATACGGCCGTCGGGCTAAATAAGTTAACATTGTACTTCATGTACCGTATACACCATGGATTTGTATATAATGTAATAACGTCTTTTTGCTCAGTTCATTTTTTTTCTGTTTTCTTTGAGATTCTTGATTAGTTACACATTGCAAATTTGCATGCTATTTCCAGAAGCAAGTTCAAGTTGCAAAAGGCAGCCTAGCTGGCACTTCAGATGATCAAGCAACAAGCAATGCAGTTGAGTCTGTGGAGGAGAAAACGTTGGACAAGGGCTCTGCCGTGGACGGAGACAAGGAAACATTACAGGACCAAAAGAACATAGAAATGTCAGAGGCAAAGGGCACAGATTCGTCAGAGGCAACAACAAAAGACCCAGAAACATGGGAGGCAAAAGATACAGACGTGTCGGAGACGATTGACACAGCATCATCAGAGGTGAAAGTGAAATCAGACATTTGTTTCCTCAAAACACATTACCGATGACATGACTAACTGGAAATAGTCTACTTGCTTACCAATTTTAGCCTAAGACCCAAAGGGTCCCCCCCAGGAGGCTCTCGGGGATCCCTGACAGGGACGAGAGAGCTTTCGGGGATCCCTAACAGGGACGAGAGTAGCCTCCCCTGCCCATCCGGTCAGGCGCCAGGTGGTGTCTCCTTTAGCCAGTTGTCTACTTCGCTGTTAGCGTTTGGACGCTTTTACCTGAGCCTCTGACCCTTGGAAAGACTGTGTACGGTTCGACCGTCCCTTGCCGGCCTGCCTTCGCCTTGCCTCTCGTCTACTGCTTCTGGCGTGGCCTCCATCTTCTCTGCTAGCCCTCGTCTGTGCCTCGTGCTCTTGGCTGGCCCTAGAACCTTCTAGGCTCCCGTCGTCGTCTCCCTGCCATTCCACCATGGACAGGTAATGTCTCGGCCGTTTCCGACGTCTCGCCTGGCTGGGTCGGACGTCGGGCTTCGCTCGAGCTACTGTTGGTTTCTCTCCGCATTTCACGGTGAGTTTCGAGTGTTTCTTGATTTCGAAGCTTTCTATGGCGGGGTTCGTTACCCGCCCCCGGTCGCCTTTCATGTTTGGGTATGGGCTGCAGTTACCTAGTGCGCCTCTCCCCAGTACGCCGACCTCCAGTGTCCTACTGTCTGGTACTTTGTGCTTCGTCACTCTGCCGTTCCGCCATGGAAGGTGGAGTATCGGCCACTTCCTACGTCTCGCCTGGCTGGGCCGGACGTCGGGCTTCGCTCGAGCTACTGTTTGTCTTTGCATTCACTGTCTTAATTTTCGAAGCTTTAAATGGCGGGGTTTGTTACCCGCCGCCGGTCGCCTTTCATGTTTGGGTTTGGGTTGCAGTTGCCAAGTGCGCCTCTTCCCCGTTCGGCGACTTCCAGTGTCCGGTGCTTCGTGCTTCGTCACTCTGCACTTCCGCCATGTAAAGGTAAAGTCTTGACCGCTGCCTACGTCTCCCCCGGCGGGGCCGGACGTCGTGCTTGGCTCGGACTTCTGTTTGTTTTCTCTCCGCCTTTCACGGTGAGTTTTGCTCGTTACTTCGGAGCCTTATCTGGCGGCGTTAGTTGCCCGCCGCCCGTCACCTTTCATGTATGGGTATGTGTTGCAGTACCAAGTGCGTTGCTGCCCAGGACGGCGGCTTCCAGTGGCCTGGTGTCCGCCATACTGTAGACCGGGTGCCACCTGCTCCTCTGTCATCGGCTGCGCTGGCTGCCCTGCTTGACTGGAGGTTCTTGGTCTCTACTCCGGTGTTCCACCGCCGAGCGACCCGCGACTTCCGCCTCCTTGGGACCTTCCGCGGCACGGCGGAATTGTTCAAGCTGCCCTCGGACATGGGATAGCCACTCCTCTCGTCCCTGGTAAGTTTGTAGCTTATTCGTAGACGCGTTAAGCCCGCTGACTCCTCCGGCGAGTCGCCAAGCTGGCTACGTGCCCCCCTCCCGTAAAAAGGAGCCCCGGGCACCGCGACCATGTCGCCTTAGTTCACGCGTCGGCCCCTCGGCCAAACCTCAAGCCCGCTGACTCCTCCGGCGAGTCGCCAAGCCGGCTACGTGCCCCCCTCCTTGATCCCCGGGCACCGCGACCTTGGTCGCTATAAGCGTCGGCCTTGGCCCTTCTTCTAAGCCCGCTGACTCCTCCGGCGAGTCGCCTAGCTGGCTACGTGCCCCCCTCCTTGAGCCCCGGGCACCGCGACCTTGTCGCCCGTTACATACAAAAAAAAAAAAAAAAAAAAAAAAAAAAGAAGTTGACGCTTGGCCTCGCGGCCCCTCTTGAGCCCGCTGACTCCTCCGGCGAGTCGCCAAGCCGGCTACGTGCCCCCCTCCATGAGCCCCGGGCACCGCGACCTTGTCGCTAATTAGCTTAAGCACCGGCCTTCGGCCCATCTAAGCCCGCTGACTCCTCCGGCGAGTCGCCTAGCTGGCTACGTGCCCCCCTCCTTGAGCCCCGGGCACCGCGACTCTGTCGCTAACTAGTCTACGCGTCGGCCTTCGGACCTGCTCAGCCCGCTGACTCCTCCGGCGAGTCACCAAGCCGGCTACGTGCCCCCCTCCTTGAGCCTCGGGCACTGCGACCTTGTCGCCTATTGTAGACGCGTTGGCCTCACGGCCCCTCCTAAGCCTGAGGACTCCTCCGGCGAATCGCCGAGCCGCCTTGTGCCCCCACCTTGAGCCCTGAGCACCGCGACCTGGTCGCCAATTAGTTCACGCGTCGGCCTTCGGCCCCAGCTTATGTCCGTGTGCCCCCCTCCTTGAGCCGGGCACCGCGACCTTGTCTCCTTCGTTCTCACTTCGGCACTTCGACCTTAGTCTCTGGGCCCGCTGACTCCTACGGCGAGTCGCCTAGCCGCTTGTGCCCCCTCCTTGAGCCCTGGGCACCGCGTCCCTTATCGCCTGTTGGTACCCTACGCGGCTTATGGCCCCTCCTTCCAACCCGCTGACTCCGCCGTCGAGTCCCCAGCCAGCTACGTGCCCCCTACTTGAGCTTCGCGCACTGCGTCTGGATCGGCCTTCTTGTACCTCGGGACTTCGGGCCGTTTCCCCTGGCGCCTACGGCCTTCCACGTTTCACCGGTTCTCATCTGTTCACCGAAGTGTAGCTACGTCGCGCTGTTAGCGCTTGGTTGGGTGCCCCTAGGGGTACACCCAGTGCAGTGGGGATCGACTTCCTCGCCCTCGTCGCCTGGATAGTTGCGGCGCCCGACCGTCGTCGCCCGCCCCTCGACTCCCTCCGGGGTCCCTGTCGACCTTTGCCTGGTGCGGCGCTGTCGTTCTCCTCGGGACTTCCTCTTCCCCGCTCCCTGCACCCTTCGCCTCCGGCGTCTCCCCGACCCTCTCCGGGGGATGACTCGGCGTCCTGCGTTCGTCTCTGGCCTGCTGGCGTCTTAGCCTTCGGCTCCCCGGTTCGCTGGCCTCTCGCTCCCTTCGTGCTCGCGGCCTCCGGTGGTTCCGCCGGCGCCCGTGCTTGCGGCAACCCTTCCCAGCTCTAGCGGATCTTCTGCGTGGCTTCGAACCCTCCGCCCCTTGCCTTCCTTCGTTCGTGGCGGCCTGGCTCCTTCTTGACCATCTCCCCTGATGCGACGTCGCAGCTCTACCGTGCTCCTGTGGGTACCCGCGCCCGTCGGCCCTGCCTGGCAGTCTCTGAAGGAACCCTTCTAGGCCTGTGGGCCCAACGCCACCCTTGTGGATTGGGTTCCCGCCCTTTCGGACCAAGGCCCTCGCCCTGCGCGCGCAGGTCTCCGCTCTTCTTTGGGAAGTTGCGATGCTGCTCATCGCTCGGCTCGGCTCCCCCGCCTCGGACCCTTTGCGTCGCCTTCAGCCCTTGGTTGTCGCCGCCAGCCTGGACCTACCCGTTGCTTCTATGCGTCCCCATGCCTCCCGCCCCCGCCTTGTCTTCGCTTGCCATCGACGGGACCGTTTCCAGCTCGGCCTCCTTGGTGTGGTCTCCCCTCAGCCCTGGGTCCTTGCGTGGATCGTGGATGCCTTGGTTGCCCGGGACCTTCGATCTTCCGCCAGCCATTCTCCTCCTTGGTCGACCTGCTTCTGTGGTATCAGTCAGTGGTTCCTCCTCGTAGGGCAGGGATGCTCTCCTCCTCCGGTTGCTCGCCTGGTCGCCCTGGTCAGCGCCTACGGTCCGACCTCTCGCCCTCGCCGTCTGTTCACCTGGGATGGTTTTGGTGCCCGACCGCAACTTGGTGCGTCTTCACGAGCCTCGGATCCAGTCCTTGCCGTTCTAGCCCGTGGGTAGCTGCGGGCGCGGCGGTCCCCACCTGACTGCGGCTCCAGCTCATCCTCCTGACGAGTACGGCGGCTGATCTCCTTCCCTCGGTCTTCTGTACTCCGCCCCTGGAGGCTGTCCTCCGGCGATCTCTCTACCCGGGTGCCGATCTCCCCTGTGCTGCGCCACATCGGCTTCGCTGGACGGACATTCTTAGCGCGGCTCCCGGATTTCCCCTGACCTCGCCACTGCCCCTCTCTCTCTGCGTCGTTGCTGGTCTCGGCGGTTAGGGCGCTCTCCTTCTCCCGAATTCCACCCATCGGCCGTCCGCTGGCCCGCGAACCTGACTTCGCGGCACGTCTCCTGCTGGGACTGGTTGCAGTTGGCAGGCCCTCTGCGCTTGGCGATACGATCTTTGGACACAGGACCTCCTCGTCCTTCCGACAACCCCTCTCCGTGGCTTGCCTTCAGACGCAGGAGGAACCCACTCTCCTGACTTCTGCTTCCTCCTCTATCGCCCCTTCGCTGGTGCGCGGACAGCGACTTCTCCCTCCCAGACCGCCGCAGTCCAGGTCACCTGTTCGTACTGGCAGACTACCTCTTGCGACGGAGGCATCCTTCGCAGGTTCTGCGCTCGTTGGGAGACTCCCCCCTTGTTCTCCTCGCCTCGAAGTGGAGCCTCCGGCTTCTCTCTTCATCTCCCCGTTCCCGACCTCTGGCCTGGGCAGTCGATGCGCTTGATCCCTTGGGACGGACTGGTCCTTACACCTACCCTCCGGCGGTCCTGGTCCTCAAGTCCTGCTCAGCCTCCGGGGATGCAACGCAGTCCTTCTCCTGGTAGCCGTTCTCCCGGACCGGATCTTGGACTAACGACCTTCTCAGTCTCGCCACGGGCTCACCCTCCCTCTTCCCACCCCCCGCACGATGCTCGAGCAGCGCCGACAGCCGCTCTTCCACCCCTGCCCCGAGCGACTTCTCCTACACGCCTGGCGATTGTGCGGCAAGCTCTCTCTGCTGGAGGCTTCTCGAGTGCGACAGCGGACGCTATCGCTTCAGCCCGCAGTCCTACCAGACGTGTCTACGAGGGAAAGTGGCGTGCTTCGTGCCTGGCGCTCTGACCCCGCCGCCTCTCCACCGTCGGCCTGACGTCTCCTCAGCTCGCGGACTTCTTCTCTGGCTCGTCCAAGACCAAGGTTGGCTCCCCTCTGGGGCAGCTGCTACCCCTCTTGATCGCCGACGCCTACTGTCACCTCGGCCGTCCCGACCCAGCACCTGCAAGGACCTGCCCGACCTTATGGCGCGTTCGGCACGCCTTGGCCCGTGCTGGGACCTCCCTGGTCCTCCCCTTGTGAAGGAGCTCCGTGCACTGCGACCCTGTCACCTGTTAGCAGACACGTCGGCCTTCGGCCTCTCCGTCTAGTCGTGCCCCGCTCCTTGTGAGGAGCTCCGTGCACTGCGACCCTGTCGCCTGTTACCAGACACGTCGGCCTTAGGCCCCTCCGTCTACTCGTGCCCCGCTCCTTGTGAAGGAGCTCCGTGCACTGCGACCCTGTCACCTGTTAGCAGACACGTCGGCCTTCGGCCTCTCCGTCTAGTCGTGCCCCGCTCCTTGCGAAGGAGCTCCGTGCACTGCGACCCTGTCACCTGTTAGCAGACTCGTCGGCCTTCGGCCTCTCCGTCTACTCGTGCCCCGCTCCGTGTGATGGAGCCCCGAGCGCTGCGCCCTCGGTCACCTCTTTGCAGACGCGTCGGCCTTCGGCCTCTCCGTCTAGTTGTGCCCCGCTCCTTGTGAAGGAGCCCCGTGCACTGCGACCCCTGTTGTCTGTTCGCAGACGCGTCGGCCTTTGGCCTCTCCGTCTAAGTCGTGCCCGCTCCTTGAGCCCCGGGCACCGCGACCCTTATCGCCTGTTGGTACCCTAGTCGGTCATGGGCCCTCCTTCCAACTCGCTGACTCCTTCGTTGCGTCGCCCAGCCAGCTACGGGCCCCCTCCTTGAGCCGCGGGCACTCCTTCGGGATCGTCCTTCTGGTATTCGCCCTTCCACGTTCACCGGTTCTCGTCTGTTCACCGACGTGAAGCTACGTCGCGCTGTTAGCGCTTGGATGGGTGCCCCTAGGGGTACACCCAGTGCAGTGGGGATCGGCGTCCTCGCCCTCGTCGCCTGGATAGTTGCGGCGCCCGCCGTTCGTCGCCCGCCCACTCGACTCCCTCCAGTGTCCCTGTCGACCTTCGTCTTGTGCTCGGCGCTGTCGTTCTCCTCGGGACATCCTCTTCCCCACTCCCTTGCACCCTTCGCCTCCAGCGTCTCCCCGACCCTCTCCGGTGGATGACTCTGCGTCCGGCATTCGCCGTTGGCCTGCCGGCGTCTTAGCCTTCGGCTTCCCGGTTCGCTGACCTCTCGCTCCCCTTCGTGCTCGCTGCCTCCGGTGTTCTGCCGGCGCTCATGCTTGCGGCAACCCTTCCCAGCTCTAGTGGATCGTCCGCTTGGCTTCGAACCCTCCGCCCTTGCCTTCCTTCGTTCGTGGCGGCTTGGCTCCTTCCTACCGTGCTCCTGTGGGTACCCGCGCCCATCGGCCCTGCCTGGCAGTCTCTGAAGGAACCCTCCTAGGCCTGTGGGCCCAGCGTCAACCTTGTGGGTTGTGTTCCCGCCCTTCGGACCAAGGCCCTCGCCCTTCGCGTGCAGGTCTCCACTCTTCCGTGGGAAGTTGCGATGCTGCGCCTCGCTCGGTACGGCTCCCCCGCCTCGGACCCTTCGCGTCGCCTTCAGCCCTGGGTCGTCGCCGCCAGCCGGGACCTACCCTTTGCTTCTACACGTCCCCAGGCCTCCCGCCCCCGCCGTTGTCTTCGCTTGCCGTCGACGGGACCGTTCCCAGCTCGGCCTCTCTGGTGTGGTCTCCCCCCAGCCCTGGGTCCTTGCGTGGATTGTGGATGCCTTGGTTGCTCGAGATCTTCGATCTTCCGCCAGCCATTCTCCGCCTTGGTGGACCTGCTTCTGCGGTTTCACTCAGTGCTCCCTCTTCGTAGGGCAGGGATGCTCTCCTCCTCCGGTTGCTCACCTGGTCGCCCTGGTCAGCGCCTACTGTCCGACCTCTCGCCCTCTCGCCATCTGTTCGCCTGGGATTGGTTGGCGACCGACCGCAACTTGGTGCGTCTTCACGAGCCTCGGATCCAGTTCGTGCCGTTCTAGCCCGCGGGTAGCTGCGGCGCGGCGGGCCCTCCTGACTGCGGCTCCAGCTCCTCCTCCTGATGAGTGCGGCGGCTGATCGCCTTCCCTCGGTCTTCTGTACTCCGCCTCTGGAGGCCGTCCTCCGGCGATCTCTCTACCCTGGTGCCTATCTCTCCTGTGCTGCGCCACTTCGGCTTCGCTGGACGGACATTCTTGGCTCGGCTCCCGGTTTCCCCCTGACCTCGCCACTGCCCGGCTCGCTTGCGTCGTTGCCGGTCTCGCCGGTTGGGGCGCTCTCCCTCTTCCGTATTCTGCTCGTCGGCCGGCCGCTGGCCCGTGAACCTGACTTCGCGGCACGTCAACCCGCTGGGACTGGTTGCATTTGGCAGGCCCTCTGCGCTTGGCGATACGATCTTCGGACACAGGACCTCCGCGTCCTTCCGACAACCCCCTTCGTGGCTTGCCTTCAGACGCAGGAGGAACCCGCTCTCCCGACCTCTGCTTCCTCCTCTATCGCCCCCTTTGCTGGCGAGTGGACAGCGACTTCTCCCTCCCAGCCCGCCACAGTCCAGGGCACCTGTTCGTACTGGCAGACTACCGCTTGCGACGGAGGCAGCTTTTTCACACGGTTTGCGCCCTACGCTGGGAAATCCTTCGCTGGTTCTGCGCTCGTTGGAAGACTCCCCCCTTGTTCTCTTCGCCACGAAGTGGAGCCTCCGGCTTCCCCTCTTCATCTCCCCGTTCCCGACCTCTGGCCTGGGCAGTCGATGCACTTCGTTCCCTTGGGACAGACCTGTCGTTTACACCTACCCTCCGGCGGTCCTGGTCCTCATGTCCTCCTCAGCCTCCGGGGATGCAACGCAGTCCTTCTCCTGGTGGCCGTTCTCCTGGATCGGATCGTGGACTTCCGACCTTCTCAGTCTCGCCGCGGGCTCACCCTCCCTCTCCCCACCCCCCGCACGATGCTCGAGCTGCGCCGACAGCCGCTCTTCCACCCCTGCCCGAGCGACTTCTCCTACACGCCTGGCGATTGTGCGGCAAGCTCTCTCTGCTGGAGACGTCTCGAGCGCGACAGCGGACGCTAGCGCTTCAGCCTGCTGACCCGCCAGACGTGTCTACGAGGGAAAGTGGCGTGTTTCGTGCCTGGTCCTCTGACCGCCGCCTCTCCACCGTCGGCCTGACGACTCCTCAGCTCGCGGACTTCTTCTCTGGCTCGTCCAAGACCAAGGTTGGCTCCCCTTGGTGCACCAGCCCCCCCTCGGGATCGCCGACGCCTACTGTCACTTCGGCCGTCCCGACCCAGCGCCTGCAAGGACCTGCCCGACCTTATCGCGCGTTTGGCGTGCAGCATCCGGTCTTCCGCCCCCTTGGCCCGCGCTGGGACCTCCCTGGTCCTCCCCTGACTGACTTCGGACCGTTGAATCGCTCCATCTGGCCCGCTTCGCTGACGTGACTCGGAGACCTGCTTCCTGATGGCCCTCGCCTCGGCGCCCTGCGTCAGCGAGCTCCACACACTCTCGTCTCTCCCCGCCGGCCTGCAGCTCCGAGTGGTTGGCCCCGTTCAGCTACTCCCGGATCCTTCCTTCTCGCTCAGCCTAGGTCTCCCTGGACAGCGCCTCTGGTCATCGCCACTCGGCCGCTTACACGACCCGGCTTCCTCGGGGGACTCCGCAGCAAGACCCGGTGTAGGCTCTTCGTATCTACCTGCGTCGCTCCAAGTCCGTGCTGAGGGGACGGGCTCGTCTCCTTGCCGCTGGCAGATCCGACTTCTCAGCCCAACGTTCTCCTCCTCGCTCCGCTGGGTTTTTCGGTCCGCCTTCGCGACCTTTCCCACAGGGAGCGGAGACACGCACGGTCCGCGCCTTGAAGTTCGCGCCTTGGCCGTAAGTCTCGCCTGCGGCCGCACCTGTGCGGTGAAGGACTTGGCTGTAGTGGGGTAGGGGGCCGAATCTACCGTCGCCCACTCCTACCTTCACGCCCTGACGTTCCAGCGCGACAACCTTACGCTGGTGGGCGGCTTCTACGGCGCAACACTCCCTCCAGGCGCCCTCGGCGCTTAGGCGGCACTTCGCTAAAATTGTCGGGAGTGGGTGATCAGGAGTGACGGGCCGTCTTCGTCCCTGAAGAGGTTTCTAAAAGGGGATTGTGCGGCACCCTCCTCCTCTTTGCCATTCTTCCGGTTAGTCATGTCATCGGTAATGTGTTTTGAGGAAACAAATTAATTTTTCTCTAAAATGTATTTTGTTTCCTCAAAACACATTACCGATGACATGACTAACTGGAAATAGTCTACTTGCTTACCAATTTTAGCCTAAGACCCAAAGGGTCCCCCCCAGGAGGCTCTCGGGGATCCCTGACAGGGACGAGAGAGCTTTCGGGGATCCCTAACAGGGACAAGAGTAGCCTCCCCTGCCCATCCGGTCAGGCGCCAGGTGGTGTCTCCTTTAGCCAGTTGTCTACTTCGCTGTTAGCGTTCGGACGCTTTTACCTGAGCCTCTGACCCTTGGAAAGACTGTGTACGGTTCGACCGTCCCTTGCCGGCCTGCCTTCGCCTTGCCTCTCGTCTACTGCTTCTGGCGTGGCCTCCGTCTTCTCTGCTAGCCCTCGTCTGTGCCTCGTGCTCTTGGCTGGCCCTGGAACCTTCTAGGCTCCCGTCGTCGTCTCCCTGCCATTCCGCCATGGACAGGTAATGTCTCGGCCGTTTCCGACGTCTCGCCTGGCTGGGTCGGACGTCGGGCTTCGCTCGAGCTACTGTTGGTTTCTCTCCGCATTTCACGGTGAGTTTCGAGTGTTTCTTGATTTCAAAGCTTATATGGCGGGGTTCGTTACCCGCCCCCGGTCGCCTTTCATGTTTGGGTATGGGCTGCAGTTATCTAGTGCGCCTCTCCCCAGTACGTCGACCTCCGGTGACCTACTGGCTGGTACTTTGTGCTTCATCACTCTGCCGTTCCGCCATGGAAAGGTGGAGTATCGGCCACTTCCTACGTCTCGCCTGGCTGGGCCGGACGTCGGGCTTCGCTCGAGCTACTGTTGTTTGTCTTTGCATTCACTGTCAGTTTCGCGTGTCTCTTAATTTTCGAAGCTTTAAATGGCGGGGTTTGTTACCCGCCGCCGGTCACCTTTCATGTTTGTGTTTGGGTTGCAGTTGCCAAGTGCGCCTCTTCCCAGTTCGGCGACTTCCAGTGACCTAGTGTCCGGTGCTTTGTGCTTCGTCACTCTGCAGTGCCGCCATGTAAAGGTAAAGTCTTGACCGCTACCTACGTCTCCCCCGGCGGGGCCGGACGTCGTGCTTGGCTCGGACTTCTGTTTGTTTTCTCTCCGCATTTAACGGTGAGTTTTGCTCGTTAATTCGGAGCTTTATCTGGCGGCGTTAGTTGCCCGCCGCCCGTCACCTTTCATGTATGGGTATGTGTTGCAGTACCAAGTGCGTTGCTGCCCAGGACGGCGGCTTCCAGTGGCCTGGTGTCCGCCATACTGTAGACCGGGTGCCACCTGCTCCTCTGTCATCGGCTGCGCTGGCTGCCCTGCTTGACTGGAGGTTCTTGGTCTCTACTCCGGTGTTCCACCGCCGAGCGACCCGCGACTTCCGCCTCCTTGGGACCTTCCGCGGCACGGCGGAATTGTTCCAGCTGCCCTCGGACATGGGATAGCCACTCCTCTCGTCCCTGGTAAGTTTGTAGCTTATTCGTAGACGCGTTAAGCCCGCTGACTCCTCCGGCGAGTCGCCAAGCTGGCTACGTGCCCCCCTCCCGTAAAAAGGAGCCCCGGGCACCGCGACCATGTCGCCTTAGTTCACGCGTCGGCCCCTTGGCCAAACCTCAAGCCCGCTGACTCCTCCGGCGAGTCGCCAAGCCGGCTACATGCCCCCCTCCTTGAGCCCCGGGCACCGCGACCTTGGTCGCTAATTAGTTAAGCGTCGGCCTTTGGCCCTTCTTCTAAGCCCGCTGACTCCTCCGGCGAGTCGCCTAGCTGGCTACGTGCCCCCCTCCTTGAGCCCCGGGCACCGCGACCTTGTCGCCTGTTACATACAAAAAAAAAAAAAAAAAAAAAAAAAAAAAAAAAAAAGAAGAAGTTGACGCTTGGCCTCGCGGCCCCTCTTGAGCCCGCTGACTCCTCCGGCGAGTCGCCAAGCCGGCTACGTGCCCCCCTCCATGAGCCCCGGGCACCGCGACCTTGTCGCTCATTAGCTTAAGCACCGGCCTTCGGCCCATCTAAGCCCGCTGACACCTCCGGCGAGTCGCATAGCTGGCTACGTGCCCCCCTCCTTGAGCCCCGGGCACCCTGACTTTGTCGCTAACTAGTCTACGCGTCGGCCTTCGGACCTGCTCGGCCCGCTGACTCCTCCGGCGAGTCACCAAGCCGGCTACGTGCCCCCCTCCTTGAGCCTCGGGCACTGCGACCTTGTCGCCTATTGACGCGTTGGCCTCACGGCCCCTCCTAAGCCTGCGGACTCCTCCGGCGAATCGCCGAGCCGCTTTGTGCCCCCACCTTGAGCCCTGGGCACCGCGACCTGGTCGCCAATTAGTTCACGCGTCGGCCTTCGGCCCCAGCTTAAGTCCGTGTGCCCCCCTCCTTGAGCCGGGCACCGCGACCTTGTCTCCTTCGTTCTCACTTCGGCACTTCGACCTCAGTCTCTGGGCCCGCTGACTCCTACGGCGAGTCGCCTAGCCGCTTGTGCCCCCTCTTTGAGCCCCGGGGCACCGCGACCCTTATCGCCTGTTGGTACCCTACGCGGCTTATGGCCCCTCCTTCCAACCCGCTGACTCCGCCGTCGAGTCCCCAGCCAGCTACGTGCCCCCTACTTGAGCTTCGCGCACTGCGTCTGGATCGGCCTTCTTGTACCTCGGGACTTCGGGCCGTTTCCCCTGGCGCCTACGGCCTTCCACGTTTCACCGGTTCTCGTCTGTTCACCGAAGTGAAGCTACGTCGCGCTGTTAGCGCTTGGTTGGGTGCCCCTAGGGGTACACCCAGTGCAGTGGGGATCGACTTCCTCGCCCTCGTCGCCTGGATAGTTGCGGCGCCCGACGGTCGTCGCCCGCCCCTCGACTCCCTCCGTGGTCCATGTCGACCTTTGTCTGGTGCGGCGCTGTCGTTCTCCTCGGGACATCCTCTTCCCCGCTCCCTGCACCCTTCGCCTCCGGCGTCTCCCCGACCCTCTCCGGGGGATGACTCGGCGTCCTGCGTTCGTCTCTGGCCTGCTGGCGTCTTAGCCTTCGGCTCCCCGGTTCGCTGGCCTCTCGCTCCCTTCGTGCTCGCGGCCTCCGGTGGTTCCGCCGGCGCCCGTGCTTGCGGCAACCCTTCCCAGCTCTAGCGGATCTTCCGCGTGGCTTCGAACCCTCCGCCCCTTGCCTTCCTTCGTTCGTGGCGGCCTGGCTCCTTCTTGACCATCTCCCCTGATGCGACATCGCAGCTCTACCGTGCTCCTGTGGGTACCCGCATCTTTCGGCCCTGCCTGGCAGTCTCTGAAGGAACCCTTCTAGGCCTGTGGGCCCAGCGCCACCCTTGTGGTTTGAGTTCCCGCCCGTTCGGACCAAGGCCCTCGCCCTTCGCGCGCAGGTCTCCGCTCTTCTTTGGGTAGTTGCGATGCTGCTCATCGCTCGGCACGGCTCCCCCGCCTCGGACCCTTTGCGTCGCCTTCAGCCCTTGGTTGTCGCCGCCAGCCTGGACCTACCCGTTGCTTCTACGCGTCCCCATGCCTCCCGCCCCCGCCTTTGTCTTCGCTTGCCGTCGACGGGACCGTTTCCAGCTCGGCCTCCTTGGTGTGGTCTCCCCTCAGCCCTGGGTCCTTGCGTGGATCGTGGATGCCTTGGTTGCCCGGGACCTTCGATCTTCCGCCAGCCATTCTCCTCCTTGGTCGACCTGCTTCTGCGGTATCAGTCAGTGGTTCCTCCTCGTAGGGCAGGGATGCTCTCCTCCTCCGGTTGCTCGCCTGGTCGCCCTGGTCAGCGCCTACGGTCCGACCTCTCGCCCTCGCCGTCTGTTCACCTGGGAATGGTTTTGGTGACCGACCGCAACTTGGTGCGTCTTCACGAGCCTCGGATCCAGTCCTTGCCGTTCTAGCCCGTGGGTAGCTGCGGGCGCGGCGGTCCCCACCTGACTGCGGCTCCAGCTCCTCCTCCTGACCCCCCACCCGGGTCTGCCTTGGGGGACTTGGGTGGGGTTAGGTATTTTTTAGTTCCCAGGGTCACCCTGGTCAGCCCCACAGGGTGGGTTTTTCTCTCTATTCTGGGGCATGTGTTTCTGTCTACCCTTTGTCCATTCACCTGTATTTGCCTTTTTAAAACTCTCCCTACTGTCTGCACTGCCTGTAGTTCTTGATATTGGATGTGTGTTGCTAAATGGTCTTAGCTTTATTTAGGCCCCATGTTGTAGGTTTATTTAACGTATTTGACCGGCTGGCGACATACATTCAATTTTCTGTTTATTTTTTTTTTTTCACAAGCAGTGCAGGCACGTCCTGAGAAAGCCTTGTTGCTGTCGGGACGTTAAGCAATGTACAATCAATCAATCAATCCTCCTCCTGACGAGTGCGGCGGCTGTTCTCCTTCCCTCGGTCTTCTGTACTCCGCCTCTGGAGGCTGTCCTCCGGCGATCTCTCTACCCTGGTGCCGATCTCCCCTGTGCTGCGCCACATCGGCTTCGCTGGACGGACATTCTTAGCTCGGCTCCCGGATTCCCCCTGACCTCGCCACTGCCCCTCTCTCTCTGCGTCGTTGCTGGTCTCGGCGGTTAAGGCGCTCTCCTTCTCCCGAATTCCACTCGTCGGCCGTCCGCTGGCCCGCGAACCTGACTTCGCGGCATGTCACCCGCTGGGACTGGTTGCAGTTGGCAGGCCCTCTGCGCTTGGCGATACGATCTTTGGACACAGGACCTCCTCGTCCTTCCGACAACCCCTCTTCGTGGCTTGCCT
Organism: Semisulcospira habei; assembly: GCA_036245525.1. Taxonomy (NCBI): domain Eukaryota; kingdom Metazoa; phylum Mollusca; class Gastropoda; family Semisulcospiridae; genus Semisulcospira; species Semisulcospira habei. The sequence continues at coordinate 320,112,814 of BTPG01000002.1, forward strand.
TCAGACGCAGGAGGAACCCGCTCTCCCGACTTCTGCTTCCTCCTCTATCGCCCCTTCGCTGGTGCGCGGACAGCGACTTCTCCCTCCCAGACCGCCGCAGTCCAGGTCACCTGTTCGTACTGGCAGACTACCTCTTGCGACGGAGGCATCCTTCGCAGGTTCTGCGCTCGTTGGGAGACTCCCCCCTTGTTCTCCTCGCCTCGAAGTGGAGCCTCCGGCTTCCCTCTTCATCTCCCCGTTCCCGACCTCTGGCCTGGGCAGTCGATGCGCTTGATCCCTTGGGACGGACTGGTCCTTACACCTACCCTCCGGCGGTCCTGGTCCTCAAGTCCTGCTCAGCCTCCGGGGATGCAACGCAGTCCTTCTCCTGGTAGCCGTTCTCCCGGACCGGATCATGGACTAACGACCTTCTCAGTCTCGCTACGGGCTCACCCTCCCTCTTCCCACCCCCCGCACGATGCTCGAGCAGCGCCGACAGCCGCTCTTCCGCCCCTGCCCCGAGCGACTTCTCCTACACGCCTGGCGATTGTGCGGCAAGCTCTCTCTGCTGGAGGCTTCTCGAGTGCGACAGCGGACGCTATCGCTTCAGCCCGCAGTCCTACCAGACGTGTCTACGAGGGAAAGTGGCGTGCTTCGTGCCTGGCGCTCTGACCCCGCCGCCTCTCCACCGTCGGCCTGACGTCTCCTCAGCTCGCGGACTTCTTCTCTGGCTCGTCCAAGACCAAGGTTGGCTCCCCTCTGGGGCAGCTGCTACCCCTCTTGATCGCCGACGCCTACTGTCACCTCGGCCGTCCCGACCCAGCACCTGCAAGGACCTGCCCGACCTTATGGCGCGTTCGGCATGCAGCGTCCGGTCTTCCTCTCCCTTGGCCCGTGCTGGGACCTCCCTGGTCCTCCCCTGACTGACTTCGGACCGTTAAACCGTGCCATCTGGCCCGCTTCGCTGACGTGACTCGGAGGCCTGCTTCCTGATGGCCCTCGCCACGGCGCCCCGCGTCAGCGAGCTCCACACGCTCTCGTCTCGCCCCGCCGGCCTGCAGTTCCGAGTGGATGGCTCCGTGCAGCTACTCCCGGATCCTTCCTTCTCGCTCAGCCTAGGTCTCCCTTGACAGCGCCTCCGGCCCTCGCCGCTTGGCCGCTTACACGACCCGGTTCCTCGGGGCACTCCGCAGCAAGATCCGGGACAGGCACTTCGTATCTACCTGCTCCAAGTCCGTGCGGAGGGGACGGTCTCGTCGCTTGCCGCCGACCGCTGGCAGAACCGGCTTCTCAGCCCAAACGTTCTCCTCCTCGCTCCGCTGGGTATTCCGGTCCGCCTATCGCGACCTCTCCCCACAGGGAGCCGAGGCACTGAAGATCCGCGCCCATGGAACGCGCGCTAGGGCCGCACGTCTCGCCTTCGCCGCGCCGGTGTGGTTAAGGACACTGTGGCGGTGGTGGGGTGGCGGGACGGATCTACCATTGCCGCTTCTACTCCCGCGCCTTGACAGTCCAGCGCGACAACCTTACGCTGGTGGGCAAATTCTGCGGCGCAACACTCCCTCCAGGCGCCCTCGGCGCTTAGGCGGCACTTCGCTAAAATTGTCGGGAGTGGGTGATCAGGAGTGACGGGCCGTCTTCGTCCCTGAAGAGGTTTCTAAAAGGGATTGTGCGGCACCCTCCTCCTCTTTGCCATTCTTCCAGTTAGTCATGTCATCGGTAATGTGTTTTGAGGAAACAAATTAATTTTTCTCTAAAATGTATTTTTTCGAAAAATACTTACCGATGACATGACTCGGAGGTCCCTCCCTCCTCCCCGCTTGCCGCTGGTAACTCCGTAGACAACTGGCTAAAGGAGACACCACCTGGCGCCTGACCGAATGGGCAGGGGAGGCTACTCTTGTCCCTGTTAGGGATCCCCGAAAGCTCTCTCGTCCCTGTCAGGGATCCCCGAGAGCCTCCTGGGGGGGACCCTATGGGTCTTAGGCTAAAATTGGTAAGCAAGTAGACTATTTCCAGTTAGTCATGTCATCGGTAAGTATTTTTCGAAAAAATACATTTTAGAGAAAAATTAATTTTTCGAAAAATACTTACCGATGACATGACTGGGAGGTCCCTCCCTCCTCCCCGCTTGCCGCTGGTAACTCCGTAGACAACTGGCTAAAGGAGACACCACCTGGCGACTGACCGGATGGGCAGGGGAGGCTACTCTCGTCCCTGTTAGGGATCCCCGATAGCTCTCTCGTCCCTTTCAGGGATCCCCGAGAGCCTCCTGGGGGGACCCTTTGGGTCTTAGGCTAAAATTGGTAAGCAAGTAGACTATTTCCGGTTAGTCATGTCATCGGTAAGTATTTTTCGAAAAAATACATTTTAGAGAAAAATTAATTTTTCGGACAGACCTGTATCGACGGCTCGCTCCTCGTCCAGATCTCAGGTTAGCGGGGGCATGTCTGTTTCTACCACACGTTTATGTAATAACAGCCCACGCGCCAGGCGCAGCATTGAAAGACGACGGTCTTCCTCTTGTCGGGATCCGGTTCGCTGTTTTCGTTCTTGGGCGGTTAACTCGTCGGGCTCGAGTAGCTACCCTGACCCACACAGAGACAGGCTACGTGACGAGAGTCCGAGACGACGGACCAGTACGGTGGGTCCGCTGCGCCATGATAGTCCTCGTTCTTCTTTTCGTGGTTCCTCTCCTCAAGACCACCAGCCAAGGCGACGCCCTCGCGGACTGCACAGGACGTCCGTCGGACCCGACTGACTTCTCACAGTTCCCGCTCTTCGCGACGCAGCCGCTCTCCGCGGGAGCGCCACCTAGTCCCGCACGATCGCTCTTACACTTCCCCTGTTCCGAGTAGGTCGCCTCATCGGCTCAGTGGACGACGACTAGATACCAAGATAGCCTCTCCTCCGCGGCGCTCCACGACAGCCCCTGCACCCAGTGGTTCCGTGAAGGCTTCCGACAACTCTGTTCTCCCCGCTCGCGTGGATGACGCCATCAGCCTGGCTCCTGGAGACTCGGTGTTGGCCTAGCTAGACGCCTCTCCTACTCGTCGCTCGCGTTCGCCGGAAGATGTGGAGATCCCCCCAGCTGCGCTCGGACACAGAATGGAGACCGTGCGGGCCCTGGATGAAGCTGCTTGAATCATTGCGGCTGCTTTGCCTTCGGAAGACTGCCCTCCTTCTCCCCCTGCTAAGAAGAGAGCCTCGGCGTTTGTGGACTCAGAGCTTCACGCTAAGCGCTTCAAGTCCCTACTACAGCCTCCTGGTTTCCGAGACATTCGCGACGCCCTTTCAGCTCACCTGCTTCAGGGATCCCTAGGGGATTCTGGTTTCTTTTCGGAGAACAAGTGGCCAGCAGACCTGGTGATAGCTTTCCAGCAGAAGTGGTACGCCGGTCATTCTCAAGCCTTCGCATGTCCTCTCCTGGCGGTGGATTCCCCGGCGTTGTCCTGTGCCAGCCTGCTCCGATGTTCTGTCTTCGCTCCTGGCCTGAATCTGACTGCGACACTCATCCACAATGCCCTCGCTTCTGCGGGTTTTTTGGACTTAGCTACTCAGGCCATAGTACGACGCGTCGAGGAAGTGTGGAACCCTTCCATCGCCCCACTCTTAGCCAACATCCTAGCCGTGGCGGTTTCTTGCAACCGTGCAGCTTACCACACCTCAGTCAACGCCATGACAGCGGCGGCAAATTGTGACCTTATGCGACGAGATGCGGTCTTACAAGCCTGCTCACTACCTTTGGAAATTAAGAACCAACTACGCCGGGCCCCTCTCGGCAGCGAACTCCTCTTTGGCACGCACTGGCAGTCCGTCAAGGAGTCAAGTAAGGATTTGTGGCCCACCCGCGTCGCTCCGCCTCGCTTTCCTCCAGCCCGCAGGCTGTGGGTCGAGTCTTGCGGTCCGCTAGACCCTCCGCTCGCCCCGTCACCAGTCGGGGACGTCTCCCCCCCCCCCCCACCCCGACCTCCTGCCTTCGGTCGCCCCCGTCCACCTTATCCCGTTTCCGCGGACGCCCCCGCTCCTGCTTGGCCTAGACCTGCCCTGACGTCCCTTTGGGCGAGGGTAGGGCCCGCTGACTGCTTCCCGATCCCGCCTCCGCCGACCGCTCCCATGTCTCCTGTCGGCGGGAGGCTAGCTCTACACAGCGCCGCTTGGACGTCGCCGTTTCCCGACGACCCGTGGATCCTGTCGACTGTCTGCCAAGGACTACAGCTGTCGTTTCGGTCTCCCCCTCTACTGCGCCGGTCTCCTTTTTGGACGTCAGTTCCTTCGGATCCGCTCAGGGCCGAGGCCCTACGGAACGACGTGGCCGCCCTACTCCAGAAGAACGCCACGGAGGTGGTGATGCGACACGACACTCCAGCCTTCTACAGCCGTCTGTTTGTTGTTCCCAAGCCGGAGGGCAAGTGGCGTCCGGTCATCGACCTTTCCGCCCTGAACAAGTTCCTCGTCGCCCCGTCATTCCGCATGGAGACCGCTCGAGCCCTTCGATCTGCGGTGCAGCCAATGGACTTTGCCGTCAGCCTCGACCTTTCAGACGCTTACCTACATGTTCCCATGCATCCGGCGGCCAGACACTTCCTGCGCTTCGCCTTCGCCGGGGTCGTCTACCAGTTCCGCACCCTCCCCTTCGGTCTCAACCTCAGCCCGTGGGTGTTCACCCGGATCATGGACGTGGTCGTCGCCAGGGCCAGACAGACAAGCTCAAGTCCTGTCTCGAATTACCTCGACGACCTCCTTCTACGGAACCAGGTGGACTCCGTGCTGGAGAGGGACCGAGACGCACTCCTAAATCTGCTCGACTACCTCGGGTTCATCGTCAACAAGGGCAAGTCCGACCTCTCGCAGTCCCGCCGCTTTGTTCACCTGGGAATAGAGTTCCACACCGACCTCAACGTAGTCCGGCTCACGGAGGCGCGTATCCAGAAACTCAGCGATCTGGCGCGGCAAGTGGTACACCAGGACAGGGTCTCTGCACGGGTGTGGTTACAGCTACTGGGGTTGATGAGTGCAGCCGCCGACCTGCTTCCCCTGGGACGCCTTTACTCCCGGCTCTGCAGCTGCACCTGCTCCTTCATTGGCGACCCGCGAAGGACGACATCGATGCTCTGATTCCGGTGCTCCCGATGTTACGTTCACACCTTCTTCGCTGGGTAGACCCCATCTGGCTGGCCTCTGGAGTCCCGCTTTACACACCGCCTCCCCACTTGTCCCTCTGTGTCGACGCAAGTCTCACCGGTTGGGGAGCTCACCTTCTGCCGTCGTTCACCACAGCCTCGGGTACTTGGCCCCCAGATCTTCTGACCCGACACATCAACTGGTTGGAGTTGAAGGCGGTTTGGCAGGCCTTGCTGACGTGGGACTCTCAACTCCGGGGACAGGAGCTACTCGTGCTGTCCGACAACTCTACAGTCGTCGCCTACCTACAGAAACAGGGCGGTACGCGCTCTCCCTCACTGTGCATCCTCCTTTACCAACTGCTTCGCTGGTGCGAGGATCGGGGCATCACCCTGCAGGCCAGATACATTCCGGGGCATCTCAACGTGCTCGCCGACTCCCTGTCGCGACGCGGACAGCTTCTCCACACCGAGTGGACGCTACGTCCGGACATCTTCCAGATGATCGGGGCCAGATGGGAGCCTCCCATGATCGACCTTTTCGCCACTCGTTGGAACCACCAGTTACCGCTGTTTGTCTCGCCGGTACCAGATCCACTAGCTTGGGCAGTCGACGCGCTTTCCATTCCCTGGGACGGACTCGTCGCCTACGCTTATCCCCCGTCGGTGCTGGTCCCCAAAGTCCTCCTCAAGCTCCGCGGCTGCAACACGATCCTTTTTCTGGTGGCACCCTTCTGCTGGAACAAGTCGTGGACTACGGACCTGTTGAACCTAGCCACGTGCCCGCCCCTACAGCTCCCCACGCCTCGCACGATGCTCAAGCAACCCCGACAGCCGCTGTTCCATCCATGCCCAGAGCGTCTCCTCCTCCACGCGAGGAGGTTGTGCAGAAAGCCCTCGCCAGAAGAGGCTTCTCTAGTGCGGCAGTGGAAGCTATCGCTACTGCATGCAGACCCTCTACCAGACGAGTTTATGAGGGAAAGTGGAGAGTGCTATGCGACTGGTGTGGTGACAACAACCTACCCCCCACTGATTTGACGATACCCCAGTTGGCGGAGTTCTTCCTCTGGCTTTTCAACTTCCAGGGATTGGCGCCTATTACCATTCGGGGATACCTTGCCATGATCGCGGACAACTACCATCATCTGGGCCAAACCGATCCTGGTGCCTGCAAGGACCTCGCCGATCTGATGGCGCACTTCGGTCTACAACGCCCGGCGCTGCGTTCGCTGTTGCCTAGATGGGACCTACCTTGGGTGCTGACGTGGCTCAACTCCGTCTGTTTTGAACCCCTGCAGTTGGCGCGTTTACCGGACGTAACTCGAAAGACGTGCTTCTTGTTGGCCCTAGCTACGGCTTCCAGGGTCAGTGAGCTTCACGCGCTGTCCACACGCTCTTCTTCTTCTTGTCGTTCGCAGTGGGCTATACGGTCAGACCAGCACCGGTGATGAATGACGTCGTTTTCTCCAGGTCTTCTTGACTGCCGTAGAGTTTGATCTGCAGTGGAGTTGGCGATGGCCACACTTCTTTTCTTTCATCGTCCAGTAGGGGACATCTCTGGAGAATATGTTCCGCTGTTTGGTCTTCCTGACCACAGACGCAGGTTGGTGATGGCGCCAGCTTGAGCTTTCTGTTCATGTGAGCGTTCAGTCTGTTGTGGCCGGTACGCAGTCTGATCAGGACGACTTGCTGCTCTCTGGTCATTGTGTGGTAGTCGTCTCTGTTTGACCTTGGCCTCATCAATGCCTTGATGATTGTCTTTTGCTCACTATAGCTGACGCTGTTTTCTTTTGTGATCTTTTGTGGCTCCTTCTTTCGCCAGCTCGTCTGCCCTTTCATTTCCTGGTACCCCACAGTGAGCTGGTATCCACTGGAGGACAACTCTTCTGGTTTCTCTGACCTTCTGCAAGGCTCTGGTCAGCTGGGCGAGCTTGTCGTTCTCGAGGGCCTGAAGGACTGAAAGGGCATCGGAGAAAAAGATAACTTGGTAGCATGGGTCTGCGGAATTCTGAACCATGGAGGCGGCCTGCATAAGTGCTTCGGTTTCTGCTTTGTAGTTTGTGCAGTGTTTGCCAGTGGCTACACTGGATGTGGCTGTATGTCCCCCAGGAAACTGGATCAGGATGCCAGCACCTCCATTGGAAACGGCATTTGTTGCTGATCCATCAGTGTAGATGTGGATCCATGCCTCCTTTGGGTATTGTTCATCGATCAGGGCTAGGGTGAGTGCCCGTCGAACGGTGTCATCCTGACTGTCTCCTGAGGCAACATGTGGGACACTGGTGCGGATCTGGATGTCTGGTTTTTCCATTGCCCAAGGGTTTTCCTCTTCTTCTGTGATCAGAGGTAGAGTGCTCTGTGGAAGGACTTCCCTGTGCTGTCGAGAAAGTCGCATGCTCTCATGGACAAAGCTGCTTCTTTTAAGCCGGTTCTTGGTGAGGTTACTCAGTCTGTGCTTCATGGGGTGGTCGGGCAAGCACTTGAGCTTCTCAGCCTGTACCATGGTTTTGGCTTCTCTCCTCTGACTGAGAGGTTGGATTGTGGTCAGCTTCTCCATTTCCTTGATTGGAGTGGATTTCATTGCACCAGTGATGATTCGAAGAGCCTGGTTTTGCACTCGGTCGAGGGTCTGCAGGTTCGATTTGGCTGAGGTTAACCACGCTGTGGAGCCGTACTCGAGGTGGGGCCTGACTGTTCCCTGGTATACTGTCTTCAGTATCTTCTCGTTCGCTCCCCAGGTGGTGCCTGCCAGTTTTCTGAGTATGGCCAGCTTGCATCAGGCCTTCGCCTCTGCCTGTTCAATGTGTGGTTTCCAGGTCTGTCCACACGCTCAGATTGCCTGCAGTTCCGGACAGATGGCTCCGTACAACTGCTACCTGAATCATCCTTCCTGGCTAAGACGCGGTCGCCCTTGACGGCTCCGCAGATGATGACCATTCGCCCGTTACGTGTGACAGACTCCACCCGGGAGACCAGACAACAGGACCCGGTGAGAGCCTTACGGGTGTACCTGCGCCGGACCAAGCCTCTGCGCAGAGGACGTACCTGCCTATTTCTCCCTTTGTCCCCAGGTAGACATGACATATCAGCCCAGACCATCTCCTCATGGATCCGATGGGTGATCCGCTCGGCCTATCAAGACCTCGCCCCAGACGCGGCCCAACGTTTGCACATCAGGGCGCACGAGGTCAGAGCCGTGGCCACAAGTCTCGCTTTCGACCGCAACTGTGCAGTCAAGGACATTGTGGCGGCAGTGGAATGGCGAGCTGAGTCCACATTTGCCCGATTCTACCTGAGGGACCTCTCCACCCAGCGGCAGAACCTCACGCTGGTGGGAGACATCGCAGCGGCCCAACACTCCCTCCCGGCGCCATAAGTATCTTTTATTCTTAGCTAAAATTATCGGGAGTTTTGCTGCAGGAGGACGGGTCTGAGGGCTGTGTCGTTGGCAGTAGGGGCGCTATAGCGGCACCCACCTCCTCTTCGGGATTCTTCCTATATGTAATACCATCGGTAATGTGTTTTGAGAAAACAAATGAATTTTTCATTAAAATGCATTTTTTAAAAAAATATTTACCGATAGTATTACTCAAAGATCCCTCCCACCTGCCCCGCTTGCCGACAGTTCACTAAGAAACTAAACTGGGGTATGCCGGGTAATCTTGTACCGGATGGGAGTAAGGGGAGGCTATTCGGGTTGTGACCTGGTCTATGGCGCCCCACTCCTGCCAACGATACCGTATATGAACACAACCAATTTTTGGGCTAAAATTATGCTAGCTAAGTGCCTTTCCTATATGTAATACCATCGGTAAGTATTTTTTTATAAAAATGCATTTTAATGAAAAATTCATTTCACAAGACATTCAGAGAGCCTCAGAATCTTAGTCAGACGAACAGATCAGACAGAAAAACTGACAGAAAAGAAGAGACTCAGTAATTTCTTGCACCTGGTACAGATAATCAACTCTAGGCAGGTCAAGGGTAGTGCTTGATTAGCTTAGTGCCTGAGGCACCAAGCTAATCAGGCACTGTCCTTGAGCACTCATGGTCCATTTATCTTCTTAAACTTTATACACGGTCAGTCTCTCACTGTAGTGTGTTGGGACTAAATGTGTTAAACTGTCATGGCTGATCACTCACAGCTGGTACATTCTTTGTAGATGCCTCCCAAAATTTAACAGATCATTATTTTTATTTTTTAGATTTGCTTAACAATGTACTTCATGTACTGTATACAACATGGATTTGTAGGTAATGTAATAACATCTTTTAATTGAATTCTTTTTTCTTCTGTTTCCTTTGAGATTCTTGATTAGTTACACACTGCAAGTTTACATGCTATTTCCAGAAGCAAGCTCAAGTTGCAGAAGGCAGCCTAACCAGCACTTCAGGTGTTCAAGCCACAAGCAACGCAGCTGAGTCTGTGGAGGACAAAACGTTGGACACAGGCTCTGCCGTGGACGGAGACAAGGAAACATTACAGGACCAAAAGGACATAGAAATGTCAGAGGCAAAGGGCACAGATTCGTCAGAGGCAACAACAAAAGACCCAGAAACATGGGAGGCAAAAGATACAGACGTGTCGGAGACGATTGACGCATCATCATCAGAGGTGAAAGTGGAAATAGACATTTCACAGGACAGTCAGAGAGCCTCAGAATCTTTGTCAGACGAACATATCGGACAGAAAAACTGACAGAAAAGAAGAGACTCAGTAATTTCTTGCACCTGGTGCACTCAACTCTTGACAGATCAAGGTTAGTGCTTGATTAGCTTGGCGCCTGAGGTGCCAAGCTAATAAGGCACTGTCCTTGAGCACCCCTGGTCCATTTATCTTCATAAACGTAATACACAGGGGACAGTGTCAAAAATATGTATCATTGGACTTAAAAAATGATAAACCTATAATGCATCACGTACAGACTACACATTTTAAAAATGTGTAGTTTTTTAGAAAAATGTATTTTTCATTAAAATGTATTTTTTTGAAAAATACTTACTGATGGTATTACTTAAAGGAAATGGTTTCTTAGCTAGTCTAATTTTAGCCCAAAATTGTTGTGTACGAGTATGGTCATGATGGCAGGTGAGGGGCGCCATAGCCTAGACGGAAACCCGGGTAGCCTCCCTTCCGATTCAACCACGCATGCGCCACACCACTCATACGCCAGTCAGTTTTCTTAGCGAACCAGCGGCAAGCGGGGCAGGTGGGAGGGACCTTCGAGTAATACCATCGGTAAGTATTTTTCAAAAAAATACATTTTAATGAAAAATACATTTGTTTTCTCAAAACACATTACCGATGGTATTACTTAAAGGAAGAATCCCGAGGAGGAGGCGGGTGCCGCTATAGCGACCCCATCTCCTGCCATCCTGGCCGCTCGAGTCGGCCACCCTCCCACAACCTCCCTCTAATTTTAGCAAAGATACTTAGGGCGCCGGGAGGGAGTGTTGCGCCGCCACGATGTCCCCCACCAGCGATAGGTTCTGGCGCTGGCTGGAGAGGTCCCTCAGGTAGAAGCGTGCGAAGGTGGTCTCCGCTCGCCAGCCCACGGCCGCCACAATGTCTTTGACCGCACAGTTCCGGTCGAATGCTAGGCTGGTGGCCATGGCTCTGATCTCGTGTGCCCTGATGCTCATGCGTTTTGCTGTATCCGGGGCAAGCTCCTGGTAGGCTGATCGTATCACCCACCGGAGCCAAGAGGATATCGTTTGGGCCGAGATGTCGTTTCTACCTGGGGACAGAGGAAGGAAAAGGCGGGTGCGTTCCCTGCGTATCGGCTTGGTCCGGCGCAGGTACACACGTAAGGCTCGCACCGGGTCCTGTTGTCTGGACTCCCGCGTGGAGCTTGGGTCTCGTAATGGTTGAATGGTGACCAGTTGAGGGGCCGTCAAAGGCGATCTGGTCTTGGCTAGGAAGGCCGGGTCAGGAAGCAGCTGAACAGAGCCATCAGCCCGAAACTGTAAGCAGGCGGGGCGTGCTGAAAGTGCGTGCAGTTCGCTGACTCTGGAGGCTGACGCGAGGGCCAAAAGGAAGCAGGTCTTCCGAGTCACGTCCGGCAACCGCGCCAACTGGATCGGTTCGAAACGGGGCGAGTTGAGCCAAGTGAGTACCCAGGACAGGTCCCATCGTGGCACCAGGGATCGGCGGGCAGGACGTTGTAGACCGAAGTGGGCCATCAGGTCGGCTAGGTCTTTGCAGGAACCCGGGTCGGGCAGTCCCAAGTGTCTGTACGTGTCGGCAATCATGGCCAGGTAGCCCCGGATGGTGATCGGTGCTAACTGCTGGTCGCTGAAAAGCCAGATGAAGAAATCCGCCAATTGGGGAGTTGTCAAGCCGATGGGATGAAGGTGTCTGTCGTCACACCAGGCGCAGAGGACTCTCCACTTGCCTTCGTAGACTCGTCTGGTCGAGGCTCGATGAGCTGTAGCGATCGCGTCCACTGCCGCACCTGAGAAGCCTCTAGCTGCGAGGGCTTGCCGGACAACCTCCAGGCGTGGAGGAGGAGACGCTCGGGGCACGGGTGGAACAGCTGCTGCCGTGGTTGCTTGAGCATCGTCCGCGGTGTGGGGAGCGGTAGCGGGGGAGCCGTGGCAAGGTTCAGGAGGTCGGTTGTCCATGACTTGGTCCAGCAAAATGGCGCCACCAGGAACAGGATCGTGTTGCACCCTCTGAGCTTGAGTAGGACCTTGGGGACTAGTACGGTGGGCGGGTAGGCGTAGGCGACCAGGCCGTCCCAAGAGATGTATAGAGCGTCGACTGCCCAGGCAAGAGGGTCTGGAATGGGTGAAACGAAGAGGGGAAGCTGTCGATTCCACCTCGTGGCGAAGAGGTCGATCATGGGAGCCTCCCAGGTTACGGCGATCAGTCGAAAGATGTCGGGTCGCAGCGCCCACTCTGTATGGAGCAGTTGACCGCGTCGGGAGAGGGAGTCGGCCAGCACATTCAGATGACCCGGAATGTGACGTGCGCGAAGAGAGATGTCCCGATCCTCGCACCAGCGGAGCACCTGGTAGAGTAGTATGCAAAGGGATGGAGAGCGGGTCCCGCCTTGCTTCTGGATGTACGAGACGACCGTGGAGTTGTCCGAGAGAACCAACAGTTCCTGATGTCGGATGCGGTGCTCCCAGGCCAGGAGAGCTTGCCATACTGCCTTCAGTTCTAACCAGTTGATGTGTTTGGACAGCGATTCCAGAGGCCACAGGCCGGAGGCAGTCTCGAACGATGGAAGGAGGTGAGCTCCCCAACCTGCGAGGCTTGCGTCGACGCAGAGCGAGAGAGTGGGCGGCGGTGAGGACAGCGGCACTCCCGTCGCGAGCCAGGAAGGATCCGCCCAGCGCAGCAGGTGGGGACGGAGCATGGCAGGTACTGGAATCGGGGCCTCGAGGTCGGGCGACGACGGTCGCCAGTGAAGGAGGAGATGCAGTTGCAGAGGGCGGGAGTAGAGACGTCCTAGCGGTAGCAGGTCCGCAGCAGCGCTGATCAGACCTAACAGCTGAAGCCACTGCCTGGCTGGAAGCGTCGTCAACTGGGACACCTGCCGAGCTAGAGTCGCCAACTTCTGGATGCGCTTCTCCGGCAGTCTGACGGTATTGTGGTCGGTGAGGAACTCCATACCGAGGTGAATAAAATGGCGTGCGGGAATGAGGTCGGACTTGCCAAGGTTGACCAGGAAGCCCAGGTTCTCGAAAAGTTGAAGCAGAGCATCTCGGTCTTCCCTCAGGGAGCGCTCGTCCTGGTTCCTCAAAAGTAGGTCGTCCAAGTAGTTCGACGTAGGGCTCGTGGAACTTCGACGGGCTCTGGCTACCACTGCGTCCATGAGGCGAGTGAAGACCCAGGGGCTGAGGTTGAGGCCGAAGGGGAGCGCGCGGAACTGATAGACGACCCCCTCGAAGGCAAAGCGTAGGTAACGTCTGGAAGCAGGATGCATGGGTACGTGCAGGTAAGCATCTGAGAGGTCCAGGCTGACCGCAAAGTCCATCGGCTGTACCGCTGAGCGAAGGGCCCGCGCAGTCTCCATGCGGAAGGCCGGAGCGACGATGAACTTGTTCAGCGCCGAGAGGTCTATGACGGGGCGCCACTTGCCGCCCGGCTTGGGCACCACAAAGAGCCGACTGTAGAAGGCTGGGGAGTCGTGCCGGACCACCACCTCCGTGGCGGACTTCTGAAGCAGGGAGGAAACTTCGCCGCGGAGAGCTTCGGCTCTGAGCTGGTCTGAAGGAACTGTAGTCCACACCGGGCTCCGGCGCACGGGAGGTGGGGACCGGAAGGAGATCAGTAGTCCCTGAGTAATGGTAGAGAGAATCCACGGGTCGTCCGGAAACAGCGAGCGCCAGGCTTCGCTGTGAAGCGCCAGCCTCCCGCCGACCGGAACTCCGGACGAGGTCGGCGGGGGCCGGAGGGGGAGAAAGTCAGTGCGCCCGGCCCCGCCCGGGGCGCCGGGCAGGTCTGGGCCAGGTGCGGGCGGGGAGGGATGGGGGAGGCTCGGTACTGGGGAAAGGGCGGGCGCGAGGAAAGGCTGGAGCTCTGGGGGGTAGGCGACCACCTCTGGTGAACGGGCGGGCGGTGGGTCTAGCAGTCCGCAGGGGGCGACCCGGAGCCTTGCGGGTTGGTCGAAAGGAAGTTGGAGCTGGGCGGTTGGGCCAGGCGTCCTTGTTTGCTTCCTTTACAGCGAGCCAGGTGGGGCCGAACAGTAAGTCACCGCCGAGGGGCGCCTGCCGAAGCTGAGTCTTCACATCCAGCGGAATGGGACAGGAACGGAGAATCGCATCTCGACGCAGTAAGTCGCAGTTAGAGGCGGCTGCCATGGAGTTGACAGCGACATGATATACAGCGCGGTTCCCCGAAACTGCTAGGGCGAGCAGGTCTCCCAGCAGAGGCGAAATTGACGGATGCCAGGAGTCCTCTACACGTCGGACGATGGCTTGCGTGACCAAATCTAGAAATCCCGCTGCTGCCAGGGTGTTCCTAATGAGTGTCGCGGTCTGTTCTACCCCGGGGAGGAGAGACTGACGTAAGGAAGTCCCAGAGAACGCCACTGCCGCGGGGTCCGCTGTCGGTAGAGGGCAGAAAAAGTGTTGTGTATGGCCCGCATACCATGACTGCCGGAAGGCGATGTCTATACCTGTCGGCCACTTGGAGTCTGAGAAGAATCCTGTACCGCATGCCCCTTGCGCAAGATGAGCAGAAAACGCATCACGTAACTCCCGGAAACCCGGCGGCTGGGGGAGAGACTTGAATCGCTTGGCCTGTCGTTCTGCGTCCACAAAGGCGGACGCTTTCCTTTTAAGAACTGGAGAGGGAGGGCAGTCTTCTGCAGGGAGGCAAGCCGCGATAAGCCGTGCCGCTTCATCAAGGGCCCGCAGTGTCTCTAACCTATGTCCAATGGCAGCCGGCGGGAATTCCTCGTCACCACCCGAGGGATTGGACGGGGCGGGGCTGGCCACCTGTAGTAGTGCCGACATCGATTCCTCGGGGTTCAGACTAAGGGTGTCCTCTTCTGCCGGAACTGAGTGGGGAATCGGGTCCACTCCCAAACGAGGAGGAAGACTCCCGTCACTGGGGCGGGTAACGGTCGTAGCTGGTGGAGGAGATCTTCTCACTGGTGCGTGGCGCCGCCAGTGTCTGCTAGATGAATGGTCCCGTGAAGCACTCGACGCTGAGCGGGAAGCCCGAACTCCTGACCTACGACGGTGTCGCGGGCGACGAGCGGCACTCCGCCGAGAGGAGCGTGAACGGGAGCGGGGGCGAAGCAAAGCAGAGTCATGCCTGTACTGTGTCCGCGAATGTCGGCTGGATTCCGACCGGTAGTAATCGGTCCTCGGGCGAGTAGACCTGTCGCTCGAGCGTGAACGATGTCTAACAGCTGAGGTTCGCTCGGACTGAAGACGGGAAGTAACTCGCACCGCAGCAGAGCGGAGGCGACTGCTTCGTACCCGAGAGCGGGAGCGCGTCCGGCGAGAAGACTTGTCGGAACTTGACGCCCGGACGGAAGGAGCTGGGCGGGGCGCTGGCGTTCCGCGCTGGTCCCTAGCGGAGAACAGGGTAGCGGAAGCAGCAGGACGAATCTGTGGCGAGAGCTTGTCAGCTACCTGGAGATCCGTATTAGTCAGGCCCGCAACCAGAGCGGGTGTAGGAGCCTGTATCAGTTCCTTATCATTTGCCTGCAGAGGCGTTGCTACCGGGTAGAGACCACTCGACTGGACTGTGGTGGCTACCGGAGTCTTGTTTAGAGGCCTAGCCCGAGGCGCTCTAGGATCCTTGACCGTACAGAGACCACTCGACTGGACTGTGGTGGCTGCCGGTACTAGAGCACGTGCACGCGACCGAAGCCGCTGGTTCGTCTGCTCAGACACTCGGTCAGGGCCACTCGACTGGACTGTGGCGCGTACCGGTGTGGGATCGTTCTTCCGTGCTTGCGTAGGTTTCTTGCGGCCGTAGAAACTCCACAGCTGGGTCCATTGTTCCTCCAGCCATGGGGCGCAGACCGAGCACGGACGCGTGGAGGTACAACCGGAACAGGGCAGGCAAACCAGATGTTCGTCACTCGGCCACTGGAATTGCCCACATCGAGTGCATGTTCGGACTTGCCAACTGCAAAACATAATGTACAATGAAATGCGAGCGAGCGTGCCCCCGTGGGCCTGCACCGAATCCGCGTGAACGAACGAAGCGTACCGTGTAAGCCTACGCCCGGCGCTCCACCACTACCCTTGAGCGCCTGACGTAGGCCAAGGCAGAGATATTACCTTGCCATCCGAAGAAGTGAGGCACCAACCCGGTCGAAGACCCACCAGAAAGGCTAGCACGCAGACACGGCCCGGCGTCGGACGGCGACCACGTGAAGCTGATGCCGGGTGAAGCCACTGGCGTCGGTGAAGGCGTCGAAACGAAGTCTCCGCAACAGCAGGCACTCAGAGCAGGCTGAAGAGCGAAGTAGAAGCTTGGCACACACGAGTAGCACGCACTAGGGCCCGAGCGGCACTAGGCGTGAGTACAGTTCAACCTGGCGTCGCCGCGCCCGGTAGGATAAGATGGCGCCGACGGGTGAAATTCACAAGTAACGTTCACTAGGAACAAGTTCCTAAGTCCGTAGACCGACGGAAACCTCAAGCCAGGTTTCCCACCTTGAACAAGCTTCCTTCTGTCTAGACTTTCCTAATGAAGATAGAGTCCTAACGAACAGAGCGAGTCCCGTACACAACCTTCTGAGACTAGCAAAGAAAACTGACTGGCGTATGAGTGGTGTGGCGCATGCGTGGTTGAATCGGAAGGGAGGCTACCCGGGTTTCCGTCTAGGCTATGGCGCCCCTCACCTGCCATCATGACCATACTCGTACACAACAATTTTGGGCTAAAATTAGACTAGCTAAGAAACCATTTCCTTTAAGTAATACCATCGGTAATGTGTTTTGAGAAAACAAATACTTACCGATGACATGACTATGTGGCAGTGTCTACTATTTACTCCGGGAGGCACTCGGGGAACCCCTAGAGGGGCCGAGAGTTGTCTCCCGTTCCTACCCATCCGGATCCGAGTCACGTGGTGACCAACCAGTCAGTATACTTAGCTCACCAGCGGCAAGCGGGGCAGGTGGGAGGGTCCTCCGAGTCATGTCATCGGTAAGTATTTTTCGAAAAAATACCTTTTAGAGAAAATGAATTTGTTTCCTCAAAAACATTACCGATGACATGACTATGTGGAAGAATTGCGATAAGGAGGAGGGTGCCGCGCCCAAAAGACCTCCGCAAAAGGGCTATAGTTAGAGCCATCCTCCCTGCCACAACCTCCAGGCAATTTTAGCTAAGTGTGCACCTATGGCGCCGGGAGGGAGTGTTGCGCTGCGGTGAAGTTTCCCACCAGTGCGAGATTGTCTCGCTGGCCTGCCAAATCCCGGAGGTAGCAGCGGGCGAAGGTTGATTCTGCCCGCCAGCCCACGGCTGCCACGATGACTTTGACAGCGCAGTTCCGGTCGAATGCGACGCTCGTGGCCATGGCTCGTACCTCGTGTGCGTGTATCCTAAGCCTCTTTGCGCCCTACGGGGAGAGGTCCTGGTAGGCGGACCGTATGACCCAGCGTAGTCAGGAAGATATCGTCTGGGCTGTTATATCAGTTTTGCCTGGTTTTAATGGTAGAAGAAGCGCGAGCGTCCTCTCCGGACGGCTTTGGATCGGCGTAGGTAAACGTGTAGGGCACGCACAGGATCTTGTTGCCTGGTCCCCCAGGGAAAGTTTGTATCTCGCCGCGGCCATAAGGTGACCACCTGTGGCGCGGTCAGAGGACACCTAGTCTGGGCAAGGAAGGCAGGGTCCGTGAGGAGCTGCACGGAACCATCCGCTCTAAGTGCAGGCAGGCAGGGCGCGCTGACAGCGCGTGTAGCTCCCTTACTCGGGGCACCGTGGCGAGAGCCAACAGGAAGCATGACCTACGAGTCACATCCGCGAAGCGGGCCCAGGGCAGCGGTTCGAAGCTGGCAGAGTTAAGCCATGACGGTACCCAGGGAAGGTCCCAGCGAGGAATAAGCGAGCGGGGTACTGAATGCTCAAGGCCGAAGTGAGTCATAAGGTCGGCGATGTCTTAGCAGGCGCCGGGGTCCGGAAGGCCGAGGTGCCGGTAGGAGTCGGCAAACATGGACAGGTGCCCCCCGAAGGCGACAGGGGCCAACCCTTGGTCTCCGAAGAGCCAGAGGAAGAAGTCCGTGAGCTGGGGAAACGTCAGTTCAGTGGAGGAGAAGCGCTGGTCACCGCACCAGGAGCACAGCACTCACCATCTCCCCTCGTAGACGCGCCTGGTTGAAGGTCTGCGGGTTGTAGCGAACACTTCCACTGATGCAGTCGAAAAGCCTCTATCGGTGAGGGCTTGCTGCACCAACTCCAAGTGTGAAGGCAGAGACTCTCAGGGCATGGGTGGAACAGCGGCTGGCAAGGTTGCCTGAGCACTGTGCTTGGCGCGAACAGCAGTAGGGGGGCCTGTGGCGAGGCTGAGGAGGACGAAGGTCCGAGACCGGTTCCAGGAGAGCGGGGCTACCAGCAAGATGACCGCATTGCATCCTCGAGGGGAGAGGAGGAGTTGGGAATGAAGGCCGTCGGGGGGGTATGCATACGCGAAGAGGCCGTCCCACGGGAAGAAGAGCGTGTCGAATGCCCGGGCAAAGGGGTCTGGAATCGGGGAGACGAAGAGGGGAAGCTGGAGATTCCACCTCGTGGCGAACAGGTCGATCCTAGGCATCTCCCAGTGAGCGCAGATCATCTGAACGATGTCCTAGCGTAGTGTCCACTCCATGAGTAGCAGCGGCCGCACCGGGAGAGAGAGTCGACCAAGACGTTCAGATGGCAGAGGATGTGTCGAGCTTGGGGGAAGCTGCGGCCCTCATCCCAGCACAACAGACGGTAGAGGAGCATGCACAGGTCGGGTGAGCGTGTACCGTCCTGCTTCTGAAAGTAGGCACCACCGTCACATTGTCCGAGAGGACGCGCCGCTCCTGGCACCGGAGGTGTGCATCCCACGCGATGAGGGCTTGTCAGACTGCTTGCAGCTCCAACCAGTTAACGTATCTGTCTGCCAGCTCTGGAGGCCAGGGCCGGGCATCGTGAGAAACCGCAGTAGCAGGTGAGGCCCCCACCTGGAGAGACTAGCATCGGCGCAAAGGGAAGCTGAGGGGAAGGGACACCCCGAAGCGCGCGATGAAGTGTCCGTCCAAGGCCGCAGGAGGGGATGAAGCATCGGAGTCACATGCACCGGGGCAGCTACGTCTCCGGAGGACAAACGCCAGTGGAGCAGGAGGTGCTGCTGTAGCGGGAAGGCGTGAAAACGATCCAGTGGGAGTAGATCCGCCGCTCCCTCCGGGTAAGAGCAATCCCCGTTAGTCCGTCCAGCGGTTCACCCGTGCGGTTACGTCAATGTCCTCGTCAGACCGCGCGCCTCCTCATCATCTGCCGTGTGCTGAGATGTGGTTGTCTCGGTGTCCGCGGGACGCCGCCTCCATCCATCAGTCGTCATACAAGTGGTCCCACCATTGAGTGACTTATGTCGAAGCTGCGTCTCCCCATAAGCGCCGTCCCTGCCAACGACTCGGCAATCTGGTGCGGTTCGGCGGCGGCGGCTGCGTCGGTGTCCCTGTGAAGGCGCCTCCGTCCAAGGAAGTCCGAGAGCCCGGTGCTGAGGTCGTACTGTGCCTGCGGCCGTGCGATCCCTGCCAAACTGGTCCCAAGGTCTGATGGTCCTAGCTGAAGTCTCTGAAGCCCGGTGTCTAGACGATGTCCGTGCCGCGCCACGCTCGAACTTGTCCGCCGTCAGCTAAGAGGAGAGGGAAGATGAGACATCATCACGAGAACGGTAACTGCCGCGCGCCGTCCCGCTGTCGTCGAACCTGCGTCTCCCGAGTGGAGCGACAGCTGCCCAACCGGACCGAGGAACTGCTGCACCTAGCTGGAAACTCTTAAGTCCGTTGGCGCGCTAAGTCCGTTGGCGCAAGATGCTTGAACTAGTCCTCCGACCCGACGGTGAAGAGCGAGGAGACGAACGTCAACACGCATACGGTCCCTGCCACGTGTAGACTCCACACACTGTGACCATTCCTTCGATCGCGAAGACCGAACCCTTGGTAAGTCTGTGCTTCAGGGTTCCTCTGTGTAATAGAACTCTCCATACGATGGCACCTCGAACTGACCACACCGGTCCTCTCCCGAAGGAGGTTGTCATCGCCAGTGGATGGCCTGTGGCGCCACTCTCCATCACTGGACCCTGAAAACTTAACATGCGGCTTACCAAGTTGGCGTCTTGAAATCCTTTCCCCGCTTCTGCTGCTTGGGTCCTCTTACTGCCAGGAGGGCTTCCGTGCGACCCAACGCAATCCCTGCAGGGAGGGGGCCGAGCTCTCCAAGGCCTCGCTAAAACCGAGGGTGGAGAACCCCTGCCTCGCCTATTTCCCTTCTGACGATCGACGGGTAGGATTGAGCTCTTGGTGCTGTGTTGGATGGCGAATCCCGTCGGCCGCTAATAGGCTCAATCATCCGCGCAGGACGAGGCAGCTCTGCACAAAGCACCGGTGGGGGCAGCAGGACCTTCTTTGTTTCCTTTTGAGAGTTCCTACTCAAGCACCGAAGTGGCGAAGGCGCCAGGCGATGCGGCGGGTGAAGTGAGCAGAACAAGACCACATGGAGACGGACGCGGAACCGAAGCTTGAGACTTGGTCGAGGGCTGCGTTCGCTGGAGCGATGCGCACCACGGTCCATCCTGATCTCGTCCACGGGTGAGCGCGAGTGTCTCGAGCTGCTGGAGGAGTGGGAGGGCTCCGAACTGCCCAAAATCCTCGTGCGAGTGGACATTGGTCTCTGCGAGCCGGGTTCAGTGAGCGAGCTCTCTGCCGGATAACCACTCCCCGTAAGAGTCAGCGAGCTTTCCGAGTAGAGACAATAAGGACTGACAGTGGACACAGGACGGCGCGCGGCGCATCCCAGGAGGCTGGGCTCAGTGAGGCGGGCGCTCTGCCGGCTATATGGCTCCCCTAAGAACCAGCGGGCTTGTCCAGGCGGGCTCCCTCCAGGGAGCTTGTCGTGTTGAATGCAGTCCTGCTAGGAACACTGGGCTCCCGTGTCTGGCACATCGTGCATCCCCAAGGGGGGGGTGTGGTCGCGCTCTTCTCTCTTGACACTGGTTAAACGACTCCTCGTAAGAGTCGGCGGGCTGTCCAATCAGAGACAAGCGAGGACTGACAGCGGACATGGGACAGCGCGTGGCGCGTTTCTCCGAGCCGGGCTCAGTGAGGCGGGCTCTCTGCTGGCAAATAGGCTCCCCGTAGGAACCAGTGGGCTTTGTCCTGGTGGGCTCCCTCCTGGAAGCGATCGCATTGAGAGCAGTCCTGCTAGGAGCGCTAGGCGCACGTGTCTGGTGTGGCGTCCGTTCCACAAGATCGGTGCTGTCTCGCGCGGTCACTGCTCCGGGCATGGGGGATGGCGCCTCGACTGGAGTAGGATCACACACTGGTACCAGTTGCTCACGTCTGTAAAAACTCCATAACTGCGACCAGCACAGCTCAGGCCAGGTGGAGCAGGTGTCGCAAGCGTGGTCAGAGGCACATCCGGTGCAGGGGAGACAGACCTTGTGGTTGTCCGACGGCCATTGGAACTCTCCGCATTGCGTGCAGGTCAGCACCTGGCAACTGCAACACATAACAGACATGGAGGCACGCGGGCGAGGGCCTGTGGGACCCCGACCAGATAAGGCGAGCCTTTGCAACATAATGGCACAAACAAAACAAGGAACAAGTCTGCAAGTAAGTGTCTGGTCCTGCAACACCTATCAACACAACAGCTAGTGGGCGCGGGCACGTGGGGCCCCGTGAAGCTAAGGCGAGCATACAATACATCAGGTACAACAAAACACAAGCATGCAGGCAAGAGCCTGGTACTGCAACACCTGTCAACAGACAAAGCGAGAAGCGCGGGCACGTGGGGCCCCGCCAAGCTAAGGCCAGCACTCAACACCGCATGTTACGACAGGTACAGGCATGAAGGCATCAACATTTATGAACTGCAACACAGACATGGAGGCGCGAGGGCCTGTGGGACCCCGACCAGATAAGGCGAGCCTTCACAACATAATGGCACAAACAACAAGGAACAAGTCTGCAAGTAAGCGTCTGGTCCTGCAACACCTATCAATGTAACAGCTAGTGGGTGCGGGCACGTGGGGCCCCGCGAAGCTAAGGTGAGCATACGGCGCATCAGGTACAACAAAACACAAACATGCAGGCAAGAGCAACCTGTCAACCGGCAAAGCGAGAGGTGCGGGCACGTGGGGCCCCGCCAAGCTAAGGCCAGCACTCAACACCGCATCTCACGACAGGTACAGGCATAAAAGCAGCAACATTTATGAATGTAATGGCGACAGGGCGCGGGCACGAGGGGCCCCGCCAGGCTAAGCAAGTCATGGACGCATAATAGCACCCCAAGAACAACAAAGGTACAAGCAAGCAGGTGAGCGCCAAATCCTGCCACACCAATCACGTGAAAGGTGAGCGAGCGCGGGCATGTGGGGCTCCGCCAAGCTAAGACGAATGATTGGCGTGAAAAGCCACAGCAAAGAAGAAGAATGATTTGTCTCTGCTCGAACCGGCGCACAGCCCGGGACCCGGTCGAGGGCTAACACAGCTACCTTACCTCTCCGCTGGAGCGGGGACGGGGGAAGGAACCTCCATAATACCCTCAGCGCGCGAATGTGGGCGGCGTCCCAGCAAAACCGCACCGAGCAGCCCAAACAACCCAAGGCGCAGGCGAGGGCAGCAGCCGAACGAGCAGGGAACAAGCAGACCCGCACAGGCAGGGTCTGGCAAAGCAGAAGTCCAACAAGAAGTCAAGTCGTGCAGAAGACCGGCGAACAACGCAAAGTCTAAGTCCATAGGCCAAGGCAAACACGTCTGAACGGCGTGAGCTAAGTAGCATGACTGGTTGGTCACCACGTGACTCGGAACCGGATGGGCAGGAACGGGAGACAACTCTCGGCCCCTCTAGGGTTTCCCTGAGTGCCTCCCAGGTTGTGTGGTAACACAACAGGTTATTAGGCTAAAATTGAGTAAGTAGTAGACACTTGCACAGTCATGTCATCCGTAATGTTTTTGAGGAAACAAACACAGTATGTTTATCATATATTATTTTGATAACTTTGTTTTGAAAACAGAACACAGATTTTGAAATATCAACAGCTGTAATAATCAGTCAATTATTCGTCATTTCAGCCCTTTGTGTATGCAACCACTCATACTATTTACAGTACTGTTTGGCTCCATGAACAAGGGGGTTAATTAAACAGTGCTGGTGGCTGTGTGAATAATGGAGTTAAAATTGTATAAACAACATACAGTACTGGTATGGCTCATCAAGACATAATGAAAAATAGAGCCACTGGCACAATATTTGATTAAAAGTTGTTATATACAACACCCTGACCACAAAACAAAAACACATCTCGGTGAAAGAGCAAAACCCTGTTTTATTTACAAGTGTGCAGTATGGACGA
The DNA here is from genome assembly GCA_036245525.1 of Semisulcospira habei. Lineage (NCBI taxonomy): Eukaryota > Metazoa > Mollusca > Gastropoda > Semisulcospiridae > Semisulcospira > Semisulcospira habei. The sequence continues at coordinate 320,135,937 of BTPG01000002.1, forward strand.
TAAATTATCATCCTAGCATTCATCGCAAAAGCAACGTAGACATTTGTTTAATAATGCAAACAGTAAAACTATACATTTGATCACGAACGTTTAAAATATTTAACACTTCTCTCTTGCTCTCAGTTGGCATCGAATGCACTCGCACACTTTCACACACACACAATCATACTGTGCTACCTGACCATACCCACTTTCAGACACTTACTGTTTTTTCTTTTTTTTAACACTGCCATAAAGTCGGCAGAATGCAAGTCTCCAGTGAGGTTAATGCCATTAAAAAATTGCACCTGGTCATACAGTCAGAACGGTTTACAGAAAGATGACAATAACAAAATTTGACAACTCAAAATCACACCTGTGATCTTTTGTGACTCCATCAGATCAGTAAACACTACAGTCTGAGCCATTCCCATCCCCTAAACAATACAAGTCCGTCTATATATATTACAAAAACTGGGAGCCACAAAGTCAACAGTATTTGAGTTTCAACATCAACATGTTTTTCAATTAAAGACAAGTGAAGTCACCCTGCAAGCAAAGGGTGGTCAGGCCGACATCAGCATTAGTTGGCCTGCGCTAAGGCTGAAGTCAGCCCAAAGACTTGCCTCACATGTATATATTCAGCAATGGGATAGCATGCAAACAGTTCTGTGACTCTCCTTCAACAGAAGTGTACCAAATAAACCACCAAAACAACTCGGTAAACATTGTTTAATGAATGTTTCTGCGTCAATGCGTAATTATGACATCGTCAAACATAAATGTACTTAACCCCTTCACTGATGAGAAAAGGTTAGCACGGTCCAAGTGCAAGAGGCACAGATCCTCATGAGCCCCCGTGAATGCGGGGGCTCATGAGGATCTATACCTCTTGCTGAGACCAATTTGTATCCACGTCCTTTGGATGGTTGTGACTTTGTTGCGGGTCATTGAATGAATAAAGATTTCGTAATCGAAATATGCATCCATTTACAGGGAAGGGGTTAGTAGACTACCAAAGCAAACCCAGTAAACTTTGTTTACTCGACGTTTGTTTTGTAAGCCCGGATGACATCTTTGATAGGGGCCCGACAGACAGGGCATTTGCCATTGCCACGGGTAACCAAATTTTTGCCGCACGTGAAGCAGACACACATGTGTCCACACTGGTAAAGCACAGAGTCTGAATGGTTTTCCAGGCAAATGAGGCAGTGAGTATCATTCACAGGCGTCGATTTCATCTCTGGTAGGGCTGTTGCTGCCGTAGCACCTTGTGCTGAAATTAAAACAAAGATTTTTTCAGGTCTGGCCAGACATGCGGTTTCGTACTTAAGTGAGAAAAAAAAGTTTTTGTACCCCCCCTCCCTCCCTGCATTCATAAATCACTTTCTAAATCTGTACATTCTGAATCCACCCACACATTTTATCTCAACAATGTAACAATGTCTTCACAACAGCAATTAGGTTGATTTTTAAAAAAAAAATAGCAGACATTTCTCTATAGCACAAAAACTCAAAGCCCTACCCAGAAAACAAAGGTCTTGGGGCTCACATCCGCCATGGTGGGCCCACTGCTGCAGACATCAGCCTAAGTCTTTCCTTTTCTTAGTAATGAAATTGGTGCTAATCTGCTGTTTTGGCCCTACAGCCTGGTGTCTATTTAACTGTAGGAACAGAATACTTTTTGTGCCTTATCCCGTTCAGTGCTGACGCCACCCAAGTGCAAGAGGTATGGATCCTAATGAGCCCCCACAGTTGTGGTGGCTCATGAGGATCTATGCCTCTTGCTGACAACACCAAAAATTCATGTTCCTAGTTCCTTTTCTGCTGTTGAATCAACAAAGATTGCGGAAAAAACAATCTGCTTCAACTGGCACTGAACAGGTTAAGGCTGAGTAACAGCATCGAAAACTGTGTGATGGTCTGTGATTTTGGACCTTTCAGCTCTAAACGCCTATGTCTCCTGAGCGATAAGGTCCATAATCACAGACCTGCACACATTAACACCATCACCACTGACTACACCAACCTGTGACAGTGGCGAGAGCAGCCGCGACCTCCTGCCTGATAGCTCGCTGGATATCCATCTGAAGGTCGAAGGAAAGTCGCATCATGTTCTTCATCTCCTCCATCTGCGACTTCAGGGTTGCAATCTCGCGACTCAGGTGCATGTTGGTCTGGAACAGGCCACAGTATAAAAAAGTCAGGTCAGAGAAAGTTGTGGTACAGTATATTCATTCTGAATTGGAAAAGTCTACAACAAACTTCGCTTATAAAAAGGATCAGATATACAACAAAAGTTGGACATAACAATGCTTCTTTAGTCAGATATAGCGACACATTCTGTTTGAAAAATCACTTCACTAATAAGAAACTGTGACTATTACAACAACCAAAATTGGGGTCCCCTGATATTTTGTCATACCTGGAGTTTGCTGTCAGTGTAAGACAGATTAACATTTTGAAATACAGAAATTTGAAACAAGATTTCAAAATGTAGTAAAACTGTTGCCGCAAGGGTTTAATGTGAAAGGAAAAACAGAAAATAGAGGTTAAAAACCTTTTAAGTCGGAAACATGAAACACGACGTTTCGGATCAAAGATCCTTCTTCTTGGTGATATGGAAACAACATTTCTACGTTGTTTCCATATATCACCGAGAAGGATCTTTCATCTGAAATGTCGTGTTTCATGTTTCTGACAAAGGTTTTTCAACCCCTATTTTCTGTTTTCCTTTCAAAAGATTTTAAATTCCATTCTTGTGTCTCCAATCCCTGCCCAAGATTCATCCATGAAGCCTGCAATGCAACAAGTACCTGAGTGTAAGGTACAGCAGTAGCGCTGATGCCAGTGATGGAAATGTTGTCTGAGTTGTCATCCCTGGGTCCTGGCACGATACCAAGATGGCTGAAGTCGTTGGGAACATGCATTTGAGACTGGGGGATGTTGCGAATAAAGTCTGCAACGGCTTCACCGTCCGTTTCTGTCTGCTGCAGGTGGCTCTGAAACATTTTAAATTGAGTGTTGTTAGAGAGTCCCTTAGCAGTCCAATCCCATCTGCAGAAGGCATAGATTCTCATGAGTCCCTGTAGTTGCAGGGGCTCATGAGCATGTATGACTCTCGTTGAAGTGCACAGATCAGCTTCTGAGGCAGCAGACAGGTGCACATCTGGCAAACGCTTCCTCAGAACCTTTATTCTTATGCATGTTCAACCCCTTACCACATTCTGCTCCAGGACCGAAATCTGCAAATTTTGAAGTTGCCCCCTGAAGACTGTATTATACTTCTGGAAACAGATCGAGCGTGATAGTTCAAGGGTTGTGCCAGAATAGCTTGGCGCCTATGGGCGCCAAGCTATTCTGGCACAACCCTTGAACTATCATGATTGATCCATATCTTGCCGTGGCATGTCGAAGTTGAATGAGTTAATTGCTGGGGCAAGGCGAACGCTACTTATCTGCAAGAGACAAACCTTCATGCGCCCCCATGACTGCGGGGCCTCACGAGGGCTTCTGTCTCTTGTCAGTCTTATGATTTTTATGTCTAATTTGTCCTATTTACATCTGTGTTCTTCACAAGATGGATCGAGCTTGATAATTCAAAGATTAGCTTAACTAAACGGAGCCCTCACAATGTTATACTGAGTCCAAACAGTGTTATAATGAGATCAAACAATGCAATACTGAATGTTCACAATGTAATTTTATTACCTGCAAATGAAGCTCCATGTGTCCCCGAAACTCGCTGCCCAGCGCGGTAGAGACAAGACGGCGGTGAAGCAGCTCGCTGATCTCGTACACCATCTCTTCATGCTGCACCTCTGAAATTGTGTTCCACAGCTGTCGTTCTGTTCCCCTGTCCGCCTCTGGGTTGGGACTTCGTTGGGCAGGTGCAGGGGACGGAGCAGGGGATGCACGTTGCTGCTGAGGTACTGGAGACATTTATAGAAAAAGATTTTCAGTGCTATTATACAAGAATGACTTACTGTCATACAAGCAAAAAACAGAATAAAATGTGTGTACTATTATAAAATATGACCTTGTTTACTTTTAATTTTTATTATTTGTTTATTTTCTTTTTAGGACTTGTAGATTATTATGAAATGTAACCCTTTTTTACTCTTAATATTCATGATTTCTTAGATTTTCTTTTAAGAACCAAGTGATATCCAGTTTCTATGCACTACGACCTTTCAGCTGTTGGTAATGCTTTTTGTGGAGGTGATTCTTACAGGAGTCACTTTGACAAAAAGCACTAGTGACAGCCAAAGTGCTGAGTAGCAAGCTACCAACACACTATGTATTCTAAGGAACCAAAATGTCCTGAGGCTGCCGTCAGCCATAACAGGCCCACACAAGCCAACTACACATGACATCAGCCCCAGGATGTTTATTGGGTAAAAGATTGTCCTAGTACGCAAAGGTCCTCGGCCCGACGACGGCCGCAGCTGGCCCGCGCACAGCTATGTGTGGGCCAGCTGTGACTTTTGCTGGCCCAAAGATTTTTTGGCCCCTGGGGTTACCTCTCGCAGCAGGCTGTCTGTCAGGAACAACATGATCACTGCTGCCTGCCGAGATGGATGAAGATCTGCTCCTGTCACTTTGCACATCTTCCCCTGCTGATGCTTCCTCTCTTGGTGATGGAGCTACTGGTGCTGACGGTCGTGCGATGTCTGATCTTGGCAATGGCAAGCGTGGTCGGCTAGCTGCAGCAATGCTACCTCGAATGATATTCTCCAAGTGACGTCTGAAGCTCTGCGTCTGCAACACTGATGACACACGTCGCTGCTCGATGACTCCCTGCACCTCAACCAAGATAGCTTCAGGGCGGTGCTCCTCAACTGCATCAACATTAGCAGGGATATTGGTCTTGCCACTGCTAGTGCCAGCTGGCTCTTGGAGATGCTTGGACATGAAATTTGCGATGTTCTCACGGTTGTTCTGACCTGTGACAGGTCGCTCTCCGTGTCGGATACGGCGCAACTCAAACATGAGGTCACTGTGAACAAAAATGGAGGATGCATTTATAGCTACTGGAAAGAAATCAAAATAATTATTTAAACTGTTGCTATATTGGTAACAGGTCAAATGCTTATTTTAATTTTATTCTAGTAACTGTGGTTCAGTTATGGTGAAACTGGACTATAAACACTGGAAAGTTCACATACATCTACAGTTAACTTTGCACCTTAAATAACCTTCTCTTTTGTGAACGCCTTTGAGAGAGAGATGATGATGATGAGGATGAAACTTTATTTTTCAATGGTAAAAAGTTTTGACAGAAAACAAATCGTCATTTTACAAACTTGCCGTTGCTAACATCTACAGCATAAAAAAGAGGAAACTAAAATATATATATATATATATATATATATATATATATATATATATATATATATATATATATATATATATATATATATACATACAAAACCCAATAGCATCATTTTATACAGAAAAAATAATAAAACTCATCACACACACATCCACACACGCACGCGCTCGCCGCACACACATACACCCACACGCACAAACAAACACGAGCACACACACACACATACACACGTGCGCGCGCACACATACCAACCATCTGCATGAAATACATGAGGAACAGGAAATATTGCAGTACCTGAAAAGTACTAAGTTTGATTCATCAGGTAATCATAAATTTTTGTTTTTAAAATTCCTGGTGAGGTTATAGTTTTCAAGTGTGCAGGAATAGAATTCCAAGCAAATGGACCAGAGAATGACATACTAGTTTTAAAAAGGTCGATTCCTGGCAGTGGTAGGGGTAAGATATTGTTTCTTGAGGTCCGTTCACATTTTCATTAGTGATTAGATACTGGGGTGTCATATTATTTAGTATCTTATGCATAAAGACGCATTTGTTTAAAGTAAGTTGCTGACACAGACCGAGAATGTTTAAGTGTTTAAATTTGTCTGTGGTAGGAATGGGGCATCTATCATTTTTACAGCTCTGTTATGGAGTTTAACCTCTTCATGTGGACATCACTGCAGCCGTCCCACACTGTGGAGACATAATCAACGTGAGACTTTATCTGAGCATGAAAAAACAATTTATGGGTATTTGTATCCGTTACATGTCTAAGGTGGGACAATAAGTAAGTGTTTTTAGCAATGGTCTTACAAACAGCATTTATATGGGCCTCCCAGCACAGTTGTTCATCAACATGTATTCCTAAGAATTTACGCTCAGTGACTTGTTCGACAGGTTCAGTGTTTAATTGTAATTGTAATACTAATGGCTGCAGTCGGCGTTGATGTTTTTGTCGCATGGCGATTAAGATACTCTTTGTTTTAGTTGGGTGAAGAACCATATGGTTCTGTCTACACCAGTCAGATACTTCATTGAGACTGCGTTGTAAACCATGGCTAATGTCCGTTGTTTTTTTACCAGAAACATGAAGACTCGTATCGTCAGCAAATAGATTACAATTAACGTCAGAATTTGTAATATGTAACAGTAGATCATTGATAAATAGTATGAATAAAAGAGGTCCCCAAATAGATCCTTGGGGGACGCCGTAGTTTACATTTCCTTGTTTAGAGTATCTTCCATGGGCATACACCTTTTTGTTTTCTGTCTTCCAGATATGATCGGAAGAACGCTATAACGGTTGCGTTCAAGTGGTAAACTGTTAGTTTATTTAGGAGAATGTCATGGTCCACAAGGTCAAACGCCTTTTTTAAGCTCTAAGAAAACTGCTCCTGACATAAGGCTTTTATTGATTGCTTCCAGCCAGCTGTCTACAATATATGTGTCAGTGCCGACTGACAAGAATGTTTCGGTCTAAAACCAGACTGGTGAATATTAAGTAATTTACCTTTTTCTAGAAAATCAAGATGTTTTTGAATGTGCTTTTCAAGGGGCTTTGACAAAGCTGACAGAAGGGAGATTGGACGATAATTATTAATATTTTAAAGATCTTTAGATTTAGGGATTGGGATTACCTTTGCTTCTTTAAGAATGGTTGGAAATGTACTTTGCTTTATGCAGAGATTGAAAATATATGTTAGTGATTCTAAGGTATATGGTAATGAGATTTTGAGGGTTTCATTATCAATGCCAGCAGACTTTTTGTTCAGTATGCTAGAAATATATCTGCCGACTTCCGCAACTGTAATATTAGGGATAGTGAAAGTATTTGAAATAATTGTTTTTTTAGAGTGTTCTCTGTGAGAGAACTCGGCACTTCATATGGTTTGCTGTTATTTGCAGCTGACAATGCCAGTGTTTCGGCTGTCGCTAAAAAATGGTTATTTATTGGGATTTCGGGTGCTGATTTACCCTGCGTTATAGTGTTCAGAGCTTTCCAAACAGATGCCGTGTCCTTTATGTCTCAAATCATTTGTTGGAAAAAATACTTCTTAGACGCTCTAAATAAATGACACGATTGCGTTGTTTTTGGTATTCTTCGTATTTTTGCTCTTTTTTAAGTTTTTCTTTAACTGACAATACATGGCCTGCTTGATATCCGCTGTTAACCAGGGTGGTGGGGTGGAATGTTTAACTCGTTTTTCACGTATTGGCACATGTTTATTGAGGACACTGAGAAACAGATCCATCCAGCACGACAAGGCACTGTCAGTAGATTGGTGATCATAAACCTTACTAAACGGAGCATTGTACAGGTCACACAGAAATTCATCTTTATTAAAGTGTTTAAAGGAGCGATATTTTATAGTTTTATGTCTTTTAGTTTTTTGCTTGACTAGTTTCATGGAGACATTACAACATACTGGGTTATGATCGCCGAGAGCTAAGCAGGGAACCTGGACATTTGATATTTTATCGTCATTTGTCACGTAAATGTGATCAATTAAGGATGAAGATGTAGATGTGGTTCTTTTAACTAATTGTTTTAAACCGAATAAGGCTGTCGTTGATACCCATGCAGCATGGTACCCTTTGGGCTTAAGTAGGTCAATGTTAAAGTCGCCCAGAAGAACAATGTTATCTTTACTTTGATTAACTTTATCCATCATTTCTACGAAGTCATCATACCAGTCCCAGCTGGCTGCTGGATTTCTATAAATAAAGCCAATCAGGACTGGGGCAGATTTAGATGTTTTCACCTCGACCCATAAACTTTCAACTTTGGCTGACTCTGTCCTGTCGTCGTTTAACATTACTAGTTATCGAATCATGTATATATACTGCTAGTCCAGTGTGCTGAGGGCTTGAGTCATCTCTGCGGAGTACAGAGAAGTTTGGGACTGAGATGGTCATGGAGTTATCCCTGATAGTGCTTTTGAGCCTTGACTCGGAGACACCAAAAACATGAAAATGTATGGGCGTGTTCAAGAACACTGACAAATCTGGCACCTTATTAACTAAATTGTAAATGTTGAGGTGGCCAATTTTCAACTCATCAGTTCGTTGTGGGGCAGTTTTTACGTTATATTTTGGCATGTCGCTAACTGAACAAACGTAGGAAATAATTTATGACAATAATATTTTAAACAGATAAAAATAATGTCAGTGTATATATACTATGGAGAGAGAGAGAGAGATAGAGAGAGAGAGAGACAATGACAATGATCCTTTATTTGACAACGGAAAAAGTTTTGGTAGTAACAACCATTTTTCGAACTTATCGTTGCTAATCTACTGATTACTGAGTTATTATCGCACTAATTGTTTTCTACTACTGAAAAGGGGAAAAAAAAATTTACATGACATAGCACAAGCCAAGAATGAAGAAGAAGAAAAAAATGTAAGGGGGAAGTGACAGGAATTACCAACTTTACTGGTCGGGCATAATGACATGTTGTGAGGTTTAATTAAAATATTATAATAAAAATACACACAACCTAATACGCATACATAGCGCATGTTGAGCATGCCACTCTCTGTCACGCGCACTTACAAACGCACACACACACACACACGTGCACACACACGCTTACGCGGCTTATAACGTTAAGCTAGTCCGTCATATGAGTACGGACATACCGAATAAATATGAGTCATCGAAACCTGTGATACACGCAATTAATGATGTAATGAGAAATCGTATTTTTCAATATGAGAGAGAGAGATGATGATGATGAAACGTTTTATTGACAGGATAAAGTTTTAGGCGAAACGCCTCTCTTACAAACTGTCCTGTTAGAAAAGAAATATTAACAGCAAAGAGTAAGAAACACAATAACACAATAAATCGAAACATGAAGAAATAAACTGGAAAAAAGCAATGCAAATAATGCGCACACATATCAATAATAGTGAATAATAATTTTATATATATATATATATATATATATATATATATATATATATATATATATATATATATATATAGAGAGAGAGAGAGAGAGAGAGAGAGATCAAAACAGACATACTTGCGTTGCTGCAGCAAAAAACGCTGCAGGCCTGCGTCGTCTGTTAGTGCTACATTTGCACCTGAAGCTTCGGAGCTCATTTCTTCTGCTGGTTGATGAATTGGAAGATAAACTTCTGTATCGGAACCAGAAGTGTCGTCGCTTAGAAGGGTTACGTCTTGTACCGCTGCCATTGTCACATGTTTTAGTTAAATACCACCGACTGCCGTAACTTTCTAAATTTAGAAATAAAGTCATAGCGTTGTTTGTTTCTAAGCTTTCTTGGATCTCCCGGCAAGTTCTTGGAAACGAGCCAGTCAATTTTACTGGCTAGGAATTCAGATATAGACTTTTGGTTGAAAATGCATAGATTTCAACAGTAATGCGCAAAAAAACGTGCTTGCTATAGTTGAAGCCATTATATTTAAGTTTGCTCCTTTTGAAAATATAGTTCAAATAATCTTTTCACAGTATGTAATTTGAATAAATTATTTATGTTTCAATTCCTTCCTCCAGGCACCCATTTCGTTAAAAGCTATTTATAGGACGTAGTCACGGTTCTAAAAATACTTTTTTGCTGCTGAAATTATGATTGCTTTAATTAACGTTTAATCATTTTTTTAAAAAAACACAAAACAACAACAACATTAGTTTCGGTGTAATTACTTACACAACTGCCGTGTTTGTAATAACAAATATACGGTACATTTAAAATTAACGTTTGTGCAGTACTACAATCTGGAGCAGACGACAAATATATATATGACGATTTTTTTACGATCAAATTTTACAATGTGAACGACGTGTACACGAAAGAAAATACTTTGAAGTAGTATACATACTGATTTCGGCGCAATTATTTGGCACAACTGCTTTTTAAATAACAAACACACAATACATTTAAAAGGTAATGCATTAATCCGGTAGTTTGTGCAGTACTACTTCACTAGTACAATATTTCTCGAGCAGACGACAAATCATGACAGACGCGTTTGACGATCTTTACGATCAAATTTTACAGTGTGAACGACGTGTACACGAAAGAAAACACGTGTTGCAAGAAGGTAAATATCTCGCAATTTATATCCAACTTGTGTCAGGAAACCCTGGAATCCCCACCCACCCCCCTCCCAGCCAGATCCGCCCAAGCACAAAATTAACTGTGATTTGTTTTATTCTCGTCAGTAAAAGGACACATACAGCTTTGCAAGGATTCCTTGAAAGAAGCACTGGAAGAATGTGGCCGTCTGCAGGAAGAGCTACAGGAAAAGGTGCTAACTGTTGTACAACGATTGTGCGGTTAGCTGGTTGATACAAATAATATGTTGGTTCAAATACCTGTAACTGTGTCTATTTTACGGAGCGAAACTGGGGCGGGGAAGAGGGGGAGGGGGTTCAGGAATTAAAGGTCCAAAATAAAAAGATGGACATGACTACCGGCAACGGATCCCCGGCATAATCATTTGCATTTTATCGACTTTCCCCCCACTCAGATTAACGAGAGAACAGAGGCAGATAATTATATGCAGTAAATAGTAACTAGAGGCAAGGGAGGCGATACTTGCTGCTCAGAAAACAAATCTGGTCGAAGAGTGTGATACCACGGAAATTAACTTATGGTGAGATCAGTCAAAGGTGCTAACTGTTGTACAATTGTGCGGTTAGCTGGTTGATACAAATAATATGTTGGTTGATACAGTTCAAATACCTGTAACTGTGTCTATTTTACGGAGCGAAACTGGGGCGGGGAAGAGGGGGAGAGGATTCCGGAACTGATTAAAGGTCCCAAATAAAAAGATGGATATGACTACCGGCAATAAATTAAAGATCCCCGGCATAATCATTTGCATTTTATCGACTTTTTCCCCACTCAGATTAACGAGAGAACAGAGGCAGATATATGCAGTAAATCACTAGAGGCAAGGGAGGCGATACTTGCTGCTCAGAAAACAAATCTAGTCGAAGAGTGTGATACCACGGAAATTAATATGGTGAGATCAGTCAGATTCAGGCTTCGATATCCTTTTTGTGGTTTCCGTTGATTGATTGATTGATTGATTGATTGATTGATTGATTGATTGATTGATTGATTGAAGCGAATGAATGAATGAATAAATGAATGAATGAATGAATGAATGATGTGTGACTGATGCGTCTCTTGTCAGTGAGGCCGGGCGGAGGGTAAAATCAGTCGGGTCAGTCGCGGCCTCAGTTACTATGGCTCGTAATAGCTTGCATTGTAACATGCGGCGTTACCGTTAGTTACACTATGCTGTACTACAGTTGTACTGGTTCTTTCATTGCAGACTGCCGTACGCGACGAGCTAGAGAGAGAAATGTCAGAGTTTTGTGCGAAGGTGGAGTTACACAATGCAGAGCTGGACCTCTCGGCGTCCGGAAGACACGCGTGTCTGAGGAAAAATGAGGAACTATTGAAGCAGCTTAGACAACAAGAATTATCATTATTAAAAGGCAAAATTGAATACGTCAGTTAAACATTATGAAATTAAGATTACACGTCGGTTTTACACACTGAAACAAAAAGACTGACGTGCTTTTTCCCCGACACAGTGTATATAATTATGCCGGGATGTCTGTTTTAGCGGCCCCAAGTCAGTCACTGTTTGTTTGTTTGTTTGATTGTTCGTTTGTTTGTATGCGGCTCACAAACCCGCAGACTGATAGGTGTAGCGCTGGTAGAATTGTACGCAAACTAAGGGGAATTACTCAGCGCTTTGTGGTTTGTGAGTATTCTAACTCGAGGCAAAACTTGTATCGTTACTGACTGTTGCGTATCTGCTGTGAGAAATCAGGGTATTTATCCGACCACACTTTAGTCAGTAGTGCACCTTCTTGTTTGTGTAATATGTGTTTCAGGCTCCTGCCTACTTCCTAACTTACTTACTTACTTACGCCTGTCACCCCTACCCGGGTATAGGCCGTCGACGAGAGACCTCCAGCAACTCCTGTCCTGTGCTTCTCCTTCGATTCTACTCCAGGTCAGTGGTTCCCAGTCTCTTGATGTCTGCCTGGAGGTCTCGACGCCAGGAGTTTCTCGGCCTACCTCTTTTCCTCTTTCCCTGGGGGTTCCATGACAATGCCTGCCTAGTGATACTGGAAGCTGGCTTTCTCAGACTGACCGATTCATCCCCATCTTCTTCGCCCAATTTCATTCTCTGCTGTTATCTGCTCTGTTCTCTCCCAGAGTCTGACGTTGCTGATCTTCTCTGGCCAGTGGATTTTCAAAATTCTTCTAAGGCAACTGTTCATGAGTGAAGGTCTGTACTCTGTTGACTGTGGTTTTTGTCAATCTCCAAGTCTCTGCTACATATAGGAGAACTGCTTTTACATTGGAGCTGAAAATCCGGACTTTGGTGTGTTGTGACAGCTCTCTGGAACTCCACACTTTTTTCAACTGGAGAAAGGCTGCTCTGGCTTTACCGATTCGTGCTCTGACATCTGCATCAGTGCCGCCTTTTTTGTCTATGATGCTCCCGAGATAGGTGAAGGACTCCACCTCCTCCAACGGGGTGCCAGCAAGCAAGACTGGTTCTTCCCTGGTTGCGTTCAGCCTCACTGTCTTTGTTTTCTGTTTGTGAATGGTGAGGCCCACTTGGGACGAGATGTCAGCAAGCCTCGTTACGTGGTCTTGTCCTGCATTTGTTGATGAGTGTGGGACAGTAATGCCAAGTCGTCTGCAAAATCGAGGTCGTCAAGCTGTGTCCACAGTGTCCACTGTATTCCACTTCGTCTGTGCTCTGTGGTCATCTTCATGTCCCAGTCTATGGCCAGTAGGAAGAGGAACGGAGACAGCAGACACCCCTGCCTGACACCAGTTCTGACCTGGAGCTCCCTGGTGAACTGCCCTTCGTGGATCACGCGACATGTCATGCCATCGTAGCTGCTCTTGATCAGGCGGACGAGCTTTGTGGGTACACCGTAGTGTCGTAGGAGTTTCCACAGAGTCTCTCGGTCCACACTGTCAAATGCTTTCTCATAATCCACAAAGTTGACGTACAGCGGGGAGCTCCACTCCAGAGACTGTTCCAAGATGATGCGGAGAGTGGCGATCTGGTCTGTACATGATCGGTTCTTCCTGAATCCTGCTTGCTGGTCTCTCAGCTGGGGGTCAACGGAGCTCTTCATTCTCTCCAGGATGATCCTGTTGAAGACCTTTCCTTGTACTGACAGCAAGGTGATTCCTCTGTAGTTGGAACACTTGCTGAGGTCGCCTTTCTTGGGAAGCTTGATTAGGTACCCCTCCTTCCAGTCAGCCGGCATCACCTCCTCTTCCCAGATCTTTCCAAACAGTGGGTACAGCATCTCCACTGTTGTCTCTAGGTCTGCTTTCAGAGACTCCGCTGGGATGCCATCTGGGCCTGCTGCTTTGCCGTTCTTCAAAAATGCCACTGCTCTTCTGATCTCTTCCCGGCTGGGTCTGTCACAGCTGATGGGTAGGTCGGTCTCTGCCGGCTGGATGTCTGGGGGGTCGGGTGGGCTAGGTCTGTTCAGTAACTCTTCAAAATACTCGGCCCATCTGTCGAGTTGGTCTGCTCTGTCTGCAATTGGCTTGCCTTCTTTGTCTTTTACTGGTCTTTCTGTATGGCCATACTTGCCAGACAATCTTCTGGTAATGTCGTAGAGCTGTTTCATGTTGCCGCTGCCTGCTGCCTTTTCTGCCTCTGCTGCCAGGCTGTCTGTGTAGGCCCTCTTGTCTGCCCTGATACTCCTCTTCACCTCGCGGTTGGCTTCTGAGTATTCCCCCTGTGCCCCTACTTTGGCTGCTCTCGTGCGACTGTTGTTGACAATTGCTTTCTTCTGCTTCCTCACTTCTATCTTCTTCAAGGTCTGTGCCGACAGCCAGTCCTTGTGATGGTGTTTCCTGAACCCTACAGTGTCTTTGCAGGTTGAGTTCAGCGCCTTTCTAACTGCCTTCCACTCCTGCTCTGTGGTGACCGCCTCCTCTTCACTTACTAGCTCCTGTAGCGCTTGAAACCGGTTGGACAGCACCAGTTTGAACTCTTCTCTTACTCCAGTTTCTCTCAGGAGGCCTACATTATAGCGCTGTCTTCTTGTTGTCTCTGTGCGGATTTTCTTTAGCTTGAGCTTCATTTTTAAGGTAAGCAGATGGTGGTCGGAGGCGACATCTGCTCCCCTCCTCACTCGAACATCTTGAAGGGATCTTCTAAATTTCTTGCTAATGCAGATATGGTCTATTTGGTTCTCTGTTGTATGGTCAGGTGATACCCAAGTTGCTTTGTGTATCCTTCTGTGTGTGAAGATGCTGCCTCCAATGACAAGTCGGTTTAGAGCACAAAATTCTACAAACCTCTCCCCGTTTTCACTCATCTCCGAGCCTAGTCCCTGTCTCCCCATCACCTCTTCGTATCCGGTGTTGTCCTCCCTATTTTGGCATTAAAATCGCCCATGACGATGGTGATGTCTCGCTCCGCACATTTGTCCAAGGCACTCTGGAGTCGGTCGTAGAACTCTTGTTTCTCTTCCTCGTCCCTGTCATTAGTGGGCGCATAACACTGGATGACGTTCAGCTTGAGCTTTTTCTTGGTTCTAAAGGCTGCTGTGATGATTCTTGGCCCAAGAGGTTCCCAGCCCATCAGCGCTCTCTGTGCCACTGGTGACAGCATGAATGCTACACCTTCTGTATGGGGGGCATTCTCCTCTTCATGACCTGAATACAGAATCATCTCCCCACTTAACAGCCTTTTTTGGCGCAGACTGCGTCCATCTGGCTTCACTGATACCTACCAGGGAAAGGTTGTACTTTTGCATTTCCGCTGCTATCTGGGCGGCCTTGCCGCTCTGGTACATGGTCTTGACGTTCCATGTGCCCATGGTTGTATCTCTGGATAGAGAGAGGCGGCTCGGTCCTGTGGCTTCCGAAGACTTCCGGCTTTCACCACAGGACGTCATAAGTCTTCTGGTAGAAGAACCTTCCTCCTCCAGGAAAGGAATTACTGTTAGTCTTTTCGTCGGCGTTTTTGTAGCTATTTCCTTTATTGCAGGGTGGGGAAGCTACCCCCACGCCCAACCCCCTTACTAGGAGGACCAGGGGTTTTCTGTCGGGGTCACCTTCCCTTAGACCATGTTGGTTCACGGCACCTTATTTCATTCGGTGCACCCCTCTAGTCACGAGGGACCCCCTATCCACCACCCAGGGGACGCGCCTCAACGCCATATGGTCCCAGCGCCGCGAGGGCCTACTTCCTAATCCAGAAAAGACATGGGTTATAGGCTAGATGACCTGATGCATCCTTTTTAGGGATGTAGATGATCGTCTGGTTCTCAGCGGTATACTTTGGTGTTTTTATGGGGTGAGGGGCTGGCGATTGGGTGCCTGATACTGAGGCGGGGGCAGGGGATCTAACTGTTTGTCTGTCCAGCGATGAGTAATTCCCCTTTGTTTGTCAGTTTCATACCGGCGCGGGTTGCCGCCCGCCGGTGATCAGCGGTGTAACTGACGACAGATCAAAACTGACGCCAGCCCACTCTCAGGCTCTCTTTCTCTCAAACACGCACGCACGCACACACTACACACACACACACACCGGGCGCTCGCCGTTTACTTCCTGGTCCTGTTTGTTCCTGGTCAGTACAAGTACAACTGAAGTCAGTAGGCGTGGCATAACTCAGTGAAGCCGTCCGGCACATCTGTTGTGCAGAAGATCGCGACTGCCGCACTGCGGCTGAGTTCGGCCTGATGAATTTTGGCTCAATCAATGGGTAGTCTCACGCGGCCCAGCTCATGCCGTCTGCAACATTCTAACCTTTTGTGTGTCGGTAGGTTTTAGTCGCGGCGATGATTCCTACACTGAGGAATCAGTCGCGACTAAAACCGCTACCGGCACCCAAAGGGTTAATGAGACTGGACTATGTGCAGGCAATTTGCAGCTGATAATGTAAAAGAGCGAATCACTTCATAAAAAAATAGAATAATGTTTGTGTGAAGCGAATAATTTATGTACTACTTAATATTTTGTTTGTAAGTTGTTGGGATGGGGATGGGTGGTGGGGGCGGGGGCGGGACTCGATGAATTTTGATTAATATTTAAGTTTGCATTTTTTTTAGGCTCGACGACTATCGCCTCCCCCCCCCCCTCCCCCACACCGCCTCTCCGCTTTCCACCGGCCCGCCCCCACCCCGTTTTGTTGTTGTTGCTTAAGTGCAATGTTTTGGAGGTTGACTGTCGCAGGTGGGACTGCAGCCGTCTCACCCCGCCCATGTGTGTGAAGCTGGGTGTGACGTTTAGCCGGCGTACACCGGGTTAAACTTTATTTAATTATTAATCAAATATCATTTACAAAACATGACGCTCTTTAAAAGATCACACACAACTTGTTTGGAAACGTATTTTGTTGTTTGAGAGGATCTTTGTCGGTGTCTATCACAAATAGTGAAAATAAATAAATAAAAAAAATTAACTCATTCAGCCCGACGCACGTATTTCCCAAATTTTGGAGGCGTCATCTAATGACTATAATATGCACCTGTTGTGAGGAGATGGATCGACCATGATAATTTAAGGGCAGTGCCAGATTAGCTTCGGCGCTGACAGGCGCCAAGCTAATCTGGCATTACCCTTGAATTATCATGTTCGACCCATCTCCTGCTGTAAATCAAGGCTGAATGGGTTAACGACATTTTCTTTCTCCGACTATTCAGGTATCGAAGACTATGAACGTCACAAGCGGACCATAGCCGAGTTGGAAAACGAGAAGCGTTTCTTTCAACAGACACTCCGTGACATGACCCAAAACAAAAAGGGTGTGTATACACCACTCATTTTCTTGTAGCTCAGTCATTCAGCCCCACGGCCGCAGGACTGAGATGGATTGACCATGATAATTCAAGGGTAGTGCCACTGAGATTACTGAGGGGAAGGGGGGGGGGAGGGGCCCGTTGGCGACATTAGGTGCCAAGCTAATCTGATACTACTACTGAGTACCCTTGACTTATCATGGTCGATCCATCTCACCTGCTATAGTGCGTTAGAGCCGGAATAAATGGGTTAATCCCCTTGCCCATGCAGCCACTGGTGCTGTTTACCGACACGCCCAAACTCAGTGACGACGTTGTCTCACTCCGCCGCCAGATCGGCCTGGTGTGCAGTGAGTCATTTTGACTTACGTTAAAGATCGACAGAGATCCAGGCGGGGTCACAGCAAGCCAGATCCGCTTTATACAGCCACTGTCATGGCAATTTTACATAAAGGCGAAATAACACCCCACAATGAATCTCACACTCCAGATGCCGCCGGACCCGAGTCACTTCGCCGTACGCCGGAATTGACCTAGTGAGATTCGACCGGTGTCAGTGAAGTGCCGAGCACCGGTGTTCGTAGCACAGCTGTAGTGAAACAATGACCAACAGCGCATATATCAGTCATATACAGGGACTTTAGTGTGACAGGTTTAGATGCGGAAGTAAACGCATACGGTTACAACTGGGTCAGGAGCGGTGAATTCCAGCGACCCGTACTGTACGTTAAAGGCCCAATACCGCCGTAGCTGTTCAAAGATACATTTCAGTAACAGATGGCTACGAAACGCTAGACTTATGTCTATTTATGGTTTATTTAGACTACAGGACAACCCCGGTTCAGCAATCGTCGTCTTAATATCAAGTAACCTGACAATGACTCCACTCTGAAAGTCAAGTTCTATAAATACAACGGTATCAGTACGAGAAACCGCTGAAAATAGATTGACACGCTAACGACTGCGCAGAATAAATAAGCGCGATTACGCGTGTGCTTTTGCTGCGTGTCCAAACTGCTGTTAACGTTCATTAGGTGTGTCGACAAGGCATAATGAACACAAATGGTGCGGCTGAAATGTGTCGTAATGCAACAGCAGGTGTACCCTTAATTCAGTTACTCGGGTAGTCACTGGATAAGCACGATCGAGCGCCTTCGTTCAGACAAGGTCGACTGGGCATCAGATATTTCAAGTAACGCAGTACATCCGTATGTCGTAGCTGTGTCAAACTTTCGGATGTGTTTGAGCGTCTTGTTCCTGTTGTGCCCACGGTCTTATTAACCCTTTCAGCCCCAAGGTCCAATTTCTCAAATTTTAGAGGTCAGTGTTGCCTAACGACTGTGTACCAGCTGCACGAGATGCTTGACCATGATAATTCAAGGGCAGTGCCAGATTAGCTTGGCGCCTGAAGGCGCCAAGCTAATCTGGCACTACCCTTGAATTATCATGGTCAAGCCATCTTCTGCTTTTAGGGATCCGGGGCTAAAGGGTTAACCCGGTCAGTGTCTGCTGACGTAGCCAGACTGTCAGTGTCTGCATTCTTCACACACCCCAACTTGAAAATTAATCTAGCTGTCCCAGGAACATGGATTCAAAATGGTGTCAGCAAGAGGTCTAGGTCAGTCCTCATGAGCTCCCACGAATGCGGGGGCTCATGAGAATCTATACCTCTTGCAGCTGGGTGGTGGTCACATTTTCTCGGCATTGAACGGGTTAGCTTGCGGCGGGCCCAGTCGCCGCGGCTATCACAAGGCCTGGGGTTGGATTCATTGTGGGGGCGAGAGAGAGAGACTGAGAGACTTCTTGCAGTCGCCGGTTATGTACAGCTCATTACTGTAGACTGCATTTGGAAATGTAGCGTCTTAGTTGATTCAAGTACTGATAATCCGTGTAAAGAACTGTGATCAGGAACGTTTTGACACAATAATGATGACTCTTAACTGGCCGATCAGGATTGACTCCTGAGAAGCAGACCTGCCAATTCAGTCATTAGTGATGAAATCACTGCGTAGTGACGGAAGGATGGTCTGCCCACGCGGCAATACTGAATAGTAATTAGCTCGTCTGGCAACAGCATTGTGCGGTATAAGTTTGTCTCAAGTAGTACACTGGTGTCGGGTCGTGCCTGTATCCGCCCTTAACCCCTTTGCTATCACTGATCACGAATTTCGCAGTTCGGCCTAAAGCCACTGCACACTGACCGACTGACATTCGCTTGACTCAGTATCACAATGCAACTAGGACCACACCCAAACAGGCAGGAAATGCGGAGGACTCACTGACGACTAACAAGAGACACAAATCTCTTTATTTATAAATCTCTTGCAGATAGATGGTGATCGCCTTGCCCCGGCAGTTAAGGGGTTAATGTCCAGATGAATTGCGGCATCAGTCTTGTTTACGGCATGTGACTACTGATAGTAATCTCAGTGATAACATTCTCACTTCTCAGTTGTTCAACCGGACTTTGCGAAAATGTCAGTAATTATATCGGCTGTGTTATGGTCTGTGATTTTGGACCTTGTGGGCGGGTGTACGCCTTAAGGTCTATAGTCACAAACCTGCACACCTTTTAAGCGGATAGCAATCCCCGTGAATCAAGATTTGAACAATCCAATCATGTCCGACAACGTGTAGAAGTATAATGAAATATAATTACAAGAAAACAATACTACTGTGAATATTTTCCGTCCGGCCTTGGGAGGTACTTCAGTAGTATTAAGCCTAAGCCCCAGTAGCAAAATGTCTTCGGGCCCACGACTGACGGCGGCGGCACATATGGGGCGGGGCCGCCGCACACAGCCGTGCCGCAGGACACCGTCATGCTGCCGTCTTGGGTTCGAGGACTTTTGCTTACTGAGAAAACGTTGTCACCTGAAAAGCTGAGGCCGAAACTGATCAAACAAACCGCTGTAGGAAACCAGCTTCCGGGTGAAGTGGGAAGTTAACTTATGATACTAGATACGTCGAGACTGAGAGAGAGAGAGAGAGAGAGAGAGAGAGAGAGAGAGAGAGAGAGAGAGAGAGAGAGAGAGAACGAACGAAACTTTATTTATTTTCCAAGGATTGAGATATTAGGCGCGCAGGCCTTTCTTACAATCTGTCCTTGCTAAGCTACTTTAAATATAAAAAGGAACACCAACCAAACAACAAAAACTAACTAATAATAAACGTCACACACACGCACACATACACACATATTATACATGTACTCATGCACATGCGCACTTTTGTACATACACATACACACGCACGTGCACACATACTTATCTAACATAAGTAGGTATGATATTTTTTGTACCATCAAAAACAAGTTAGAAAACAGAACAAACAATTTGGAGGCTAGATGGAAAAAGAAAACAAAATAGCAAAAAAATTTAAAAACATGAAGAGAGAGAGAGAGAGAGCGCAGCCGGATAGAGAGAGAGAGAGAGAGAGAGAGAGAGAGAGAGAGAGCGCAGCCGGAGAGAGAGAGAGAGAGAGAGAGAGAGAGAGAGAGAGAGAGAGAGAGAGAGAGAGAGAGAGAGAGAGCGCAGCCGGAGACTGAGAGAGAGCAGAGAGAGAGAGAGAGAGGGAGGGAGGGATGGAGGGAGGGAGGGAGGGGGGGGGAGAGAGAGAGAGAGAGAGAGAGAGAGAGAGAGAGAGAGAGAGAGAGAGAGAGAGAGAGAGAGAGAGAGAGAGAGAGAATGAATGAATGGAATGATACTTTATTTCTCAAGGATGGAAACAATAGGCGCACAGGCCTCTTTTCATTTGTCCTTGCTAAACTACAACATTAAAAGCAACATTAAAACAATATGTTAACAGCACAAAACAAGCGGCTACACCCACAGGTCACTTGTGTTACTAATTCCGATACAAGTTCCAAAGTCGCTGAAGATTACACACACACACACACACACACACACACACACACACACACACACACACACACACACACACACACACACACACACACACACACACACACACACACACACAGCAAAATGACAGGGTCTTGGGGATGGGGGGTGGGGGGTGGGGTGCAATGTAAAGTGTGTTTATATAAAGCGACTGCACACTTATGATACAGCTACTCATTTGTAGGAATTTAGTGAGCAGGCAAAACACTACGATAAAGAGAGATATTATGTAAAAGCTAACAAGTGCAAAACGGAGGACCACAGGAAATCATTGACATGGCTCTTTTGGACATATTATCTACGTTTCTTTCAAGTTTGCTCAGAGATGTATTTAAAAGCTTTCGTCCTAAACAATGGAAGATGTCTCGTTTGCTGCATATAGTGTGGAGGAAGTGAGTTCCATAAATAGGCACCCGCGTAAGAAAGGCTGGATTTAAACAAATCAATTCGGGGCCGTTCAATGACGAGACTGTTCCTTAAAGTGCTGTAAACCCTTTCGCTCTCAGTGAAAAGCTTAGCCAGGTAGTGGGGGGGGGGGGGGGGGGGCTTTCCCGTTCAGTGCTTTGTGCATAAGTACGCACTTATTAAACGTAAGGTGTTGATGTAAAGGAAGGAGCCCTGTTGCCTGAAGCTTTTCCTCCAAAGTTAGAGAGGGGATTGGGAGGATCAGTTTAACTGCGCGATTGTATAGAGAATTAATTCGCTTAAGGTTAGACTTACTACAGCCGCCCCAAATAGTAGATGCGTAGTCAATGTGAGGTTTTATGTAGGAGTTGAAAAATAGCTTTCGTGTCTTATTATCAATGATAGATTTTAATCTTGACAGTAAAAATAGCTTCTTTGATAATGTTTTCTCTAGTTGTGTTAGATGGGGCAACCAGCACAGTTGGTCATCAACAATTACCCCGAGGAGGCGATATTCTTGACTTGCTCATTGGGAACTGAAAAAAGAGAGGTTAAGTGAATGGGGGCGGAGCTGATGCTTTTGGCGTGTGGTGATTAGCATGCTTTTCGTTTTGGATGGATTTACAAGCATTTGATTATTTTTGCACCACAGTGAGACCTTGTAAAAGCAGTTCTCCTATATGGAGCAGAGACTTGGAGATTGACAAAAACCACAGTCAACAGAGTACAGACCTTCATGAACAGTTGCCTTAGAAGAATTTTGAAAATCCACTGGCCAGAGAAGATCAGCAACGTCAGACTCTGGGACAGAACAGAGCAGATAACAGCAGAGAATGAAATTGGGCGAAGAAGATGGGGATGGATCGGTCACAGTCTGAGAAAGCCAGCTTCCAGTATCACTAGGCAGGCATTGTCATGGAACCCCCAGGGAAAGAGGAAAAGAGGTAGGCCGAGAAACTCCTGGCGTCGAGACCTCCAAGCAGACATCAAGAGACTGGGAACCACCTGGAGTAGAATCGAAGGAGAAGCACAGGACAGGAGTTGCTGGAGGTCTCTCGTCGACGGCCTATACCCGGGTAGGGGTGACAGGCGTAAGTAAGTAAGTAAGTAAGTACAGTGAGACCTCCTGAAGACTAAGCTGAAGATTGCTTGATATTTCAGGTACAGTTTTCCCGCCAGCGTGAAGAGTTGAATCATCGGCAAACATGTCACATTAGGTATTTGGATTGGATATATGAAGTGGAAGATCATTTATAAACAAACAGAAAAGTAAGGGTCCTAGTATGGATCCCTGGGGCACGCCATACTCAACACGCTTTTCAGAAGAAAAGGTAACATTGATGTACACAGTTTGAATTCTCCCTATGATATATGAACAAAAGAATGAGAGTGTCCCTGGGCTGTTATTGTTAAAGTAGCAGTCTAGTTTCTCTAATAAAATTTCGTGGTTTATAAGGTCGAACGCTTTTTTTAGGTCTAGAAAGACAGCACCAGACATTTTTCTCTGTTGACGTTGAGCAGCCAAGTGTCAATCATATGAACCAAGGCAGTGTGACACGAATGTTTAGGGCGAAAACCAGATTGATATTTCTTCAGGAGAGACTTTTCTTCCAGGAATTCGAGAAGATGTTTGTGTACATGCTTCTCAATAGGCTTCGATAGAATAGATAATATGGATACAGGCCGAAAATTATTTGGATCAGATGTGTCTTTTGTTTTACGTATAGGTACCACTTTAGATTTTTTGAAAGCCGCCGGAAAAATATTATTTTGAATACATAGGTTGTAAATATAGGTTAAGCTTTCCACAATGTATGGAAGAGAAAGTTCGAGGATAAAACCATTGATAACATCAATGCCAGCTGACTTTTTGTTCTTGAGACTAGAGATAAATCTGCCCACTTCATGTACAGCGATGCAGAGGATATTAAAAGCATCGCCCGCGGACAGTCTTTGCTTACAAAAGTCAGTAAGCTTCTGCGATGCGACATGTTCCACCTGATCCAAACCTTCAGCATGTAGTAAAGATTTCGGGGCTAAAATGAAGTGGTCGTTAAATGCATCGGCTGTAAGGTTGGCAGTCGTATTTGCGGAACGATTTTTACTATTGTTAGTTAGTAAGTTTAAAACTTTCCATATTGATGACGGATTCCCGCCTCGTATGGTTTTCTCTACCAGTGCTTTTTGTGCCTCCCGGATAAGGTATTTAACTCTGTTACGTAACCTTTAGAACTGAATAAAATCTTTGTCCCGCTTGGCTCGATTTCTGGCTTTCATGGTTTGTTTAATCTCCTCCGTAATCCAAGTGGGGGGGCTCACGGCACCGGACTCTTTTCCTTTTTAAAGGGACATGCTTATTTAGCACTCGGAGGAACAGCTCAAGCCACAGTGAGAGCGCTACATCAGGGTCATTGTGATTGTAAACTTCATGGAACGGCAAAAAACTGAGGTCACGAAGGAAACTATCTCTATCTAGTTTTCTAAAACATCTATAAGTAATGTATAAATGTTGGGTTCGGCTCTGTTTGGGAACATAACATAACCATGTACAGGTGAGGTGATAGAGAGAGAGAGAGAGAGAGAGAGTGAGAGAGAGAGAGAGAGAGAGAGAGAGAGAGAGAGAGAGAGAGAGAGAGAGAGAGAGAGAGAGAGAGAGAGAGAGAATTAAATTGAATTGAATTGAATTGAAACTTTATTTTCTAAGGATGAAGGCACGCAGGCCTTTTTACATGTCTGTCCTTACTAACATTTTAAATAAATACATGTATAGCAGCAAAAACGGTAACAAGACAAATAAAATAAAAAGAAGAGATATTAAACAACAGAAGTATTTCGCGCGCGCTCGCACGCACACACACACACACACACACACACACACACACACACACACACACACACACACACACACACACACACACACACACACACACATTCAGTCAGATATAAGGCAGCACCAGGGTAACGATGGTGCCTGTTCAGTACTCAAGTGATGCGTTAGAATCACGCACGCACGCACATTGATACACACGGACACATACTCACGCTTGCGCATACATTAGATTTAAATAATCTTAAAAGTGATCATAGATTGTATGAAAGAATATTAACTCTGAGATTTCAACTAAAAACTGAAAGAGTAAAGTTAAAACTTCAAAAGTAAACTATTGAACACTAACCATCAACTGTAACTATTGAGGAATTGAAAATATCACACACGCACATACACACACACAGACACATACATACACGCACACACACACACACTGACACATGCACATACACACACGTGTGCTAGTTGTAAGGCAGCACAGGAATAACGTAAGACACCCGTTACTCAAGTGATGCGTTACACACACACCGACACACACACACACACCGACACACACACACACACACACACACACACACACACACACACACACACACACACACACACACACAGACACAGGGGGAGAGAGAGAGAGAGTATTTGCCGTATCACTGAGAATTAAGTTTGTAGCATAACACGAATAGGAAGCATAAATTAATTTGCACACCCGCGGTATCCTTAATCGTGTTAGCCCCCCCCCCCCCCACCACCACCCCACCCCTCCCCACCTTTAAAAAAAAAGGCGTATGTTCTAACGTCTGAGTTGACATGGCGCATGTACTTACGGTTTCATCTGTTCTTACTAAGGATGCCATGCGGGTGGCGAGAATACGTGAATGCCTTTCTTATTAGAGCCGGGGTGTCAGCGGCCTGTGTTCAATCTCGGGGCAGTGCACGTTAATGTGAGCGCTCATTGATTTGCATGCAGAGCTACTGATGGAAAAGTAGCTTTACTTTTACTTTTGATGTCTAGAACATCTTATAGTAACCTACCTTTAGTTGCACACATTTATCTCATTCGCGGCGTTTTGAGACTGACGTGCCCCATACGGATATGCGGCTGTTCGCTGCATATCCGTATAGGGTACGTCTCGAAACGTCTTGAATGAGTCAAACAGCGTGAGTGAGTGAGCAGTGGTAGGTCCCCTAGCCATGTAGTTAATAATTACTGTTTTTTATCATCAGATATAGAGGAGTGTCTAAAGAGGGAGAAGGAAAAAGTAGACCGACAAGAGGAAGAAAGACAGCACATCGCCAAGACACCAGCACGCGGAGAAGAATACAAAAGGTCCCTTGCCACCTCCAATCTGCTCAGTTTTGGCTACTGCAATGTTTTAATCAAACGTTTTCAAAACTACTTCAAAGCCACGCCAGTCACGTCGATGTAATAGTTTCTACGGCATTTTCGTCTTTTGGCAAAAACGTATATGAGCTTAACTAGAACACGCGAGGTGGTTTCACGCGAACCCACCATTGTCTTAACATCAGCGCTTCGAACGCCTTTGCTTTAATAAAAAAAAAAATGTAATAATTTTTGGCCCACGTGCGAAGCAAAACTGAGTATGTTTTGCGCCAGTGGTCGTCCTTCCATCGTCGTCCTTGGTAAACTTTAACGTTGGCATTTTCTCGGAGACTATTCTCGGAGGCTACAGTCTTCAAACTTAGCCCAAGGATACTTTGTGGCAAGACCGTTCTAAGCATACCGATTTCAGTGACCTCTCACAAAGGTCAAGGTCACAGGGGATCAGGAAATATATCCAAAATAGCTATTTTTGGACATTATTTATTTTTCTCAAATACTATTCACAACTTCAAACCCAAACTTGCTACAGAGATACCTGATGGTAAGATCTATCTATGCATACTAATTTGGATGACCCATCAAAAAGGTCAAGGGTCACAAGAGCTCAGGAAATAGTTTTTAAAAAAGCCATATTTTGACAAGAATTTTTTTTCTCAATTATTATTTACAACTCCAAACCCAAACTTGCTACAGAGATACCTCATGATAAGACCTATTTAACTAAATTTGGATGACCCCTCGGAAAGTTCAAGGGTCACAAGAGCTCAGGAAATAGGTAAAAAATAGCCATATTTTGACAAGAAATGTTTTTTCTCAATTAATATTCACAACTTCAAATCCAAACTTGCTACAGAGATACCTGATGGTAAGATTTATCTATGCGTTTGGATAGTGACCCCTCGGCCGACAAATGTGTATAAAATGCCAATAACTGTAGTTATTATCAACATTTTTGCAAACTTTTCAATCAAATTTGGTACAAAAGTAACTGGTGATAAGACCTTCCTATGTATCCTAATTTAGTCGACTCATCGCAAAGGTCAAGGGTCACGGGGGTTTCACAGCTGTGTGAAAACTGATTCAGTAAATTTTGAGAAAACATGGATTTTGTTAGTGCAGAAGCCATCCCTTTACTTCATTGTCAGACATGTGTGAATCGGTCATACAAGTGAGCCGTAAGGGCTTTGCCTGTCTTGTTATTTTGTTCTTTGCATTTCGTTTGAACAATCGATTCGACCGTTTGCCACGCTGTCACTGAATGTGTTGGGTTTTCATTAGAATTATAGAATATCCATCCCGGCATCCATCCATCCGTCTATCCGCCCGTCCACCCGCCCACTCGTTCGTCTGTCCTCCCATCCACCCATCGGTCGGTCAGTCAATGTAACCCTTTGCGTGTCGGTAGCGGTTTTAGTCCAGTCGCGATGATTCCTACAGGAATCATCGTCATCGCGACAATAACCGCTACGGCGACACGCAAAGCGGGCCGGTTGACTATAGAATTTTCACTACAGGCTACAGGCTGAACTAGCCGCTCTGGCGACGGAGCCTTTAGAGCTGCAGTGCGGCCAACTTCAGCAAACATTGCGAGAACTAAACCAGCAACTTCACAACAAGCAACACCAGCAGCTACGACAGCAGCAAATGCGGCTACAACAACATCAGAGGCAGCATCAACGCGGCCAAGACTACAACGGTGCTCAACAGAAGTGTTGTCCGGTAGTTGCAGTTGTTTCCAGCCTCGGCGGTCATCACGAGTATCTGGTTAGTATGGCAGTAGCTGATGCAGTCTGAAAGAGGCACCTATTTGACCCATTTAGCCCCGAAACCCTACAGCAAGAGATAGATTGACCATGATACTTCACTGAAGGGTAGTGCCACTGATTAGCTTGGCGCCAGAAGGGAATTTTGGGAAACTGTGTAGCCGTGGGTTAGTCTTTCGATAACTGACGGCAGCCAAACGGAATAAAAAATAAATCCCAACAAAGACTTGAAAGAAACACGCTTAGACTCAGTGAGTGACAGACAGTATTTTGCTGCCATTATCAGTGATGTGCCGTGTGAGTAATAATAATAATAATAATACCGTTGTTAGATATAGGCGCTTTTTGTCAATTTTTGGACAAATCGACTCAAAGCGCCGAGAACTGAAACCCAACACGCACACTCACGTAACATACACGGATTTACACCATTTAAGACAAACACAGTACAAGAAGACGAAGGGCCAGTTCAGCTACTGAAGTTACAGAGATTTTTGATCGCTTGTATTTGAAATTCAGTTGTAAAGTGGCCTGAAACCGGTACCAAAGTGTGGGGGGTGGGGGGATGGGTGGGGGGGGGGGGGGGTGGAAGAACCGGAGTACCCGGAGAAAGAACCCCCGACGGTCCGCCCGAATTAACGGTGACACTTACCAGAGGAGAAAAGTCCGACGCCGGAACCCGTTTTCGAACGGGCCTCGCACCTTTGGCATTGGTGGCAGGCGCCTTAACCACTGTGCCACGGAGTGTGTGTGTGTGCCGGTGTGTGTGTGTGTGTGTGTGTGTGTGTGTGTGTGTGTGTGTGTGTGTGTGTGTGTGTGTGTGTGTGTGTGTGTATGTGTGTGTTCACAGGAGGAAGGTTCCCTGGCAAACCTCCACTGTGTGACAAACATGCCTCCTACAAATGCTTCCAAGTTTAACCAACAGGTAATCCATAGATGAATTTACGAGTAAAATAAATGCTTAAATAAATGAGCAAAAATATATTATAATTAAATAAATAAATATTTTAAAAAATAATAATAAATTTTTAAAATTGTTTAATTACAAACAAAATAAATTACAAACACATTAAAAAATATATAACTGCAACCAACACAGCAAGAGCTGTGCAAGATAAGTAAATTGGGTTTGTAGGTTCGGTTTAATAAGAACACTATTAATTTTAATACTGAAAAGTAAAGAAATGAATGAATTTGTAAAGAGGAAAAAAGTAGCTGAATGCTAGAAAAAAAATAAAAGCCCCCAGGGAGGATCGAACTCCCGACCCCTGGTTTACAAGACCAGTGCTCTAACCACTGAGCTATGGAGGCAGATGAGGCATCCTGGATTTTCAAAGCACTATAATGTCAAGCCAGTGAGCCGGTGTTTCAAAGCGTAGCGTGCGTCATTGTATGCTCAACAACACGGCTCGATTCTTTTTTTTTTTTTTTTTTTCAGTATTCACTTTTTGAAGGCTCCTTGGAAGGCACAGTGGCGGACATATAAGATCTATCCGCATGTCGGAGGACTGACGTCATGTTTTGGGGTAGCACTGTAGCACAAAGAACATTTGACAGTCGGAGGTTGGTAGACCGACTTGAACTCGGGCTGCGCCTATAATTCCAATGTAGGGCCGGGAATGATCCACTACTGTGCGCACCAGGTGGGGCCAGTTGCACGAGCAAGCCTTAGTCCTGCACCAGCCACTAAGCAAGGTGCGCCGCTATAGAGGCGCACCTTGCTTAGTGGCTGGTGCAGGACTAAGGCTCGCTCATGCAACTGGCCTATGATAGGGAAAAGTTTAGGCTAGGTGGGAAACTGGAGTGCTGTTATTTAAAAACAAGCCAAAAACAGGATACGTTGGGGCGAAGTGTGTCCCAATGCGCAAAAGGCGATCGTGCCAATATCGGCCGCCGTTGGCCCGCGCACGGCCGTGCGCGGTCCAACGGCGGCCGAAATCAGCACGATGGCCTTTTGCGCACTGGGCACGGGTCAGCGTGTCTCGCCCAACCTTCATCCCAAAATAAGTGAACTCATAATAACAACTGTGATAATGCTGTATCATGTCTTCCAATAACGAAGGTAGCCGTCATTTTGAAAAATTATTTTTGGGGTGGGTGAAAGAGTCGGCGGGGGGTTGGGGGGGGTCTGTGCTGGTACACT
>BTPG01000002.1:320170422-320325422 GCA_036245525.1 Semisulcospira habei
CTTTATCACAAAAAGGCCGTCAGTGATACTAATGAATGTTTATTCATTCCATTAAAATAATAAGTCTCGAAGAGTGTTGTGGCAAACATATAACAATACATGTATACACTGTATATTCATGAAACTGAATAAGCAAAAGCATCACTAATGGCATCAGTTAACCCTTTACATCCGGTATATCCTGAGGCTGAGTTTTTAAAATGTGCTTAGAGATTAGGAGATAGATCAACCGTTTTAGTTCAAGGGTGGCGCCGGAATGGCTTGGCACCAAGCTATTCTGGCTACACGCTTGAACTATTACAGTCACATTCATTTTGTTCAGTAGTGTATCAGGATGAAAAGGGTCAATATGCTGCTATAATTTACATGTACATGTAAAGGAGTCAAACTTTCAGCATGCAAGAAGAGAGCAGTTTAACAGTAATGTACAACCCCAAAATGATGGGGATTTTACACATTCTCTCAACAATTGTGAAGGGTTTTCAGAATTTATTGGTTAAGTTACAGACTTTGAAAAGATTTACAATCTTCTCATGCTAACTGAAGCCACCTTAACCTTGTTAGCGCCATGGGTGCATATCCCGAATTTGGAAGTGTTACTTAACGACTATGTAACACTTGCACAAGACAGATCTGGAAAGCCTGCACACTCTTTGAACACAATCAGCGCGAACAGATCACCAGTGCCAGAGCTCGCAGAAAGATGGCATCGACTCTCCCCACAGCTACGTTCCAGTGCCCCCATTGCCCTCGCAGGTGTGGCTCCAGGATTGGCTTGGCCAGCCACACCCGCACCCACAAATAGAAGTCATGCACAATGACGACATCATCGGTTTTCGATGGTCTACCCATTATTATTAAGTACCACTTGCAGGAGGTGGATTGACCATGATAATCCAAGGGTAGTGCCAGATTAGCTTGGCGCCTTCAGGCGCCAAGTTAATCTGGCACTACCCTTGAATTATCATGGTCAATCAATCTCCTGCGATAGGGTGTTGGCGCTGAAAGGGTTAAATTTATGACTGGCTACATGATGCAAAGCAGGGAACAAAAAGCAGAAGCACCATCTTATGAAGGAAAACAATAACCATACCTAGTAATTTCTGTTGTCAGTATGTGTCAGCTGCTGCACAGAACTTATAAATCTAACCCATTGCTCTCAATAGTGCACTGGCGTATATATTTAAATGTTGCCATTACATGTACAACAAAAGACAAGTTTCAGTACATTTGTAACGCCGAGTCCACAGCTTTATACAAGTACATTGTATGGAGAATGCATAGCATATACTGATTATCATTGTCATGCCCTGCACGCATGACAGGATTTTTGCCAATACAAGTAAGAAAGAAAAAAACAACACTCAAAATTCATCAAACAAAATAAGAAAAATTAAGATTCAACAATTTGTTTCTATGTGTTTAACTGACACAAGTATTCCAAATAGTAAATTAAAAAAGATACAAAAGTACCTGTACAAAAATAACTGTTAAAAGTATGGAATTTTCTAATTTCTCTAATAGCCACAACAATTACATATTGTCAGTGATTTAATTAAACCATAAAAATATCTCGTGTCATCAAAAGGAATGTACTGTTAATGTACCATTATAAAAATTATTAAACCACGCAGCTGTACCAACAAATAAATTCTAATATCTGTTTTCTGGCAAACAACAGTGCATGCCAATCAGGATTTTTGGAGGACTTTTGTGACCATGACTTTTCCAGGGTCACTCTTCTGTTAACCCATATCATACTGAGGCTAAAAGCTTCAAATTTGTACAGTGCCATATGCAAGCTACATTATAGTATTTACAGATAAGGATAAAGACCAATGGCTTTAGTTCATGGGTGGTGCTAGAATAACTTGGCACCTAGAGGCACCAAGCTATTCTGGCACTATCCTTGAACTATTTTAGTCAAACGTATTTCACACACTGGTGTATTTTGAATGATAAGGGTTAAGTTTAACTCTTTGCGTGTTTGTAGCAGTTTTAGTCACAAATATTCCTGTAGGAATCATCGCGCCTAAAATTGCTACCGACAAGCAAAGGGTAAAGGCCTCTTGACATAATTAAGAGCTGGCCTAGTACATGTATCTGTAAAATCCCTGTTTTCTCAAAATTAACATATTGTTTAAACATATCTGTTCAACTTTCCTTCCCTTTTGACCTTCAACAGTGTTAACCAAATATTGTTAATGAATAGGAAGGTCTCATTATCAAATTAAACTACCTTTGTGGCAGATTTGTTTAACCCATTCAGTCCTGACGCTCTACAGCAGGAGATAGGTCAACCATGATAATTCAAGGGCAGTGCCAGATTAGCTCGCCAAGCCAATCTGGCACTGCCCTTGAATTATCATGGTCGATCCATCTCCTGCAACTGGTGCATAGTCGTTAGATGACGCCTCCAAAATTTGGGAAATACGGCCGTCGGGCTGAATGAGTTAAACATTTTTCAAAAGAGTTGATAAATGTAAGTCTGTACCAAGGTAAAATTAGTATTTGAGAAAGTACCTTTTATTTCCAAAAATTTTATATGGCAATGTTTGTACCTCTGCACTGACCCTTTGTCAATCTGACCTTGGGTATGATGAGGAAGGTCTCCTTGGGACAAGCATGAAAAGTGTCTGAGTAAAAGCCAACATAAAGATTACAAAGGATGAGGACACGCAAGAGAAAGCGACCACTGGCCCAGTACACTGACTTATTTTTGGTATCGCACATGATACAAAACTATATAATTGTGCAATAGTTTGGCCATATAAAAGTGCCATTTTATCTGTAACAAAATTGTACAGTGCACTGGGAAATTGTGTTGCCACCAATGTGTAGCAAATGGTGAATACTGCTTGAAGTGCATACAAAAGCATTAAGGAAAATGATCAAAATGGCGCACAGCAAAAAAAAAAAAAAAAAAAAAAAAAAAAAAAAGAAAAAAAAAATCGCAGGCTTCTGCAAACAGGGGACTGAAATTCTGAACAATGTGTGAGGAAAATTCAAAAGTGCAACACACAGTCATACACAAACACACACATTCAACACACAACTGAGGCTGCATTTTCTCTATCGATCATGGGCACTAGCATGAAATATCATATATATCATGTATTGTAAGTATCATGTATTGTAATATTGTAAGTTTCAAACGGGGAAACTAAAATTGTAAAAAATCTGCATATTATATCACATAACTGTACAACACCACTTTATACATCTAGACCCAACCATAATAAGAAGCACACATTTTAAACATAAACAGCATACAAGTCTCCGGTAAAAGTTGTGGCAAATCGAAACAAAGGAATATTGGTAAATCAGTCTGTACAAAAAGGGATCACACAACTTATGTGGTGTGGAAAGGTGTGGGAAAAAGTTAGATGGAGAAGAAAGGTAACAATTTAACCCATTCAGTGCCGAGAAAATGTGAACAACACCCAGCTGCAAGAGGTATAGATCCTCATGAGCCCCCGCAGTTGCGGGGGCTCATGAGGATCTATACCTCTTGCATACACCACTTTGAATCCATGTTCCTGGGACATATAGGGTTTTCTGTCTTGAAATAAGGATTACAGAAACACAGTGTGTGTCAGGTAGCACTGAAGTGGTTAAAGCACTACATATCCAAAGGGGACTAAAGCAGTACCCAGAAAAAATCTCATTAAAAAAACACAGAAAAGTTTTGTGGAAAATAATGTGTAAAAGGATCCACTTTTCTTCACTTCCCTAACTCCTTCACTGTAGAAAGTATGTCACTGAAACCATACCTAGCAAGCAAAGGTCCGCGGGCCCACTGCCGCCGCCGTGGGCACGAAGACGTTTTGCTACTGGGGTGTTAAAGTCAGTGCCAAGTAACCCCGTTAATAAAGAAAACACAGATATACATGGGCCAATAAGGGGAAATGAACATCACGAGCTCCCACAAAGGTTTTTTCTCTCTTGCAGCTGGGTGTGGTTAACAGTTTCCTGGTAGCAAATGAGAAATGTTTCTGTCTACACAGTTTTTCTGCCCCAAAACTTACAGAAAGCTGAGGACAAAACCAATTTTGAATAAACACCTTCATGGGTGACAATGTGCGCAAATTTGAAATGACTGAAAACAATTGCTTATGCTGCTGGACAGGAACGATCAGTTTTCCTGAAACTTAATACACATGCATTCAGAGTTCAGCATTGACAAGTACTTGTGACTGATTTATGCCAGCATGAGGTATCAATTTTCATGATCCCCTGCGGATCCAGGAGCTTATGAGAATCTATGCCTCTTGCTGGTGAAACAGGCTGGCTGAAGTGCTATGTTCTGTCTGAACCAAAACGCTCAAATTCCGCTTTCTGCGAGCGTGAAAAAACCTAAACAGGGTCTCAACACTGAAGACTGTCACCCTTGCATCCTTATTGCAAGAAAATAGTGGTCTTAACCCTTTACACCCTGACGCTGATTTTTAAAAAATCTGATTACTGTCCTCTGAAGGTTACAGATTAGGAGATAGGTGAACCATTTAGTTCAAGGGTCCGCAGGTGCCAAGCTATTCTTGCACCACCCTTGAACTATCATAGTCAAGTTAATTTCAAGCAGTAATGTATCAGAATGAAAATGGATGAAAAGACAGGTTTTCTCTGAAGAGCAGTCTTGAAGGATAATAAGTGTCATCTGTCATTAACCCATATCATACTGAGGCTAAAAGCTTCAAATTTGTACACTGCCATATATGCAAGATACATTATAGTACTTCCAGATAAGGATATAGACCAATTGCTTTAGTTCAAGGGTAGTGCCAGAATAGCTTGGCGGCTGTATTTTGAATGATCAGGGTTAAAGACCATCATTTAGGTGGCTACAGCCTCAGTCACAGTCACAGCCACCTGAATGATGGTCTTTAATGACAGGTGATCTCTCATAGGGGTGATCACTCAGAACAGGTTATGCTGTACAGGAATTTACACGCCAGTCTGCGATTTCAGACCTGACGACCACAGGCCATCAGGTCCAAAATCACACACTAGCCCACAATATATACAGGGCCGACATGCTGCGAGTCAATCACCCAGCCCAAGAAAACGGTCATGCAAGCCGTGAGCCAGACAACCTTCAGGTACTGGCGTGACAAACAGCAAACGGGAAACTGCAGTAAGCTTTGCTTGTAACAAGGTCTTACATTATAACAACAGCATTTCTGCAGACATCCTGACTTCATACTTTCTATGAAAACTACTTGGCTTGCAACTAACTTTGGATAACAAAACAAAATCCCCGACTCGGCCCCCTGGTGTTTTGGTGTGTTAACACATTCGAGATGTGCCATATATGATGTGGGCTGCTCTCGGGCATACCTGTATGAATTGTCTGCAGTATGTTGACTGCAATTCCAGACCAAAGCCTTATTGCCAATCATGTAAACTGCAAGATAACAACCAATAAAGAAAAAAAACCAAAAACACACTCAACCCATTCTACCCCACGGCCACAATTTCCAAATTTTAAAAGTGTCATCTAACGACTATATGCCCTTTTCAGGAAATGGATCGACCATGGTAATTCAAGGGTAGTGCCAGATTAGCTTGGTGCCTGATGGCGCCAAGCTAATCTGGCACTACCCTTGAATTATCATGATCAATCCATCTCCTGCTGTATGGCGTTGGGGTTAAATGGGTTAAAGATTGAAAACCGGATAGATTAGAAACTAGTTTTTTTTTTTTTCTGGTGTTTCTTTCTCTGTTACAAAGAAAAGGAACATGTTGAACCCTTTGGCTGTCGGTAGTAGTTTTGTCACGATGATTTCTACAGGAGTCATCGTGTAGGAATCATTGCGACAAAAACTGCTACCAGCAGCCAAAGAAACACGTTTTAAAAAGAAACCAGTGAAACAAGAATTCTTTCTTTGTTACCAACAAGAGAAGCATGCTTAAACAGGAACCCTCTAAACACACTTCCTGGTCTGTGCGTGTATTGCACATACTGTTCACCTGTCTGTGATTTTGGATCTTACAGCCATTTAGCTGAAAGGTTCATAATCACAGATCTGCACACAATTATAAACCCACATTTATACGGTTGACCACTTAATGGGAATGACTTCATAATTTGAAAAAAGAGAAAGAAAAGAAAAATCAAAACAACTGAGGGTACTTCTGCTGTTTTTTTTTTTACAGGACAAACACAGTGTATCTACAAGAGGCATAGATTCTCATGAGCCCCTGCACAAGCAGGGGCTCATGAGAATCTATGCCTCTTGTAGATACACTGTGTGTATTATAGGGTTTAGGTGACAAGTGTCATGATACACCTAACACTCCTATCTTAACTCATAAAAAACAGGTAGACAGCTACCCACAATCAACGCAATAAATCTAATCATAAACCAGTACAATACTCTATATCACAAAGAAATGAAAGGAAAGTACATGTACTGCTTCTCTCCCTACAGATACTGAATGCTATTCTTAATTTTTCTCGCCACGATTTGGCCTTGACCACTGCAAAACTGAGTTCTTTTCCCTTTATCTTTTCACTTTATCAGCTAGGGACCAAGTGTACAAGCCAAAAGCACTGATTACACTAGGCTGATACCATAAAATCAATACATGAAACAATACATGACCAAGGCAGGGACTAGCAACTTGACCTTTGGCTGTGGGTTGCACTTTTTGTCATGATGATTCCTGCAGGAATCATCATGGCAAAAACCGCTACCAACAGCAAATGAGTTGAGAATACTTTGAATAACAGCAGAGGTGATGCAAACGTAATTGTAAAGCAAGGCACATGCATACATGTATGTTCTGTGAGTTTGGTCCTTCTGGCTCTAACAGAGGTCAGGCTGATGTTTTCAGTTTTGCATGTGTGTATCACATGGTCAGAAAAATGTGCTTGGCATGAGAAAAATGTGTGACAGTTTCTAGTCCATTGTATTCCTTCTATTCTGGGATTCTTTTCTTCCCCGAGTTAAATAAGTTCACCAAAGTTACCTAAAACACCATTATCTGAAATAAATTTGACCATGCTAGTTCAAGGGTGGTGCCAGAATAGCATGGTGCCTCTGGTGCCAAGCTATTCTGGCACCACCCTTGAACTAAAACGATTGATCTATCTCGTAATCTGTAATGTAGCCTTAATAGGATAATAAGCTTATTTTAACGAGAAAGCCACAGCCATTATGGCTCACGTGTATGACCTATTTACATATGTGTGACCTTTGTGACAAGAAGTAAAAGCTTCTGCACCAGCAAAATCCACGTTTTCTCAAAATGCAAGCATTTTTCACACATCTGTCCACCCTCCCCCACCAAGACGACCCTTGACCTTTGTGATGAGCTGACTAAATTAGTATGCATAGGACGTTTGAAGACTGTGGCTTAAATAGTCTCCGAGAAAACGCCAATGTTAAAGTTTACCACATACGATGGCGGACGGATGGACAACCACTGGCCCAAAACATAGAGTCACTTTTGCTTCGCACGGTGTAATGGATTAACTGCCGCGAATGAGTTAAAGAGGTTTGTGTGTACATGGACACCTCACCAACATGAAGAAAGTCACCTAAAAATGCATGATTTATGCAACAACAACAAAAAGCAATCATCGCGACCCCTGCTCTAAGCGAAAATCACATGTAGACCAGCATACCCTTACATTCATTTAGGTCATCCCAATGATCCCCGACAGTGTACAGGGCCAAATAGGATCTTTCATCTTGCTGGCCACATTCACACCCATGGTCATTAGGACTTTAACCCATATCATACTGAGGCTAAAACTAAAAGTTTCAAATTTGTACACTGCCATATGCAAGCTACATTATAGCACTTACAGATAAGGATATAGCTTGGTGCCTAGAGGCCCCAAGCTATTCTGGCACTACGCTTGAACTATTTTAGTCAAACTTATTTTAGACACTGGTGTATTCCGAATGATAAGGGTTAGCCCATTTAACCCCAAGGCCGCATTTTCCAACTTTTGGAGGTGTCACCCAATGACTATGCACCAGTTCCTGGTGATGGAGCCACCATAATTTAAGGGTAGTGCCAGATCAGCATGGCACCTAATAGGGCCAAGCTAATATGTCACCAGCCTTGAATTATCACAGTCGATCCATCTACTGCTGTGGCGCATCAGGGCTAAATGGGTTAATCTGCAAATTCTGTTGCAAAACAACCAAAGCTGATCTTCCATTGCATGGCTGGCCTGTGTGATTTTGGACCTATGGCACTAGGCCGTAAGATCCAAAATCTCAAACCAACACATAAATCACAAGGAATGTATTGCAATGTACAGCTTAAAAGTCGTAAGTACAGCTGGAATTGCAGTGCATATAACACTGCAGTGAATCCGTAATAAACTCACAATTTTGACAAACACACAATTTTGAGTTTTGTTCCCAAGACACTTCACATTGAAAGACAACAAAATTAATTAGAATATCAAAAATAACAATTTGTATACTGGTAATGCAAGTGCATCATACATGACAGGTTTATAACAATTTATAAAATGAAAATATATGCTCAGTTTTGTGTACTATGTGTATTTTTGTGTATAGTGCCGAACATAAGCGCACCACAAGCAAAATGCAGTGCTAATCATGTCATTTATGAAGCATACACATGATTAACCCAATAAGCCCCAAGACCCTACCGCAGGAGATGGATGGACTGTAATAATTCAAGGGTAGTGCCAGATTAGCTTGGCGCCGTCATGCAACTGGTACATAGTTGTCAGGTGACAACTCCAAAATTTGGGAAATGGGGCTTTGGGGTTAAGAGGGTTAACATTAGAATTTCTTTGGACTTTGTATTAGATTACTCTTATAATAAGAATGAGAATAACGGATTTATATAATGATCAAATGAACTCATTCAAGGCGCCCTGCATCTATAGCTGCAGAAGTGTCACATAGTGCCGCACCTACTGGTGCAGGATGCCATAAATGCGTTAACCCACGTATGAACAGTACCAGTGGCTGCATGACAACAGTACAGAAACTCATGTACATATGGAAGCTTTAACCCTTTGGCTGTCGGTAGCAGATTTTTTATTGCAACGATTCAGAATTGTGACCAAAAAAACACTCTCTACCGACGGCCAAAAGGGTCAACAATCGTATTGATACAGTTTACAGTCTTCAGCCCCTGGCCAAAATGAAATCATGACCTAGTATGCAAATGGTCCTTGGGCTAACATTGGCCGACGTTGTCCTGTGCACAGCTGTGAGCAGACCAATCATGGGCGTTTTCGGTCCAAGGACTTCTTGCATATTAGGGATGCATTAAACCCTTCACTGCCAAGACTGCAGGGGCTCACAAGGATCTATGACTCTTACTGAGTCTAATTTGTGTCCATGTTTCCTGGACGGTGTTGGCTTTTGGTCGTTGAATGAAGCAAAATTTCCGAAACAAAAATGTACGTACAGCATAATTATGTACAGTGGCAGGGGAGGGGTTAATGACCTGTTACTGCACGTCAGCATACTCACCATCACCAAACACCAGGCTAACCTTGGAGGGTTCTTCCTTCAATTCTGGTTCTTCATACTCATTATTCACCGGCCGAGCTTGTTGAAACTTCCGTGGTGCTGGAGTTGGCATGACAACATCGGTTTCTTCGTAAGTGTTTTGTGGAAGCGCCTGGGCCTGTCTCTGTGGCTGGACTGTCGGTACAGCAGATGACATTCCATAGATACTTTCTGCAGGAGGGTTGTGAACCACATGTGGATTTACTGCTCCTAAATGGTCGTAAAGTTCCTCCACTTCCAAGGCTGAGGGCAGAGGGTTGGACATATGGCGGCTGTGTGTCAGCAAGGCCTTCTGTGTTGCCGCATCTTGCGGATGAGATGTTGCAGCCTCTTTGATGCTGTTGTAATCTTCCTTGTGGACAAAATCAGAGTCTGGTCTGGCTTGCTGCTTCCATGCATCCTTACCAGGCTTCATAGGGAGGGAATACACATCGCCTGCAGTAGAGACTGTTGTGGGTTTGGGTGGCAGTGTAACTGGGTGGTTGGGTGGTGTCACCTGGTGTCCACCAGATGTAACCACCCTGCCACCAAGTGACTGATCTGGCTTTTGTAGTTGTAACATGGATGGCCCAGCTTCATCGTACAGCGGGTCAAGATCAGCTGGTTCTGGTTGTGAGGCAGGTGGTTTAGGAGCCAAATCACCAGGTTCATCATAAATGTTGCCACCCACAGAGG
Organism: Semisulcospira habei; assembly: GCA_036245525.1. Classification (NCBI taxonomy): domain Eukaryota; kingdom Metazoa; phylum Mollusca; class Gastropoda; family Semisulcospiridae; genus Semisulcospira; species Semisulcospira habei. The sequence continues at coordinate 320,180,613 of BTPG01000002.1, forward strand.
CTGCTGCACGCCTTGCTGCAGGATGTCCCTCACTGGACTTGGCAGATCGAAGTTTCTCATGGCCTTTCTCTTTCTTCAGTTTCTTCTCTCGTTCCTTCTGTTCTTTCAGTTCCCGCTCCCTCTCTTTCTTGGCTTTGGCTTCTGCAGCTTTCTGCTCTTTCTCTCGCCTTTTCTTGTTCTCCTTCTCACTCTTCTTCTTGTCTTTGCCTGACAGGTTTGGTTCATTGTCATCAGCTTCAGACTCGCCTGGAGTTGAGTCTGGGAAGAACATGCTGGTGCTGCCTGCAGACTCGGGAGTAATGCTGGTGTTGCTGGCCAGCTGACCGCGCTCAGGATCTGGCAACTGCAAGTTCAGTTTGCTGTGTAACTCTTCTTTCAAGTGCAGAGGAAGAGGGGCAGTCAGGCCTGACGAGGTTTCATAAATCTTTGTGTCTGACGACATTTCCCTCCAAGACTGGTTGGTGACTCCATTCTCTTTCTGGGCTGGACTTGGGGGTGGGGCCTCAAACCTCGGTGGTAATTTCTGTGTGGGACTAGGAGGTATGGCATCAGTTCGTGACTGGAGCTTGGGTGATTCTCTCTTGTTTCCCAGGGAAATAGTGGAGCCTCTTTGTGGGGCATGGCCTTGCACCTCTGTAACGTCTTTGCTTGTTCTCAGATTTTCGGTCAGACGGCGAGGCAGGGGTGCAGAGGTGGCTCTACCGCTTCCCGGGGACTGATCCCCCGAGTTATGATTCCCTGAATTGTGATTACCGGCATCCTGTTCATGTGCATGCATCTGTTGTGTGTATGTTGCCATCAGCTGTACAAGTGCTTCCCCATCTGGAGTGAAAAAGGAAAAGTGACCTTCCCCTGTCGTACATTTACGCCCTACTTCCATCTGAAAGAGTTTTTTGGTGCGCCCGTACTTGCGGATATGTCTGTATGGCCATTCATGGATACTTTTGCTGCCACTAATGTCCAAAAGACGTAAGGAATCACGTGTCGGCATGAGATAGAAATGGCCCTTTAATTCATTGGCCTCTGATGCTTTGGTCGTGTTCACGCTGACTTTGAACTGTTTGGCTGAAACGAGATAAACACCGCATATTAGTGAGGTCACGTTTATGCCAAACGACTCCCAACAACGCACGTTAGCAACGTCATGGTGGGTAACCACGTGCACCAGAAGCATAGAAACACTCCAAACATCTCCAAGAGGCACAGATCCGCAAGAGGCATATATTCTCACGAGCCCCTGCTTCTGCAGGGGCACATGAGAATCTACGCCTCTTGAGGATCTATCCCTCTTGGTGATGTTTCTGATTATTGTCTATGCTTATGGCAGAAGCTGGTTATCTGTGTTGACTTTGCTGTCATTCATTGTTGGGAGTTGTTTGCTGCAAACAAAACCTCATTATCATCAGAGCTGCTGTTCTTACCTGAAACAAACAACACCTACATACATTACCCCAGCTACAAAACATCTTTGGACCCACGGCGGCCGCAGTGGGCCCGCGCACAGCTGTGCGCGGGCCCACTGCGGCCGCCGTGGGTCCTAGGACCTTTGCTTACTGGGTTACGGGCAGAGCCTCCTTAGCCTTGACAATCTGTGGGGAGAATACAGTGTGTTATGCCTCTATGTGAAAGGCCTCTCCTCTCCGTCCTTTCAAAATAATACATAAAGTACCAAACTTCTTTTCAGCTTTCTTTATTCTGGTTTACAGTCCTTCTCTGCCGGCCGCCAGCTCTCAACTAACTCATTCTTCCACTTTCTCACACTCTACACCCTTCCTTTCTATCTTGATTAACTACCCGCCCCTTTATCTATGACATCTGACAGTAGACAGTAAACAGACCCATGTAATTACTCAGCCACCGGATCCTGAATATCTCTACATCTTGACACTCTAGCTAGCTCCACACAAATTGGAAGTAAGAACAATTATCACCAGGTATTCGGTTTTTTCCTTCATTTTGTATCTATGGTTCTGAGTTCACAGGCAAATAGCGTCATCAAGCAAACACTCGGGTCTAACAGACATTGTTCGCAAATCAGAAGTGTGTCAAGAATTGTGCGTCTTTCGATGCAAACACTAGATCAAAAGTTTAGACAAACATGCAATATCGCTTGTTGCATTAAAAGACGCACAGTTTTTAATGTACTTCTGATTTATGAAAATAGTTTCTTATGTGAATGTGTGCGTGCAAGCATGCAAAATGCATGCACACTTTGTGGGACATACAGCTTTAGCCCTTTTAGCCCTAAGGTCCCATTTCTCAAATTTTGGAGGTGTTGCCTAATGACTATCTACCATTTGCTGGTGCCATGATAATTCAAGGGTAGTGCCAGATTAGCTTGGCGCCTGAAGGCGCCAAGCTAATCTGGCACTACCCTTGAATTATCTTGGTCAATCCATCACCTGCTGTAGGGACTTGGGGCTTAATGGGTTAAGGTGTAACTTGTAAGGTCCAAAATCTCATACTGAACAAAATGAATTTGGACACAATGTCATCATCACAACAATAAAGCAACAAGCAGAAGACACTGACAGGCGAACTTTACCAGTACTGAAATGTTTTCTGTTTTATTTTTAAGGTATCAATGAAGAGGGTATTTCTTACATGCCTCCTTGTTTGCTGCCTTTGAGTGGAAAAGCTGTATCACACATGTGTCATACAGCTTGGCTGTGTCACACATGTTTGATACAGCCGAGCTTCGTGAACAACTGCCTTGTAGAAAGTCTAGTCTTCAAAAAGGTACGGTTAAACGCGATATTGAAACGTGACCTACTTTCAGCTCAAGCGCAATGACATCATTTCATAGTGACGACTGGCACTCTGGCATCATGAAATGCACTATTACGTCATCATGTAGGAACATTTGTCTGGCATCCAAAATATTGACGTCACATTTCAAAGTAAATTACGTCCAGATTTTTGCCAATGGCGGCTATGTGGTGACTAGACGTGTGTCGAAAGCCAACTCACATCGGATTCATGCCAAGAAAAAGGTGAGTAAGAAATAGATTCTTACATCAGTGTTTAGGTGATACTCAGAATCTCACTCGAGTGGTCTTAAAACCTTATCCTACGAGCGAAGCGAGTAGGACAAGGTTTTAAAATCACTCGAGTGAGATTCTCAGTATCACCTAAACACTGAAATAAGAATCTATACATACAACTAAAGCAATGTTTACATGTTGCATGTTAAGTTACATGTAGTTATTTCACACACTAAAATATCAGGACGAAATCCACAAATCAGAGTATTGTTCTCTGAAGACTACATAACAAATGAGGAGACAGACTGACCATGAAAGTTCAAGGGTGATGGCAGAGTACCTCAACAAAGCACCAAGCTATTCTGACACCATCCTTGAACTATTTTGTTTAAGGCATATCTTGCTGTCCATTGTCTGGACTGAATGAGTTAAACATTAACCGCTTATCACAAGCGATCGTTTGATTGTAGCAAATTTTGTTGAGGTGATTCCTGTAGGAATTACCTTGACAAAATGTACTGCAGATGACCAAAGAGATAAATTATGCAGGTATACACACTCACTTTTTTCACAGGAATCATATAGCAGATTTTCATTCATCATCTCCTCAGCTTCGTTTGAGTCATCATTTTCGGAGATTTCACGGTCCTGGTCTCGCTGTTTCCAGAGATTTGTGTCCACATGGCAAAATGCCTGTATCCAATCATCTTTATCATCCGGTGTCTCAACCTGACATAGATATTGTGAAATATTTATAATAAATGTAGGGGACAGAGTGAGAAAGTGTTTGCAGAAACAAACAACAAACACGAAAAAGCAAATGATAACATGGTTATGACTACAAAAACATGAGCGACAGTGCAAAAACATTATCTGAAAACGATCCACAGAAAAGTTATGCCCCATAATCCATGGCCATCAAGAGACATAAATTCTCATGAGCCCCAGGGGGTCATGAGAATGTATGCCTCTTGCAGATGGAACAGGCTGACTGAAAGGCTGTTCTGTCTAAAACAAAAAGCTGAAATTCAGCTTTCTGGGATTTTGGAAATGCTGAATCAGTCTCCAGGACTGAAGACCGTCACCCATGGCCTAAAAATCTCTTTCAGTACTGAGATACAGATCTATTTAACCCATTTAGCCCTGGGACCCTGCAGCAGGAGATGGATTGACCATGATAGTTCAACGATAGTGCCAGATTAGCAGGTGCCAAGCTAATCTGGCACTATCCTTGAATTATCAAGGTCAATCCATCCCCTGCAACTGGTACATAGTCATTAGGTAACACCTCCAAAATTTGAGAAATGGGACCTTGTGGCTAAAACTGGTTAAGTGAAAATGGCTCATGCAGGGGTGATGAAAAGGGTCACCTGGTTGCCCATTGGACTCAAAACAAGAAGGGCAAAACCCTCATGGCTCACTGTATGTGACCTTGAGGTCCTCAAGGTCACTTGACTGAGCAAGCTTTCTGTCTCAGCATAAATTACATAACTGGCCATGCTACCTGGTGAAATCCTATGTTTTGCAAACAGAATGTGTATTTTTCACATGTTCCCCCCCCCCCCCCTCCCCTCCCCCTTGCCCTGGCCCTTGACTGGTCTCACTCAATGGAACAGGCTCATAAGTCATACATCTTTCTAAAAGTTTGTAAAATTTAAATAAGTACTAAAATTACAAAGCGCAAGATGTCCAACAAGTAAATCAAATAATACAGTAACTACTTAACCCTCTTAACCCCACGGCCGCATTTCCAAACTTTTGGAGGCGTCATCTAACGGCTCTGTAACAGTTGTAGGAGACGGATTGATCATGGTAATTCAAGGGTAGTGCCAGATGAGCTTGGCGCCTTCAGGCGCCAAGCTCATCTGGCACTACCCTTGAATTATCAAGATCAATCCATCTCCTGCTGCAGGGTCCCGAGGCTAAATAGGTTAAAGGGAACCACAGATAATTTTGCATCCCCAAAGTAAAATCAAGTACAATCACTGCGTAACAGAACACAGCTGCCATAAATGAACTCATACTAGCAAACACATAATAATTCACTCACATCCACACACGTGCATAAATGTACTGCACACACATAATATAGTTGTGTTTGACAGGCCTAATGTGTGTAAACACATTAAGACTGTGCGCATGCATGAGCATGAGTGCCTGTGCGCACACATGGAAATACACATGCACCATATATCAGAAGCATGCTCAAGCACAGCAGTCAGACGAGGGTCATAGACAGCCTAAATACAATCAATGCAGTGAGTTCAGGAGAGAGACCTGCAGATGTTGGACTAAATGTAGACTGAAATCTCTTTTGGTTCAGTATTGGTAAGTCATTTATATTATATACATGAGAAATCACCCACCACAAACAGGTGCTTTTCTCGTTTGATTGAAATCTCAAAGGTTGGCTGATCGGTGTGTCGGTAGCTCTTGTCCACCCATTTCATGCGCTCAAGTTGAATGACTCTGACTGCCTTAGCTTGAGTTTTGTCCTCAAAAAGCTCAATGCGTGGTGGCAGGTCCTTCCGTCCTCCTCCATCGTACAGAACTCCATACTGGCCAGGAAGCTGCTTGTACTAGAGACAGAATGTAAAAGGAAGGCAAAGCCCTTATGGCTCACGTGCACGACTGATGCACATGTGTGACCTTTGTGACAATAACTGAATAAGTAAAGGGAGGGCTTCAGTACCAGCAAAATCAATGTTTTCTCAAAATTCAAGCACTTTTCACTCATCTGTCAAATCCCTGTGACCCTTGACCTTTGCGATGAGTCAACTGAATTAGTATGCCATCAGCAAACTTCACCCTAAATTTGACTGAAAAGTGACCCATGACCTTTTCCAAGGGATCAATGGAACTAGTATGCATAGGAAGGTCTTACCATCAGTTACCTTTGTACCAAGTTTGGGTTTGAAGTTTTAAATAGTATTTGAGAATAAAAATCAATTTTGTCAGAATATGGCAATTTCTTTACCTACTTTTTCCTCCCCTTTGACCTTGACCTTTGAGAGGTCACTCAAACTGGTAGGTATGTTTAGAGAGGTCTTAAACAGTTTCCTTGGGCCACATTTCAAGACTGTGGCTTAAATAGTTTCTGAGAAAAAGCCAATGTTAAAGTTTACCACAGACGACAGATGACCACTGGCCCAGAACATTGACTTTTGCTTTGCACATGACCCAAAAATCTTAACCTATCTTAACCCTAAGGCCACATTTTGGAAACTGGAAGCATCACCTAAGAACAATGTATCAGTTGTTGGAGATAGATGACCATAATACCGAAGTAAAAGCTAAAAACCAGATCTATACTCCATTGGATTCAGAATACTCATTACCGAATTATGATATGTTTCTTAACACAAACCCTAAAAGAGGAGTTGCTCTTTATTTTAATAAAAGGTTAAATGCTCAAGAATGTGAAACACTGAACAATAGTAAGTTCGAAGAGAGCTTATGGTACTATTTTGTGAGTGCTTCTGGTGAAAAAATTCTTGTTGGTTGTGTGTATAGAAGCCCCAACTCCACAACTGAAAACACAGATTTACTATTACAACTTTTACGATCCGAGGAGATACAAGCATATGACAAAATTTGCATTTTCGGAGATTTTAATTTCCCTTGCGCAGGATGGGATGGCTCCTGGACAGGGGAAAAAAATAATCAAATTGTTGAGTGCATAAGAGACGCCTTCCTGATTCAAATGGTGAAAAACCCAACAAGACATAGGCAAGGTCAGAGGTCGACATTAGATGACCTAATCTTAGTAAATGACGAGTTGCTAACGTCAGATATTCAACACTTGGATCCCATTGGCAAGAGTGACCATGATGTTTTACTCTTCCAGCTGTATGTACCTAAGGTTAAGGTGACGCAGAGTATTAAACACTCCCTTAACCTTGGGAAGGGAGACTATGATAGTCTGAGAGCATATATGGCAAATATTGACTTTACAACTACTAAACCTGAAAATTGCGAAGTGGAAAAATTCTGGGCAATAATTAAGTCCTCGATTCTGAAAGGTATGGAGTTGCACATCCCAAAAGTGAAGAGCAAATCACATAAAAGAACCACACCATCTTGGATGAATAAGGGTACTTTAAGAATGATTAAAAAGAAATACAAGTTATACAAAAGATATCTTCAAACTCAAGAAGGTAGAGATTACCAAAGATATATTACCCTAAGAAATGACTGTAACAAATTAATAAAGCGTAACAAAAAATTGCATGAAAGAAATATTGCAGATAAATGTAAAATGAACCCCAAAGTGTTTTGGAAGTATGTACAGGAACAAACTAAATATAATTCTGGAATAAATGCACTTAAAAAAGAAGATGGCACACTTGCTGTAGGAGATCATGAAAAGGCAGCAACATTGAATAAATTCTTCTCAAGTGTATTTGTGGAAGAAAATTTGAGTAATGTTCCGTTGCTTGGTAGAGGCTCAAAATCAAATGGGTGCACCATAACAGATATCGCAATAACTCCTGATATTGTCAAGAAAAAACTAAAGGAGTTGAATCCTTCCAAAGCTCAAGGTCCAGACTGCATCCCTCCCAGAGTTTTACAAGAGTTGTGTAATGAGTTGGCAGAGCCACTTTGCACATTGTTTACTTTTTCCCTTGAATCAGGTATTGTACCGCAAGACTGGCGAACCGCAGAGGTAAGTGCGATTTTTAAAAAAGGTTCTAGGTCAGATGCAGGAAACTACAGGCCAGTAAGCTTAACGTGTATAGTATGTAAAGTTTTAGAGTCTATAGTCCGAGATGAGATCGTTAATCATTTCATGGTGAATAATATGTACACTGAATGCCAACATGGTTTTAGAAGGAAACGATCATGTGTTACTCAGCTACTACAGGTTATGGATGATATAACCTCCTTACTGGACAACAAAAAAATGGTTGACATCATATACTTAGACTTTAGAAACGCATTCGACACTGTTCCTCATGAACGGCTTCTTCAGAAACTAGAGGCCTATGGTGTTATGTGGAAACATTTCCAACTGGATAAGAAGTTTTTTACATGCAAGAGAACAAATGGTAAAGGTTGGAGAAGCAAAATCGGACAAAATAAAGGTACTGAGCGGCATACCTCAAGGTAGCATCTTAGGACCTATATTATTTACGATATTTATAAATGACTTGCCAGATTGTGTTAATAGCATGTGCAAAATTTTCGCAGATGATACTAAAATCTATAATAAATCGAGCAATAAAGACGTGTTGCAGCACGATTTGGATCACTTGCAAGAGTGGTCCGACACATGGGACTTACATTTTAATGTAGAGAAATGCAAGGTCTTACATGCTGGAAGGAACAATCCTGAACACGATTACTTGATGAAAGTGAACAGCAACATTAAAAAGGTGGTATCTTGTGAGGAGGAAAGAGATTTAGGTGTGGTCTTCGACAAAGTTCTATCTTTTGACCCCCATATTCAGAACTGCATCAATAAGGCCAACAAAATGGTTGGAGTAATTAAGAGAGCTTTTAATTATTTGGACAAGGACATTTTTAGTAAACTGTATAAATCACTAGTCAGACCACATTTAGAGTATGCAAACACTGTATGGTACCCAGGTTTAAAGAGACAATCAGCTGCACTCGAAAGGGTACTGAGACGAGCAACAAAGCTGGTCAAAGAATGTAGAAATATGACTTATTCAGACAGACTCAGATACTTTGGATTACACTCCTTACGCGGACGTAGAATACGGGGAGACTTAATCCAGGTTTTTAAAATTTATAATGGCATCGACGACCTAAAGTGGAACGACTTTTTTGCAACACCATTCTGTGACAGAACCCGAAATTCTGAAGGGAAAATCTTTGTACAGCACTGTAACACTAACCTGCGGAAGTTTTGTTTTACTAACAGAGTTGCCATTGTTTGGAATGACTTACCAGTTTCATTAAAAAAAGCATCTAATATAAATTCTTTTAAAAACCAGCTGGACGAATTACCAAAATTTAAAGAGATTTTTTATTCCTATGATGAATGATTTTATAGGAAAATTGCATGCATAGCAGACCCATAAAGGAACTAAAGAAAGAAAGGACATTTATAAAGGCCTCACGGCCTATTTTGTCCTCACAATACTACTACTACTACTACTATAATACAATACAATACAATGTATACAACTTTATTGTCTGTTCAAGTCAAAGCATGACAGAAATGTGCCTTTGGCTCGTCATAAACCAACAAAACAAGACACAAATAAACACTATAAGAACATTCCATTAAAATCATCATTGCAGCAATCTATCACAGGAAATCTATCACAAGCAATCTATCAAAAGATGGCAGGTAATGTTAAGTAGATCACACATCATATATATCATGTCGTTATAAACAAGAGTTTCAAATTGAGACAGCAGATGGAATAAAAGACTTCTTAAAAACATTCTTTGTGGCAAGTGGCATGTTGAAACGTCTGCCTGATGGTAGCATTTGAAACTGATCAAAGAGTGGGTGACGAGGATAACTGACAATGCTAGCAGCTTTCCTTCGGACAGTCCTATGGTACAGATCATCTAATGGGTACTGTCCTAGGCCAATGATCTTTCCAGATGTTTTGACAATACGTGACAGTCTGCCCCTGTTTTTCATACTGAGGTTGCCATACCAAGCAGTGATGTTAAACGTCTGTATGCTTTCAATCAGGCTTCTATAAACGGATTCTAAAGCCTTGGAACTGACATCAAAACTTCTCAGTTTCCTAAGAAGGTACAGAAGTTTGTTTGCTTTTTTCACAATCAGATCGGTGTTTCCAGTATAAGACATCCTACTATCCACAACTGTGCCAAGGTATTTAAATTCAGTGACCACTTCTACAGGTTGATTATTAACTGAGACAGGTACAAAAATATCATCAACTTTCCTGTCATCAATGACGAGCTCCTTGGTTTTCTGTTTCATTTCCAGAAAACTGTCTTTGCACCATGACTCTAATACTGTTATCTGTGCAAAGTACTCAGCCTAACTGTCTTCTTTTCTGGAGTAGGCGTACAAGAGCCATGTCGTCTGAGAACTTTAAGAGACAAGAAGTGGCAGTATGACAATGCATATGGTCTGTGTATATAGAAAACAAAATTCGGAGAGAGAACACAACCTTAAGGGCAGCCCGAATTTAATACCATTTGGTCAAACAGACTGCCATGTACATTTACACGTTTGCGGCCTAATAATGCAGGTAGTGCCAGATTAGCTTGGCGCCTGATGGGATCAAGCTAATCTGGCGCTACTCTTGAATTATCATGGAGATTCCATCTCCTGCTCTAGGGTGTTAGGGCTACATAGGTTTAAGTACTCAGCCAAGGCCTATCCAACTGTATACCAAATAAAAATCATGCAGTATATGCATTACATATCCCATTCATTGCAAAGTTAGCCAGAACAATAATTTTGCAAGTATGACAACTGTCATACATCCTCCATTAGACTCACGCTGTCCCACCCCCAAACACGCTGTTATCGAGTGACCGTCTTGTACCCGGAACCATCGAGTGTCTCGCCAGTATGTCAGTTCACTAAACGAGTCCGAGTAGAAAACGCACAGCGTTGGACATAGTACGTGACCAAAAGTGTGCAAACTGCAATGCAGCAACACTGGCCACTGTTTAATTTCCGCAGATCCTAAAACGACGCCCCTCAAAGACCGCGGTGAAATACATTCCTTACCTTGAGCAGTCCATGCACTTTTACTGTCAGACTTCCCTTGGCTATTTGCGAACCGCTCATACTACTTTAGTCTGTAAAACAACTGCATCAAAACTTTTGACCTAACTTGTCAAACTTATTCGACTAGGCGGAAGTTTTATTTGTGACTGAAGGGGAGGTTACTCTGCTATATTTAAACCAAAACAGGAAGTTTACCATTTCACTGGGAGGGAAAAACACCGGACGTCGTGAAACGTTTCTGTACTTTCAATTTCTACCCCTAAGGTGTTTTTGGAGACACCAGTTATAGAATGGAAAGCAAAAAGGTTAGTAAACACGTAAGAAATGTACCAAACGTGTGAATTACATAGATGAGATTACACATGCAGACTCTTTTCTTTTGAGCCCCACAGGGTGGGTTTCCTTTCTATTCTGGGGCATGTGTTTCTGTCTACCCTTGGTCCATTCACCTGTATTTGTCTTTTTAAAACTCTCCCAACTGTCTGCACTGCCTGTAGCTCTTGATATTGGATGTGTGTTGCTAAATGGTCTTAGCTTTATTTAGGCCCCATGTTGTTGGTTTATTTAATGTATTTGACCGGCTGGCGACATACATTCAATTTTCTGTTCAGTTTTTTTGTTTTTTTTTCACAAGCAGTGCAGGCACGTCCTGAGAAAGCCTTGTTGCTGTCGGGACGTTAAGCAATGTACAATCAATCAATCAATCTTTTCTTTTGACTGATGTTTGCCGCAACTGATAAGTAGATCACTGCACCATACAAATTCTGGTTATTCAGTACATAACGGTACCATTAGCTTTGTGTAGTGTTTATATTAGCAACTGATCTGTTAAACAAATAATTTTATTAAAGGCAAGAGAAGGTTAATATTAATAATATTGTGCAAACTCCTTTATAAAGTTATGTTCTTGGTATAACAATTTCTTCCAGTAGTGCTGGGCTGATTTAACGCATACCCCCGATCACCACAGCAGGAAATGGATCAGCTATAATCATAATGATGCGAGGGTAGTGCCAGACTGGCTTGGCGCCATTAGGCGCCAAGCTAATCAGGGACTACTCTTCTATTATCATGGCCAATCCATTTTCTACAAATGTTACATCTTATACTTCATAACTTATAGTCATTAGTTGACACCTCCAAAATTTGGTAAGTGTCGCCTTTGTGTTAAATGGGTTAACCTATGAAGTTTGCATGTTGTAAGTTCTCCTCCTGACAAACTTGTAGACCAAGCTTCATATCAAGGGACAGTGCTTGGCGTCCCTGTTATGTTAATAATGTGTAGGAGTGGTGGCGCATAAATACCTGACAAAGGAGGAAGAAAACAAGGCCTAATATTAATGCTATACTGTGTCCAAAGCTGTTCTGCTACCTGACAGTGACAGTACATTGAACTTTGAAACAAAATGTCACCGCTTGTCATGACCCCCGCTTCCGGGGTGTGAACTATGAGTAATATCCACTCGAGACGCACCCGACCCACACTACCACAAACCTAACACAAACACCAGAGGAACAATGATGACGACATTTATTACATATAACCCTAACAATAATCCAACTATTCTCACTCAAAAATATCCGTTATACACAATAAAAAAAAAATAACAACAAGATATATAATAAACTAAATGTCCCTAATACAAAAGGTTGAGAAAACTAATATATGATAAACAAATATCCCTAATAAAAATATAAAAGAACACTGAGGCTGAAAAGCCTAAATCCTAAGCCACCGGGACCCTGACAGAAGCACAAGCTTCAAGTGCTAATGCCAGTTAGACCAACGCCTTTGCTTCCGCGAAGACTCCCTTACAGCACGTGGCTCCTTAATTAAGTAACACAGTATCTCAAATAACACAATATCAAATATACAATGAATCAAATATGCTTACTAAAACACAAATGAAGATCGAGAAAAATGAATATAGTTTGCAAGCTACTGAATCTTCCCAGCGGGAGCAGGAACGACAAGTTCGAATTAAACTAATGCTTTTGCAAACTAGACATTCACAGCACAAGGCTCCCTTAACTAACACGTTTTAGAAATAAACAATATCTTTATCACGTATTACAAATACCATATATTTCACTTCACTGGACCTTCTCGCCGGAAGCACAACCATTAAGCTCAGCTCAGCTCGACGCTCTTGCTTCTGCGATAACACAGGCTGCTTTTAAATAATACAATATCTCAAAAACTTTCTGTCACCGTGACAAAGCTCACTGACACTAGTCACTACGGGGAAATGAAATAAATCTCACAACATTCTTTACAAGATTATAAACAAGCAAAACTTCACTTAAATAGCTTAGAAATAATTAAATGGGACGACCCGACCTGACTAAACACAGGCATGCCGCGACACTCGCAACAGCACCCAGGTCCGGTGTCGTAGTCCCACAAGGCGGAGTGACACAGTCAGCCTCCACTCTCAGTACCACAGGACGGTGGCAGACTTAGCCAGTTAGTTCTTTAAGCTTTAGGCCATTGGATTTGGACCATCGGAATAAGATGCACTAAAACACAGGTGCAAAAATACACATATAAATAACTAACAAAAGAAACAAGATGATCACGTGAGCCTTCCCGCAACTTTAATTGCTGTCTTTTATATTCCCTTCACCACTCTCCCGCAACAATAAATTCAATCTCAACAGAATACATATTTACACGTCACCACATGACTCACTTCCGAATTCACCCTCCGACGCTAAATAGTGAAATGGCCTTAGTCACCTGCTCGGCGTTAAATCCCAATAACTAATCCGACACTAGATACTACAAAACACAGATAACAGTCACCTCTACATTCTATTCTTACACTTGCCCCCTAAATACACACTAACCCAAATAATAATAATAACAGAACAAGCAAACACAACACACACCCCCCTCCCCCCCCCCCAATCCCCCTTTGAGCAAATGGCCACTAGAGAATTGTTGCGTGTACTTACTGCCATCCGTGAAGACACCCCGGCTAGAACGAAGACAAACAAGGACAAGACAAGACAGGGGTAAAGTCGTCGCAGCTCTTCTCTTCTCTCCTTCCTCAGACACTGGCTCTGGGACGACCAAAACCGTATCGCAGGGCCGATACAAACAAACGACACAGCTGCTTGAGGCCTCCAGCAAATAATAATAATAATGTATATTTTTAAGGCGCCTATACTTTCGATAGAAAAGCTCTAGGCGCCGTACAAATGACATACTAACATACACACACCTTGCATCCTACAGCACATATATGCCCTAACATACACACTCACGCAACGAGATATACAAGGAAAATAAACTTAGCAGAGTAAACACACCAACAAAAAATGCTCACACACACCAAGATATACGTGTACCATACATTACAACTAATAATGGATACACTAGGCAGCTCTCACTGACAACAACAACAAAAACAGGAAATAAAATAATTATAACGGTGAATGCACGTTTAAAGGAATAAATGTGTCTTTAAAGACTGCCGGAAACAAATGGCGAACCACGCCTGAAAGACCACCCTAGACTGCTGGAAAAACGACTGACTCGTTCGCTGTTGGAAATGCTACTGTCTAACAATTTGGATAACGTTAGGTTAGCGAAAAAACGCTCAGTAAATCATGTGATTGAAACTCCACATGAAACAATAACCACGCAGAGACCGGGTGACCACGTGCGTCACGCCGTCCACCAAACTCTCGCACGGCAGCAAATACTCGTGTACAGGCCAAATACCCCTCCTAAACTACCCGTCCGTCCGGTGACTATCTAAATCCTGTCACCCCTCTAAACTGACTCCCCTACAAAATTAGACGAAAAAGCCCTGTGTCCTGACACCACTAGATGCTTGTCTTCGAATCGACCCACTCGGGACTGGACGCCATCTTGGTTTCGTAAATTTGCGGTGGAAAACACTAGGTGGAATCATGAGACCGGTCATGTGATCCCTAGTCTAAGAATAGTAACGCGCGTGCAAATGGAAATGGTGCGGCGCCAAATGTCACAATTATTTAAAAAAAGAAAGGAAGGAACCAGAGAAGCAACCTACCTGGAGCTCTTATGTCACCATAAACTCATATAGAAGGTTTTATTAAATGCACAAGCCACTATCAGCTACTGTGACGTGAAAGATTTCAGACCTGCCGCAATTTTGTCCACAAGAAATTAAAGAATTTGGGCGGATAAATAGATATAACAAGAAAACATTTACGTCACTCGACAGCAAGATGATGTCATATTCTTGTTCGTAATACATTTGACGCCTCATTCTTGCAGTACATATGAAAACACTCTACTTCTTGAGAAGGCTCTTTATGGGAAGAAAAAGAAAAATACTAAGTAATTCTGCACGACCAGCTAATACTTTTACCAAGACAACTCTGCGGCAGAGATACAAGCATCACATGTTCAAAATTGGAGATTTCTTCCAGTCTAATGACGAAAACAACCTTCCCCAAGCAACGGATCCGCTCTGATTCTAGTGTGCGCCATGACACCTACAATCAATTTCAACCTTCGGAGAGCATGAGGATCCAAAATATCTTGTGCGCCACCACCATCTTATCAGCTAAGTTAGTGCACCAATGATTTTATGTGGTTGGCGTTGGGGTCTCGGTTCTAGAGTCCCCAAAATAACTGAGGCCCCGGCCGGGGAGGGGAGTTCCACTGATGCACACATGGTCAGTAGAAAACCTGTAACATATATGCCAGCTTACATGGATTGTAAAACTAAAAGGACATGTAGAAAAGTCTTAGTGAAATTAAGGCAAGACTAAGCCCAGAACACTTTAAAATACCATGTATGCAAAACTGAAAACGAATTTCAGCACTTTTTGTGTTTGTGATGCCTTGTCAACACACCAGATGAATTTCTGCAGCAGTTAGGACATGCAGAAAAATGCACATGTATATATATGTGTAATTACACTTGTTTGTTCTGCACAGCCGTTAGTGCATCAGTCTTTTTTTAGATGCTGCTCGTACTGATCTCTGTAGTGTTGTAATGGAGCTGAGTCATTGTCAAAATTACTTGATATGAGATGACTTGTGCTGAATTGGATTCTCCTGTGTCTAAATGAACCATAACTAGACCTACAGGTATGTAGTGTTTTATAGCCGTCTGTTGCAGGATTGTCTCTGTGAACAGTTACAGCAGTAGTAGGCCTTTCATTTATCCCTTATCATTCGGAATACACCACTGTATGAAATAAGTTTGACTAATATAGTTCAAGGGTAGTGCCAGAATAGCTTGGCGCCTCTGCTGCATACGTGTGCTGTGAATGATGTAGACTTGTGAACCACACTTTTACAGTGCATCATACAAAACGGGGATTACGAATTCGCAGACAACAAAAGCATGCAAACTTGAAGTGGCTGTGTCAAAATGTAAAGGAACACATGCCTAACGGTCCATTCTTAACCCTTATCATTTGGAATACACCAGTGTGTGAAATAAGTTTGACTTAAATAGTTCAAATGCAGTGCCAGAATAGCTTGGCACCTATAGGCGCCAAGCTATTCTTGCGCCACCCTTGAACTAAAGCCGTTGGTCTATATCCTTATCTGTAAGTACTATAATGTAGCTTGCATATATGGCAGTGTACAAATTTGAAGCTTTTAGCCTCAGTATGATATGGGTTAAAACAAATATTATACAGTTGTACTTATACAGTTGTGAAAATAAATGCTATATGTTTATTTCAGAGGTCCCGGTGGGATTTAAAAGAAGCAAAGCACAGAGAGGAGAAGGCAAAAAAATCCAGACAGGATGGTGACAACGAGGAATCGTCCGATGATGACAACTACGTTCCCTACATCCCCATCAAGCAGAGAAAAAAAATGGAGGTAACAGTTGAACTACTTAACCGTTATCATTCGGAATACACCAGTGTGTGAAATAAGTTTGAAAATAGTTCAAGGGGTGTGCCAGAATAGCTTGGCGCCTCTAGGCGCCAAGCTATTCTGGCACCACCCTTGGAACTAAAGCCATTGGTTTATATCCTTATCTGTAAGTACTATAACGGAGCTTGCATAATATGGCAGTGTACAAATTTGAAGCTTTTAGCCTCAGTATGATATGAGTTAACCCTCTTGTACATGCAGCCACCAGTACGGTATAGAGTAACAGCGGTCGCATGCACAAGGAGTTTAACCCTTTATCCCCAACACACTACAGCTGGAGATGGATTGACCATGATAATTCAAGGGTAGTGCCAGATTAGTTTGGCGCCATCAGGTGCCAAGCTAATCTGGCACTACCCTTGAATTATCATGGTCAATCCATCTCCAGCTGTAGTGTGTTGGGGATAAATGGGCTTTGCCTAACGACTGTGTACCAGTTGCAGGAGATGGATTGATCATGATAATTCAAGGGTAGTGCCAGATTAGTTTGGCGCCATCAGGTGCCAAGCTAATCTGGCACTACCCTTGAATTATCATGGTCAATCCATCTCCAGCTGTAGTGTGTTGGGGATAAATGGGCTTTTTCAGTAACCTACATGGTTCAGGGAAAAGAATTACACTGATAGTGACATACAGAATATTATGCTTGCTACCAAAATTCAACTTTTTGTTCAGTATACACGTTTCAAAATAGTAAATTCTTAGCATTTCACCTATCACCTAGTATTATCAGTGAAATTCCCCTGCTCCTTCATCCTTTAACCCATATCATACTGAAGCTAAAAGCTTCAAAATTGTACACTGCCATATGCAAGCTACATAAAGAGAGAGACCAATGGCTTTAGTTCAAGGGTGGTGCCAGAATAGCTTGGCGCCTAGATGCGCCAAGCTATTCTGGCACAACCCTTGAACTATTTTAGTCAAACTTATTTCACACACTGGTGTATTCCGAATGATAACGCTTAACAGGCAGTTACTGTGCACTGCTTCATCATGGACTTATGTAAACTTGCAATTGCAGCTACAACAAATCAAAAAGCGGCTGCTGCACCAGGATGAAGGGTCAGCTAGCGGGGGAGCAGAAAGTAGCGCAAACGAGGAGGAGAGGGAGATGGACATCGTGGAGGAGGAGGAGGAGGAGGAAGATATCGGGCCCAACGCTTACATCAGTCTCCTGGACCAACACAGCGAGCTGAAGAAAAAAGCTGAAGGTACGATTCTTTGTTTCCTCAAAAACATTACCGATGACATGACTTTGTGGAAATGTCTACTACTAGCTCAGTTTTAGCCTACTCACCCGTTGTGTGCCCACACAACCCGGGAGGCACTCGGGGAACCCCCCAGAGGGGCTGAGAGTTGTCTCCCGTTTCTGCCCTACCGGATCCGGTCACGAGACCAGCCAGTCTTGCTACTTCGCTCGTGCAGAGAAGACGTGTCTGGCTTTGCTCCCGCTCTGCCTCGACCGGTCTTCGTCTTTGCCTACGCTCGTTGCCGACTTCTTCGTGTGCTCTGCCGCCTTCTAGCGCTGACCTGCCTTCTCGCTGCCTGCTTCTGCTTTGCGCCGTTCTCGGGTTCCCCTGCTCTCCTCCATACTGTGACGGGTGTTTGGCTACCCTTCCCCCCGTTCCCGCTTCGTCTCGGAGGTAAGGTAGCGGTAGCTACCCACAGCCGGCCCTCGGGCCGAGAGCCAGCTGCCCTTTGGGCTTTCCTTTTCATTGTGTTACGGCATTGGCACCAGCTGTTGAACTTAACTTTCCGGCGCCTTGGACAGCCTTTGTTGCGAGTCTCCTCGCGGGACGTCGCCTTCCCTCTCCTTTTTATGCCTCGTTAGCTTACGAGTAGACTTGGCCTTTTACACGCTGGTTTTTCGTAGGGCCGCTTGGCACCCACGTTCCGTTCGTTTAGCTTAAAGGCCCTTTAGCCCTTAGAGAGTGTAGCCACTGTTTCACGCGCTGGCTGTCGCGGCGTCCGGAGTACCTTTGTTTGGGCTCGACGCCCTTGCCATGCCCTTTGTCTGTTGCAGACCCAGAATGCTTACGTGCTCCCAATGCGGCGACTTCCAGTGGCCGACGGATGACCATGCGGTCTGCCGGCTGCTCCTTGGACCACCTTTGTGATGTCTGTGCAACCTGGCCGGAGATGCTTTGGTCGGACCTCTGGAGCTTCTACCGGCGAGAGCGTCCTCCGCCTGCTACCTCGCGTCCGGCTCCAGTTGCCACTTCTGCCGCCTTTACGGTAACGACCGCCCCTTCCCGCCCTGGCCTCATGGAACGGAATCCCCGTCGGGTGTCCGCCTTGCCCGCTGACCAGAGGACTGCCACTGCTGCCACTCCCGCTGACCCTTCCGGAGGGTCTGTTTGCCGGCAGAGAGCCCGCCTCACTGAGCCCGGCCTGCAGCAGTCTGCCCTGAGCCGTCCCACGTTGACCGGCCTTCCTCCCCAGTCTCTCCCAGATAAGCCCGCTGATCCTTCCGGAGGATCTGAACGCCGGCATAGCGCCCTTCTCACTGAGTCCGGCCAGGAGAGACGTCAGCCCCAGCGTGCGCGACACAGTCGCGCCCCCGACTCCTCCCGTTCCACCTTTAGTTTGAGACACTCGCGCTCGCCACTCGAGTGCCGTCGGAAGGATCGTTCATCCCACCGGGATCGTCGCCACCCCTCCTCTTCGCGTGCGCGTTCGTGCTTGCCTTCGCGCCGTTCGACGCGTTCGCCTCGTCACCTCCATCATCGGCCCTCCTCTTCTCGTCGGCGCCCCTCTCCGGCTGGTCGCCGTCCACGTTCCAGACCTCGTTCTCACGCTCCGGACAGGACCCTTCCTCGCGACTACTTGCGTTCGCCACGTCGTTCGCCGCAGCGGTCGTCGCTACCTGCTCGTCCCCGGGCTTCCCGCGATTTCCAAGACAGTTCCCTGCCCACTCTTCGGCCTTCGGCTATCACGGTGACTCGCCCGCCTTCTCGCCGCCCCCTGGAGGAAGAGACGCTTAGTTTGCTGCCCGAGGACTCCGTCTCAGCCCTTTTGGACGAGGATGGTCGCTCCCTTTCGCCCGCTGACTTCGATGATGCTGCCCCCTCGGCTCTTCCGTCTTCTTCCCGTGCGGAGACCCTCTTAGCCTTGGACGAAGCCGCCAGGATCATCGCTGCGACGTTGCCAGCTGACGCCTGCCCAGCCTCCCCCCCCTGAAGAGGAAGGTCTCCGCCTTCGTGGATGCCGAGCGTCAGGTCAAGAGATTCAAGTCGCTTCCCCAGCCGCCCGGCTTTAAGGAGCTGTGAGATGCTTTCTCGGCGCACCTGCAACTTGCCACGTCACGCGAGCCAGTTTTCTTCACCGATTGTCGCTGGCCGGCTGGCCTGGACATTGCCTTCTGTCGGGACTGGTATGCCGGCCATTCCCAGGCTTTCTCCATCCCTCTTCCTGCTCCGGACCCCCCTGCCGTGTCGCAAGCTGGCGGCCCGCTCTGCTTTGACGTTCCCTCCCCCGTGGCCTGGATAAGACAGCGTCCCTGGTCCGGAACACCTTAGCCTGCGCCGGTTTCCTTGAGCTCCTCATGCAAGCCCTCGTCCGTCGTGTGGAGGACTCCTGGCACCCTTCTATTACGCCTCTCCTTGGGGATTTGCTGGTCTTAGCGGAAATCGCCAACCGCGCCGCCTACCACTCGTCGGTTAACGCTATGGCTACCTCCGCCAATTGTGACCTGATGCGTCGAGACGCCCTACTGCTGGCCTGCCGGACGATGCCTCCTGACCTGCGCGCGCAGCTTCGTTGTGCTCCGCTGGGTGGGCCCCTGCTGTTCGGTGACACCTGGTCCTCCATTAGAGCCTCCAACCCCGACCGCTGGCCCTGCAGTGCCCCCCCCCTCCCCGCCGCTTTCCGTCCTCCCGCCAGGCTAGGGGTCGCGCCTCGCGGTCTGCTAGACCCGCTGCCTCCTCAGCCCCAGCCTTCTACAGCCGCTTGTTCGTCGTTCCGAAGCCTGGAGGGAGATGGCGACCGGTTATCGATCTCTCGGCCCTGAACAAGTTTATTACGGCACCCTCCTTCCGGATGGAGACTGCCCGAGCCCTGAAAGCCGCGGTCCAGCCTCTAGACTTCGCAGTCAGCTTGGACCTTTCCGATGCGTACCTGCATGTACCGATGCACCAGGCCTCCAGGAAGTTCCTCCGGTTTGCGATCGACGGCGTCGTCTACCAGTTTCGCGCGCTCCCATTCGGACTCAACCTCAGCCCCTGGGTGTTCACCCGGCTGATGGACGCCGTAGTCGCCAAGGCCCGACAGTCCTCCTCCAGTCCGACGTCGAACTACCTAGACGACCTCCTCCTACACAACCAGTCCGAGACCGCGCTCGCGACGGACAGGGTTGCGCTGCTGCACCTCCTGGCACACTTGGGCTTCCTAGTAAACGAGGGCACGTCGGATCTCACCCCTTCCCGCCGCTTTGTGCACCTGGGCATGGAATTTGCAACCGACCTCAACACGGTGCGCCTTCTGGCGCCCCGGATCCAGAAGATTGCGGATCTAGCCGGTCAGTTAGCACGGGAGGACGCAGCCCCCGCCAGAGTCTGGCTTCAGCTTCTGGGCTTGTTGAACGCCGCAGCGGACCTTATCCCCCTAGGTCGCCTCTACTCCCGGCCGATTCAGCTGCATCTCCTACTCCATTGGCGCCCGTCTTCCGGCGACTTAACGACGTTGGTTCCGGTGCCCCAGATGCTGCTTCCTCATCTTCGTCGGTGGGCCGACCCCTCTTGGCTAGCGTCGGGAGTTCCCCTGGCCTCTCCTCCACCCCAGACCTCGCTTTGTGTCGACGCGAGCCTCACTGGGTTCACTCGGTTCCTCTCGACATCGGGCCCCTGGCCCTCGGACGGCGCACACCCACATCAACTGGCTGGAGATGCAGGCCGTCTGGCAAGCCCTTCTGGGAGGATCTCCTCAGGCGCCAGGAGCTGCTCGTTGTCTCGGACAACACGACTGTGGTGGCTTACATCCAGAAACAAGGTGACACACGCTCCCCCGACCTTTGTATGCTCCTCTACTGGATTATGCGTTGGTGCGAGGACCGGGGCATTACCATTCGAGCCCGACACATTCCAGGACACCTGAATGTCTTGGCCGACTCGCTGTCTCGCCGCGGCCAGCTCTTACACACGGAATGGGCCCTTCGGCAGGACATCTTTCGGATGATCTGCGCCCGGTGGGAGACTCCCCAGGTCGACTTGTTCGCCACAAGGTGGAACCATCAGCTTCCCCTCTTCGTCTCCCCGATTCCCGATCCCCTTGCCTGGGCTGTCGATGCTCTCTTCATTCCCTGGGATGGCCTTGTGGCCTACGCTTACCCCCCCGACAGTCCTCGTACCCAAAGTCCTCCTCAAGCTTCGGGGCTGCTCGGCGGTCCTCCTGTTAGTCGCTCCATTCGCCTGGAACCGCTCCTAGACCACCGACCTTCTCAGCCTCGCCACGGACCCGCCCCTGCTGCTTCCCACCCCACGCACCATGCTCAAGCAACCGCGCCAGCCGCTGTTCCACCCCTGCCCGGAGCGGCTCCTCCTTCACGCCTGGAGGTTGTGCGGCAAGCCCTCGGAGCTAGAGGCTACTCGGGTGCAGCAGTGGAGGCGATTGCTGCGGCTCGCAGACCTTCGACCATTCGAGTCTACGAGGGAAAGTGGCGAGTCCTGTGTTCCTGGTGCTCCGAACACGGCCTGACCCCCACGGAACTGACTAATCCTCAGCTGGCGGACTTCTTTCGCTGGCTCTTCCGAGACCTAGGCCTAGCCCCCATCACTGTGAGGGGTTACCTGTCCATGATCGCTGACACTTATCAACACCTTGGACTCCCAGACCCGGGCGCCTTCAAAGACCTAGCCGACCTTATGGGACACTTCGGCATCCAGCGCCCAACCCACCGCTCACTCCTTCCCCGCTGGGACCTGCCCTGGGTGCAAACGTGGTTGAATTCCGCCCGCTTCGAACCCTTACCTTTGGCCCGTTTCGCAGACGTGACACGCAAGACGTGCTTCCTGCTGGCCCTTGCTACCGCCTCACGGGTGAGCGAGCTACACGCGCTCTCGGCGCGTCCTACAGTTCCGAGCGGACGGGTCCGTTCAACTACTTACGGACCCTGCCTTCCTTGCCAAGAACAGGTCTCCT
This sequence comes from Semisulcospira habei, assembly GCA_036245525.1. NCBI lineage: Eukaryota > Metazoa > Mollusca > Gastropoda > Semisulcospiridae > Semisulcospira > Semisulcospira habei. The sequence continues at coordinate 320,203,321 of BTPG01000002.1, forward strand.
CTGACCGCGCCTCAGGTTATCACCGTACGGCCGCTAAGTAACCAACCCCTGTCCCAGGAGACCAGGCAACAGGATCCCGTGCGCGCCCTTAGAGTTATCTGCGGCGATCTAAAGCCTTCCGCAGGGGACGTTCGCGCCTCTTCCTACCTCTGAGACCCAGCAGGAATGACATAACAGCCCAGACGATCTCTTCCTGGCTCCGCTGGGTCATACGCTCCGCCTATCAAGATATCTCCCCGCAGGGAGCGAAGAGGCTGCACATACGCGCACATGAGGTATGAGCCATGGCCACGAGCGTCGCGTTTGATCGAAACTGCGCTGTCAAGGACATCATGGCAGCAGTGGGCTGGAAAACTGAATCTATATTCGCCTGCTTCTACCTCGGGGACCTGGCAGGCCAGCGAGATAATCTCGCCCTGGTGGGGGACATCGCCACGGCGCAACACTCCCTCCCGGCGCCACCGGCGCCGTAGGTATGCACTTTGCTAAAATTGTCGGGAGTTTTGCGACCGGGAGGACGGCGCTGGTTTACCCTTAAGGAGTTTTTACGCGGCACCCGCCTCCTCATCGCAATTCTTCCACAAAGTCATGTCATCGGTAATGTTTTTGAGGAAACAAATTCATTTTTCTCTAAAAGGTATTTTTTCGAAAAATACTTACTGATGACATGACTCGGAGGACCCTCCCACCTGCCCCGCTTGCCGTTTTCGAGCGAAGTATCAGACTGGCTGGTCTTATGACCGGATCCGGTAGGGCAGGAATGGGAGACAACTCTCGGCCCCTCTGGGGGGTTCCCCGAGTGCCTCCCGGGTTGTGTGGGCACACAACGGGTGAGTAGGCTAAAATTGAGCTAGTAGTAGACATTTCCACAAAGTCATGTCATCGGTAAGTATTTTTCGAAAAAATACCTTTCAGAGAAAAATGAATGTCCCGCGCATGGCCGCAATTTAATCGGTCAAACTCGGTGCTCATGATTTATTTTGCATAACCAGAGGTCAGGGGTTAATCAATCTCTATGTTTAACCCATTTAGCCCCAAGGTCCCATTTCTCAAATTTTGACTGTGTAGCCTAACAGTAACAACTATGTACCAGTTGCAGGAGATGGATTGACCATGATAATTCAAGGGTAGTGCCAGATTAGCGTGGCGCCTGAAGGCGCCAAGCTAATCTAGCACTACCCATGAATTATCATGGTCAATCCATCTCCTGCTGTAGGGACTCTGGGCTAAATTTGTTAACTGTACCTTCTCTTTGGGATTTTGAGATCTCATCATGCCATACATGGATCTTATTATCTGCAGCAGACTTTCTGTTGTGTAACTTATTTTTTGTGTGTGTGTTTTTCAGCCCGCAAAGAGACAGCGAAAGAGAAGCTGCTGAAGGAGGAGCAGAAAATCCTGGAGAGCGTTGCAGAGAGCAAAGGTAATCATCCCGAAAACTGACAGCTAATTCTTTAACCCATTATATGCCAGCAGACAGCAGGGCAAACTCAACACGAACAGCCCCATCAATGCAAAGAACATGGATATGAGTAGGGTCAGCAAGAGGCAAAGAGCCTCATGAGCTCCTGCAATTGCGGGGGCTCATGTGGTTCTTTGCCTATTGTAGTTGGGTGATACTCTCATTTATTTCATGACGATCTATACCTCTTGCAGCTGGTTTTTGGCCCAAGGACTAAGGGGTTAACCGTCACTGCTAATCTGCCTCCCACAGTTTGCACACACTGTCTTTATACTATATTATAAGACACCTTTCCTGATTGTGAAAATCATCATTAGGGGTCAGGAAATAACAGCGGAGAAGAAATATGCATTGAAAAAAAAAAAAAAACGAGCCATGGACAGTTTATTGACTTGGACCTAAAATAAGAGGACAAAATGAAGGACGATGAGTTGCATGCACTTGTCTTTTTGTGGTCACTTGTAGACTGATTTGACCGGTATTATTCATCAAGTTCAATCAGTTCGTCTTGTTTCTTTCAGCCCTGAAGGGTGTGGCTGAGCTGGCCAAGGGTATTGAGTACACAGACCCCATCAAAACTGGGTGAGCCCATACCTCCATTTAACCCTTTGGCAGTAGGTTGCAGTTTTTGTCACGATGACTCCTGCAGGTGTCATGACAATAAAAGACTGCTACCGACAGCTAGAGGGTTAACCCTTATCATTCGGAATACACCAGTGTGTGAAATAAGTTTTGACTAAAATAGTTCAAGGGTAGTGCCAGAAATAGCTTGGCGCCTCTAGGCGCCAAGCTATTCTGGCACCACCCTTGAACTAAAGCCTTTGGTCTCAGGGCTTCTGTTTTCACAACAGTTTAAAGGGTCTGTAGACCCCCAGGTATAAATGTTAGACTGAGGGTACACAGACCCCCATTTGAGCATTATAGAGGGTCCGCAGATCATCTGTGTGTTCCTTAAAATAAATTAACTCATTTCGCTCTCTCCTCTAAATGTATTGTGACAGTGTGTGTGTCCTTTCCATGATAATGATTCTTTAACTGGTGAGCTATCGCACAAAATCCTGTCTCCCTCGCTCTCTCTCTCACACACAGAAAAACATATATCTATTTATTTGTTTGTATGATCGTTTGATAATGTATTGTAACGGAGAATATAGTGTTTTCTGCTAATGTGGCAGATTGACAACCAAAGTGTGACTTGTCTAAACTCTCTCTCTCTCTCCCTGTGTCACTGTGTGTGTGAGTGTGTGTGTGTGTGTGTGTGTGTGTGTGTGTGTGTGTGTGTGTGTGTGTGTGTGTGTGTGTGTGTGTGAACTGATGTACATAAAACTAAAAGTTTATTTCAACCCATTTAACCGTGTTTCTCTAATTTTGCCTAATAACTGTGTACCAGAAGATGAATAATAATAATAATAATAATGGCTACTTATATAGCACTTATCCTTAAATAAGCTCTAAGTGCTTTACAAATAAAGAGTGGGAGTGGAGGGGGTCATAAAACCAAAGAAACAACGGATTTTACAATACACACTCGCGCGCGCACACACACACATACACACACACACAGGTAGGTACATAATGACAAAGAACTGAGCTACATTGGGGTATCGAACAGGTGGGTCTTTAGGGCAGATTTAAAGGTAGTGAATGAGGAAGAATGTCTAATATCTGTAGGTAGAGAGTTCCAGACAACAGGTCCAACATGCGCAAAACAACGGTCACCTCTGGTTTTGTATTTGAAGAGCGGGACTCTGAGAAGGCACGTGCCACTACTTGAACTGAGGGAGCGGGAGGGAGTGTATAGTTGAAGAAGATCAGCGAGATAGGCAGGGGTAGAGTAGTTAATAGGTTTGTAGCACAGACAGGCGATTTTGTATGAGACTCGTTTGACTGGCAGCCAATGAAGTTGTCTCAGAATAGGAGTGATGGCGGGCTGATGCTGTGAGGCACGGACGATAAGACGTGCAGCACAATTCTGAACTCGCTGCAATTTCTGAATGAGAAACTGAGAAAGGCCAGCTAAGAGGGCATTGCGGGACAAGACTAAAGATGAATCGACCACGATTTAAAAAAAAAACTGACAAACTTATTTCTGTTAAAATTTCTGGACTTGCGGCTTTTTGAGTTTGCCTCAGTGCACATTGCGCATGCCATTCGTGTGCCATCGTGCTTTAGCCATGGAAATACACGCAGCGCAGCCATGAACTCTCAAAACTGCGTCGCAGCGGCGGTGCCACACACGGCCCAGTTGTATCATATCTGGTACTGTCGCTTGTCGATAGAGATGGCAGTGTCTAAGTGCAACTTTCTTCTTAGCGATTATCAAGATCAGACGGTGCTGGATTGAAGAATCCGAAGCATTCCAGCTTCCTTTGCTTTTTCTCCACCATTTACAACTTCGTTCAAGATCGAAAGTGAAACGCACGATGCCGTATCCCATAATAGTATGTATGGTGATGTCACAGCAAGTAACGCGTTCAACATGTAGTGCACACTTTGTAATAACATGCTGACACCACACATAAACTAACAGTTTCTCGCCCAGTTACACTCGCACGGATCCCGGAGTCGGGCCGATTCTGAACGCAGCTGCGACTGAGTGAGCGGGTAAACGAACCAAATCATCACTAAAAATATAACGACTGTCACCGACCTCTGTTATGGTACGCATGGTGGCGCAAGGACAATGCGTCTCGAACGCAGATGCACTGAATTTTAGTGCGTCTGACTACCCCTTAGTTACATTTTCAGTACGTGATTTTGAGTTTTAATGCGTCATAGACGCACAGACGCACTAAAACGGAAGCCCTGCCGTCTATATCCTTATCTGTAAGTACTATAAGGTAGTTTGCATATGGCAGTGTACAGATTTGAAGCTTTTAGCCTCAGTATGATATGGGTTAACTGCTTGTCATTTGTTTCCGTATACAGTGTTTGTCAAAAGAAACTGACCAAGTGCCTTTTCAACACTGAAACGAACAATTTATATGGCTGACAGTCTTTGGTCCTGGAAACTTATTCAGCTTTGTCAAGATCCCCAAACGCTGAATTTATCTATTTGTTCAGACAGAGCAGTCCCTTCATTCAGCCTGTTTCACCTGCAAGAGGCATAGATTCTCATGAGCCCCAGCAGCAGCAGGGGCTCAAGAGAATATATGCCTTGCTGGCCTTGAGCAAAGATTTCACAAGCAGATTTAGCCATAGGTATATATTGGACAATTTTCGGTCATTTTCACCTCTGCAGCTGAAACCAGATCTGAAGGTGCCAAGTCTGTTATTTTAGACCTTACTACTTATGCCTTGCCCGAGAAATAACGTTTTCTTTTCTTCGTTAGGTGGCGAGCACCGCGCTACATACTGGAGCGCCCGGAGTGGAAACACGAGAAAGTGCGGAAAAAGTGGCACATTCTTGTGGAGGGTGACAACCTACCTGCACCTGTGAAGACATTTCGTGAGATGAAGTTCCCCAAAGCCATTCTGACCGGGCTGAAGAAGAAAGGCATTGAACATCCCACGCCTATTCAGATTCAGGGAATACCCACCGTGTAAGAAGTGGTTACAGATTTTTCATTGTATTAACCCTTTGTCTGTTGGTAGCAGTGTTTGTTGAGGTGATTCCTTCTGGAATCACCTCGACAAAAACTGCTCCCAACAGATGAACGGTTTGCAGGAATCACCATGACAAAACACCGTTACCAACAGCCAAAGGGTTCATGATGAGTGTGTGTGGGTTTGTGAAGGGGCAAATCAGTTACATGTGTGGGGGGGGGGGGGGGGGGGTCAACTTTTTGTTTGGGGCATTTAATTGGTTCACATGTGATAGCAGAGTGAGTCTATGATTGTAATGGCCGTCAATTTTCTGTCCTGTGGCATTTTCTTGGTGACTATTTAAGCCTCGGACTTCAATCTTGGTCCAAGGATACTTTATGTCAAGACCTTTCAAACGTACCATTTTCAGTGACCTCTCTCAAAGGTCAAGGTCACGGGGTCCAGAGTGGGGTAAAAAAAAGCCATATTTTGGCACAAATTGTTTCTCCCCAAATACTTTTGTCAACTTCAAACCCAAACGTGGTACAGAGATACCTAATGGTGAGGCCTTTGTTTGCATACTAATTTGGATGACCCCTCAGAAAGGGTCACAGGAGGTCGGCAAGTGTGTGAAAAATGCCAGTTTTTGATACTGACAGAATTGTAGTTTTTATCAAAGTTTTTGCCATTATTTCAATCAAATTCATCACACATGTGAGCCATAAAGGCTTTGCCTTTCCTGTCTATAATGTTAAGCAGTAACACAAGAAATCATTCTTTATTCATTTTCATTAGTTTCAAATTTCATGAGTTAACTCATTCAGCCCTGACACACCACAGCAAGATATGGCTCAACCTTGATCGTTCAAGGGTGGTGCCGGCACCAAGCTATTCTGGCACATCCTTGAACTATCATGGATGATCTGCCACCTGAATTGTAATGCAGTCCTCAGAGGGCAACTAAAAAATGTGGGTATTTGCCTGGGGCAAAATGAGTGAAGACATCACAGTTTTGTTCTTTTATCGGCAGGTTGTCAGGGCGAGACATGATAGGAATTGCGTTCACTGGATCAGGCAAGACATTAGTGTTTGTTCTGCCCATCATCATGTTTTGCCTAGAGCAGGAAAAACGGCTGCCATTCATGAGCCATGAGGGACCCTATGGCCTGATCGTCTGTCCTTCCGTAAGTGCGACATTGCGCAGTGATATTTTTTGTTGGTCTGTGATTTTTCAACCTTACAGCTCATTGGTGTTAAGTTTAGATCATTCAACCCCGACACATCACAGCAAGACATGGATCGAGGATGATAGTTCAAGGGTGGGGCCTATAGGCGCCAAGCTATTCGGCCACCACCCGTGAAACTATCATGCATGATCTTTCTCGAGAATTATAATACAGTCCTTCTGAGGGCAACTTCAAAATTTGGGGATTTCGGTCCTGGGGCAGAATGTGTTAAAACTGCAAAGCATCTCACAGTTGTTGTTTTAACTCATTTAAGGTGCCCCACAACAGTTGTTCCGGAAGTGTCATATGGCATTGCCAGTAGCAATGCTGTACACACTTTTGCAGCTTTTGATGGGTGGGGGGGGGGGGGGGGGGGGGGCACCTTGGATGAGATAGGCTACAAGCTACTCTGCTTTAACCCTTTTCATTCTGATACACTATTTCGAGAAATACATTCGACTATGATAGTTTAAGGTGGTGCCAGAATAGCTTGGCTCCTGACGCACCAAGCTATTCATTCACCAAACCTTGAACTAAAATGGTTCATCTATCTCCTCATCAGCAATGTAACCTTTAACAAGCAGATTTTAAAAGAATCAGCCTGAGGATATAATGGGTTAAAAAAAATGTGTTTCTAAGAGAACGCTGAAATAAATGAAGCACATTGCACCTAAATGCTTGGCAGTTTCTTCTAAATTACAAGCACTGGCAGTCAACCCCTTTGGTCTGGTTTACATTGCACCTGTAATAAGGCCATTACAAGCACTGGCAGTCAACCCCTTTGGTCTGGTTTACATTGCACCTGTAATAAGGCCATTACAAGCACTGGCAGTCAACCCCTTTGGTCTGGTTTACATTGCACCTGTAATAAGGCCTAGTTGTAAGGCTTGATGTACATTGGGGTTAAGCTCTTCACTGCCACTGGTCGCAGATATTTTTTAAATTAAATAAAAAATCCTTGTTCATCTGGCACCAATGAGCCCGAGCCATCCAAGAAACATTCGTTCAAAGTGGTGTCAGCAGGAGGCATAGGTCCTCATGAGCCCCCACAACTGCGGAGGCTCATGAGGATCTGTGTCTCTTAAAGCTAGATCGTGTTTAGTTTTTCTCAGTGATGAAGGGGTGAACGTTACCCAGCTGCAAGAGACATAAACCCTCATGCGCCCCCCACAGTCGTGGGGACTCATGCGAATTAATGTCTCTTGTTAGTCCTGTGTACTTTACGCCAAGTTTGGCCCCATTTACATCATGTTTGTTTTTCAGGCGAATTGCAGTCATTGTGCAACGGTTTCAGACACGCAGGTCATGATCACTGGCAGTAAGAAGTTAACCCTTTTGGACCTGGGACTCTGCAGCAGGAGGTGGATTGATCATGAGAATTCAACTGTAGTGCCAGATGAGCTTGGCGCCTTCAGGCGCCAAGCTCATCTGGCACTACCCTTGAATTATCATGATCAATCCATCTTGTACAACTGGTACATAGTCATTATACAACTCCTCCAGAATTTGAGAAATGGGACCTTGGGGCTAACAGGGTTAAATAGTAAAAGTGAGGGAGAGATATTCTTGGTGGCTGCTGTAGACGTACGACCACTATATAACAGTGGCCACTACAGCAGGTTTGACTCTAGCTGTTTGTCAAATCTGGAGAAAAACAAAGAGGTAACATTAGGGTTACTGTGCCAGTTTTGTTTTTCATTTGTCTGTTTTTCTTTCTAGAGAGAGTTGGCTCGTCAGACTCACGAGATCATCAAGTATTTCTGTGACTGTCTGCAAGCCGAGGGGTTCCCCGCTCTCCGATCGGCGCTTCTTATCGGCGGTGTTCAGATGAAGGAACAAATGGAGGTCATTAAGAGGTCAGTGCTTCATATGTTAGTTTTGTCCTGTTTGCTACACTGTATATCTGCTAAGTGGCTCTTCCTTCAAAGATTCAAGATTCAAAGTAACCTTTATTTCTCAGAGATCTTTTTGGTCATGTCAGCTGTACTTTTTTTTAACTCGTTGGAGACATGCTGACTATAGATAAGCGGCTATTCGCAGGATATCTGTATGCGACACGTCTCCAATGAGTTAATTAATACCCGAATAACATACAGCGCATATACAAGTACAAATAAAGGTATATGAAAGTGCATTTAAAATACAGTGAGCATTCTCGGCCAGATCCTGTGTTGTAGAGTGTCCTAAAATGCAAGGTTTTTTTGAGCTCACATGGATGGACCATCTGCAAAAATGAAAACATCAGGCGCAGAGATAGTTATTTTTTCTTTTACAGACACTGCATCCATCAAGTGTAATGTTTGGAAAAGATGTTTATTTCATCAAAAACATTACCGATGACATGACAAATAGGGGAGTGTCTACTACGTGCTCAAATTCTAGCCTACGAACCCGTTGTGTGCACACACAACCCGGGAGGCACTCGGGGAACCCTCCAGAGGGGCCAAGAGTTGTCTCCCGGACCTGCCTATCCGGTTCCGAGTCACCTGACTCGCCAGTCAGCTACGTAGGCTCACGACCTTCGGACGTGTTCTAGCCTCGCGCTCCCTTCGACCGGTCGGTCTTGGTGCTCGAGTTCGCCGTGACTTTGGCTTCGCCTGTTGCTTCGCTTCTGCTTCGCTTCTTGCTTCGCTGGCGCTTCTTCGCTTGGCGTCCTCCTTGGTTGGCTTCGCTTGGCGGACCTGCTGGTTCCCGCCATTTCGCCGGTGGCGACATGGACGTCTCTTCTCCCGCTACCGCTTCGGCAGAGAGGTAGGATAGTTAGTTGGGCCCGAAGCCGGTCCCCGGGCGGGGTACCGGCCTGTGCCTTTGGACTCTACCTTGTTCGTGTTGTTAGGTTTCGTTGAGCGGGGACTCTTAGCTCGGCGGGGCCCTGGTGCCCTCGCCTTTCCCCTTTGGGGTGAAATTACTGGCTTCCCCTGGTAGCCTTCGGGGAGCATTGTTAAACCAGCTGCGGCGCGTGGCTCATGTTGCATCTCCGGCCTGGCTGGGGTATGCTTGTTTCGAGAGCGCACTCTTAGCTTAGAGCGCTACAGCATTATTGCCTGGGGGCACGGCCTTTCGTCCCTATTGTCGTTTGGCCCGCCGTGTGATGGCCTTAGTCGCCGGCGTGGCGTTAAACCCAAATAACTAAACTAAACTAAACCTATTGTTGTTTGGCGCACATTCCTCTCCAGCCTGGCTGGGGTAGGCTTTGTTCTAAAGACGCAAGCTTAGCTTCGGGCGCTATAACAGTATAGCCTGGGGGCACAGCCCGTTTGTCCATATCGTTCGGTACGGTTCCCCTTGGTAGGACGAGCCCTGTTGGTCTCGACCACGTACCGGCACGTTGTTTGTTTGGTGTGTTGCAGTGCCCTCCTGATGACCTGCACGCAGTGTGGAGGTTTCCAGTGGCCCTCGGATTCGCACAAGGTCTGCCTGCCGTGTGTCGGCTGTACATCTGAGCGTTCTTGTGACGTTTGCGCCGTCTGGCCGGAGCTCCGCTGGGCCCAACTTTGGAGCTTCTACCGACGTGAACGCCCGACACCTGTGCCTGTTGCAAGACCTGCGGAAGTGCCGGCTGTCATCTCAGACACACCGACCGCTCTTGCCCCCGATGGCCCCAGTCTGGAAAGATCTCCACAGCGGACACAGCAAGGTAGTGTGCGGAGTCGGGAGTTCGAGGCGCGGCTTCCCAGGAGGGAACGCGCTTGGACCAAGCCTTACGACAGGCAGAGAACCCATCTCGAGACAGAGGTCAGTTCGGAGAGACGTGCCTCGCGCCGTCCATGGTCAACCGGTCCCCACTCGTCTCCTAGGAAGGCCTTGGATCCCCCTCGGCCGCTGCGAGCCCGCCTCGCCACAGAGTCCAGCTCGCGGAGACATTCGCGCACACTCACCACACCACTACCTGTGTCCAGTTCCTCCTTGCGATCGAAGTCGGACCACCACTCTCGCGCTCCTTCGTGTGAGCGTCGTGAAGTTCGGGATTCTTCTCGTCATCTGGACCATGGACCTTCGCGCTCTACCTCTTCGCGGCGTTCGTCCCACGTTCCCCGCCGTCTGCCTCGTCCCGCCCGTTCCCCTTCCCCTCGCCCAGCCTCCTTCCTTCCTCCTCGTTCCCGAGGATCACGGTCTCCAGCTCGTAGTCGCTCGTCTGGTCGCCGCCGCCGTTCCCGCTCCTCTAGTGCGTCGCGTCGCCGTCGCGGACGTCGCTCTCCCCCGCGTGTTTCGGCGCCTTATGGCTCCCCTCGTCCTCGTCGAGCTGCTCGCTCTCGGAGTCACGGTCGCCGTCCCTCTGCGACGGCTCTCGGCGGCGTGGACGACGATTCGTTGAGTCTTCTCCCTGATGATTCCATCTCAGTTCTCCTCGGAGGTCTCAGCCGCTCTCCTTCGCCGCTCTCTCCTTCGGATGCGTCGACAGCCCACGGGTTACCGGCCTCCTCCCGCACAGAGGTTCTTCTGGCCCTCGACGAGGTCGCTCGCCTCATCTCCGCCACGCTTCCGGCAGCGGACTGCCCTCCATCCCCCCCCCTGAAGAGGAAGCCTTCTGCCTTCGTCGACGCGGGTAGACAGGTAAAGAAGTTCAAGACTCTCCCTCAGCCCCCCTCCTTTCGTGAGCTTCGGGATGTGTTCTCGGCCCACCTGTTGTCTGACTCAAGAGACAGTAATTTCTTCTCGGACCACAGATGGCCTCCGGACCTCGATATGTACTTCCGCCAGCAGTGGTACGCCGGCCATTCCCAGGCCTTCCTCTGCCCTCTCCCTCCGGTGGATCCAGCCGCCGTGGTTCAGGCGGGTGGGGCCTCTGCACTCAGACGCGCGCTCCCCGCGGGTTTGGACAAGACGGCTTCGCTTGTCAGGAATTCCTTGGCCTGCGCCGGCTTCATGGAGCTCCTAACGCAAGCCTTCCTCCGGCGCGTGGAAGATTCGTGGCACCCGTCCCTGACCCCTCTTCTTGGCGACCTCCTCGTCCTCGCTGAAGCGGCCAGCCGCGCCGCGTATCACTCTTCGGTCAACGCTATGGCTGCAGCCGCCAATTGTGATTTACTCCGCCGCGACGCTGTCCTGCAGGCCTGCCGGGGAATGCCTGCCGACCTGAAGACCCAGCTGCGTCGGGCCCCCCTCGGGGGACCCCTTCTCTTTGGTGACACCTGGCAAGCCGTCAAGGATTCCAATGCGGACAGGTGGCCTCCCAAGTCTGTTCCTCGGCGCTTTCAGGCAGCCCGCAAGGCCGTGGGTCGCCCCCTGCGGAGCTCCAGACCCGTCGCCCCGTCGTCAATAACCCAGCCGCAGTCCCTGCGTCGCCGTCGCCCCGCCTTCGGTCGCCCCGGCCAAGCTAACGCCCCCGCCCCCGCTTGGCCCCGTCCCGCCCGTCGCCCTGGGCGCGGGCGGGCTCAGTGACTCCTCCCCTCCTCCGCCTCCGCCGGCCGTCTCGGGTCCTCCAGTCGGCGGCAGGCTCGCCCTCTTCAGCGACGAGTGGCGATTACTGATTCCAGAAGACCCGTGGATTTTAGACACTGTTTCCGGCGGCCTACGGATCTCCTTTCGTTCCCCTCCTCCTCTGCGTACGACTCCGCTGTGGACCGAGATCCCCGCAGACCCGCTCAAGGAGTGCGCCCTACGGGGGGAAGTCGACTCTCTCTTGAGGAAGGATGCCACAGAGGTTGTGCGCCGCGCAGACTCGCTGGGATTCTACAGCAGACTTTTCGTCGTCCCCAAGCCTGGCGGCAAGTGGCGCCCAGTGATCGACCTCTCAGCCCTAAATCGCTTCATCGTGGCTCCTTCCTTCCACATGGAGACGGCCCGAGCCCTGCGTACCGCGGTGCGACCCATGGATTACGCCGTCAGCCTGGATCTCTCCGACGCTTACCTACACGTACCCATACATCCGGCCGCCCAGAGGTATCTGCGCTTCGCGTTCGATGGAACCGTTTACCAGTTTCGAGCCCTACCCTTCGGCCTCAACCTCAGCCCCTGGGTCTTCACCCGCTTGATGGATGCAGTTATGGCCAAGGCACGGCAGTCGTCTCTCAGCCCTATGTCCAACTACCTCGACGATCTCTTCCTGAGGAACCACGTCGAGTCCGTCTTGGAAGAGGACAGGGATACACTGATGCGTCTGCTGTCGCGACTGGGGTTCCTCCTCAACGTCGGGAAGTCAGATCTCACGCCCTCGCGCCGCTTCATTCATCTCGGAATGGATTTTGCCACCGATCTCAACGTTGTTCGCCTCCCGGATCCCCGGATTCGGAAGTTGGCCACCTTCGCCAACCAGCTAGCTCAGCAGGAAGCAGCTCCCGCCCGAGTTTGGCTTCAACTCCTCGGACTGATCAACGCAGCGGCGGACCTTCTCCCCCTGGGTCGCCTCTACGCCCGCCCCCTTCAGCTGCACCTCCTGCTTCTCTGGAGACCCTCTTCTGGCGACCTTACCCACCTGGTCCCGGTTTCCCCCCTGGTTCGCCCTCACCTTCTACGCTGGACCGACACGGCTTGGTTGGCTTCGGGAGTCCCTTTGTCCTCCCCTCCCCCGCACCTCTCCCTGTGTGTCGACGCGAGCCTCTCGGGGTGGGGAGCCCACCTGCTTCCTCAATTCTCCTCGGCTTCCGGCCTCTGGCCCCCGGAGTTTGCGGACAAGCACAGCAATTGGTTAGAGCTGCAGGCAGTCTGGCAAGCCCTCTTCGTTTGGGAGAACCAGCTCAGGAACCAGCGGCTTCTCGTCCTCTCCGACAACTCGACGGTGGTGGCCTACATCCAGAGACAGGGGGGCACCCGGTCTCCCGACCTCTGTATGCTCCTCTTCCGGTTGATGCGCTGGGCCGAGGAACGCGACATTACACTCCTCGCACGACACATTCCTGGCCACTTGAATGTCTTGGCGGACTCGCTCTCTCGCCGCGGCCAGTTGCTCCACACAGAATGGACGTTGCGCCCGGATATCTTCCAGATGATCTGCGCCCGTTGGGAGACTCCCTTAATCGACCTCTTTGCTACGAGGTGGAACCGCCAGCTTCCCCTCTTCGTCTCCCCGATTCCAGACCCGCTGGCCTGGGCAGTCGATGCCCTCTCGATTCCTTGGGACGGCCTCATCGCTTACGCGTACCCCCCAACAGTCCTCATTCCCAAGGTCCTCCACAAACTTCGAGGGAGCAACGCAGTCCTGCTTCTGGTCGCCCCGCTGGCTTGGGCCCGGTCCTGGACCACCGACCTACTCAACCTCGCCACCTCTCCTCCCCTGCGCCTTCCCACGCCCCGTTCCATGCTCAAGCAGCCCAGGCAGGCTCTCTTCCACCCTTGTCCCGAACGCCTGTCTCTTCACGCCTGGAGGTTGTGCAGCACGCCCTCACCGCTCGAGGCTTCTCTGGTGCAGCAGTGGAGGCAATCGCTGCAGCCCGCAAGCCTTCCACCCGGCGTGTTTACGAAGGGAAGTGGCGCGTCTTGTGTGCCTGGTGCGACGCCCGTCGCCTCCTACCCACCGGACTGACTAACCCACAGCTAGCGGACTTTCTCCTATGGCTCTTCGAGGTCCAAGGTTTGGCGCCCATCACCATCAGGGGATACTTATCCATGGTCGCAGACACGTACCGTCATCTCGGCCTTCCAGACCCCGGCGCCTGTAAGGACCTCTCCGACCTCATGTCCAGCTTCAGCCTCCAACGTCCGACTCAGCGTTCTCTCGTTCCTCGCTGGGACCTACCTTGGGTCCTGACGTGGCTGAATTCTTCCCAGTTCGAGCCACTCGCTCTAGCCCCTCTGGCAAATGTGACACGCAAGACCTGCTTCCTGCTAGCCTTGGCCACCGCGTCCAGAGTTAGCGAGCTACACGCTCTTTCTACCCGCCCAGACTGCCTCCAGTTCAGGGCAGATCGCTCCGTGCAGCTCTTAACGGACCCCAGCTTTATTGCCAAAACAAGGTCGCCCCTAACTGCTCCACAGATCATCACCTTGCGGCCCCTGGGAGGGCCTGCCTGCTCTCCGGAGACTCGGCGACAGGATCCCGTGCGTGCCCTACGCATCTACCTGCGCCGTACCAAAGTTACCCGTAGAGGGCGCTCCCGCCTCTTCCTGCCCATACGCCAGGGCACGACTGATATCACAGCCCAGACGATCTCCTCCTGGCTGCGCTGGGTAATACGATCGGCATACATGGATCTCTCCCCAAGCGTAGCGCAGAGACTGAAGATCCGCGCACACGAAGTACGCGCCATGGCCACGAGCGTCGCATTCGATCGGAACTGCGCTGTCAAGGACATCGTGGCCGCGGTGGGCTGGCGAGCAGAATCTACCTTCGCTCGTTTCTACCTTCGGGATCTGGCGGGACAGCGAGACAACCTCGCCTTGTTGGGGGACCTCACGGTGGCACAGCACTCCCTCCCGGCGCTGCAGGCGCCGTAGGTACGCACCTAGCTCGTTACCTGGGAATTAGCAATGGGAGGACGGTCTTGGTCTCCGGTAGTACCGGGGCGGCACCCTCCTCCTATTCGTGATTCTCCCATTTGTCATGTCATCGGTAATGTTTTTGATGAAATAAATGCATTTTTCTTTAAAAGGTATTTTTTCGAAAAATACTTACCGATGACATGACACGGAGGACCCTCCCACCTGCCCCGCTTGCCGCTGGTGAGCCTAGTATCTGACTGGCGAGTCAGGTGACTCGGAACCGGATAGGCAGGTCCGGGAGACAACTCTTGGCCCCTCTGGAGGGTTCCCCGAGTGCCTCCCGGGTTGTGTGTGCACACAACGGGTTCGTAGGCTAGAATTTGAGCACGTAGTAGACACTCCCCTATTTGTCATGTCATCGGTAAGTATTTTTCGAAAAAATACCTTTTAAAGAAAAATGCATTTTAATTTGTGTGTGTGTGTGTATTTACTTTGTTAAATACTAAGAAGCTTTAACATCAGGGGAATGAAGAAACAGGGAAGTGAAAGAAAGCAGTATAATTATTTGTTACTGTTTTTCAGGGGTGTACACATTGTGGTGGCCACGCCAGGCCGACTGATGTTGATGCTGGACAAAAAAATGGTGACCCTGGATGTGTGTCGCTACCTCTGTCTGGACGAGGCAGATCGTATGATTGACATGGGCTTTGAGGAGGACGTCCGAACAATCTTTTCCTTCTTCAAGGTGGGAATGTCCATTTGGCGTTTCTGTATTTGTTTCTTCAAAAACATTACCGATGACATGACCTTATGGGAGGTGTCTACTACTTACGCAATTCTAGCCTAAGAGCTCGTTGTGTTACCACACAACCCGGGAGGCACTCGGGGAACCCCGAGGGGGCCGAGAGTTATCTCCCGATACTCCCCATCCGGGACAGAGTACCCATAGTCCGTCAGTCAGTCTACTTAGGCTTACGCTGTTCAGACGTGTTTGCTCTAGCCTACGGACTTGGGATTTTCGACCGGTTCGCCGGTCGTCGACGGCCTTGGTTCTTCCCTTGGCTTCTTCTTCGTCCGTCCTCCCTGTGCCTTGCGGGGCTCTGGTGTCCCCATTTCGTTGGCAGCTGCCCCTTGGCTGCTTGTCTGCCTGGGCTGTGCTGGGTGCTTCGCTGTGACTTCGCCGCGCGTGCCTTGGTTGAGATTTCTCCCCCCTTCCCCGGTCCCGCTCCGGGAAAAGGTAAGGTAGTTGGGTTGGCCCTCGGCCGGTCCCCGCGTTGGGCACTGGTTGAGCGGGCACGTAGGCGTTCTTCTTCTGTTGCTTGGCGCCAAGACTCTTGACTTTTACTTGGCGGGCCTCGCGCCCGCTCCCTCTGTCTCTCCTTCCGTGTTGGTGTGGCATTATTATTAACAGGGTCAAAATCTCCCTTTCTCAAAAAGAGGGCATTTACGCGTGAGGAAATAAATGAGACGTTTTTAATCTGGAACGGTCCTTCTTAAACGGCTCAGATCCACAGATGGTCAGCTTCGTTTTCCAAGATGGCGTCTAGCGATGCAGAGCACCTTTTTCCTCGCGGTTAAAACCTTTAATGGAATGGGAGTGGTGTGAAAGATCGGTGAAAGTTAAGTCTAACCATATTTCTGGCGCTTACCTACTCACTTGTTCCTTACCTACTCTTTTGTACCTTGTGGGGTTCGGGGAATGTGTTATGCTCCAGCCATTCCTTGACGCATTACGTTGGTGAGTGTGGCGAGAGCCAACGCTTACTTCGGTACTGTGTCGGTCACGTAATGACTGTTGTTATGCGTAATTACTTACTTACTTACGCCTGTCACCCCTACCCGGGTATAGGCCGTCGACGAGAGACCTCCAGCAACTCCTGTCCTGTGCTTCTCCTTCGATTCTACTCCAGGTGGTTCCCAGTCTCTTGATGTCTGCTTGGAGGTCTCGACGCCAGGAGTTTCTCGGCCTACCTCTTTTCCTCTTTCCCTGGGGGTTCCATGACAATGCCTGCCTAGTGATACTGGAAGCTGGCTTTCTCAGACTGTGACCGATCCATCCCCATCTTCTTCGCCCAATTTCATTCTCTGCTGTTATCTGCTCTGTTCTCTCCCAGAGTCTGACGTTGCTGATCTTCTCTGGCCAGTGGATTTTCAAAATTCTTCTAAGGCAACTGTTCATGAAGGTCTGTACTCTGTTGACTGTGGTTTTTGTCAATCTCCATGTCTCTGCTCCATATAGGAGAACTGCTTTTACATTGGAGTTGAAAATCCGGACTTTGGTGTGTTGTGACAGCTCTCTGGAACTCCACACTTTTTTCAACTGGAGAAAGGCTGCTCTGGCTTTACCGATTCGGTTATGCGTAATGCGGACCTGTTTACTTTACACGGGGGCTTGTTAGGTACACAATTTGGCTGGTGGGTGAACATCCTGGTGCACTTTTATACTTGGCATCACATGTTTCAGTTCTTGGGTGTCGTGTGTTATGCCCACTTGAGCGCAGGGCCACTGGTCGCCACGCCTTGCTGCCGTTTGTTAAGGTTCAAGATGACCTTTTTGTGGCTGTAATAGAAGAAAGTCATAAACAGCAAAAACAAAAAACAAAAAACAAAACAAACAAACAAACAAAAAAAAAAAAAAAAAAAAAAAAAAAAAAAAATGTCTTGCCACCACAGGTGCTGCTCACATTCATGCACGCCCTCGTTCCGCAGTTACAGGAACAGAGCTACAAAATGGACTTTGATTTGGGACGGGTGGAGCCCGTCGCCTAGGCAGCTAAGGGCCGGCGCCAGTGACCTCATCCCAACCCGAACCTACCTGACGGGAACAGAGTGCTAAGACAGCCCTATGTCCCCTGAACACTTTAGTATATGCTCTTGGTTAAATTCCTCCTTGACTAAGGCTTGGGCATGTGAATACAAATTATGGTCGACAGGAGATTAATGGCCTATATACGCAACATAAAACTACGATCAAAGCTGCACCTGGAGGCCCGTCGCTATAGTACAGCGCCGGTGTTCAGCGGAGGGCACCGCTCCGACAAAGGTTACTGTGCCTGCCGCTTGCTTCAGGCCTATACTTGTCATGACATGCTTGAGTTTGTTGTGCATGATGTGTTGCGAAGGTTAACCTTACCAGGGCACGGTCCCTCGGGCCCACGCCCGCGTGCCTTCGGTTTTTATATGTTGCAGTGGCCTTTGGACGACCTGCACACTACATGGAGGATTCCAGTGACCGTCGGACTCGCACAAGGTCTGTCTACCATGTGCCGGATGTACCTCCGAACCTTGGTGTGACGTCTGCTCCACATGACCTGAGCGGCGCTGTGCGCTACTTTGGGGCTTCCTTTGCCGAGTTCGCCCGGCACCTGTGACTGGTTCCAGACCTGCTGAAATACCGGCTGCTGTTCCCGGTACTACGATCACTCGAGTTCCGACGAGATGACGGAGAGATCACCAGGCCGGACGCGTCAGTATAGTGTGCAGAGTGGGTTGATCGATGCGGTGGTTCCCAGGAGGGAACGCACCAGGACCAAACATTGTGGCAGACAGAAAACCAGCACCGGCACGGAGCTCGGTGCTGAGGGACGTGCGCCAATCCGTCCTTGACCCATTGCCGATCCCCACTCGTCTCCTAGAAAGCCCGCTGGCTCCTACGCGGAGTCTCCTCGCTGGCAGCGAGCCCACCTCGCCATAGAGCTCGGTTCGCGGAGACATTCTCGCACGCATGCATCGTCTCGGCACAAATGGAATCCGCTGGGCGCACAGTACGGAACCCACACACCGCTCAAGGTCAGCTGGGAAGCCGTCCAGGCGGCCGACGACGTAGCGCAGGTTATCACGCTCGGAGCGGGTATGCTGGCTCCGCCCTCGCTCCCTGGGGGGGGGGGGGGGGGGGGGGGGGGGGGGTGGGGGGGGGCTCCATCAGGACAGCGCTGCTCGTCGGGAGACACACTGAGCCGGCTGCTAGTGATTACAGAGTCCTGTTGGTGACCAGCCGGCTAGACAGGGGTTCCAGTCTCCGTTTATTACCGCTCGAGTCCTTGTCGTTCTTGTGGAGAGATCACCATGCCGGTCGCAACGTTCCAGTACGCGGAGTGGGTTGATCGATGCGGTCGTTCGCGGAGACATTCACGCACGCGTACACTTCACGCCACGATTTGGAATCCTCTCGGCACTTAACATCGGATCTCCTCTCTCAAACTCCTACTCGCACGGAGGGACCGCTCCGCTCCATGGGATGCTCGTCCGCTACGGTTCGCCATCGTTGGAGCCACTCTTCCAACACTCTACGTCTACTCCCCTCTCTCTCTCCACTGCGGGCGTGCTTACGAGTTGCCGTTCTTCACGTCGCTCCAGGGATCCTGTCCCGTCTCGCTCGTCGGTCCCCTTCGCGTCCGGCTGCCGTTCGTCCCTTTCCTCTCCCCCTCACTCAGCCCTTTCCCCTTCTTCGTGCTCCGTCCCAGGGCTCCTGGCTGCAGTCGCTCCACTTCTGAACGCTCGACCCCCTCCGGTGGATCCTCGGGGAGGACGCTGTCGTTACTTCGCCTAGCACAGACCTGTTTTACCTACACTTGGGGGTTAAAGTACACATATCTGCTTGGGTTACCCTTACGTGTACACGTTTCTACACAGTTATACACTATATACACCTTGGAGATCTGACTACTCACTAGCTTGTGACCTTTACGCGTGAGATCCAAATTACACTTAGTCAGTTGGAAGGCTTCTGCCTCCACACGGGTGGTAAACAGGTCTGCGAGCTCTTCGGCTTCTGTCTCCACTGGTGCCCTCTCGACTACAGCTTGGAGTCGGCCGCGGCTGCCGCACTTCGTGACAGGCGCTTCGACTACCCTGCGCTTCTTCTCTCGGTTCCCGGAGCTTCTTGCTTCGCCCTCCTTGGAGTGGTCAGCTGTTGGCTTCCCTCGGCAGGACCGGTTCTCGGGAGGTCTCAGGAGTTTGCCTGCCCCTTCCGGCTGTGGATCCGCTCCTGACTCTTCTTGGACTAGATGACCTCTCTCGTCCGTAACACCCTACACGGCGTGGGATCGGGGAGCTCCTTACCCTGCACTTCGGCCTCCAGTGGACGGCTCCTGGCCCCTGGCAGGTCGTCTGGCCGCGGAAGGACCCCCTGTGCGGACGACTTGGCTGACCCAGGATCTTCGGAGTTCCTGGACTTCACTTCGGGGAGCAGACCGGAGGAGGCTGCTAGGACCTTGGTTCGCTTACGCTGGGGCCAGATGGCGATGGGATGCGGTCCGCGCAGTTGGTCCTCGGCTCCGCCTCCAGATCTTGGGCTGCACCTTCTTCCGGAGCTGCCGACCCTGGACTCCAGTTACCCGTGCACTCGGCCTCCACAACGTTCCTCGGTTCACCTGCGAAGGAGGAGTCACCGCTGATGGAGTCTCCGCTCCTGTTTCGGTTCCGTTGGATTCACCAGGGGTCCTCAACCTACCCATGGACACGGTGGAACCAAAGCGCAGCGCCGTCTCCCTGGTGCCTAACCTACTCGACATCCCCAGGGGGCGCACAGGGGTACGCCGGAGTTTGGACAGGTGGTACTGCTGCGGCGGTGCTCGCGGTGGAAGGGCCTAGCCACTGCTCGGAAGTCGGCTCTACTCTCCGTCGGTCGTCTCACAGCCCGGCTGCTGTAGCTACGCCCTCAACTTCCGTGGTTCTTCTCGAGGTCCAGCCTAGCCTCCGGACCTCGCGGACAAGAGCGTGAACGGCTTGGATCTGACACGGACTAGGAGGTCTGCTCGTGGGAGGTCTGAGCCAGCCTTTTCCCGATGGAACCAGTTGCCTCACTCGAAATGCTCCAGGATACCTTCGGAGGATCGGCGCGCTGGCGAGATGGCTTAGTGGACCTGTTCGCCGCAAGGTGGGACCTCTGGCTTCCCCGCGCCTTCGTGGGGTATAGCCCCCCTGGACGAGAGGCCAACGCTCTGACCTAGCCTGGGAAGGATCCTCCTCTCGTCCTGTTGGTCGCCCCTTTCCCTGGTACCAGTCCTGAACCTCTTTCCCCTCAGCTCGCCACGGACCCCTCGCTACTGCTTCCCGCTTTCTACTAGGTCCTCATGCTGCCGCGATGGTCTCTGTTCCGCCTCGCTGGAACGCCTTCCCCGGCGCCTTGGCGGTTGCGACAGACCCTCAACGCTGGAGTCTCCGCATGGGCAGCAGTCAAAGCATCGCTATGGCCCGCTTCCCCAACTTGACGCCTCTACGATGAAGTTGGCGAGGCATTGTGCTCTTGGACGGCGTCCGTCACCTCTCCCCTACCGACCCTGCTGACCCGAGCTGGTAGACTTATTCCCAGGAGACTAGGCAGGATAGCCTGAGCTTGCCTCACTTATACCTATGACGACATAGCCGTCCGGGCGGACGCGCACGCTTCTTGGCCGTGCCCGGCAGCTCTGACGCTACAAGGCAGTCGATCTTCCTCTATACGCTCGGTCATACGATCCGAAGTCCAGGATCCCTCCCTCAGGGAGCTTAGAGGCTAATTACGTCCAATCAGCTACGTGCAGGGCCACGAACGCCACAGCCGTCAGGAACTGGGCTGCCCTCATCGTGGCTACTGGAGGGCTGGCGCGCAGGTGCTCTCGATCGCAGAGTTCTGTCCGCTGAGCGAGGTGACTCACTCTGGTGGGGGACCTCCCGGGGGGGCACTCCTCCCTCTTGGCGCTTCAGCGCCCTCGCTTACACCTACATAGTCGTCGGGAGTCTGCGGTTGGGAGGACGGCCCTTGGGGCCTTAGGTGTGCTAGAGCGCGGCACCCTCCTCCTTTTCGCCATTCTCCCATAAGGTCATGTCATCGGTAATGTTTTTGAAGAAACAAATGCATTTTTCTTTAAAAGGTATTTTTTTCGAAAAATACTTACCGATGACATGACTCGGACGACCCTCCCACCTGCCCCGCTTGCCGCCGGTAAGCTAAGTATCCTGACTGACGGACTATGGGTACTCTTGTCCGGATGGGGAGTATCGGGAGATAACTCTCGGCCCCCTCGGGGTTCCCCGAGTGCCTCCCGGGTTGTGTGGTAACACAACGAGCTCTTAGGCTAGAATTGCGTAAGTAGTAGACACCTCCCATAAGGTCATGTCATCGGTAAGTATTTTTCGAAAAAATACCTTTTAAAGAAAAATGCATTTTTTTTTTTTAAAGCTTTTTCCGACTCGTACACTGCTTAGAAAAATTGACCATTACCCAACTGCAAGAGGCATAGATCCTCATGAGCCCCCGCATTTGCAGGGGCTCAGGAGGATCTATGTCTCTTGCTGAAACCACTTTGTATCTATGTTCCTTTCATGGCTGGGGACCTTTAACATTGAATCAACAATGATTTCCAAACAACAGTCTGCATCCACTGTCAATGATTACCCATTTAGCCCCGAGTCCCCACAGCCAGGGATTGATTGACCATGACAATTCAAGGGTAGTGCCAGATGAGCTTGGCGCCTGAAGGCGCCAAGCTCATCTGGCACTGCCCTTGAATTATCATGATCAATCAGTCTCCTACAACTCTTACACAGTCGTTGGGCAACACCTCCAAAGTTTGAGAAATGGGACCTTGGGTTCAGATATTCTGGAGACGCTCCACCTTCATACTAATTTGTTGAACTCAAGGTTACAATAGTGAGCTAAGAACAAACATTACAACTACAGAATATGTACAGGGGAAAAGATGCATACAAATTATGAAGGGCTGCAGGCAAGGCAGACAGACGGAGAATTTGAAAAAGAAAATACAGTTGAATGGACCAGGAGGAGACGGCGTTGAAAGCCCTAGAAACCCACCCTGTGGGACCAGAGTGACTAAGTCAAAGAGCTCAAACGTAGTTTTAGTAGCCCCACCCAAGTTTCCAGGGCAGGCCTAGGGGTGAGGGGTACAAGCAACTTACATGAATTGATATGAGTGTGTTATTTAACCCTTTTAGCCCCAAGGTCCCTTTTCTCAAATTTTGGAGGTGTTGCCTAACGACTATGTACCAGTTGTAGGAGATGGATTGATCATGATAATTCAAGGGTAGTGCCAGATGAGCTTTGCGCCTGATGGCGCCAAGCCCAGCTGGCACTGCTCTTGAATTATCGTGATCAATCCATCTCTTACTGCAGGGTCCCAGGGCTAAAAGGGTTAAGCCCCTGAAAAGTAGCTCATATTATGAAATACAGACTTTGATTCATGTCATATTTTACGTAAAACTCATGATACATTTCGTATTTTGCCTGTTACTCAGGGACAGCGACAGACCTTACTCTTCTCAGCCACCATGCCCAAGAAGATCCAGAATTTTGCTCGCAGTGCTTTGGTCCGGCCCGTGACGATCAATGTAGGCAGAGCTGGTGCGGCCAGTCTTGATGTTATTCAGGAAGTGGAGTATGTCAAGCAAGAAGCAAAGATGGTGTACATACTGCAGTGTCTGCAGAAAACCCACCCCCCGGTATGACATTTACGAATTGTTTTTGCGTTCTGCTTGGTGATTTTGGACCGTTTGGTCTAGGATTGATTGGTGCAGTGGGCTGTGATATTGGGCATTAAAAAACCCTGTCATGATTTTTATGACTTCTCTGATCATTCTTTTGGAAGTGTTGCTTTCATAGGTTTTGCACAGGCACTCTTGCGACCGGCTTCGCTCAGACCCACTTGCCACAGTTATTTCGTGGAAAACAATATATATATAAGCCCTTACGTTTAAAATTTTCAAATCTGGCAGTCTTCCTGATATGACTGCTTACTATTTCATGAGACAGGATAGTTCAAGGGTAGTGCCAGCATAGCTTGGCACCTACAGGTGTCAAGCTATGCTGGCACTACCCTTGAACTATGGTGGTACATGTAGATTTCCCTCCAAAACAATAACAATCTTCAGATAGGTGATGTGGTTTTGCCACCACTCTTGAACTATGATGGTTTATCATGCTGTCCTGTCACCACCCTTGAATTATAATGTTTGATCAATCTATTCTGGCACCACCCTTGAGCTATCATGGTCAGTCCGTCTCCTGCTGTGGTGCGTCACAGCTGTGAGGGTTAATGCTTATCTTCTCCTCGGTGTCTGTTTCACAGGTTTTGATTTTCGCCGAGAAGAAACAAGACGTAGATGCCATCCACGAGTACTTGCTCTTGAAGGGGGTGGAGGCCGTGGCAATTCACGGTGGTAAGGACCAGGATGAGCGAATTCGCTCCGTGGAGCAGTTCCGGGCTGGAGAGAAAGATGTGTTGGTTGCAACAGACGTGGCCTCCAAGGGTCTGGACTTTCCCGACATTCAGCACGTGATCAACTATGACATGCCAGAGGACATTGAAAATTACGGTGAGTTGTTTGGGTGGGTGAGGGGGTGGGTGACATCTTTATGTAAGGAATGATAGTTGCATGATAATAGTTGATGCAGTCAGGGGTCCCATGCGGTGATCAGTGAAAGGACAGTGTGTGCGACGGTTTGCTGGTAGTCTTTGCTCTACAACAGGACATGGATCGGGCATGATAATTCAAGGGTAGTGCCAGATTAGCTTGGCGCCTGATGGCGCCAAGCTAATCTGGCACTACCCTTGAATTATCATGGTCGGCCATCTCCATCTGCAGTGTATTGGGAGTAAATGGGTTAAGCTTGATGGCGCCAATTGAGCCAATCTCTGCCAGCAGGAGGCATAGATTCTCATGAGCCACTGCAGCTACTCAGATGTAGGGGATTATGAAAATCTGTCTTTCGCATATGGATACAACAAGATGAGCGATTGTGACCTAGTAGATATTTCATTTCATGACCTGATTCATACTGAAATAATTTGAAATAATTTAGGAAAACATGTATTGGTTCTAGAAGATAACATTCTGAAAAGTTTACTATTTTGTTATTACACAAAAATTAAATGTGCTCAGTGATTTTAATTGCGTTGTATATTTTCAGTTGTACTATCCTGCTTGTGCATACACTTTATGTAACTTTTGCTCTTTTATTTTCTAGTCCACAGGATTGGTCGTACTGGTCGTTGTGGAAAGACAGGCACTGCCACCACCTTTGTCAACAAAACAGTTGGTAAGTTGATCGCTATCATCAAGAAATTCCTTAAGATTCAAATCCACATCAAGAGAGTGGCCAGGTGTGTAAAATACAAGAAAAGAACCAAGAAAGAATGAAACATGCTATGGAATAACAGGACACAACAGTTTTGTCCTTGAGAGTTTGTCATTAACCCCTTCCCTGTAGCTGTGGCTGTAGCTGTGACAGCTGTGACTGTAGCTGTGGCTGTAGCTGTGACTGTAGCTGTGACTGTAGCTGTGACTGTGGCTATAGCCACCTGAATGATGGTCTTTAATGACAGGTTGCACTTTGTTTCCTCAAAACACATTACCGATGGTATTACTAATAGGAATGGTTTCTTGCTAGACTAATTTTAGCCCAAAATTGTTGTGTATGAGTATGGCCGTGATGGCAGGTGAGGGGCACCATAGGCTAGGCGGTAACCCGAGTAGCCTCCCTTCCAACCCCAACCACGCATGCGCTCAGCGGCTAGCTTACCAGTCAGTTTCTTTGCTAGACTTTGCGAGCCAAAGCTGTAGCACCGGCAGGCCCCACAGTCCCGTCGAGTGGCCCCTGCCTGGTCACGGAACTTTCAAACGCCGCGAAAAGGAAAGAAAAGAGGATGAAGAGCCTTCAACGCCACGGCTTAGGCCGCGAGCCGGAGCTCTAGCGCCGGCAGCCGCCACAGTCCCGTCGAGTGGCCCCTGCCTGGTCGCCGAACCTTGAGCGCCGCGTCCTAGACCTCGAGTCAAGACACTTTCTTGGAACAGGGATTTAACAACGGTAAGCCCCACAGACCCGACGAGTGGCCCTTACCAGCTTGTAGAGCCTACAACGCCGCGGCTTAGGCCGCGAGCCGGAGCTCTAGCACCAGCAGGCCCCACAGTCCCGTCGAGTGGCCCCTGCCTGGTCGCGGAACCTTGAGTGCCGTGTCCTAGACCTCAAGTCAAGACCCTTTCTCGGAACAGGGATTCAACACCGGTAAGCCCCACAGACCCGACGAGTGGCCCTTACCAGCTTGTAGAGCCTACAACGCCGCGGCTTAGGCCGCGAGCCGGAGCTCTAGCACCAGCAGGCCCCACAGTCCCGTCGAGTGGCCCCTGCCTGGTCGCGGAACCTTGAGTGCCGTGTCCTAGACCTCAAGTCAAGACCCTTTCTCGGAACAGGGATTCAACACCGGTAAGCCCCACAGACCCGACGAGTGGCCCTTACTAGGTTGTAGAGCCTTCAACGCCGCGGCTTAGGCCGCGAGCCGGTGCTCTAGCACCAGCAGGCCCCACAGTCCTGTCGAGTGGCCCCTGCCTGGTTGCGGAACCTCGAGCGTCGCGTCCCAGACCTCGAGTCAAGACCCTTCTCGGAACAGGGATTCAACACTGGTAAGCCCCACAGACCCGTCGAGTGGCCCTTACCAGGAGAGAGAGCCTTGAGCTGCCGGAACCGGCGTTCTCGCCAAGACCCGCCTTTGAGATTCCCAGGCTCCACCCATGAGTCCAGACAACAGGACCCGGTGCGGGCTTTACGTGTGTACCTGCGCCGGACCAAGCCGCTCCGCAGGGGTCGCACCCGCCTTCCGCCCACTGTCCCCAGGTAGAATGACATCCCCGTCCAGACGATTTCCTCCTGGCTCCGAGGGGTGATACGCTCCGTCTACCAAGACCAATCCCCGGATGCAGCCAAACGTATGAGCATCAGGGCGCACTAGGTCGGGGCCACGAGCCTTGTGTTCCACCGCAACAGTGCTGTCAAGGACATTGTGGCAGCTGTGGGCTGGCGAGTGGAGATACCTTCGCCCGCTTCTACCTGAGGGACCTCTCCAACCGGCGCCAAAACCTTTCGCTGGTGGGGGGACATCGTGGCGGCGCAACACTCACTCCTGGCGCCCTAGGCGCCGTAGGTATCTTTGCTAAAATTAGCGGGAGGTTGCTTAGGGAGGGCGGCTCTAGTAGTCTCGATGGCGTGGGTTAGGGGCATTATAGCGGCACCCGCCTTCTCTTCGGGATTCTTCCTATTTGTAATACCATCGGTAATGTGTTTTGAGGAAACAAATGCATTTTTCTCTAAAATAAATTTTTTTCGAAAAATACTTACTGATGGTATTACTCGAAGGTCCCTCCCACCTGCCCCGCTTGCCGCTGGTCCACTAAGAAACTGACTGGTAAGCTAGCCGCTGGGCGCATGCGTGGTTGGGGTTGGAAGGGAGGCTACTCGGGTTACCACCTAGTCTATGGCGCCCCTCACCTGCCATCACGGCCATACTCGTACACAACAATTTTGGGCTAAAATTAGTCTAGCAAGAAACCATTCCTATTAATACCATCGGTAAGTATTTTTCGAAAAAAATTATTTTAGAGAAAAATGCATTTTTGCTGTTCAAGACTTCTCTTGAGAGAGAACCTGCTTTTTCAGACCACATTATTTGTCTTGCAAAAGAGATGGTTGCTGAACACACGTTCTGCTGTGTTCTTAGAAATCTGTTGTGATCCCTTCATAATTGCTTGCCTACAGTGAATTTGACGTATAACCGAAGGCTGCTGTAGAAGCATTTTACGACAAAAAATATTGCTGTTTTCATTTCAGTTCAGAATCTGATGGTTTGCCATTGAGTGAACCCACCCTAGTTTATTTCAAATTTTCCTTCGTTTTTGCTTTTGACCTTTGATTTGACCTTTGATTTCTCAGAGGAATCTGTCCTGCTGGATCTAAAGCACTTGCTGATCGAGGCCAAACAGAAAGTTCCACCCTTCCTCGCGTCGCTACAGGCTGAAGATTGTCTGGAGATTGGAGGTTAGTAGATCTCACATTGTTTTGCATAGATTCTCATAAACCCCTGCTATCATCCTCGATTTATACCCTTTTGTCTGCAAGAGGCACAGATCCTCATGAGCCCACTGCAAGAGACACAGTTCCTCATGAGCCCCCAAGCGGGGGCTCATGAGGAACTGTGCCTCTTGCAGATGTGTGCAGCTATGATCATGGGTACGTTTGACACGTGTTCTTGAAAGAAAAAAAAAAAAGATTGACAATTTGTCTGGAGGAGTTGCTGCATGTATAACACATGCAGTCGTTAACCCTTTGCGTGTCGGTAGCGGTTTTTGTCGCGATGATTCCTGTCGGAATTATCGCGACAAGAACCGCTACCAACACGCAAAGGGTCAAACCCGCAACAAAAGTGAGCAATTTGCGAGGGTGGGCTTAGTCCTGTGCCAGCAGCTAAGCAAAGGTACTTCGCTATAGCAGAGCATCTTGCTTAGTGGCGGGTACAAGACTAAGCTCACTCATGCAACTGGCCCCAGGAGTATAAAAGTGCGCACGGACTGGGAGCAGCGGTTTGTGTCTGGCTGTCAGCGTGTAAGCATCGCAATGCCGGCAGGCAGTTTTTACGCAACAGTTGACTGTAGGTTGCTGTGCCCTTAAACCCTTATCATTCGGAATACACCAGTGTGGGAAATAAGTTTGACTAAAGTAGTTCAAGGGTAGTGCCAGAATAGCTTGGTGCCTGTAGGCGCCAAGCTATTCTGGCACCACCCTTGAACTAAAGCCATTGGTCTATATCCTTGTCTGTAAGTACTATAATGTAGCTTGCATATGGCAGTGTACAAATTTGAAGCTTTTAGCCTCACTTAGATATGGGTTAAGATATCGTACTTATATAAGTTAGGAAAATAAGACTTTTAACTATCACGGTCGATCCGTTTCTTGTTGTAGCATGTCATCTGTGGAAGGGTATTTATTTAATTTTGTCAATTTCTTCACAGGGGAGGTTGGATGTTCCTACTGTGGTGGTCTCGGTCATCGTATCGCCACCTGCCCCAAACTGGAGGCCGTTCAGACCAAACAGGCACAGAACATCGGCCGACGAGATTACCTGGCTAACAGCAGCGCAGACTGGTAGTTTTGGGCTGACTTCATACAGTGCGGACTGTACAGCATGGCTGGGTTTCAGGTTTAGGCATGTTCAGCCCGAACTGGTACAGAACATCGGCCGATGAGGAATATGGCAAACAGCAGTGCAGATTGTGTGTGCGGACTGTCTTGTTGCACCGTGTTCAGTTCCTTTGGCTGTCTTTAGCACTGTCTGTCACAATGATTCAGGAATCACCAGGACAAAAAGCCCTACCGACAGCTCATGGGTTAACCCTTGTAGCCCCAAGGTTCCATTTCTCATATTTTGGAGGTGTTGCCTAATGACTATGTACCAGTTGCAGGTGATGGCTTGACCATGATAATTCAAGGGTAGTGCCAGATTAGCTTGATAATTAGCTTGAATTATCATGGTCAAGCCATCTCCTGCTGTAGGGATCCGGTGCTAAAAGTGTCAAGGTTGTGAGGACCTAAGCATTGCAGATGTTGGCGTAAAGAGTACGTGGTTGATTGGTAACTTTTACATGAAATAATTTTGCTGGTATGTGATTTTGGACCAAGATCACAGACCAGCACAGATTTTTCGAGTATGAGTTACTCCAGTAATTTGTTTGCCGAGTGCAATATTACACTTGTCAATGCGTGTTTACAGTTTGCATTTACAAAGAGGATGTCATGGTGTGATGTGTGAGATTGTGTGTTGTGGCATATGGTAGATTTGAGAGAGAATTGTTTTTATGTATGAAATTAAATTTGTTGTAGAAGCTGCATTTTAATTGCATCACTCATATCGTAACCTGAATTTGTTCATTGGGGTTTAGATCAAACATGGTAGCTCAAAAACAAGAGTATGGCGTCTGCTTCATGCTATCGGACACTACCCTTTGAAACGTCATGGCCGATCCATCTCCCACAGCTTGTAAGGTCTCCCACTGTCTTTAGTCTTCACACACACACACCAAACACAATCAACTTCGAAACATCACACCCCACATGCACACACACACACAGAACAATTGATTTCAAACATCACATCACAAGCTAGTGTCATAAATATGTTTTATTCATAATCTGTGGACTGAAAGAGTGTGACCAAACAAAATAAAATTCTACCGTACACAGCAGAATCTACACAAACTTCCTATTGCCATGAAAACACTCTCACTGTAATATAACCGTGTGCTGGCCTGTAATTTTCGAGCCGTAGCATCCAAAATCACAGACCCGCACATATCTGGTACCTATATAATTTTCATTACTTTCTAGAGCAGCTGAAATGATGATGAAAATAAGAATTGTTCACATGACTACTAGATATTTGCGATCGCTATAAGCAACTACATTCTTAGCAATGTGGATGTCTTTTTATGCAGTAAAATGATTCAGGCAATGCAGACAATTACAAAGAAAAGGTGAACCTTCATTAGTTCTCTACATGGCAAGAAAATACAAAATCTAAAGGAAATTAAGAACAGAGACAGCTGAGGTTTTTTTCTATGGCATAGGACATACTTGTTATGCAGCTTAACATCGGCATACTGCGTCAGAACATATATTTTATTCCGAGGTGTGGAAAAATAGCTGGAAAAACAAAACAAAAACAAAGTCCATCATATGACCTTCCAGTTGCAAGAGGCATAGATGCACATGAGCCCCTGCAAAGCAGGGGCTCATGTGCATCTATGTCTTGTTAAAACACTGGCTTCAATGGTACTGTTATGAGTTTTAAGCTTGTGAATCGGCAAACCATTTACGTGCAAAGAAGAAAAAGACCAACTCTGTACCTCTATGGACTCGAGCTACATTCCTGATTATGATTAAGTGAGTGGGCACGACTTAAAACTATGTACACATGAACAGCCCTCCAGAATGAAAAACGAAAAACAGAAACGTGACGAAAGACAAAGCCAGACTGAAAAACACAATCACCACATGTATAAGTACACAGACTTATTTCATACTATTTTGCTCTTGACAGCAGGTCTATTACGTTCTCAGCGTCTAACAAAGAAGGGGTGAAAAAGGTGTCTCTCCATTGAAATTAGAATAGAAGACAAATGTTCACAACAAATGCAAAATTTACAGCATAGCTCTGGGGCGGGTTGCTGGTACTTTTTAATAGACTCCGGAGACCAATAGCAGGTTCTTTTTCAGATTCTGGCACCACCTGCAGGCAACTTCCAGTACATTCCGGGGCTGTGGCTGCCTTAAGGAAATATCCCCTACACCATGGGGCCACTTGCAGGTCATTCCTAAAAACCAGTAACTGCCCAACTACAGACCTAAAGGTCTTGTTTTTAGCCCGTATTAATCATTTAGACCCCGATACGCGCCAACATTGAGATACATTTGACCATGATAGTTCAAGGGTGGTGCCAGAACAGCTTGGCGCCCATGGGCACCAAGCTGTCCTGGCCCCACCCTTGAACTATCATGGTCTATCTCTTGAACTGTAATGTAACTTTCATAGCATAACTGATTAATCTGAAAAAAATCAACCTCAGGGTCTAATGGGTTAGCCCATATGATACTGAGGCTAAAAGCTTCAAAGTTGTACACTGCCATTTGCAAGCTGCATTATAGTACTTACAGATAAGGATATAGACCAATGGCTTTAGTTCAAGGGTGGTGCCAGAATAGCTTGGCGCCTAGAGGCGCCAAGCTATTCTGGCACTACCCTTGAACTACTTTAGTCAAACTTATTTCACACAATGGTGTATTCCGAATGATAAGGGTTAACTAGTCAATGCCAATCAGTCAACATTTTGGTGTTTTTAATCCCAAACCTGGGGCTGATAACACCACCATCGGCCTATGGTTCAGTTAAAAATTACCTGCAACCAAACTGGTCTCTAGTGATGAATGATTATGTACATTTACATCTGTAAAGTTAGGGTGTGGTATGGTATCTGTTAAAATAAAATTACACATGCTCATACAAAGTGTGACATACAAAGTGTACTTTAAAATTTGATTTCATTCATTTTCACATCACAAGCGCCTCATCACTCAAAGAAGAAATCGTACATGTACATTGTACAAAATGTTTTATCTGAAGCATGGGAAATCGATTATAATTCAGTGTGTGCCCTGTTTATGTCCCATACACTCCCAAGTACTTGACAATTGGAACATGACAGCTGAGAAGTAGAGCCAATTAGGCTTGTCCATTGAAAACATCCAAGCTAATCGGCCCCTATCCTTGAGCTGTCAAGGCCAATCTGTCTCCAACAATTTGTGTGTCATGCTTAGCAGGTAATTCTAAACAGTCAGCTTATTGGCTCTGGAAGTGAAAGGGAACAGAACACACAACAGAAAAAAGATTAAAACAGTCTTGTGTCCTGGTCTGTGATTTTCAGCTATTTGGCTTTAGTCATACGGTCCAAAATCACAGACAATTACACAATTACTTGACATGCATCTAGAGATGTGAAGCCAATCAACTGAAGAGAAACAGGCAAAGATGGAAAATGACAGGAAAAAAATTTGATCACTCAGGGAGGGGGGGGGGGGGGGGGGGGGGGGGGGGAGAAGAAAATAAAAATAGCATGCATCCACAAAGCTAATGAAAGAGAAGTGGAAAAATAAAAAATGATAAAACTCTCGATGAAAATCTACAGCAGACAGTGCTATACGCAGGCTAATTCTGGTTTTGATATCACGGAAATGTTTTGTCAAAAACACAGACGCAACACAAAAATATGAGGAACGCAACACAAACGCTAGTAATGATCTATCATACTTCGAACTGCCATGCGCAAGAGACATAGATTCTCATGAGCCCCTGCAGTAGCAGGGGCTCATGAGAATTTATGTCTCTTGCTCACTAACACTGGCTACAGCTACTCGGAGAATGTGATACAGTATTCAGCATTTTTTTAAGCTCAGAATTGGACTTCAGATTTTCTAGTCTTGCGACAAATTCACGCACACGCACACAGTCGCACACATACAATGCAGAAAGTTTAAAATGGGGAAACAGGAAGATGAACAGACACACAAATGGAACGGAAATCTTTTACATCTCTACTTTGAAAATGTCCATAAAATAAAACTTTGTATCGAAAATTTAGCCACAGGTAAAAAGGGTTAATGTTTCGCACAACCATGCTTGTGTGTAGCAATACATAGTCATAACACAAAACCCTTCACGTAGCATGAAAACTGTGGATTTTATATTAGAACAGCCTGGCAATATGAAATACATCTACTGTCCTCAATAAATTGTTATTCAGACGTATCTTCAAACGCTGTTTACAAATACCACTCTGAGAATATTTTGCACATCAGAATACACTGCTACAATATACAATGCTAATGATAGTGGTCACAGAAAGTAGAATTCAAGCTGTACAACGTAATGAAACATTTACACACGTACAAAAACCATGGCAAGAAAAAAACATGTACACAGAGCTTCATTGCACTATAATAGATCTGAATATCATTTCTTCTGAATCAGGACACACTATATATATCCATTTCAGATACCCATGTGAGCTAAAGGTCTTCAGGCTGACATTAGCTGCCGTTGGCCCACGCGTGGGCCAACGGCAGCTAAGGTCGGCCTGAAGACCTATTGCTTACAGGTGTTATCAGCCTGAAAAGATGCTGATACATAGTATTGTTATCAATATGTTTGGCGTTTTTTCTCATTGAAAATGTTTTGAACCAGATCAAGTATCATACAGTCAGACAGAAAACAACACCAATTCAGAGACATTGAAAAAACATTTACATAAGAATCTCTAAAAAAAAAAGAGGGATGCAGACAGAAAAAGAAAAATAGACTGTCTATTCTCTGACAAAAACAGGGGATCACAACTGAAACGGGCAGTTGATGGAAGAAAAATATGGGAATCTTTTGAAGCTCAAAAGTGAGTTGTAAATACAATATACATCCCAGTAAGAGAACTCTCGTCAAAACTATTTACAAGCAGCGCACGGTACAAATACAAAGACGGTAAGCTCAGCTTGACTTTGCGGTTCTGAAAATGGCATCGGCAAAAAATCATAGGTGCTTATTTATTTCTTGTGTGCATGTGTTAGTCCATGATTTTGGACCCTTTCGTTCACAGCGATAAGGTGCAAAGTCACAGATTAGTACACACAGGCAGAACCAACCCTCGAGCATGAGTCGAAACCTAAAATCGGAGTGTAAATATTGTCTTACAGTTGCATGCACTTTCACTGGTGCTTAAGAAAGAAAAGTCGAAGTCCAGTAGTACACACAGGCAGAACCAACCCTCGAGCATGAGTCGAATCCTAAAATCGGAGTGTAAATATTGTCTTACAGTTGCATGCACTTTCACTGGTGCTTAAGAAAGAAAAGTTGAAGTTCAGCTATCTTTGCATGCCAGTGTGTGAGTTTCGACCCTCAAACTCCACAGCCACAGGGCCGGTCCCAAATGGCACAAAGCTTTTCTGCTTTACAGTTACAGTGTGATGGGCAAAGGCATAAAAGCATTTGAAGCATGGGGCACTTGTATGTTAACTCATTCAGCCCTGACGCACTACAGCAGGAGATGGGTCGACCATGAAAATTCAAGGGTAGTGCCAGATTAGCTTGGCGCCTACAGGCGCCAAGCTAATCTGGCACTGCCCTTGAATTATCATGGTCGATCCATCTCCAGCAACTGGTGCATAGTCCTTAGATGACGCCTCCAAAATTTGGGAAATACGGCCGTCGGGCTGAATGAGTTCAATCAAAGGCGGACCGGTACACATCTTCAAGTGCTGAAATTTGTTCTCAAGTCCATTCTTACTAGTCTTTGGCCGTCAGTGGTGGGTTCTGTCGCCCTGATTCCTGTAGGAATCATGGTGACAAAAACCACTACCAAAAGCCAAAGGGCTAGCATGAAGGTTTGCGTCATGTTTCTGCTTGGGAGTATATCAGAAACAACGTAAACCCTTCTACACTACAGCAAGAGGCTGACCCACCATGATAGTTCAAGGGTCGTGCAAGAATAGCTTGGCGCCTACAGGCGGCAAGCTATTCTGGCACGACCCTT
The DNA here is from genome assembly GCA_036245525.1 of Semisulcospira habei. Lineage (NCBI taxonomy): Eukaryota > Metazoa > Mollusca > Gastropoda > Semisulcospiridae > Semisulcospira > Semisulcospira habei. The sequence continues at coordinate 320,237,785 of BTPG01000002.1, forward strand.
GAACTATCTCACGTTCGATCTATCCCACAAATAGCTAGGTTTCTGATAAGCGATATTCTTAAACACTCACTCACTCTTCCCACACACTAGAAGTATGGTTAGTCTACATCATAATATACATGCTGATCTGTCATTTCCAACCCTACAGCAATAGTCAAAAGGCCCAAAATCACAGACCAGCATACTTTTCACGAATAATAACCTGTTTTTGTGCTACGTTTCAACTGGCCCTATCAACATTAGCATGTCTTAATTTAACACACAAACTCACAAATTAATCTTGAACAAAAATCTAAACAAAGTCAACTCTAACAATAACGCTCATGACAATGGAACTTGACAAAAATGTACACTTCTTCACCAATGTGAAAGCGACTGGTTTTTCGGACATATCTGTGCTACCAGTGCTTGAACGCATTTACACCGTAAGCTTTACCCTATTGATCGACAAGCAGCACAGTTTCTTGCAAACCTCTGTGGCTACAAGGGATTGCGAGATTGAACACCGCTTGCTTGCCATTGGTGTGCTGGGTTGTGATTTTGGAACTTATGGCTGTCAGCCATAAGGTGAAAAATTACAGACCACCACACGCTTACCCTCATATGGCGTATTTATTTCAATGAATTCTCTACATGTGAAATGTGTGTCATATTTTACGTCACATAATCCACTCCACCCCTCGGCTGCATTTCGGAGTCATCATGTGACCACTATGCACCAGCTGCAGGAGATGGATCGACCATGATAATTCAAGGGTAGTGCCAGATTAGCTTGGCGCCTGACGGCGCCAAGCTAACCTGGCACTACCCTTGAATTATCATGGTCGGTTCATCTCCATCTGTAATGCATCGAGGCTAAATTGGTTAAGCTTCGACTGTTTGACATTAATTGAATCGCCGCAATACACATTCCGTTTAACCTGTGCACGAGTGACTACCATTTCTAGCACCATAATGTGATATTTTCACATCCACAAATGACCATATATGGTGATGTTCACGGAAATGTAATGTGAAATTCACACCATCAGTAATGACCAAAAAAAAAGGACCAAATATATGACACCTTTGGTACTTGCAAGAATGAGCCAAATGTGTCACATCTGTGACACCCATACGAATGACTCAATATGTGAAATTTCACGCATTACCAATGACCTTTTCTATGATTTTGACACAGAAACAGATGACCATCAATATGTTAAAATTTCTGAAACTCAAAACATGAAACGACAGCATAGTATGAAACACACATTATCTAGTGACTGTCTGTGATACCAGATACATCTAGAAATAATTTTTGTGTCCGATGACCACGTAAAGTACCTCCAATGTGATTTTTACACTATCAGAAATGATCGCGTGATATCCATCGAACATCAGGAGAAATACACTTCCAGAAAGGACCAAGTGAATTCACATGTAGATAAAATGTTGGCTGGCCTGCGATTTTGGACCTTATGGCCAGAAGCCGTAGGGTCCAAAATCACAGACCAGCGCACGAACCAGAGCAGGCAGTAGTCCCCACAGCCCCAGAACCACTGTCAGGAAGAGCTGAACAGCTTGAAAGGCATACACATAGCATTATGACTTGCATTGTTGTTTTTTTTCCCATGGCGGCAAAATGGTGCACATAAAATCTTGTGCTGGTTTCAGCCAGCGCACAAACGCACAGCGACACGTCGAGAAGCAAAACTCACAATGGAACTGTTAGCAGGCGACGGGCGACTGCTAATCGGCTGCGTGTGGGTTAGCAGCTCGCGTAAGCGTCAGCTGACGGTCGGCTGACAACTTAACTCGCAACTGTCAAATAGTCTGAGTGTCAGCGGACTGACGGGTGGTGCTCAGATGACGGTCGAGTGTCGCGAGGATATTGACCCACTGTCTTTACTGCGCAGACTGCTGCTGCTGCTGGAGGTGCCGTAGAGAGGGGGCATGGTGGGCATGTCTCCGTCTCCCATCATCCCCGCCCCGTAAAATTTCTCCTGCTCTTCTTTCTGACGGTGAAATTCCTCCTCCAGTTTCTGAGTGGAGAGAGAAGTAAGACACAATGATAGCAGATGTAAAGGCAACACATTAACTCCTTCACTGCCAGGAAACTGCAAATACCACCCAACTGCAAGAGGCATAGATCCTCATGAGCCCCCGCAGTTGCGGGGGCTCATGAGGATCTATGCCTCTTGCTGAAATCACTTTGAGTGCAGGTTTCTTTGACGGCAGGAGATCTTTGGTACGGAACGGACAATCATTCCAACAATCCAGTAACAGCGAAAGGGTTAACTCCTTCGTGTATGCAGGCCACTGGTACTGTTCAGTGGCTGCACCCGCAAGAGGGTTAACCGTTTTAGTTTTGAATACACTCAAACAGTGGGAGTCAACGGCTTCTTGAAACCATGGCAGGCTAGTGCCCGCCATGACTTCAAGGAAACGTTTGCTCCCGATGAATGGCACGGACTTGTGGGACAAGGCAAATGCTGTTCATTAGAAACATTATCACCTAGGAGAAGGATGATATTGCAATGCAAAGACAAGTGATACACTCTTTGTACATTCCTCTGCAGTCAGCCCGTGTCCACCCAAGTGTTGAGCAAGCATACATGCAATCTTTTTGCATGGCAAGGTCACTCTGGGAGTGTCTAGTCCAGGTAAGCAAACAACACTCTTTGTACGTACCACGTCTGGAGAGCACTGTCAAACAATATACAAAAACATCTTAAAGACATGTCAAACAACTTTCAACCTTAACCCAATCAGTCCTGACGCACCACAGCAGGAGATGGGTCGACCATGATAATTCAAGGGTAGTGCCAGATTAGCCTGGCGCCGACAGGCGCCAGGCTAATCTGGCACTACCCTTGAATTATCATGGTCGATCCATCTCCTGCAACTGGTGCATAGTCATTAGATGACGCCTCCAAAATTTGGGAAATACGGCCGTCGGGCTGAATGAATTAAAAATGTTTTCTTACAATGCACTTACGGGTATTTTTTTTTTTTTCAAATGATGGCATATTTGAAAATCGTGCGTGGCAAACTGCTCTCCAACCTACAAACTGTGTATCACCAAGAGACAGCGAGGATGAGACCAACCTGTTTGCGGGGGACGAGCATAGCCTTCCACTCGCGGAGTTCGTTAGAGTACTGCTCGTCCAGCTCCTTGATTTTCTGCGTCTCCTGCTCCATCAGCAACTTGCGCTTTTCAGCCTGAAAACACAGAAGACAAACAATAGTAATAGGAACACTGAAAAAATGTATTACCAATAGCATGGTGATCGAAGCTTTTTGCATACTGTATGCTCTGGACTAACTACAGCAGGAGACAGATAAACCATGATAGTTCATGAACCATGATAGTTCAAGGGTAGCATCAGATTAGCTTGGCGCCTACCTCCTGCAACCTGTGTGCATTCACCAGAGGAGACCTCAAAAGAAAAGGATTCCTGGTCTGAAAACTCTTTCACTTCTTTGAATCCAAATCTATGTGATTGTCATGTGTGTAAATTGAAAAAAAAAAAAAAAAAAAAAAAAAAAAAAAAAAAAAAAAAAAATTAAAAACATTCCCAAGAAAGAAACAGGCTTAGAAGAGACAAGTACAACACAGCTGAGCTGTACTTGTCCTTTCTAAACTGGTTCCTTTCTTGGTTAGGGATTTTTGTTCACTTCCTCACCTGCAGCTGTTCCAGCTCGCGGAGCGACGACTCGTTCTTGAAGACGAGCTCCTCCCACTGCTTCTTGTGCTTGGCCTCCTGCCTCTGCTGTTCGGCCTTCATCCTCTTCTTCTCGTTCTCCTCGAACTACAGCATCGAGAGAGAGCAATCACGTACACATTTTTTCCTCAAAATTTCCGTTAACCCATTCAGCCCTGACGCACTACAGCAGGAGATGGGTGGACCATGATAATTCAAGGGTAGTGCCAGATTAGCTTGGCGCCTGAAGGCGCCAAGCTAATCTGGCACTGCCTTTGAATTATCATGGTCGATCCGTCTTCTGCCACTGGTGCACAGTCATTGGACGACGCCTCCAAAATTTGGGAAATACGGCCGTCGGGCTGATTGAGTTAAAATCTTTTTTAGACAATCTTAGGTTGTTTGAGTGTTTTGTTTTATTTTTGTTTGTTAAACTGATAGGCTGGGAGTGGGAGGGAATTTATTTCTCATGTTTTTTTCCTGTCTTTTACTCAAATCTGACCAGTCTTTTGAACTGTAATGCATGCTTTTTAGGATAACTTTACAAACCGGAAACTTGTTGTATGGCTCTCTGTATGTTCTGAAGTTTTTTTTAAACCTGTTTGATTTTGGCTTTGTTTACAAGTCTCAAATTTGGGAATTTGGAAAGCAGGACAAGTGTTATTTCTTGTTTTTAGTTCTCAAATGATTTTTGACTTTTTATCTTGACTTTGACACTACAGTCAAATTTGGTATATTCCACCTGGTGACTCTGGACCATAGGTTTTTCAACCTTGGGTTACATGCATCGGTATTTGTTCATTTGTTTGTTTGTTATCTGACCTGTTTGATCTTGACTTTGTCATCCTCGGGCGTGCCGATGGTGGAGAGCCGCAAGCTCTGTTTGAACATCTGTGCACGCGTCTTGGCCTCGGCCTTCAGGATTTTGGGCAGGCGTCGTTTCTCCAGCGTGTGACGATTCTGCATCTCCTCCTCCTTGCCATTGTTGTAACGCTTCATCTGCTCCATTTCCTGCACACACAACCATAGAATTTTTTTAACATTTTAAAAATATTTTCGTCAGGTGTGGAGATTTAAACCTTTGACTGCTGAGGAAAAAACTGAACACTACCCAACTGCAAGAGGTATAGATCCTCATGAGCCCCCGCAGTTGTGGGGGCTCATGAGGATCTGTACCTCTTGCTGACACAACTCTGGATGCTTGTTCCTTGGAGGGTGGGAGCACTTTGATGTTGTATTTGCGTTGTTTTCAACCCCCCCCCCCCCCCCAAAAAAAAAAAAAAATGCAATCCAGACCAAAAAGGTGACTGCCAAGCGTGTAAAATGCAAAGAAGTACCCAACGGAGAAAGAAACACACTTAGAAAAGACAGTTACAACACAATTTATTAAATAAATTGTGCTGTAACTGTCTTTTCTAAGCGCGTTTCTTTCTCTGTTGGGTACTTGTTTGATGTTTTCCAAAACACACACCGTGTCCACTGGCCTTGAATGGGTTAAGTGGCACAATGACAAAAGCTGGCTTCCCATATTTCCACGAACTGTAGTGCTCCCATTTCATAGTGCTTGTGAATATATTATGAACTCAACTTCACTACCATTGCACTATCAAGGCCGATCCGTCTTCCACAGCTTAAACAAATTTTACAAATGCCCCTCAAAGTTGCAAAAGTCATCAGAGTAAACTCTGGATGTACAGTAACATAATGTTATGGGTCATGAAGGTTTTGGTCATAATACTGAAATTATGTTATCAGTGATCAAAATTGCCCAGAAAAACTTGTATGGGGACATCTGAAAAAGTGTTGTTGCATCCAGATTTTGTCATTTGAATCCCACCTTGTTATGAGCAAAGTCGACTGTATTAGGTGTGAATACATTTTTTTTTAACCACCCCCCCCCCCCCACCCCCCCCCAAAAAAAAAAAAAAAAACCCCATAAAAAACAACAACAAAACAAACAAAACAAAACAAAAAAACAAACAACCCCCCCCAAAAAAAAAAAAAAAAAAAAAAAACCAACAAAAAACAAACAAACAACCCACCACTAAAAAATCCTGTACTAGGTGTGAATATAGTAAGACAATAAGTGTGGTGTGATCGCTGACCTTCTGATGCCTCGTAAGCATCTGGTGTCGCTTGAGGAAGAACATGTCCTTGAGCTGACCTTTGGCCAGTTGGTGTTTCTCGTGCAGCTGTTCCTTCTCCATTTCCCAAACAGCTGCCTCACGTGCTGCGTGAAAAACCAGCAGACATTTGTAAAACGGAAGACAAAATATATTTTTACAAAGAAGCACATGTCCAACTCCCAGTCTACCTCCAGCTAAATTGTGACAAAATGAACCCAATCTAAATGTTAGAGGCGTGTGAAATAAAAGCAGAAATCAGTAAAACCCTGTTAACCCATTTAGCCTCGAGTCCCTACAGCAGGAGCTTAATTGACCATGATAATTCAAGGGTAGGGCCAGATTAGCACTACCCTTGAATTATCATGGTCTATCAAGCTCCAGCAACACAGTCATTAGGCAACGCCTGCAAAATTTGAGAAATAGGACCTTGGGGCTGACAGGGTTAAAGCACAATGTGCACGTCTAACTTCAATTGCCTGTGGGTGAGCTGTGACAAAATGAACCAACCTCAAAATGCAAGTGCAGAATAAGTGTGGTGATGTAGCAACACTGAGAATGTTAACTTCTCTTTGAATGAGTGACTTAGCTCACTGCTGCTGCCGCTAGGTGGCGTATACACAGTAGGGGCTAAACTCGACATTCTTAGTGTTTTAGTTGATCCCTGTCCGTGCACATTATCTTTGGTCCTCGCGATATACTGTGTGCCACGGCTATGTCGTGGTCTGTTCACAAGCTTCGTTTTCATCTGGTATATCGCACAGTAGGATTAGTTAATGTGGTTTACTGCGCTTAGCTTGTCCGGATTCTATGTCATCCAATCGGGCACCGAGTTTAGGAGCGATATACCTGCGGCCTGTAGTGTAGCGCGAGTACTGAAGCCTATGCACACAAACAGGTATCACCTAAGACACCGAGAATAGTGACTTTTCCCCTTATAAGAGCAGCGACACCACACGGCAGCAGGAGAAGACAATTTCAGCTAAGTTGACCATTGTAGGGGCAACTACAGGAGATGTATTGGCTGTGACAGTTCATGGGTAGTGCCAGATTAGCTTGGTGCCAATCTAATCTGTTACTAACTTGAACTATCACCACCATCCCAAACAAATGCACAAGAACAAACCCGCCAACAGCATAAGACACAAAGCAAGAAGTTAACCTTAGTGTAAAAAACTGTTACCAACAGCCAAAGGGTTAACAAAGAAGTTTTCTTATGTACTGCTGAGTGAGGTGACGATGGTGTGGAGGACTGTGAAGTTGTAAGAACCGTAATTCTCCAGGGACCAGTTGCACGAGTGAGCTTAAATCCTGCGCCAGCCACTAAGCAAGGTGCTCCGCTAGAGCGGAGCATCTTGCTTAGTGGCTGGTGCAGGATTCAAGTTCACTCAAGCAACGGGGGCCGGAGCCTTACCTCGGAGAAGCTGTTGTTTCTGCTGTAAGAACTGACTCTCCAGAAGCGCTATTTTCTGTCGGTGCTGATCCGCCAACTGACGCATGTGCTTCTCCAGGCGTTCCGACTGTGCCTCCATGAAAATGCGCTCCTGAAAAACACACAACAGTCAGTTAAGAGTTCAGTTAACTCATTCAGCCCGCCGCACGTATTTCCCAAATTTTGGAGGCGTCATCCAACGACTATGCATCTGTTGTAGGAGATGGGTCGACCATGATAATTCAAGGGTAGTGCCAGATTAGCTTGGCGCCGACAAGCGCCAAGCTAATCTGGCACTACCTGTGAATTATCATGGTCGACCCATCTCCTGCTGCAGTGCCTTAGGGCTGAATGGATTAATCAAATTGCACTCTCATACACACACCAACAAAATCAAATGAACAAACCACCAGTATGGTGGGAATTGATGGCACTATATAAGCAAACAACTGTATAAATGCACTTTAACGATTGAGGAAATAATGCAACTGTATACATACATCATTACAAGCAACTCCATAATAATGAAGCAAATAAAACCTACATGTTTACCTCCATGGCACTGAGCTTTTTTTGTTTTTTCTTTCTTTGTTTTTGTTCTTTATGTGGTCGCAGTTGTTATTTTTTCCCCCCTAATCAAATGCTCAGCACACATACCTTTTCTTGGAGTTCGATCTCCTTGGCTTCGCGGGCCTTGCGCACGTTCTCCTTGTGGTTTTCACCCTTGGGCATCATCTCCAGCTCTTTCTTGTGAAGCTTCAGATCGTGTTTCTGTTTCTCTCGGAACACTTTCAGGTCACGTTCCTGTGGACACAAAATACAGTGTTTAAGTAATATCCACTCAGCACCCACACATTACGTGACATCAATCAACCATGATAGTTCATGGGAGGTGTCAGAATAGCTTGGCACCTCATACCACCCTCTTGAGTAACAAAATTCATTTTTCTCTAAAAGGTATTTTTTCGAAAAATACTTACCGATGACATGACTTTATGAAATGTCTACTTCTAGCTCAATTTTAGCCTACTTACCCGTTGTGTGCCCACACAACCCGGGAGGCACTCGGGGAACCCCCCTAGAGGGGCCGAGAGTTGTCTCCCGTTTCCCGCCTTACCGGCTCCGGTCACGAGACCGGCCAGTTTTTTCTGATACTTCGCTCGAAAGCGGCAAGCGGGGCAGGAGGGAGGGTCCTCCGAGTCATGTCATCGGTAAGTATTTTTCGAAAAAATACCTTTTAGAGAAAAATGAATTTGTTTCCTCAAAAACATTACCGATGACATGACTTTATGGAAGAATTGCGATGAGGAGGAGGGTGCCGCGCAACTCTTAATGGTAAACAGCGCCGTCCTCCCAGTTGCAACTTCCCGACAATTTTAGCAAAGTGCATAGATAGGCGCCGGTGGCGCCGGGAGGGAGTGTTGCGCCGCGGCGATGTCCCTCACTAGTGCGAGATTCTCTCTTTGGCCTGCCAGGTCCCTGAGGTAGAAGCGGGCGAATACAGATTCAGTCTGCCAGCCCACGGCTGCCACGATGTCCTTGACAGCGCAGTTTCGGTCAAATGCGAGGCTCGTGGCCATGGCTCGTACCTCATGTGCGCGAACGAATGTGCAGCCTCTTCGCTCCCTGCGGGGAGATATCTTGATACGCGGAGCGTATAACCCAGCGGAGCCAGGACGAGATCGTCTGGGCTGTTATGTCATTCCTGCTGGGTCTCAGAGGTAGGAAGAGGCGCGAACGCCCTCTGCGGAAGGCTTTAGATCGTCGCAGATAAACTCTAAGGGCGCGCACGGGATCCTGTTGCCTGGTCTCCTGAGACAGAGGGTTGGTTCTTAGCGGCCGTAAGGTGATAACCTGAGGTGCCGTCAGAGGAGACCTGTTCTTGGCCAGGAAGGCAGGGTCAGTGAGGAGTTGAACAGACCCATCCGCTCGGAACTGTAGGCAGGTAGGCCGCGCCGAGAGTGCGTGTAGCTCACTCACCCAAGAGGCGGTAGCAAGGGCCAGCAGGAAGCACGTCTTCGTGTCACATCTGCGAAACGGGCCAAGGTAAGGGTTCAAATCTGTCAGAATTTAACCACGTTAGCACCCAGGGCAGGTCCCAGCGGGGAAGGAGTGAGCAGTGTGTTGGGCGCTGGATGCCGAAGTGACCCATAAGGTCGGCTAAGTCTTTGCAGGCGCCTGGGTCTGGGTGTCCAAGGTGTCGATAAGTGTCAGCGATCATGGACAGGTAACCCCTCACGGTGATGGGGGCCAGGCCTAAGTCTCGAAAGAGCCAGAGGAAGAAGTCCGCCCGCTGAGGATTAGTCAGTTCCGTGGGTGACAGGCCGTGCTCAGAGCACCAGGAACACATGACTCGCCACTTTCCCTCGTAGACTCGGATGGTGGATGGTCTGCGGGCCGAAGCGATTGCCTCCACTGCTGCACCCGAGTAGCCTCTAGCTCCGAGGGCTTGCCGCACAACCTCCAGGCGTGAAGGAGGAGCCGCTCCGGGCAGGGGTGGAACAGCGGCTGACGCGGTTGCTTGAGCATGGTGCGTGGGGCGGGAAGCAGCAGGGGCGGGTCCGTGGCGAGGCTGAGAAGGTCAGTGGTCCAGGAGCGGTTCCAGGCGAACGGTGCAACTAACAGCAGGACCGCCGAGCATCCCCGAAGCTTGAGAAGGACTTTGGGTACGAGAACCGTCGGGGGGAAGGCGTAAGCCACCAGGCCGTCCCAGGGAATGGAGAGTGCATCGACCGCCCAGGCAAGTGGATCGGGAATCGGGGAGATGAAGAGCGGCAGCTGATGGTTCCACCTCGTGGCGAACAAGTCGACCTGGGGAGTCTCCCACCGGGAACAGATCATCCGAAAGATGTCCTGCCGAAGGGTCCATTCCGTGTGCAGGAGCTGGCCGTGGCGAGACAGCGAGTCGGCTAAGACATTCAGGTGTCCGGGGATGTGTCGGGCTCGAATGGTAATACCCCGGTCCTCGCACCAACGCAACATCCGGTAGAGGGGCCTACAAAGGTCGGGAGCGAGTGCCACCTTGTTTCTGGATGTAAGCCACCATAGTCGTGTTGTCCGAGAGGACGAGTAGCTCCTGGTGTCTGAGGAGATCCTCCCAGAACTGCAGGGCTTGCCACACAGCCTGCATCTCCAGCCAATTGATGTGAGTGTGCGCTAAGTCCGCGGGCCAGGGCCCCGAAGTCGAGAGGAACCGAGGAAGGAGATGTCGCCCCACCCAGTGAGGCTGGCGTCGACACAAAGCGAGGTCTGGGGTGGAGGGGCGGCCAGGGGAACTCCCGACGCTAGCCACGAGTGGTCGGTCCACCGACGAAGATGAGGCAGCAGCATCTGGGGCCCCGGAACCAACGTCGTTAAGTTGCCTGACGACGGGCGCCAATGGAGTAGGAGATGCAGCTGGATCGGCCGGGAGTAGAGACGACCTAGGGGGATAAGGTCCGCTGCGGCGTTCAGCAGGCCCAAGCTGGAGCCAGACTCTGGCGGGGGCCACGTCCTGTCGTGCTAACTGACCGGCTAGGTCCGCAATCTTCTGGATCCGGGGGGCTGGGAGGCGCACCCTGTTGAGGTCGGTCGCAAATTCCATGCCCAGGTGCACGAAGCGGCGGGACAGCGAGAGATCCGACTTGCCGTCGTTCACTAGGAAGCCCAAGTGTGCCAGAAGCAGTAGCAGCGCATCCCTGTCCAACGCGAGCGAGGTCTCTGACTGGTTGCGTAGGAGGAGGTCGTCTAGGTAATTCGACGTCGGACTGGAGGAGGACTGTCGGGCCTTGGCGACTACGGCGTCCATCAGCCGGGTGAACACCCAGGGGCTGAGGTTGAGACCGAACGGGAGCGCGCGAAACTGGTATACCACGCCGTCGATCGCAAAGCGGAGGAACTTCCTGGAGGCCTGGTGCATCGGGACATGCAGGTACGCATCTGAAAGGTCCAGGCTGACTGCGAAGTCCAGAGGCTGGACTGCGGCTTTCAGGGCTCGTGCAGTCTCCATCCGGAAGGAGGGGGCCGTAATGTACTTGTTCAGGGCCGAGAGATCGATCACCGGTCGCCATCTCCCTCCAGGCTTCGGAACGACGAACAAGCGGCTGTAGAAGGCTGGGGAGTAGGGGACGCGTACCACCTCCGTGGCGGCTTTCCTCAGGAGGGAGGAGACCTCTCCCCGAAGAGCGGAGGCCTTCAACGGGTCGCTGGGGATCTCGGTCCAAAGGGGGGAGCGACGCAAAGGAGGCGGGCTGCGAAAGGCGATCCGGAGGTCGGCCGAGACAGTGTCGCAAATCCAGGGGTCGTCGGGAAAGAGTGTCAGCCAATTTCCGCTGAAAAAGGCTAGCCTCCCACCGACCGGAGACCCCGAAGTGGTCGGTGGGGCCAAGGCTGGGGGGCAGTCAGGTAGCCCGCCCGCGACCCGGTCGCCGGGCGGGACGGGGCCAGGCAGGGACACAGGCCCTGGAGGGTCTAGGACGGCCAAGGCGGGGGCCTGCTCAGGGCCGAAGCAGGGCTGACGCAGCAGCGGGTCTAACCGACCGCGAGGCGCGACCCCTAGCCTGTCGGGAGGACGGAAAGCGGCGGGGAGGAGGAGCACTCACAGGCCAGCGGTCGGGGTTGGAGGCTCGAACGGATGACCAGGTGTCGCCGAAAAGCAGAGGGCCACCCAGCGGAGCACGACGAAGCTGCGCACGCAGGTCAGGTGGTATCCCTCGGCAGGCAAGCAGAAGTGCGTCTCGACGCATCAGGGCACAGTTGGCGGAGGCAGCCATAGCATTAACGGATGAGTGGTAGGCGGCTCGGTTGGCGACTTCCGCTGAGACGAGTAAATCCCCAAGGAGAGGCGTGATAAAAGGCTGCCAAGCGTCTTCCACACGACGAACCAGGGCTTGAGTAAGCAGCTCCAGGAACCCAGCGCAGGCTAAGGTGTTCCGCACCAGAGACGCAGTCAATCCAGGCCACGAGGGAAGGAACGGCGAAGGAGGGCGGAGCCGCCAGCTTGCGACACGGCCGGGGGGTCGATCGCAGGAAGAGGGATGGAGAAAGCCTGGGAATGACCGGCATACCAATCCCGCCGGAAGGCGATGTCCAGGCCAGCCGGCCAGCGACGATCGGAGAAGAACACCGGCTCTCGAGACGCGGGAAGTTGCAGGAGCGCTGAGAAGACATCTCGCAGCTCCTTAAATCCAGGCGGCTGGGGAAGCGACTTGAACCTCTTCACCTGACGCTCGGCATCCACAAAGGCCGAGACCTTCCTCTTCAGGGGGGGGGAGAGGCTGGGCAGGAGTCCGCTGGCAGAGTGGCCACGATGATCCTGGCGGTTTCATCCAAGGCTAGGAGGGTCTCCGCCCGGGACGACGACGGAAGGGACGAGGGGACATCATCACCGACGTCGGAGGACGAAAGGGAGCGAGCATCCTCCTCCAACAGGGCTGAGACGGAGTCTTCGGGCAGCACGCTGAGGGCTTCTTCGTCCAGGGGGTGGCGAGAAGGCGGGTGAGGCACCAAGGAAGGTCGAAGCTTGGGCGGAGGCGCATATCGAACCTCACGGGAAGCCCGGGCACGAGCCGGCAGCGACGACGGAGGTGGGGATCGCTGAGGCGACCGCGGGAAGGAGCGAGGAGGGGTCCTGTCCGGTGCGTGGCTTCTTCTGGGTGAAGTACGGCGGACAACCGAAGAGGAGTGCCGATCACGGAAGAAGGTCGACGATGGCGGTGACGCGGCGAACGCATCGCACTGCGAAGGCGAGCGCGACCGAGCGCGCGACGAGGAGTGGCGGGGGGAGCGGCGACGCTCCCGGCGGGGGGAACGATCCTTCCGGCGGCGCTCGCGGGCGAGCGCGAGTGTCTAGCACTGACGGTGGAACGGGAAAGGTCGGGGGCGCGACTGTGTCGCGTAGGTTGAGGCTGACGTCTCTCCTGGCCGGACTCAGTGAGAAGGGCTCTATGCCGGTGTACAGATCCTCCGGAAGGATCAGCGGGCTTATCGTGGAGAGAGAGAGGAGCAAGGCCAGTCAACGTGGGACGGCTCGTGGCGAACTGCTGCAGGCCGGGCTCAGTGAGGCGGGCGCTTTGCCGGCAAACAGACCCTCCGGAAGGGTCAGCGGGCGTGGCAGCAGTGGCAGTCCTCTGGTCAGCGAACAACGCAGAGTCCCGACGATCAATCCGTTCCGAGAGGCCGAGGCGAGGAAGAGCGGTCGTTACCACAGGGGCGACGTCAACAGGAGTGGGACGAGAGATAGCAGACGGAGGTCGCTCTCGCCGGTAAAAAACTCCAGAGGTCAGACCAACGGAACTCCGGCCAGGTCGCACAGACATCGCAGAGATGGTCGAGGCGCAGCCCGAGCAGGGGAGGCAGACCGCATGGTCGTCCGTCGGCCACTTGAAGTCGCCGCATTGAGCGCAGGTAAGCATTTGGTTCCTGCAACAGACAAAGAGCACAAGGTCGCAAAGGCGGACAAGGGAGCCTAGCCCCACACCAAGGTACTCCAAGCGCCGTGACCACTGGCGCGTAAATAGTGGCTACAGTCTCCCAGAGCTAAAGGGCCTTTAAGGTAGACGAACGGCGTGTGGGTGCCCGAAGGCCCTACGAGAACAGAAACCCTAGTCTACAAGGCAACGTCTTCTCGTAACAGTGAAATACCAAAGGAGAGAAGGCGACGTCCCTCGAGGAGACTCGTAAAAAAGGTCGTGCAAGGCGCCGAAGCGTAAGCTCAACAACTGGCGCCCACGTAGTAGCAAAGCCGAAAGGAAAGCCCAACGGTAGCCGGCTCTCGGCCCGAGGGCCGGCTGTGGGAAACTACCGCTACCTTACCTCCGAGACGAATCGGGAACAGGGGGAAGGGTAGTCATACACCTCCACAGCGTAGAGGAGAGCAGCAGAACGACGCCAGCAGAGGCAGGGCACATGAAGAGGCAACGAGCGTAGGCAAGAGAAGGACCGGTCGAAGTGGCGCGAGCGCAAGGCCAGACACGTCTTCTCTGTACGAGCGAAGTAGCAAAAACTGGCCGGTCTCGTGACCGGAGCCGGTAAGGCGGGAAACGGGAGACAACTCTCGGCCCCTCTAGGGGGGTTCCCCGAGTGCCTCCCGGGTTGTGTGGGCACACAACGGGTAAGTAGGCTAAAATTGAGCTAGAAGTAGACATTTCCATAAAGTCATGTCATCGGTAATGTTTTTGAGGAAACAAATAAATTTTCTTCAAGTACAAATATCTCCGCTGTAGCCTTTATACGCGATCACAAAATGTACATCCACCATAATATTTCAAGGGTGGTGCCAGATTATTTGGCACCCTGAGGCACCAAGCTATTCTGGCACCACGCTTAAACTGTCAATATCATGGTCTGTCTGACTCCTGAATTGTAATATCACAAAAGCTTTTCTACTGTTTAGGCCTCAGTTCTGAAATCTCTTCTGGGTGTCACTCAAACTTCTGGACAATCAAACGTTGTTAGGGAATCAGAAGCAGGTGAAAACTGTATGATGGTGTTCTGATGAAAACGGTGGGTTAACCCTTTTAGCCCCAAGGTCCCATTTCTCAAATTTTGGAGGTGCTGCCCAACGACTATGTACCGGTCGTAGGAGATGGACTGATCATGATAATTCAAGGGTAGTGCCAGATGAGCTTGGCGCCTTCAGGCGCCAAGCTCATCTGGCACTACCCTTGAATTATCATGATCAATCCATCTCCTGCTGCAGGGTCCCGGGACTAAAAGGGTTAAAAGCATACACAAACCTGTGATATTGCAAGTTGTCTGGGCTTTTAAAATCCCCTGTTTTTGTGTGTGCTGAAACGCATGCAGTGTCTGACCTTTGGGTTTCTGAAAATCGTGCATTGCAAGAGAGAGCTTTTGAAGCAAGTTGTCCTACCTGTTCTGTTTTGATTTTCTTGGAGGTGGTGCGCATGTCGTTTGTCTGCATGAGCTCGGCTCTCTCCACGGCCTGTTTCTGTTGTTTGGTCAGCGTCTCCATGTCCTGGTCATAGTTCTTGATCAACGTCTGTAACACATACAACAAGGCATTTGTGAAAATACCAGGAGACATGCTGGGGTCCATGGCCTACCTCAATGCCAAAGGGGTACTTCATGTTTTTTTTTTGTTTTTTTTAATTTCCAATTCATTAATTAACTGATTAATTAATTGACTGACTGATTGATTGATGGACTCAGTTTTTAAAAATATTCATTTCTCCTGCAGTCTAGACATACAGTTTAGATATTACAAAAGCTGGAAGAATAAAACACGTTTTTCCAAGGCAACAACACAATGTTTCTACACTTGGTTGACTGCTCATAACCTTGGGCACACACAAAAGTCTGAAGTTCACTCTTAACCCCTGTCATTCGGAATACACCAGTGTGTGAAATAAGTTTGACTAAAATAGTTCAAGGGTAGTGCCAGAATAGCTTGGCGCCTATAGGCGCCAAGCTATCCTGGCACCACCCTTGAACTAAAGCCATTGGTCTATATCCTTATCTGTACATACTATAATCAAATGTAGCTTGCATATGGCAGAATACAAATTTCAAGCTTTTAGCCTCAGTATGATAATATATATATATATATAAATCAGTTGCTAATTACAGGCATCTCATTTCAATCGTGTACTCCCCGAGTTGCTCTATCTGGGGTATCACTATCTCTGTGGACTACTCACTTGCATGTCCGCCTCAAACTTGCGTTCCTGCGTCTCGGTGGCCACCTGGTTCTTGTACAGCAGGTCCTGATACTGCTTGTTTTCCTGCTTCTGCAGCAATTTTAGCTCTCTCAGGTCGGCCTTCCTGTAACACACGCCAACAGTAAACACGGTCAGCATGGCAAGTTTGCGGACAATAGCGTCAGTGTGTTCAGTGGATATATTAATCAGCTTTTTCCACCCGAAAGAGCTGTTGTTTCAGTTTTCAACACTGCCAGCTAACCTGGCCCCATTCATGCGCAAGAGGTGGTGATTTTAATTAATCAGCCCCCCCCCCCCCCCCCCCCGCCGCTGGTTTATTCCACTGCAAGAGGCATAGATTCTCATGAGCCCCTGCTGCGGGTGCATGGGCTCATGAGAATCTATGCCTCTGGCTGATTTATTTTCTCTACTGTGCTTGAAATGTGTCGACAACAAAATTTCATGACAACTCACCGCATGTATACAAGATCAATGGGTTCTGACTGTGCATTCACGTTGTGTCATGCAAACATGCACTGGAAGCACTCACACACGACATGATTCACAATGGATCGGACGTGATAGTTCAAAGGTACTGTGAGCGTTAATTCTGCTCGACGCTTTGAACTGTCCAAGCCGATTCCTCTCTCTATCTGGTGGGCAATAATCACAGACGCCCCCGCCGGAAAATTGCAAAAGTCATTGATAGGTGTGATGAAGTAAATTAGTTCTCTTGCTTTTTTGAGAGTGAAAGAGAAAACATCTTTTGGAAATTGGACAGAACTAACACTCAGAACACAGACTAGCATAAGATGCTAATGCGTGTTCAGAATACAAGAAGTTGTGACAGCTGCTGCAGCTTCTACGACGGTGGTGATGATGAAAATGACGATGGTAACGACGACGATGGTACTTATTAAAATGATATGTAAGCTGGTATGCGATTAGGACCTTAAGGCCGTAGGCCGTAAGGTCCAAAATCACAAACCAGCACACATTACATGTGCCCACCAAAAAAAAAAAAAAAGCCTGACGATTCATCCACACACACCTATTTCAATCAAACGCCCACGTAAACCACAGCCATCTCCAAATTGGTGATAAATTAGGTTAATGAATCTACAGGGACGGTGTACTGGATGTTCCTTCTGCATGCTACAGGGACTGTCTACTGCATGTTCCTTCTGCATGCATCACGGCATGCTGGGGATATAACCACGCCAAACCAGCAGAGACCTGACAAAGTGCCTATGCTCATTTGTACGCCAGTCTGTGAACGTTTACCCACCTAGCCTCGAGTCCCTACAGCAGGAGATGGTTTGACCATGACAATTCAAGGGTCGTGCCAGATTAGTTTGGCGCCTGAAGGCGCCAAACCGCTAATCTGGCACTACCCTTGAATTATCATGGTCGATCCGTCTCCTGCAAGTGGTACAAAGTCGCTAGTTTGGATTTGGATCCGAAATTTGGATTTGGGAAATGCGGCTGTGGGGTAAAACTGGTTAATTTGTAATAATACAATGATTGATAACCATTGACCAGCAAGGCGCCTCCTCACCCCCCTCCCCCCCATCCCACTTATTATCACGTAAAACGCAAGTCCATGATAGTTCAGGGGTAGCGCGCGTTTAGCCGCATGGGCCCTCCAATAAATCAAGTTTCTACACCCGAAAAATTTCAATGTTTCATCCATGCGCAAAGTCAATCAAGCACTACCCCCGAAAAACCAACGTTTCTGCACAAAATGTCATGTTTTCCTCCAGCCGCAAATTTAACCAAGCACTAACCCCGAATAATCAAAGTGGATGCGCCAAAAAGAACATGCTTGCATCCAGGACAAAGTTAATCAGACGCCAGCCTCGAACGATCAACGTTTCTGAACCAAAAGAACACGATCTTTCCAGAACACACCATCAAAACTTCCTTTTACGGAGACCGCTAAAACGATCAAAGCCTTTGTAATACGTAACTCTGTATTACAGACACCAGAAAAAAACCAAGTGAGCGCAAGATGCAATGAACACTCGCATTACTGACCGAAATTGACTGAACACTCGCTGGTCGAACCCAGATGGACCCCCCCCCCCCCCCCCCCCCAAATCCGAGGATGCAACCCCCCCCCCCCCCCCCCAAATCCGAGGATGCAAATGGCACCGATCTTTGCGAGAAAGAGGCATAGATTCTCATGAGCCCCTGCTTGCAGGGACTCATGAGAATCTATGCCTCTTGTTGATAAAAGGGTTTAGCTCAGCAACTGACAGAATGAATTACGCACACACCAAGGACTACTACACACGTAGTCCTTGGCACACACTTGAAAACCATCCTGACTCCATCTTCAGAGCAGAAACGTAAGTTTAAATGAGGGCGGTTTCCGCGATCAAGACGCACAGATTCTCATGAGCCCCTGCAAGCAGGGGCTCATGAGAATCTATGCCTCTTGCAGACGTGAAAATTTGTTCGGGACTGTTTCATTTACCCTGAGTTGGTCATAAAACCTGGTGGCCCTTAAATGCCATTCCACGCACGGCTAACATTAAAAGACGGAGACATTCTAGTGAGAATCTTTCATCTTTACCTTATTGTCTGGAAAGTAAGTCACGATGTTGAGAGAGAATTGAATTGAATTGAATTGAATTGAAACTTTATTTTCTAAGGATGAAGACAGTAGGCACGCAGGCCTTTTTACACGTCTGTCCTTAATAACATTTTAAATAAATATAACAGCAGAAAAGATAACATGACAAATAAATAAAAATAAAAAGAAGACAGGATAATAATAATAATAATAATAATAAACAGAAATATTTCCCTCGCGCGCGCACACACACACACACACGCACACACACACACACAAACAAATACACACACACACACACACACAAATACACACACACACACACACACACTTTCAGTCAGATGTAAGGCAGCACAAGGGTAACGCATGGTGCCTATTACTCAAGTGATGCGTTACAATCACGCACGCACCCACACACACAGACGCACACATACTCACGCATGCACATACATTACATTTAAATAAACCTAAAAGTAATCATAGATTATATGAAAGAATATTAACCCTAAGATTTCAACTAAAAACTGAATGAGTAAAGTTAAAACTTCAAAAGTAAACTATTGAACACTAAACATCAACTGTAACTATTGATGAATTGAAAATATCATACATACACACACACAGACACATACTGACATACGGCGGCTGTTGCGCACACGTATGCTAGTTGTAAGGCAGCACAAGAATAAAGTAAAACACGCATTACTCGAGTGATGCGTTACACACACACACACACACACACGCACGCACGCACGCACGCACGCACTCACACACACACATTCAGTCAGATGTAAGGCAGCACAAGGGTAACGCATGGTGACTTACTCAAGTGATGCGTTACAATCACGCACACACACGCACACATACTCACACGTGCACATACAATAGATTTAAATAAACATAAAGATGATCATAGATTATATGAAAAATATTAACTCTTTAAGATTTCAACTAAAAACTGAAGGAGTAAAGTTAAAACTTCAAATGTAAACTATTGAACACTAACCATCAACTGTAACTATTGAGAAATTGAAAAAAAAAAAAAAAAAAAAAAAAAAAAAAAATACACACACACGCGCGCGCACACACACACACACACACACACACACACACACACACACACACACACACACACACACACACACGCACATTCAGTCAGATGTAAGGCAGCACAAGGGTAACGCATGGTGTCTGTTACTCGAGTCATGCGTTACATTCACACATGCACGCACACATGTGTGCCAGATGCAATGCAGCGCAAGAGTAATGCGAGACGGTCATTACTCGAGTGATGCGTTGCACCACACACACACACACACACACACACACACACACACACACACACACACACACACACACACACTGTGAGTCAGATGTAAGGCAGCACAAGGATAACGCATGACGCCTATTACTCGAGTGATGCGTTACAATCACGCACACACACACACACACACACACGCACGCACGCACACACACACACACACACACACATTTGAGCGTGCAAATATGATGAGAGAGAGAGAGAGAGTCGGTGCCATAAACAAATTGCATTTTGCCGACATATTCAATTACGCGTTTTTGAATTTTGCATCCAAAATCTGTTCGAGTTTTCATTTTGCACAATTCTATTAAAATAAAAGAAGTATGTATCTTTGTCGCACAATCCAGCTACGCTTGTTTTTGGCATTTTTGCATGAGAAATCTGTTCGCATGTTGCATTTTCCGCAGAAATTTTGGACGCAGCTAGCTAGCATTTTTGCAGCACAATTCAGTTATCCCCTCAAGCTTGATTTAGTAACAGAAAGAAAACGGGCTCGGCAATTATCCCCTGGACAAAACCCGTTCACTTGAATTTCACGTAGACGTGCAACGAATGGAAAATGCCATTTCTGCAAAGAACGCCACCTGTCTGCAAGAGGCACAGATCTTCATGAGCCCCCCCCCTCATGAAGATCTATGCCTCTTGCTGGTACCATTTGTATCTGTTCCGAAGTGGCGGACTTCTGTTTTATTAAATCAATTAATGATTTGTCTTTCTCCCACGCAAGGCTCACACACACAAAAAAGAGTATGCACCGAGAACTCGGGGTCTGCTGCGTGAGCGAGTTTAAAAATCCTGCGCAAGCCACTACGCAGCGGAGCGCCTTGCGTAGTGCCTTGCGCAGGCTTTCAGCTCATTCATGCGAACGGCCTCTCTACCACTCAAACAGCCACTGCTAGATCCACATGAGACCACGAAGCCTTCAAAAGGTCCCTTGCTGATGAACGACGATTGTCGTCAGGAAAGTCCACTGGTGTTTCTGCCATAAAACATTTAACCCTTTGGGTGTCGGTAGCGGTTTTAGTCGCGATGATTCCGTCAGGAATCATCGCGACTAAAACCGCTACCGACACCCACAGGGTTAAAGTCTTGGAGACACCGACGCGCGTTAGGTCTGTGATTTTTCAGACCGCCGTCAGTACGGCTGGGAGACTCTGCCTTGCTAACTGCCAAGCCTGGAAGACATTTGTTGCTGGCCGTGGGCGTTGCGAATTCTGGCGTCACGTGCAACAAGCCGAGAGGATGGCCCCGGAACCACCCGAGCAGAATCGGCAACAGTTTCGCTTCTGCGACCGAGCCGGCCCACGTTTTCGAACGGTTTCCTATGCGGCGCTAAAAAAGACCCTACCTAAACTAAGGCAGCTCAGAGGCATTGCCTGTCTTACCTCATGGGGACCGGCCGACAAAGAGAACTTTAAAAAGGCACTGCCTATATTGACGCATGAAACGGAACTAAAAGGTGCTGCCTATTCTTGACGCATGGACACGGGCTGACCAAGTCGGACAGCTTGAAGGTACTGCCTGTCTAGAGGCATGCAGACGGGCCGACCAAGGGAGCTTAAAGGTACTCCTTGTCTAGTTTGCGACATTCGAACGTCTAACGTGAAAGCTCAAAGGCAGTGCCTGCTTGTCAGCACAAGAAAAGACCAATGATCCTACTAGTAATAATAATAATAATTATTTAGTTTTCAGCTCTCCTCTATCGACCATTACAGCTCAAGGTAGTGCCTGATTAGCTTGGCGCCTGGAGGCGCCACGCTTATCAGGCACTACCCTGAGCTACCGCTGTCGATCCACCCCCACGCGGCTGGCGCTGCGAACGAAAAGAGCAAGGCACGCTCGATGGAACAGCGCAAACCAATTGCCCTCATTTGGTTAATGCTCGGGTTGACAAACACTCCATTCCCCGCTGACATCAAGCCAGAACAGGGACGAGAAGAAATGACAAGAACAAAACACAAAGACAAGAAGTGGACAAGAAGAACAAAGACAGAAGTCAGTTGGAAGAAGAAGAAGAAGAAAAAAAAAAGTAAAAAAAAAAAATGACGTAAATAAATGACGAAAAAGAAAGAAAAAAAAAAAGGACAACGAAACTGAAAGAAGACACAGGTCAACTAGGGGTGGGTGGGTGGGGGGGGGGGGTTGGGGTGGGGGTGGGGGGGGAGGGTGGGGGTGGGGGGTAAAAAGTTCAGGAAATGAATGTAGAAAAGACACAGGCATAAAGAGACGACTGGGCAGAAACAAATGCAGGCCGAAACAACGACAGAGGACGGAAGAAATTCGATTTCTGTTAACCTATTAAACCTGGAGGCTGATTTTTTTTTTAAAGTGCTTAAACTTTAAACGTTTAGGGCTTAACGTCTTTTGTCCACCACGAAGGTGATTTCAAAGATGGCGCACCGAAAAGAGGTCTGTACAAATTTTGACCCCATCTGGGTTCGAACCCACGACCTTTTGGACCAGAGGCGAACGCTCTACCACCGAGCCACCCAGCCACCCTTATTGTCCTATGAAGGCGACATTACAGATCAAGAGATAGATCAGCCATTTTAGTTCACGGGTGGTGCCAGAATAGCTTGGCGCCTCAGGCGCCAAGCTATTCTGGCACCACCCTTGAACTATCATAGTCAATTTTATTTCAAGCAATAGTCTATCAGGATGAAAAGGGTTAACTTAAACAAATACAATCCGAATGACGTAAGAACCAAACCACACACAAAAAATACACGACAAATGAAGACAAAAATGTAAAAAAAAAAAAAAAAGAAGAAGAAGAAGAAGACACAAGTCAACTTGAAAGGGGAGAAAAGTTCAGAATGAAGGAAATAAATGTAGAACGGACACAGGAAAGAAAAGAAGACAGAAAAAATGCAGGCCGAACGAATGAAGAGGAAGGAAGTAATTTTACTAAAAAGAAGAAAAAAATGAGAAAAGACATTTGAAAGACATAAAAGTTGAATGAGGTAGGAATCAAACAAAAAAGGCAGCCAAAAAGACACAAAATTCAGACTCAAGGCGAGAGAGAGAGAAAAAAAAAAGGGAAACAAATGTCCGCGAAAATAAAATTATCGCCCCTTGAAGAAAACAAAACAGGGGAGATGAAGAAATCAGGGCAATAAGAGTGACAATGAAAAAAGAGCCGAAACTCGCTTCACAAAAACCTATGGTGGGCGCTGGCCGTAAGGTCTAAAATCACAGACCAGCGCACCCAATCTCAGATTTTGCTCTATTACTCTGCCAGCCGTATGGACCAAAGTCACAAATCTGCTCACCGTCTCTAAAAGATGGTCACCGGGGGCCCGGAAGTGAGAAGTGATTGCCCGATGGCGCACGTGTGCTGGTCTGTGATTTTGGACTGCGGCCATAAGGTCCAAAATCACAGACCAGCACACATTTTTTTTTCTTCTGACCGGGGCCCGGATAGCATGGGCTCGACAAATAACATGGGCGCTGGCGCACCGGCCCGCAAGGCGCAAATTATGCGCTGGCAGCAAGCTATTTTCTTGCAAGGCAATTATTATTTGTAAAAAGTTATTTGTAAAAAGAATATCTGAGGGCAAGCGTGCGATTTTCGAGTTGCAGCACACAATCATTTCTGCAGCAACAGGCAGAAGAATGAAGGACATTTCTGAATGTCAGCGAGGTATCTGACAATAAAATACAAGTCTTCATCCACTTCCCAGCCTCTCTCAATCTCTTTCTCTCTCGTGGTGGTACTAATTTAACCCTTTCAGCTCTAAGGCCCCATTTCTCAAATTGTGGAGGTGTTGCCTAATGAGTATGTTGCAGGGATGGATTGACCATGATAATTCAAGGGTAGTGCCAGATTAGCTTGGCGCCTTCCGGCGCCAAGCTAATCTGGCACTACTCTTGGATTATCATGGTCAGTCTCTTGCTGCAGGGACTCGGGGTTAAATGGGTTAATTGTGTGTGTGTATTGTTGCGTTGTTTGCTTGTTTGTTCTGCTGTCCTTACTCACGTATCTAAAGTTAATGTATTTGCATCACTAACAGTTATACAACAAGAAGGCAGTGCGAAAAGGAATTGTGTGAGTCCGACTCTCTCTCTCCCTCACGCACGCGTATATAAACACACACACACACACACACACACACACACACACACACACACACACAGGCAAACACACACACACACACACACGCACACAACCCTTGCATGACTCAGTGTGTGCACTCCGAATAGCATCCCCGCCGCAAGCATGTTGGATTAACTGCCCACAGACATTCACCTGATCCACAGCAACACCTCCGACTGCGCAACAACTGGTGCCGATTTTGCCAGCAAGAGGCGTAGATTCTCATGAGCCCCTGCATCTGCAGGGGCTCATGATAATCTATGCCACTTGCATTTAGTATATTGCCTGGGGGGGGGGGGGGGGGCGCATTCTGCAGAAGTCATGTTTGCAGGAACCTGCCTCGATCAGTCCCCAAATTGTCATTATAATAATAGGCTAAACTCCCGAGGTCTCCTCCCTCAGCAGCACTGATGTAAACGGGGCAAAACCTTGGCACCAAGACGCGTAGATCACGCGAACCTCTCACAAGCCGCAGTGGCGGTCGGTGCCTTTGCCAATGTAATTTCCACGCTCACACAAATGCGATTAGAATTTGACAGGGTGGCCTGGGAACGAAACGAAATTCATGTCACCCAGAGGCACAGCTCCTCATCAGCCCCTGCACAGAACGCAGAGGAAGAACAAAGAATTTATGTAGCAAAAGGCATAGATCCTCATAAGCCCGTGTCACCTTCAAAGGTTCATGAGGATCTACTACTTTTGTACATGGAAATGAAGCCGATCCTGAGTAGACTGATTACGGCTGTCACACGCGCAACATTCAACCAGGACACGTTATAAAAAGCTATGGATCGACCATGATAGTTCAAGGGTGGTGCCAGAATAGCTTGGCGCCTACACATGATAGTTCAAGGGTGGTGCCAGAATAGCTTGGCGCCTGTAGGCGCCAAGCTATTCTGGCACCACCCTTGAACTATCATGGTCGATACAGGCGCCAAGCTATTCTGGCACCACCCTTGAACTATCATGGTCGATCTATCTCCTGACCTGCTATGTAGTTTTCTGAGGCCGACTCCCAATTTGAGAATTTCGCCCTCAGGCGCAACGTGTTAGCGTGCCCATGAGTGGAATGGGAAAAGTTAATTTTGTTTCTATTTCCCCGTTTTGCTGCACGCAAATTGCACGCGTTCAAACAGCCTGGTCATGTATGCTATTGCTGTTCCGAACGTGCATGATCGGAATCATCGCAGAAGGAATGATTTCAAATATCAAATTTATACATGGGAATGGAGGAGAAATGGTGATGTTCAGCACGAAACTGTTCATACTGAAATGATGCAGAGTGCATGGTGCTGCAAGTGAAATTGTTCGTATTTAAATTAATGCAGAAAGGAATACAGGAAAGATCAGTATAAAAACAACAGCTAAGCCTACATTTTTGGGTCCACAAATCTCACGTGGCCAGACATAAAAGGTGGCATCAGTAGGCGGTGTGTGTGTGTGTGTGTGTGTGTGTGTGTGTGTGTGTGTGTGTGTGTGTGTGTGTGTGTGTGTGAGAGAGAGAGAGAGAGAGAGAGAGAGAGAGAGAGAGAGAGAGAGAGAGAGATATCAAACAAGACCAGCATACATTTCTGGATTATAGCTTTTCGTTTTTTCATCTCACGACCACATTTGCCATGACTCATGACGCTGGTTTTTTTTTTCTGTCAGCAATGCTGTTACGTAAAATTTGAGAACGTCATACAGTGGTCAACAACAACTTCAAATGCCAATGCCAAAAGGACATCAGTTTTGGCGTTTCTTAGCTGAACATGAACTCATTTCTGGCGTTTGTTCGGCGTGTGTCGTCAAACCTCTGGCCAATGCTTCGTGAACAACAACAAAACAAAACAAAACAAAAAACAACCCGTGGTTGGTCGTTCTGCTACATGAATTCTAGCTTGGGCGCGTAAGTGCACTAGCTGCCCCTCAATTTCCCGTGGACACACGTATCTATGACTGGGATGCTGGCCTGTAATGTTGTATCATCGCAGGTGTGCGTTAGTCTGTGATTTTGGACCTTACGGCTAAAAGCCGTAAGGTCCAAAATCACAGACCAGCACACATTTGTATGATCTCTCTTCCTTGTTCCCCTAATCCAGATATGAAATTTCCATCCAAGACAAATTCAGCGATGCCAAATATGATTCGAGGAGAAAAGGCCCACTCTTGCCACAGCACGTGAGCCAAAATGTAACGATGCCAACAATCCATCCAAAGGAAAGGACCAGCGATGAATTTCGCAAACATCCTTTTTTTTTTCCTTTCTTTTTTCAGGGAGCCTTTGCCCGCTCTAACCTTTGCGCATAATCCGCCCTGCAAGCCGTACTGCCCGTGGCATTTAATCCGTACTTCCATCTCTCTCTCTCTCTCTCTGTGGACTTTCAAATATCGATCCACGCACCTGCTGCATTGTCAGGACCCCCCCCCCCTCCCCCTCTCTTTCTCCGCTCCGTCCCCTTCTCATTCCAACGCACGTTTCATTTTACTTTCTGACCTAAACTGAACCACACACGCGCGCATGCACGCGCGCACGTGCACACACTGCTCAGAACACACGCACACTTACTCACACACGCACGCACACACGTGTAAAGATGACAAACAAGAGACATAGATCTTCATGAGCCCCCGCGGAAGCGGGGGCTCATGAGGATCTATGTCTCTTGCACGTGATGAGCGGCCTTCGCTGCAAGGGAGATAACATGAGCTCTCTTTTCCCACTTGTGAAAAATACTCCAATCAAACCTTCCACCACACACACCCACACCCACACACAAGACGCAACCAGCAACAGCCACAGATCCTAATCAACCCCGGCAAGCTGCACAGGACTCATCAAAATCAACGCGTCTCTCGCCAACAGCGCCCGCCACAGGTGTCACCCTGTCGCCAACCACTGTCACGAGAGCGTGTAATGAGGCAGCCACTTGGCTCTGGTCAACAGGAAACAAAAGCCGCTCAGATGGCTCACGATTTCCACACGGCCGCTCCGCCAGCCCGTTCCGTCTGCAAAAGACATAGATTCTCATGAGCCACAACAGGATGCAGGGGCTCACGAGAATCTACGCGACTTGGTGATGCAGAAATCTGTTTTCATTTACTCTAATGACGCCACTGTCGTCAGCGTAGTTTCTGAAGGCCCCCCAAGCCGGCATCGTCCCGCCAAACGTGCGAACCCTCTTTCACCTGCAAGTGACGTAGATTGTCATGAGCCCCTGCAGGGCAAGGGCTCATGAGAATCTAGGCCACTTGCTGACATAGGTCGTCCCATTGTTTTACGTGTCCATTCTCCTGACGAGGCAAGCCGTCAAAGTTAAATTCTGTCAGACAGCTCTGTGTGATCGTCGCTAAACGTCTGTGTCACCCACTTGTTGCATTAGCAAGAATCAACAGGTGGACAAATCTGTCTCAGCGCCCCCCCCCCCCCCCCCCCCCCCAATCCAAACCCTGTCCTTTTTTGTCTCAGCCACTTCCCCCTCCACTCCCCCAAACCACAAAACTTCCCAGGTCCCAGGCTTAGGTGACGCGAGGTTAGCCGTCCCAGTAAATCCCCTTTGCTGCGGCAGGTGTAATTCTCCGGAAGCCCAATAGGGTTACCTCGACAGGTCACTTGGCTCTCTGCATTGAAAGCTCCTTACGCCGATTGCTGAAGGCGCCTGACGGTCCTGAAGTGACCACAGTCCATCTGCAAGAGGCATAGATTCTCATGAGCCCCCGCATTCGCGGGGGCTCATGAGAATCTATATGCCTCTTGATTAAATAATTTAGGTTGTTTGTTTTGATCATTTTGGCTAAGTCTGAGACAACAGAGTTCACTAGCATTACAACCGGCTAAAACAATCAGCAAACAACGGAAGCGTGTGAACAGTTAACACAGACAGCAAGCGTGTCAGTCTAAGGAGGTGCCATCCCAGCCTGAAACCCCCCAGACCCCCGACACCTTGGAGACACAGTCTAGATCTAATTAACGAGCGCAAAAGTCTTATACCCTCAACTTTCCGGGGCTCATTATCGTCTATGCCAGAAGCGTTTTCTTGCGTATGACGAAGGAGTGTCTTAATTCGATGAAGCCTTTTGGTTTTAGACATCAAGGAACTAGTCCTCTTTGAAACATCAACGCCACTTCCTGCAAAAAAATTCAGTCCGAGTCCTCATTGTGGAAAATCTCACCACACCAGTTGCTAAAAAAAAATTTAAAAAAATCTAAAACAATCCAAGTCGTCTTTGGAGGTCTGTTCCAAAGTAAATTTTAAGCTGTGCTGCCTTCTTCTCAAAGACCTTGACAGGCGTTTAAAGGGACCGAAGGAGTTCTTTTGAAGGCACCAGGGCGAGCTGAAGGACGGAGGTTGCTAAAAACAAGCCCAGTCCACCCAATCTCGACTGAGCAACATCTACGCAGACCCTTAGGACATGTACCTAAACCCGCAGTCTATAAGAACTGAAAGGGTTAACGTACACAACACCCACATGCACTCACTCAATGCAGCACCGTTTAACCCACTTAACCCCACGGCCGCATTTCCCAAATTTTGAAGGTGCCTGTCTCCTATGTGCCGGCTGCAGGAGAAGGCTCGACCATGATAATTCAAGGGTAGCGCCAGATTAGCTTGGCGCCGTCAGGCGCCAAGCTAATCTGGCGCTACCCTTGAATTATCATGGTCGACTGGCCCTCTCTGGGTAATACGCCGGAGCTAAATGGGTTAACCCCCAGCCACCGGTACTGTTGATGCCGATGGCCTAAACTGCACTGTCAACAAGTAATTTAGTCAGATGAACTTACAGCTTGGTTTTGCCCATAACAAGCGCAGTACTGGAACAAAATAATTGTTGCCTGAGGATGGAGGTGCATCGGATTGACACCTCATTACCAGTAATCGCATTCTGTCATCGTAAGCGGCTGACAAGGCGCCGGAGGGGTCTGCAATTCAAGAAAGGGGTCCTGCCCCAAGGCAGTAGGTCTGAAACAGCTCTAATGCCATGAATTTTTTTTTTTTTTTTTTTTTTTTGCGAAAGAGGGGGAAGTGTGGGGAGGGGGTAGGAATGGAGGATGGAATTGGTTAAATTCGTGACGCATGAGCGACAGGGTTCCCCGAATTCTGCAATTCGGATGATTTGGGTCTGTGCCCCCGAGGCGGCGGGTATGATATGCAGTAATTAGGCCACACCTCGCCGACACACCATCATTTTAATTTATAAAAAAAAAAAAAAAGGGGGGGGGGGAGGGGGGGGGGGGGTTACATTCGATACATGACGAACTTAATATTTTGGCTTCTACGATAGAAAATGATCCCGTAGTAGCACATTCGCGATGTGCGTCAGTGGGACACGCGGCTGCATTACATGCCGCATATCCGTACGCGGCACATCTCGAATCTGTTAAACCATTTAGCCCCGACGCACTGCAACAGAATAAGGATCGACCATGATAATTCAAGGGTAGCGCCAGATTAGCTTGGCGCCTGACGGCGCCAAGCTAATCTGGCGCTACCCTTGAATTATCATAGTCGATCCATCTCCTGCAACTGGTACAAAGTTGTTAGGTGACACCTCTTAAATTTGGGAAATGCGGCCTTGTGGTTTAATGAGTTAATCACTAACCACTGATCAGCTAAATCAAGTAAAAGTTGTAGTCTGGACCGACCAGAAACAAAACCTCTCTATCATCCCCCCCCACCCCCCCCCCCCCCCCCCACCCCCCCAAAAAAAAAAAAAAAAGTTAAAAGATTTCCCCCCCCCCCCCCCCCCCCCCCCCCCCATTACATAGAATGCCCATCATCCTATCACAACAACAAAACTCACAGCTGACCCACAAACCGACCAACAGGACTATGTAAACTTCGCGGCGGCCCAAAACCTTCGTGACCTCAAGAATGCCACAGACAATGACCTCCCCGCGTCAGACGCGTCACTACCTCTCGCGCTGCCAGCGTCAAGTTCAAGGGACGGATCGACTGTTGCGGCTGAAAAGGGTAGTAGTACCTGCCTGTGTAAAGTCGGGATACAGCTCGACGGTGACAGATCAAAGGAAGCTTGGCGCCTGGGCCGTGGTAGCTGGAGCAGTGGCATGACAGTTCAAGGGTAGTGCCAGATTAGCTTGGCGCCTTTTAGGCGCCAAGCTAATCAGGCACTACTCTTGAAAGGAAAGGTGAGTCGCCAAGATAATAATAAAAAATACCATTACGCTGTCGACAAATCGTGTTCAAGCACGTTTTGTGACAAGACTCTAAAACGTGAAACAATTTTGGTTCTGACAATGAAAAAGCGGAGTGCACGACGCTGGGCTATTGGCACGTCTGCGTGTGCGCAGAGACTATAGGCACGGTGTGAACTATTCATCATATGACAGCTTTGCGCAGATCATACACACGCTCTAAGAGAGAAAACAACATGCTTCCCCTGCACGTGAATGTCACTGGGGTGTTGATGGACGGATCAAACCCAACACTGTCCGTTTGCTATGCTTCTAGCTTGATTTTCAATGAGATAATAACACACAATGTCAGAAACTCGAACGTGCTTCACAAAAAAAAAAAAAAAAAAAAAAAAAGGCACAGCGCTAAAACATTGCTAGTTTTTCTTCAAAGAAGAGATTCAATTTTAGGCCTGTATTTACAATTACAAACATTTACAATTACAAAAATGTGACAACACTTTCAGTCTGTTTTTCTTCAGCGGGCCGATTTTCAATGAGATTTAAGCACGGAATGTCAAACTTAGAAAAAGAAATAAAATAATACGAACAGCATAAACAACGCGTGAAAACAGTTTAATTCCAAGAGCTCTAGGAGGATTTCAAAGTAAAAAAAAAAAAAAAATCACATCACACTTGTTTGCTATATTATGTGAAAATTGCCAGGGCAAAACTGTCATGTCTTGCAATATGCAAGATACGTGGTCTCTAATGATCCTCCCTCCACCCCCATCTCTACCTCAGTAAGCAGAAGTCCTCGGGCCCACGACGGCCGAAGTGGGCCTATACACGGCTGTGCGCGGGCCCACTGCGGTCGTCGTGGGCCCGAAGACGTTTGGCTACTGGGGACGCCCCCGCCCCACCCTCCACCCCCCCCCCCCCCCCCCCGCACCTTTATGAAAATTTCCTACAGACTGAATCACATTTGTTGTCTCCCCCGATTCCCATACCGCTGGTTAGGGGACGAGACAACCAGTGTGAGACTATGACTGACATGTTTTGGTGACAACAAGAAAATGAGCACCAGTCCCCTGAAACGTCTTCCGTTTTCCCACGCGGCTGACCAAGCAGCAAGGGGTGTGTAAAGCTCAACTATGAATCACAGTCCTCACTCACTTTCAAATTAGGGGTGGGGTGGGGTGGGGTTGGGAGGAAGGGGAGTTGGGGTGTGGGCAATATCTTAAAGGGTCTGTGAAGGGGGAGGGGAGGGGAGGGGGGGGGGGGAGAGAGAGAAGAAAGTCAGCTGTCGAGAGTACTTCTTGTAATTCAACTCCTCCACATGACCAAAACATTTTTTTTAACCCACTTAACGATGCGTCACCTTTACGACTATGTACCAGCTGCAGGAGATGGATCGTCCATGATAATTCAAGGGTAGTGCCAGATTAGCTTGGCGCCATCAGGCGCCAAGCTAATCTGGCACTACCCCTGAAGTTATCATGGTCGATCCATCTCCTGCTGTAGTGCACCCGGGCTAAATGAGTTAAACCACAGACAAGATGGTGCACGCCATTCAGACACTACCCTTGACCACTAGCATCGTCAGGTCACCTCCCGCTCAATTCAAACATAATTCAGGCACTATACTCCGATGTCGATCCGGATCCATCTCCCGCAGCTGACTATGGCAACTACAGACGACAAAGGACTACCCCCAACTCAAAGAATCGGAGAGCTTTTAACATGAGCAAGTTTTAAAACTTCTTCTTATCGATCGTTCTCTAACACTAACAGCGGCGGGGTGAAGCTCTTTTTTTCCTCTCTGAATTTGTTTATAGAAGACAGGCAGTCATTTTAACCCCCTTGTGCATGAAGCCCATACCGCCCATTTCACTACAGAAAACACCCACACACACAGCCGCAAGAGGCATAGATCCTCATGAGCCCCCGCAGTTGCGAGGGCTCATGAGGATCAATGCCTCTTGCTAAAATCACTTGGCTGCATGCGCAGTTGGTTAACTCTCTGTCGATGGCGGAGTTAGTCGAGGTGATTCTGCAGAAATCACCTCGACCAAATAATCTACCGACAGCCTATACCGTTAATTCCATAACCAGTCTTTGTCCTAAGCCCCCAAATGGCGATGGATGCGAAAAAACAAAGACTTCGACAGCTAAAGAATTGGCGTGCTGTAAAGACGAGCATGTCTTCTTATTGATCGAGTTCTAACACAGCCAGCCCATCTATCCATCCCATCTGTAAATAGTCACAGACTCCCACATACTCTTGCAGCAGCAGGGCCACATGAGATTCCATGCCTATGGCTGGTACAAATTTACCTCACTGACATCCTCAGACCGAAGCAGTTATCAAAATTAAATCAACGACGGAACTCCCCAAAAAGTAATGTCAGTCCATAAAATCTGCAATAGGCATAGATTCTCATGAGCCCCTGCACTTGCAGGGGCTCATGAGAATCTATACCTATTGATAGGCTCTTTTACATCCTGGAATTGAGAGGAGAAGGGTTGTGCAAATGAACAGTAACAAAACTGGGTGGCCCGCAATTTTCCGTGGACGTGTTTATAGTCGACACACAAAGTCACTTTAATTCCGACGCGACCCTTGTCCTGAACCTGCCAACATAAATCGCGCGAAGAAGATGACATTACCAATCGGACTGAAAGGTGGCGGTGGTGGCAGTGGTTGAGGATGTAGTGTTAATCGTGACGATGTTGGGGGAACGGGGGAGGGTGGTTGGGAGGGGAGGGGGCGAAGGCTAACAGAGTTGTTTGAAATAGTTCAGTTTAGCGACGGGATTAACAAGAAATTTGTGAAATTAGTGTCCTTGCTGTATTTGTGTGGTGGTGGTTGTGGTGGTGGTGGTGGTGTGTGTGTGTGTGTGTATGGGGGTGGGGGGTGGGGGGGGGAGGGTGGTTGTACAACCAGAGATTTCTAGACCTATTTCTGAAAGAAAAAGAGTACTCTCTTGTTTACTGCGTATTTTGCTTTAAAATTAATTAATTTTAATTTTTTTTTATATACCCACAAATTTAACTTCCATTTGTATTATTCAGTTAGTCTCCAAACTCGAGTTTACACTGCCGTGAACCTAAAGGGAGCATGAGCATCGCGCTATTCTACGGCTATTCTACGCCGCAGTGCCGGGACGGTCGTCCAATCGCACGTGTTGACAGCCATGGGTGTTTTGTTTTGGGCTCGGTGGTCGCGATTTCATCCCGGCTGCCGGTAAACATAGCAGCATAGAGGCAACACTAGCCACCAAGATACATATAGTACATGTAGCTTCTCACAAGCCCCCGCACTCTGCTCGGAACTCATGAAGATCTATGCCTCTTGGGGAGTTGTGTCTTTGGTTCTGGGCGAACATTGCTAGGCAGTGAATGCCATCCGTCTGATGTAAAATCAAGAATATATTTATCCTCGTGAAAGTATGCGGTAACGGTGGAATGAATGTTTCTTACTTACTTACTTACGCCTGTCACCCCTACCCGGGTATAGGCCGTCGACGAGAGACCTCCAGCAACTCCTGTCCTGTGCTTCTCCTTCGATTCTACTCCAGGTGGTTCCCAGTCTCTTGATGTCTGCTTGGAGGTCTCGACGCCAGGAGTTTCTCGGCCTACCTCTTTTCCTCTTTCCCTGGGGGGTTCCATGACAATGCCTGCCTAGTGATACTGGAAGCTGGCTTTCTCAGACTGTGACCGATCCATCCCCATCTTCTTCGCCCAATTTCATTCTCTGCTGTTATCTGCTCTGTTCTCTCCCAGAGTCTGACGTTGCTGATCTTCTCTGGCCAGTGGATTTTCAAAATTCTTCTAAGGCAACTGTTCATGAAGGTCTGTACTCTGTTGACTGTGGTTTTTGTCAATCTCCATGTCTCTGCTCCATATAGGAGAACTGCTTTTACATTGGAGTTGAAAATCCGGACTTTGGTGTGTTGTGACAGCTCTCTGGAACTCCACACTTTTTTCAACTGGAGAAAGGCTGCTCTGGCTTTACCGATTCGTGCTCTGACATCTGCATCAGTGCCGCCTTTTTTGTCTATGATGCTCCCGAGATAGGTGAAGGACTCCACCTCCTCCAACGGGGTGCCAGCAAGCAAGACTGGTTCTTCCCTGGTTGCGTTCAGCCTCATTGTCTTTGTTTTCTGTTTGTGAATGGTGAGGCCCACTTGGGACGAGATGTCAGCAAGCCTCGTGGTCTTGTCCTGCATTTGTTGATGAGTGTGGGACAGTAATGCCAAGTCGTCTGCAAAATCGAGGTCGTCAAGCTGTGTCCACAGTGTCCACTGTATTCCACTTCGTCTGTGCTCTGTGGTCATCTTCATGACCCAGTCTATGGCCAGTAGGAAGAGGAACGGAGACAGCAGACACCCCTGCCTGACACCAGTTCTGACCTGGAGCTCTCTGGTGAACTGCCCTTCGTGGATCACGCGACATGTCATGCCATCATAGCTGCTCTTGATCAGGCGGACGAGCTTTGTGGGTACACCGTAGTGTCGTAGGAGTCTCCACAGAGTCTCTCGGTCCACACTGTCAAATGCTTTCTCATAATCCACAAAGTTGACGTACAGCGGGGAGCTCCACTCCAGAGACTGTTCCACGATGATGCGGAGAGTGGCGATCTGGTCTGTACATGATCGGTTCTTCCTGAATCCTGCTTGCTGGTCTCTCAGCTGGGGGTCAACGGAGCTCTTCATTCTCTCTAGGATGATCCTGTTGAAGACCTTTCCTGGTACTGACAGCAAGGTGATTCCTCTGTAGTTGGAACACTTGCTGAGGTCGCCTTTCTTGGGAAGCTTGATTAGGTACCCCTCCTTCCAGTCAGCCGGCATCACCTCCTCTTCCCAGATCTTTCCAAACAGTGGGTACAGCATCTCAACTGTTGTCTCTAGGTCTGCTTTCAGAGATTCCGCTGGGATGCCATCTGGCCCTGCTGCTTTGCCATTCTTCAAAAATGATGAATGTTTCTTGATAGGTTCATTTGTCTCTGTGCACATCAGACGTAACAGAGAACCTTCTGCCATACCATCTGACGGCAGTTCCGATGAAAGCGGCCTTGTACTGTCCCCAGCCCTCAACCAAATAATAGCCCTATCCAAGCCCATTTTAGTATATAATTATTTTTAATTTGTAACCTGGCTTTTAAATTTCTGCCCGTATAATAATGTGCCTCAGCAGATCCAAGTATATTCCGTAGTGAACCCGAATCTGTCTTTAACAGAACGATAGAGGGCGTGAAAGTGTGTTCATTTATATGGTCATTGATGTACGGTTACTGAAAAACAAAAGAAACGGCTGAAACTCACTGCAAACCACAATAAGCGCATCTCCCTTCACCCTCCCCCACTCAGCCTGGAAATTAAAATTGTGTGAACTGAAAAAGCAAAACTGACTTAGGCACAGATTCTCATGGGTCACGATCCTGTAATTTGCATGACGGACTTCTGAGGATCTATGCCTTTTCTCATCAGTAGAAAGGGCCACTATCACACTGAATTAGACACACTCACTGATATGCACCTTCTGTCTGTCTGGAATAAACATAGATCCTCATGGCGCCCGCAGATGCGAAAACTAATGAGAATCATGCCTCTTGCCTTGGCTCTATCATTATGCTGGTCCTTACATACAAGAAGCTACGCGAGCTGATTCACTGACTGCCTTCCATAGTGTAATAGACGCGTTGACAGCAATTATAAACAAACAGCTCGGCTGAAAAAAGGGGACAGAAACAGAATAGATAGAGCTCACATTTTCCCATCGAATGAAAATGATTAGGCTTTTGGGAGAACTGTGTCAGTATATATTTTAAATTTGTAACCTGGCTTTTAAATTTCTGAGTTGTCAGAATTATATGTGCCTCAGCAGATTCAAGTATTCCGTAGTGAACCCGACTGTCTTTACCAGAACAAAAGAGGCCGGGGGGGGGGGGGGGGGGGAGTGTGTTCATTTATAATATGGTCATTGATGTACGGTTACTGAAAAACAAAAGAAACGGCTGAAACTCACTGCAAATCACAATAGCGCATCTCCCTCCCTTTCCCCCACTCAGCATGGAAATTAAAATTGTGTGAACTGAAAAAGCAAATCTTAGGCACAGATTCTCCTGGGTCACGTTCCTGTAACTTGCGTGGCGGACGCTTGAGGATCTATGCCTTTTCTCATCTTTAGAAAGGACCACTATCACACTGTCCGAGATACACTCAATGATAAACACCTCCTGTCTGGAATAAACATAGATCCTCATGGCGCCCGCAGACACGAAAGCTCATGAGAATCCTACTCTTGCCTGCCTCTATCATTCTGCTGGTCCTTACACACAAGAAGCTGCGCGAGCTGATTCAGTGACTGCCTTCCATAGTGTATTAGACGCGATGACAGCAATTATAAACAAACCGCTCGGCTGAAAAAAGTGGACCGAAACCGAGAAGAGCGCGCGCTCACATTCCATCGAATCAAAATGATTAGGCTTTTCGGAGTCTGAGTTAGAACTGTATTCGAACATCTATTTGTATTATTAGAAACTTCCATTTGTATCATTAGTTTGACTGCCTACACTTAACCCCTTCACTGCCGAGATATACTAAACGGCACTCAACTGCAAGAGGGAGAGATCATCATGAGCCCCCCGCAACTGCGGGGGGCTCATGAGGATCTATGCCTCTTGCTGAAACCACTTTGCATCCGTGTTCCTTTCGACGGTTGGGAATCATCGATGTTGAAGTTTTTTTTTTTTTTTTTTGCTTTCTGTTTTTTTAATACAATCTGCGTCCACTGACGGTGACGGGGTTAAACGGCTACACGACCTATATTGACGCATTTCCTTTACGTTTTCCAAGTGCAGAATACACACTGAATTTGCAGATATATTATCTTGTTGCATCTTCACATCGTACGCAAGGCCCCCGCAACGCCACTCCAGTCACCGAAGCGCTCAATTTTGCTAATGAACTTTGCAGATTTCTGCCAGCGCGCCCCGACACGCGTCTTCAAGTGCTGAGAGGACAGCGTCACACTAGCAAACAGCACGTGATAACCGAACACGGTCAAACACAAGCGACATCAGTCATGTCACGTCCTCGCCGCTTTCACAGCCGACAAAAAATGAACACCGCACAACCGCAAGAGGCATAGATCCTCATGAGCCCCCGCAATCGCGGGGGCTCATGAGGATCTATGTCTCTTGCTGAAGCCGCTTGGTATCCATGTTCCTTGGACAACATCAGCCACCCTTTCACTGCAGAGAGAAAATTGTACACAACTGCAAGTGGCATAGATCCTCATGAGCCCCCGCAGTCGCGGGGGCTCATGGGGATCTACGCCTCTTGCTGAGGCCACTTTGCATCTACGTTCCCTGGACGGTCGGGGTTCCGGCACCATAAATTCGAATTTATTTTCTCAGGCCGAGTTGGCAGCGCGCTCGCTCCAAGATGACAAAGTGCTGTAAGAGTGAAACGTCCTTCAGAAAATTACAACTCCGTGTGATTCACAACTGTTGATGTTCGGTTGATGCCGCTGACTCAAGCCTGTTACCGTTCCCTCTGTCCGAGTAGGAGGAGGGAAGTTCATCACACTAGCCAACAGTGACCTCGCTGCAGCCTCAAACGAGAGGCCATTAGTGACATACTGGGCAAAAGGTCATCGGTCGGCCGTCGTGAGCGGGACATGTAAGGCCAAATCGGACCGAGGATCTCAGGCAACCCCGGCCCCAACCCACCTCCGTATCGATGTTAACCCTTTGCGTGTCAGTAGTGGTTTTTAGTCGTGATGATTCCGTCAGGAAGGGTTATAGTCCGACAGGAATCATCGCGACTCAAAACCGCTACCGAGACGCAAATGGTTAATCAGCGAACCAAGAGTTTGCATGATGACTAGTATTGACTGTACCTGGTTTAAACTGTGGCGATGTGAATGATTGATTGATTGTACATTGCTTAACGTCCCGACAGCAACAAGGCTTTCTCAGGACGTGCCTGCACTGCTTGTGAAAAACAAAAACACAAAAATAGAATATTGAATGTATGTCGCCAGCCGGCCCACTACGTTAAATAAACCTACAACATGGGGCCTAAATAAAGCTAAAACCAGTTGGCAACACACATCCAATATCAAGAGCTACAGGCAGTGCAGACAGTAGGGAGAGTTTTAAAAAGGCAAATACAGGTGAATGGACAAAGGGTAGACAGAAACACATGCCCCAGAATAGAGAGAAAAACTCACCCTGTGGGGCTGACCAGGGTGACCCTGGGAACTAAAAAGTACCTAACCCCACCCAAGTCCCCCAGGGTAGACCCGGGTGGGGGGGCGATGTGAATGAGCGCTACTCATTCAAGGGGCACCCCTCATCAATAGCTGCGGAAGTGTATAGCGCTGCCGCCGGCAACGCTATACGACACTGATGCGGGTGCGTCTTGAATGAGTTAACACATACATCGTACATACCGCATTAACCCCATCACCGCCAGCTGCCCCTGACTGTGTTTGTGCAACCTTCGTTGATTCAAGACCAACAACAACAAAAAAAAAAAACACCCAAAAAAAACCCAGCTGTCCCAGAACGTGGACTCAAAGTGGTGTCGGCAAGAGGCATAGATCCTCATGAGCCCCCGCGACAGCGGGGGCTCATGAGGATCTATACCTCTTGCACCTGGATGGTGATCAAATGTTCTCGGCACAGAGCGGGTTAAAACACCACACGCCAAACCAAGACGAAACGGCCACCTTCTGATCTGTCGTGAGAGACTTAGGAGAGAAGACCCTCGAATGAATTCAATTACTACGCAACTGGCGCCCCTGCCAGATTACTCATCGTAGCTTGACCCTGGCCACCTCTAATCCATTTCCACACGCCGCTACGCCACTGGAATGTCTAACCAGCTGCATTTCCCTGTACCAGCGGTCCTCTCTGGGGTATTGTGGGATTTGTACGCTAACGGAATCCCATGTAGATATACTGACGAGCAAAAGAACTGCCACAAAATCGAAATTGTCGGAAACAGTCTGTGTTTCCGACGATTCTGATTTTGTCGCAGTTCTTTTGCTCCTAAGTATACAATAAGTGCAAAAATCCACTTTATTATTATTATTATTATTACCAACAGTTGTCTTTTCACACAACCGCAGCGCCTTGCAATCCAAGAAAGAGATCTTTTATTACTGATGACCAGCAACTAAATTCATACAAGTTAAAGAATTCCTTGTCTTGTCTATGCGTTGGTTTGATATTATTTCCGTAGCTAAACATACGCAACAATACACGCTAATTAAAGAAAGAGACCCCAGCGCCCAAATCCCAAAAAGTCCCTGGCTCCCGGAAAAGAAAATCAGTGCATCTTTTCGTCCCAAATACAAACAAAAAAAAACAAAAACAAAAATGATAATTTAAAGGGTAAAAAAACCGCTTCCTCAGTTCTGGTTGTAAAAGCAAACAAACAAACAAAAAAACAAAAAAAAAAAAACAACAACTGGCATTCTGTGTCCGTGGGAAAAGGAGTGAAGAATAGGATGACTGGCATGTGATCAATTTCAATTTCCATCACCGGCCACGTCTGTCAGCGAGCATGCTGGCTTGTCAGTTTCTCTGGAGGGCAGCAGAATACTGAACAGTCCCCAAAATACAAACCGCAAGAACTTACTCCCTATGTGAACCTGGAATTTAAAAAAAAAAGTTTAACCTTATCAGCAAGAGGCATAGATTCACATGAGCCCCTGCACTGCAGGGGCTCATGTGAATCTGTGCCTCTTGCAGACGGAGGGCTTTCTACTAAACTGACGGAGCGACGATAGTGTTAGAGCGTCTGAATCGCGTCCCTTGTCCAACTCGTCCAGAGCGTCTGAATCGCGTCCCTTGTCCAACTCGTCCAATGCGATCGAACTTTTTTGTCATGGAAACTAGCGAAGGGTCGATTTTAATTTTTTCCCCCAAAAAATTTCTCCTTTCTGGGAGAGAGGTAGCATTTTGGCAAAGCGACGCGTGGGGCGTCACACACTTAACTCATTCGAGCCGAAATGCAGCCGGATACGCGGCTAAAGCCGCGTATCCGGCAGCAGTTCGTCTCGAATGAGTTAACAAGGTGAGCGGTAATGTGGAATCACCCAAATTGGGAGCTGTCCTCTGCAACTATATACCACTATAGGAGATAGATCGGACCATGTTAGTTGGAGGGTAGTGCCGAGTTAGCCTGGCGCCTGC
This sequence comes from Semisulcospira habei, assembly GCA_036245525.1. Classification (NCBI taxonomy): domain Eukaryota; kingdom Metazoa; phylum Mollusca; class Gastropoda; family Semisulcospiridae; genus Semisulcospira; species Semisulcospira habei. Next base: position 320,277,982 of record BTPG01000002.1, read on the forward strand.
GGGTGGGTGCCAAACTATTCCGGCACAAACTCCTGCCGCAGTGCCTCGTAAACATTCTTTCCTACGATACAATCCAGGCCAAAAAGGTGACTTCCAAGCGTGTAACATGCAAAGAACCCAACGGAGAATGAAACACGCTTAGAAAAGGCAGTTACAACACAATTTATTTCATACACTGTGTTGTAACTGTCTTTTCTAAGCGTGTCAATTTTCTTTCTCCGTTGGGTTCTTCTCTCTCTCCCTCTCTTTCTGAAGATAGTTTATTTACTAATCGATACAATATCGATTTACTGAATTATTCATTCATTTTTCAAGACTACTGACATAACGAGGTGTGATTCTATGGCTCGTGAACAATTTTGATAAAAGGAAGAAACGCACTTTCCTTCGGAAAAAAACAAACCCAACCGTTTATTTCTTGATCGAGCTATCGATTTATTGAGTTATCCATTCACTTTTCAAGACTTATGTCAGAACGTCGAGGTGATTCATAGTTCATGAACAATTATGTTAACCCTTCTAGCCCCAAGGTCCCATTTCTCAAATTTTGGAGGTGTTGCCTAACGACTATGTACCAGTTGCAGGAGACGGCTTGATCGTGATAATTCAAGGGTAGTGCCAGATTAGCTTGGCGCCTTCAGGCGCCAAGCTAATCTGGCACTGCCCTTGAATTATCATGGTCAAACCATCTCCTGCTGTAGGGATCCGGGGCTAAACGAAAGAGGAAATAACTTTCTTTCTGAAGACGGTCCATTTATTGATCGATCTATCGATTTATTGAATTATTGACTCATTTTTGAAGACTTTTGACAAAACGTCGCATGTTTGGTGAACAGTTCTGCTGAATGGGAGAGAGAGAGAGAAGAAAAAAAAAAAAGAACCCACGCGATGGCTAAATGAGCCGCCCCACCAGTGTCCTTGCAATGTAGTTTTCTGCTGTAATTGCAGAAAAGTGCCGGTAGCTGTCAAGACTACTTTCACACTGGTTGCCTCCCTCGATTCGCTGCCGCTGGTCAGAGGCAGCGAATTGAGGAAGGCAACCAGTGTGGACTCCATCATCACCCCTTACTGTGAAGCAATCACCAGCCTATTCTACACCACTGAAAACTAGTCCGTGGCAGACAGTGGGGAAGTGGGGAGGGGGGGTGGGGGGTGGGGGGTAGAGAGAGAGAGAGAGAGAGAGAGAGAGAGAGAGAGAGAGAGAGAGATTGATTGATTGTACATTGCTTAACGTCCCGACAGCAACAAGGCTTTCTTAGGACGTGCCTGCACTGCTTGTGAAAAAAAAAACCTAAACAGAACATTGAATGTATGTCGCCAGCCGGTCAAATACGTTAAATAAACCTAACACATGGGGCCTAAATAAAGCTAAGACCATTTAGCAACACACATCCAATATCAAGAGCTACAGGCAGTGCAGACAGTAGGGCGAGTTTTAAAAAGGCAAGTACAGGTAAATGGTTTGATTGATTGATTGTACATTGCTTAACGTCCTGACAGCAACAAGGCTTTCTCAGGACGTGCCTGCACTGCTTGTGAAAAAAAAAAAAACTAAACAGAAAATTGAATGTATGTCGCCAGCCGGTCAAATATGTTAAATAAACCTACAACATGCGGTCTAAATAAAGCTAAGACCATTTAGCAACACACATCCAACATCAAGAGCTACAGGCAGTGCAGACAGTAGGGAGAGTTTTAAAAAGGCAAATACAGGTGAATGGACAAAGGGTAGACAGAAACACATGCCCCCAGAATAGAGAGAAAAACCCACCCTGTGGGGCTGACCAGGGTGACCCTGGGAACTAAAAAATACCTAACCCCACCCAACTCCCCCAGGGCAGACCCGGGTGGGGAACAGGTAAATGGACCAAGGGTAGACAAAAACACATGCCCCAGAATAGAGAGGAAAACCCACCCTGTGGGGCTGACCAGGGTGACCCTGGGAACTAAAAAGTAGTTAACCCCACCCAAGTCCCCCAGAGCAGACCCGGGTGGGGAAGAGAGAGAGAGAGAGAGAGAGAGAGAGAGAGAGAGAGAGAGAGAGAGAGAGAGAGAGAGAGAGAGAGGGAGGGAGCTGTGTTGCAGCGTGAACAGACTACAAAGGTCTTTTACTGCAACAGTTTGATAAGGTCCAACTACACTGCGCTATATTGCCAAGGTTCTCACATAACAACCAACGCCGGCTGGATGGAACGTAACAGTTGGTAGTGCCAGATTAGCTTGGCGCGTGGGTCGCAAAGCATATTGGGCACTATGAGCTGTCATGGTCAGAATCATCAGCCTCCCATCGCTCTCTCTCTCTCTGGATGAAAAAAAAGGCTTTGAGCCTAATCCTTATTTCTTGAAATACTCTCTCTCTCTCTCTCTCTCTCTCTCTCTCTCTCTCTCTCTCTCTCTCTCTCTCTCTCTCTCTCCATCAATTAACTAAGCTCTGACGCACAGAGCGTCTAGCGAATGTAAAGATAGGCTCACCAAAATTGCCAGCCAAGCGGGATAAACTACTTAGAGGTGGCTTCTATCCCCTTTTACAGAGGTAATCTCCCCTGGGGAGTTGCCGTTCCTGACAAGAAGACAAGACAGGCTTACGATCACCCAAACGAGATGCGTTTTCCTAATATAGTCTCGGGTTTAAATCAAGCGGCCTCCTCCACAGCAGCAGTGCAGACACACGAGAAAGGGGCCTTTTGCATACGACGTATGAGGAGGCAAACGCGACCCAAAATAATTCACGTGTGCTGGTCTGTGATTTTTGCACCTTACGGCTAGAAGCCGTAAGTCCAAAATCCCAGACCAGCACACATAAAATGGTATCTAGGTGAAGATATTTTTTGTTTCGTTTTAATTTCCAAGACAGCTAGCTGAACAGCTGATTATACTATGTGTAATTCTCCATTATCATTTGATTCAATTGTGAACACTTTGGTTTACGATTGGTTGGTTGACTGACTGTGAGTGTCCGACTGATTGATTGACTAACTGATTGATGGATTGATTGACTGGATTGCCCGTAATGAGTCAACATCAACGTCAGGACAGAATGTTAATATTTTCCTGGATTTTGGAATTGGTTATTCCTGTGCATTCGGTTGAAGATCAACATTTCTCTAAGTTAAGCGGATGTAGGCCACATTCTCAGAAAAGGTGGAATTTAATTTTATAATCAGCAAGCACAGTGACCCAATAATTTATGTCAAATATCCCATAGATCTGCGCAGAGACAGCGCGCGTCACGTGCAAAACACCGTGAGGACACTAGCGGACAGGTACGTTTACAAAGTGGGCGACAGAAGTGGGAGGATCTGATACGGACACAGCGCTGTATTTATAGCAATAGCACAGGCGCACGTGCACGTGGCAGAGATCCAAGTCAGCCAAAGGTCATCGGGCCGACGACGGCCGCAATGGGTCCACGCACAGCGTGCCCTGACCCACTGCGACCTTTGCGCGCTCAGCAGACCACACACTTTTTACTGACGATTGAACTGTTTTATCTCACCCAGAACTGTGTGTGCTAATCCGAATGACGTGTGACGGCAAAATAAGTCCATTTTTTTGTTGTGAAAAGCAAGATTTTCATTGTATTAAATGAAAATCTCGCATTTTCACAAAATAGACTTGCTATCTAGTTCACTTTTGTGAAATGCGAGGCTGTCGTTGTATTACGATGAAATTCTCGTTTTCACACACACACAAAAAGACTGGCTGTCTAGTTCTCTTTTGTGAAAAGCGCGACTTGGCTGTCGTTGTATCAAGATGAAAAACTCGTTTTCACACAAATGGACTGGGTGTCAAAGTATATATGTTTTTTTTGTGAAATGCGAGATTGTCATTGCACTTCAATCAAAATGTCGCTTTTCACACAAATGGACTGGGTGTCAAAGAATATATGTTTTTTTTTTTTGTGAAATGCGAGATTGTCATTGCACTTCAATCAAAATGTCGCTTTTCACACAAATGGACTGGGTGTCAAAGTATATATGTTTTTTTTTTTTTTTTTTTTTGTGAAATGCGAGATTGTCATTGCACTTCAATCAAAATGTCCCTTTTCACACAAATGGACTGGGTGTCAAAGTATATATGTTTTTTTTTTGTGTGTGTGAAATGCGAGATTGTCATTGCACTTCAATCAAAATGTCGCTTTTCACACAAATGGACTGGGTGTCAAAGTATATATGTTTTTTTGTGAAATGCGAGATTGTCATTGCACTTCAATCAAAATGTCGCTTTTCACACAAATGGACTGGGTGTCAAAGTATATACGTTTTTTTGTAAAATGCGAGATTGTCATTGCACTTCAATCAAAATGTCGCTTTTCACACAAATGGACTGGGTGTCAAAGTATATACGTTTTTTTGTAAAATGCGAGATTGTCATTGCACTTCAATCAAAATGTCGCTTTTCACACAAATGGATTTGCCGTCTTTTGCCTTCAATAGGCAGATTTGTGAATTTCGACTTTACGGCTAACGGTCGTAATGTTCACAATCACAGAGCAGCACACAAGCACACCTCACTGACAACTTAACTCATTCGAGACGTGCCGCCTCCGGATACGCGGCTTAAGCCGCTTATCCGGAGGCGACACGTCTCGAATGAGTTAACAGCCCGGTCTTACCTCATCCAGAAAATGTTGCAGTAACTGTCCAGAATGAAACGGATGCGGAAGGGCAGGTCTCTCTCGTCCTCCCCCGCCACTCCCGCCTCCCCCACCCTGCTGACCGCCCCAGCAGCGGGCGAGGACTCCGGGGTGGGGGGCGGGGGGTACAGGCGCGCCCCGATCTGCGTCTCCAGGTGCGCGATAGCGCGGGTGAGGTCGCGTTCAGACACGGAGAAAGTGTTAAAGAGATCCCGCTCGGGGTTTTCCTTCCACAGCTGGCTGGCCGCCTCCCACACCATGGTGAACGCTAGCGTGTTGTAGCACGACCCGGAGGAGCTCTTGTTGCACTTGCACAACTCCCGCCTGTCACAAGTTCCGCAACACTTTCTGGACGTCGTCGACGACGACGATGACGTAGACAATGAAGATGACGCGGATGACGATGAAGTGGATGCAGATGACGCAGACGAAGGAAGGGAAGACCGGAGAGAGGACACCCCGATAACGCTGGAGAGGGTGCTACAGGGGGAGCGGGTACCGAAGGAAAACGTCTTAGGGCAAAGACTGCTGGGTGAGGGGGTGGCGGAGGAGAAGGACAAGGAGTAGATAGAGGACGGGGTGGTGGCGCTGGGAGAGAACACTGGCGGGAAGACGGGTGAGGGAATGGTGGAGGACGCGTATGACGTGGGGCAGACGCTGGTGGGTGACGGGGCTGTTGCGGGGAACACGGAGGGACAAATGTTGGTCGGCGAAGGGCTCGTGGAGGAGAACGACGGCGGGTAGATCGACGACATGCTGTCGTCACTGCTGGCGCCGCCGTCACTGTCCGTGGTGGGCGACCACCCTGGCTGCCTCCTTCGATCCGCTACGGAACAAAGAGGATCGATGGAGGTAAGCAGTGCGGTAGGGGCTCTGTCGTTGCTGCTACTGCTGCCGCTGGTGTTGGTGTTGGTGTCCATGTCGAGGTAAATCCAGGAGGATCGAGCCCCGCTCCACATGCAGCTGACGTCAGGCAGGGAGGAGAAGTTCTGGTGGCTGTACGCCAGGGAGTTGTTAGCCACGACAGGCGGCATCTTCAGGCTTGAGTCTTGACAAGTAGATACTTCACACAACCACGCGTGGCTAGTTACACTAATTAGTCACAGAAGAACAGCAGCTCTTGTGTTATTCCAGCACACTTTGTCAATTTCGAGACTGTGTGCGATTATGTTCTTGCCAAATTATGAAGTGAAGTCTCACTCAAAACACGAAATAAACTGTGTTTAAAGGAATGCTTAACAACGCCCAAATTTAACTTCAGTCTTTAAAAAATTTCATAGTTTTTTTTTTTTAAATCTTGCTTGGAAAAGGCAAGGAAGCACTACGATGCACGCAGTGACTGGTACAGTGTACAATAAGTTGGTTTCTTTATCATTCTCTTCTCCAGTCTGTTGCACACACTTCCACGACTAGAGTGACCTGTACTCACAAATCTACAAATCCAATGTGCTCAGAAAATCTTGATTCACTTCTTCCTCCATTTTGTGCTCACGCAACAAGAAATAGTATCTTTCACGGCAAGAAGTTAATCAATACAACCAAACTGTGTTCACTTCCACGCTGCCGTCAAGTCAACTTCACAGAAAGACAGTGTGGTTTTAGGATGACGAAGTCACAGAGTCTATCTCAATCAACTGCACAGTAAAATTCAATCTCGAGCAGCGAAACACGGAATAGTGTCCAGAAGTGCACAGTGAGATGCAGCTTTACGCAAAGAACGCCCACACACTCGGTCTAGCCACACAGCCAAGTTCTGTGAACACCTTGTCGTAGTGTGTCCAAACTTTTCGTCCGTCCGCACACACGCCTTCCCACGTCAACAGCTGACGGACCAACTGCGGCGGAGAGGACGTTTCACAGTCCCCTGATTCATCTGTTGGCTTGCGTCCCGTAACATGCTCGCGTCCCTCCGCCCGGCCCTCCGCTTTTCCTCCCGTCTGAAGCGTGGTGTAGCTACAGAATCCCTCCATCTGCAAGAGGCACTGATCCTCATGAGGCCCTGCGCCCTGCGCAGGGCCTCATGAGAATCTGTGTCTCTTGCTTATTTCAGCCACAAGTCCCTTCCGTCTGAATGAGGCACAGACTCTCACAAGCAACTGCAGATGCAGGGCTCGTGATAACCTGTGTCCCTTGCTGTGGCCTGTTGCGGTCTCTGAACCGGACACTGCCTAATTCCATCAGAAAGGGCACAGACTGTAACAAGTCCTGGGGGCTCGTGAGAATCAGTGTTGTGTGCTGCTTGAGCTCGGTCCTCAAACCCTTACTGCATCTAAGCATTTCAACGATACGAAATTTTTCAATGTTAATCCTTCTGGCTGTCGGTAGCGGTTTTCGTCGCGATGATTCCGACAGGAAGGGTTAGTCCGACAGGAATCATCGCGACCGACAGCCAATGGGTTAAAGTCTAGGGCGGCCTGGGTCCCTTTTCCTCCTCACTACAGCGTGGACACCGCTGGCTTTCCGCCTACGTTGTACACGCTAGTCCTCTCTTTCACATCTCTTCTGCACAATACAATCACAAACTCCAAGCAACTCCCTCCATCTGAGGCTCAGAGACGGAACTAAAGTGGCCTTCGATCGATGGCAGCAACAGGCATAGAGTCGCATGAGCCACTGCAGAATGCAGGGGCTCATGAGAATCTATGCCTCTAGCACAGGCGTAGGACCTTTCCCCCCACCTCGCGCCTGTGGCGTCTAACACCAGCGAGAGATGCTGCGACCAGGGCGAAGCGACAGCGGCGAGCCAGCACGCAGCCAGTGGCTGTGGTGGTAGTAGTGGTGGTGGCTACAACTCTTTCACCTTTGAACACATCAACTGCGTGAAGTAGATCGATCAACGACCATGACAGCTTCCCTGTTCGGGGTATTGCCTGATTAAGGCTGGTGGTGTTTGTGTCCCGAAACGCATTTCACAATGAGTATTAAACCTTTTAGCGCCGTGGGCGCATTTCCCGAATTTTAGAAGTGTTACTTAACGACCATGTACCACTTGCATGAGGTGGATTGACCATGATATTTCAAGGGTAGTGCCAGATTAGCTAATCTGGCACTACTCTTAAATTATCATGGTCAATCAATCGCCTGCTGTATGGTGTTGGCGCTGAAAGGGTTAAAATGTACCGGATGTATAGATTTTCTGTGCACCATCAAAGAAATACCGTTGACTTCGGATATCAGAAAACACCCAGGCACTCGCATTTTCCCGTCGTTTATAGCCGAAGTTTCTTATAGGTGAAGTAATTTAAACGTATAAAATGTGTATTCGGGATTTCTGGAAGTTAGTTGGTTGTACATTGCTTAACGTCCCGACAGTAACAAGACTTTCTCAGGACGTGCCTGCACTGCTTGTGAAAAAAACCCAACTAAACAGAATATTGAATGTATGTCGCCAGCCGGCCTAATACGCTAAATAAACCTAAGACCATTTAGCAACACACATTCAATATCAAGAGCTACAGACAGCGCAGAAAGTAGGGAGAGTTTAAAAAAAAGGAAAATACAGGTGAATGGACCAAGGGTAGACAGAAACACATGCCCCAGAATAGAGGGGAAAACCCACCCTGTGGGGCTGACCAGAGTGACCCTGGGAACTAAAAAGTAGTTAACCCCACACAAATCCCCCAGGGCAGACCCGGGTGGGGGAGCTCTGAAAGTGCTGTCATAATCACACCGGACTGTCATGTCCTGACCTTGTCACAAGCGAAGCTGATTGTATTTATTTATTTCACCCCTTGACTGCCGAGGGAAAAACTGAACGCGATCCAACTGCAAGAGACATAGATCCTCATGAGCCCCCGCGAATGCGGGGGCTCATGAGGATCTATGCCTCTTGCTGAGACCAACGTGTATCCATGTTTCTCGGACGGTTTCAACTTTCGGTCGTTGAGTGAACAAAGATTTTGCACGTACAGTGGTAGGGAAAGGAATAATACAGGTCATAGTAAACAGACTGAAGTCATGTACATTGATATTCACAGTAAAAAATAATAATAAATAAATAAATAAATAATCGTTTCTCAACCCTCACCTGTGTTCTTAGCTGTGGATGCTGCTCGCGTCCGCGCCAACACTGGTTGTCTCCCCTCGATTCGCTACCGCTTGATCAGCGGTAGCGAATCGAGGGGAGACAACCAGCGCGATCCGCGCAGAATATCAGGCGCCACCACTCTTTAACATGAAAGGGGGACCATTTCCGGAGTCGATCGTCAAGATACCCACCAATGGCCGACCATCAGACTTGCAATCACGACACACAGCCTACATCTCCATTCCCACAATTATTTTCTCATCAAACAGGTTTTTTTCTCCATCTCTGGTCATGCACAAACAAGAAAGAAGTTCCCCTTGCATTTCAAGAGATACTCATCACACTCACGTGCCCTCCAGCTCCAAGCTGCCTCTAAACGCACTGAAAAGAGTGTTCTATCTGCTTTTGAAGAGATCATTATAAGGGTTCGACACCCAATGCAGAACAGACAAGTTTACACAGATATAGATCTGCGAGAGTGAAATATCACCGTGAGCTTTTGCGTGCTGCTGGGGAACGCATTGAGATCTATTCCTCACCTTGGCGAGATAATAACTGTTGTCAGCCGAAGATCATTTTTAAAAACTTTTTCTCTCTCTTTCGCAGAGAAAAAGAATATTTGCAAAAAGAATAGATTCTCATGATGCCAGGCAGGCCTGCGGATGATCAGCCCAGCGGGCTAAAGTTCTTCCTTTTCAAAATTTAATTTAAAAAAGAAACAAAAACCACTACACGGCATTCAGTCTTCTAATCGAAGGGAGAAAGGCCGTCTGGATATATGCATGTGCAGGTCTGTGATTTTGGACTTTCCGGCCGTCAAGCCGGAAGGTCCGAAATCACAGACCAGCACACCTCGACCACAGCCGCACAGTCCACAATCACTCACAGATCAGACCAGTATCTACGGCAGCATCAAGAGCGAGAGGAAATGGAAAACAAAGGTAGAGCAGAGGAGAGAGTGAAAGCCGTCTGCTGCCCAGAATGCTTCATTACTCTGGCGGGACGCTGGCAGACGACACCTCATTTCGGGTGCATTTGCAGCTGGCGTGCGCTAGGACACTGGATACAAACGTTATCTGGTGTTGAAGAAACGTTCCGCACTAAAGGTACGCAGCTCAGGCCAGTTGCATGAGTGAGCTTAGTCCTGCGCCAGCCAATAAGCAAGGTGCTCCGCTACAGAAACGTTTCGCACTTAGGTAAGCTGAGGACAGTTGCGTTAGTGAGCTTAATCCTGCGCCAACCACTTAATGGCTGGCGCAGGACTAAGCTCACCCATGCAAATGGACCCTGGACACACACAGCCAGTCAAGTCCCCCTGCAAGTGGATATCCGATGCCGGACTCTAGGACTGGTACCTACGACTTGCAATCTCTGCACTTCAAATACGGACTGTGTTCGGGAGATCCCTAGCCCGTGAAGGCAAAAGACAACAAGTCCGTTTTCGTGAAAAGCGAGATTTTCATTATAATACAATGACAATCTTCCTTTTCACAAAAATGGACTTGCTGTCTTTTGCCTTCAAACGGCAGACCTCCTGGAGGCCAGCAAAAGGCAAGCTGCGAGAGCTCAGGGTGTCCTCAGCTCCATACAGTTGCGTGTTCAGTTCTTTTCCCGCAGTAAAGGGGCGAAGACGTCTTTTAATGTACTGAAATGCCCAATAAAGAAGAAACACGCTCAGAAAGGGCGCGTCCTTGTCCTGTCCTCGGCTCGTGTCTTTCTTCGTTGGAATAATATACGCGCTGGGCAGTCACTTTCATGGTCCGTAGTCATTAACGTACTGTATTGAAAGTCAACTTGGAAACACTGCAAGGCGACTCGGCCAGCAGGAGGGGAGTCCATACTGCTGCTGTGACACACGTAAATCTAAGCTCTTTGCACACAGAGGATCGTGGTGTTCGCATTCAACCTGGCAAGTGATATTTTGGAGCGAAATCATGCATCGATGCGGTTGCATCTTTAACCTTATTTAGCCGCAACGCCCTACAGCGGGAGATGGATTGACCATGATAATTCAAGGGTAGTGCCAGATTATCTTGGCGCCTTCAGGCGCCAAGCTAATCTGGCACTACCCTGAATTATCATGGTCAATCCATCTCCTGCAACTGGTACACAGTCATTAGGCAACACCTCCAAAATTTGAGATATGGGACCTTGGGGCTAAAAGGGTCAACAGGAAATGCTCATAATCGCCTTGTGATGAAAGCCTTGGATCACGTAACCCGCCCACAATCTAAAACGATCTGCCTGCTTTTTCTCGAAGAACACAAAAATGAATAATTACGATGGTTGCTCGCTAACACCCTCGAGATGCAAACCAAAGCTCGACCCCCCCCCCCCCCCCCCCTCGATGGGAGTAAAGGACTGAAGTTAAGCACAGAGGCCAACAGGGGAGAACAATCACTGCAATGTGGTCATGGAACAGTACTGAGGGTAACTTAACTAGACACTACTCTGTCCACAGCAAGTCAAACTTCACAGTCTCCAGCACACTACGTGTCTGCCTCCAGTGCGAGTCTTCGTTTGACATAGAAGCCATACAAAGCCCATTTAAGTGCAAGACTGGAAGCAGCAGTCCCAAACTAACTTCAACCCTTTGTGCGTGCAGTCATCGGGACCGGTTACAGAACTGGAGACTGCATGCACAAGGCGGGGGGAGAGGGGGGGGGGGGGGGGGTAACACATTCTGCTCCAGGACCGAAACCTGCAAATTTTGAAGTTCGCCCCTGAAGACTGTATTACACTTCTGGATACAGATCGAGCGGGATAGTTCAAGGTTTGTGCCAGAATAGCTTGGCGCCTATGGGCGCCAAGCTGTTCTGGCACAACCCTTGAACTATCACGCTCGATCCATGTCTTGCCGTGGCGTGTCGGGAGTTCAATGAGTTAAACCTCGCCCTGGCACGTCAACGACACAACTGCTATTTGGCAGTGAGGCCACAAAAAAACAAAAGGCTTCTTGGGCTTGCAAGATTGAAAACTACTAAATAAACTGAACCTTCCTTAGCAAAGTCAACTGCTCTCGGCTTTTAATTGTATGAAGATGACAGAAAACCCATACACACTTTCAAACGAGAAAACGCTGCATACATGATTGAAGAGCGAGAAATGCGGAGTGCTTGAAGAGTTTTGATATAATTCCAGTCTCTTTTTTTTATAACCCATTCAGCCCTGACGCACAACAGCAGGAGATGGGTCGACCATGATAATTCAAGGGTCGTGCCAGATTAGCTTGGCGCCTGAAGGCGCCAAGCTAATCTGGCACTACCCTTGAATTATCATGGTCGATCCATCTCCTGCAACAGGTGCATAGTCGTTAGACGATGCCTCCAAAATTTGGGAAATACGTGCGTCGGGCTCAATGAGTTCAGCCATTATACTATACGCTAAAAAAAAATAAAAAAAAAAACAAAAAAAAACGTGACACCAATCAGCTTTCACAACATGACTGTTCAGTGCTGAATAAACTTAACCGCCTCTGCAATTAATTCAACGCCTCCCGGCTTTGTCTTGACACAGAAGGTACATAAATAAGAAATAAAGATACATAAATAAGAAATAAAAAGTCTGCAATAATGAAAAGGACTAAGCTAGCAAGCAAACTACCAGCCGTAAAGTCCAAAATCACAGACCAGCACACAATATGTGTCTTCAATGACAGAGAAGCTACACACAAAAATGAAATAACAGCAATGTTAGGAACACCAACCATCTTTAAATAATAAAAAAAAAGTATACGTTCTGATCAGGCCAGAAAGTCCGGTGGGGCTCGAAGGCACCCACTGGGCGTATAGTAAGAGGCATCACGTTGTGGAACAAGCGACTTGCAAAAATCTCATAGATCGCAAAGCACAGAGAGTCGAGCCCTGGGCAAGCTATGTTTGTTAGTATGGACCACATCTGGGAGACCTCTACACACAGTTACAGACACGCAGACCAGCAAGCAAGTACGCAAACGCAAACGCGTACACACACACACACACACACACACACACACACACACACACACACACACACACACACACACACACACACACACACACACACACACACACACACACGCTCGCGCGACTCCCCATCACTCCACAACACACACACAGATCCTCTTTCTACATACCGAACCGCAGCAAGCACTTTTCCACTAATCCCTCGCCACTAAATCCAGAACTGCCGAATCATTCTTTCGATGCCCTGGACTAAGCCTCTTTTTTCGAATCGGTTCATCGCGAGCTGTCTTCCACGGAGCCGTTTTTCGGTTTAGCACGAGGCAAAGGTCAAGCCAACGAAATCTAGATTGACAACAACGCAGCTCACCCGCAAAAGGCACAGATTCTCATGAGCCCCCGCAAGGAGCTAAGGGCACATGAGGCCATATGCCGTTTAACGACTCCCCTTCACACGAAGAGGGCTCCTGCGGACTGTCTAGGACCAAGCCTCTTTTTTCCGACTCAGCCCCTCTTTTTTTTTTTTTTTTTTTAATTCTCAACTGTCCCTGCCCTTGAAGCAAGTTCAAGATCTCCTGAAGCCAAGGCCACTATCTCGCGTGCGTCCTTCAACAAAAGTCTAAACGGAGTTGATTTTTCGTACCCCATGTCCGTCTCTGCAAACTGCCAACGTTTATTTTCGACGCGAAAAACAAAGCCCTGATGTCAGCGACACCCAGAAGCGGACAAAGTCACCTAAGTCTCTTCAACGAATGTGCGCTTGGTTTCGTCGGCAAGAAGCGGAGACTCCAGGCAAACACTTTCTTACAGCGGACAGTCTTGGGATGTACCTCTGTTTGTTTTAGTCTCCAAAAAGACATTGCCATGATGGTCAAGGTTTTCCTTCTTCTTGTTTTTAACCCTTGACCGAACTGAAAAAACAATCACGTGCAAGAGACATAGAGCCCCAGTTGCGGAGGCTCATGAGGATCTATGCCTCTTGTTGGAACCACTTTGTATTTATGTTTCTTCGACGCGCAAAAACAAAGCCGTGATGGTCAAGGTTTTTTGAAACGAGAGAGCGTTTATGAATGTACCCTAGGCCTTGTAGACTTAAAAAAAAAAACACCAAACAAACCGCTCTTGGAATTCAGAGCTTCAATCTTCTTGTAAACACTTCATACCGATATCCCATGAGAACAACTGTGTTTGCACGCAACTACTGATGTGAAACGAATACCGTTCTTGAGAGACACTTTTAACCCCTATCATACTGAGGCTAAAAGCTTCTAATTTGTACACTGCCATATGCAAGCTACATTATAGTACTTACAGATAAGGATGGCTTTAGTTCAAGGGTGGTGCCAGAATAGCTTGGCGCCTAGAGGCGCCAAGCTATTCTGGCACTACCCTTGAACTATTTTAGTCAAACTTATTTCACATACTGATGTATTCCGAATGATAAGGGTTAAGTCTGTCTTGAAATCGAAAGTTGAAATATACTCATAGACAAACTGTGACGGTAAACCTTCGGAATATATTTCCCGAACCATTCCGGTTGCATATAATCAACCAAAAGTCTGGCAGCTCCTAACCAGCACCCCAACGCACTCCTCTATGGACCAGACAAAAAGTCGATTTTGAATTGAAGGATTTTCATCAAAGACAATACGTGTGCGCAATATGATTTTGCACCCCGGGCCACAAGGTAAAATAATCATTGAGTAACACTAAAAATACTGCATTAACCTATATCAGCCACAAAGCACTACAACAGATCGACCATGATAATTCAAGGGTAGTGCCAGATGAGCTTGGCGCCTGAAATTCAAGGGTAGTGCCAGATGAGCTTGGCGCCTTCAGGCGCCAAGCTCATCTGGCACTACCCTTGAATTATCATGGTCGATCCATCTCCTGCTGCTGGTACATATATTCGTTGGGTGACATATCCACAATTTGTGAAATGCTGCCGAGGGGCTGGTTCCATGGGTTGACTAATCCTTTGGCTGTGGGTAACGTATGCCGTGGCGCCGATTCCTGCAGGAATCATCGCGACAAAACGCGCTACCGACAGCCGAAGGGTCAACTTTTTTTTTTCTAAAGCCGTCAGGTACCAAACTCACATAATTTTCAGCACGCGAAAACTGCACTTACTGGCGTGTCTGCAAACAAACCCAGATGGTCAGCGACTGCACATTAGCGACCGCTCTCACTGTCGTACTGAAACGGGCAACTCCAGGTTTCCTGGTTTCAGTTGCATGAGTGAGCTTGGTCCTACGCCAGCCACTAAGCAAGGTGCTCCGCGACAGTGGAGCACCTTGCTTAGTGGCTGGCGCAGGACTATGTTCGCTCATGCAACAGTCCCTTGGTTACAACATTTCAGCTGAGTGCGTCTCCAACTGTTTAATGGCTCATATACCTGAATGCGGCAGATTCCGTTTCGTCCAAATATCAAATGCATTGTAAAACTATCACCTAATCACGCAGACACAACATGCATTATTTATGTCAGCATTTCGGTTTGACAACGCTAGCTAAGGCCTCCAAGGACGAAAGCGACTGGAGGCTGCGAGCGTTCGGCCAAAACGGAAACACTGACATCAAACCAGGACTACGCTCGAGTCATTCAGTTGATTTTAACTCTCCCGCCGTTGGCGACGGACATGAAAGAGGCTTTATGCAATTTTGCACTTCGCAGTCGATTTGGGCTTTGCAACAATGTTGAAAATAACGTATAACAAAAAGTCGGGTGCAACATCGCCTGTTTCGTCTCAAGGTCACGACCACACTCATTCTGGTGTGATATACTTCTCGCTTACAACAAAACTTCTACATCAACTAAACCAAGTTTAATCCTCCCTCCCCCCCCCCCCCCCCCCTCCCACCCGACATTGTGTGGTATCCGTAACGTAATTCCCAACGAAGCAGGAAACAGGCTTGGTAAGAAAAGGAGCAACTTTCCCTTTGTCAGAATGTTTCTTTCCCTCTTGGGGAGTTTCTTTGCATTTTACACTGGATTCTGTCATATCCGTAGTACACTATAACAGGAAACAGGCTTGGTAAGAAAAGGAGCAACTTTCCCTTTGTCAGAATGTTTCTTTCCCTCTTGGGGAGTTTCTTTGCATTTTACACTGGATTCTGTCATATCCGTAGTACACTATAACTTAACGCATTCAGCCCGACGCACGTATTTCTCAATTTTTGGAGGCGTCATCTAACGACTATGCACCTTTTGCAGGAGATGGATCGACCATGATAATTCAAGGGTAGTGCCAGATCTGGCACTGCCCTTGAATTATCACGGTCGACCCATCTCCTGCTGTAAAGCGTCAGCAGCAACTTGCGTAGTATTTTGCTGAAATCTCACAGTACCATACACAAGTCGTCATACAGTATTGATGCGAGTATTTCGGCTGGGCTCTGCTAACTAGGCCAGCGGCTTCGATCCCCAGATGTCATAGTATCACCCGCTCGGTCGCGTAATGCAATATTACACAGACCGAAATCTAATAAAACTGGCGGTACTTCAGATCCAACCCATTTAGTCCCGACGAACTACAGCAGGAGATGGATCGACCATGATACTTCAAGGGTAGTGCCAGATTAATCTGGTACTACCCTCGAAGTATCACGGTCGATATATTTCCTGGAACTGGTACGTAGTAAAGTGACGCATCTCAAATTGGGAAAATGTGGCCTTGTGGGATAATTCCCTAGTGCATGAAGCCACCGATATGGTGGCTGCAAGGCCAAGAGAGTTAAACGCCCGGTGACCTATCCCGTCTGAGTAACACGGACCCAGATAGCTAAAGATGTTGTACTGAGAATCTTAGGACCATGGACCGGTCACAGCTGTCAGAATCAAGAAAACTCAAGAATCAAGAGAAATGCTTCCAAGCTGAAGTGGCACAACTGGGCCCCCACTCGGAAAAACGCTACGGCCAGTGTCTCAGCAAACATAGTTTGCGTGTCCGTGTGACGCGAAAAACAATGCAAACAGATTTTTGCCGGCGGACCGCCAGAATCGAACCCGGAGTCCTCTTACAACGCATATACACACGTGTGTGGATGTCCTTGCATGCGGTATTACAACTGTGTAAGGGATAAATAAATAAATATTTAAAAATAATTTAATAAAAAAATAAATAAATAAATAAATTTTCAGGACTCTTTGAACATAAAATGCCCAACTTTTCACGACCCTCTGAAAATAAAATGCCTACAGGCATTTTATTTTCAAAGGGTCGCGAAAAGTTCTATTTACACAGCTCTAAGAACGCATACAAGAGATTCACACACGCACTACCAACATCGTCAGTTGTACAAGGCGTAAGGGCGGTGGTGGGGGAGACATACATCCTCAGATTAGAACTTGTAATCTTGTAACCACATAGCGCACAGTAAGAGGAATAGTCTATCCCCGCCCCTTCACCATCACACTCTCCCCAACACCACAAAGTGTGTCCTAGTCTGGGTTATTAGATCTTATGCCCATACGCCGTTAAGTCAAAAATCACATACCAGCATTTCTTTAAAATCCGAATTCCTAGCGTGTTTTAAGACAGGAACACAGTGTCAGAAACGCTTCTTGAGGACGAAATTATTACATTTTGGAGATACTGTCTACGGTCCGGTTTGGTTCAAAGTTCTGGAGACAGGTCGACCATCATGGTTGATCCACATCTTGTTAGAGTGTGTCAGGGCCTGGAGGGCTGGGGGGGGGGGGGGGGGAGGGGGGGAGGGGGATATTATACTATTCACCGAAACAAAGGCGGCCTTCGCAAACCACTTCGAGTGCGATTTGCACACGTGAGCGAATTGAAAGAACTGCGGCATCTAAAGTAATTTTCAAATGCAGAGCCACGCACCGCCGGTAAAGTCGATTGTGTAAATTTGCCTTTAGTCCTCTCGAGTGTTTAATCTGACGAAAAAAGTATGACATCGACTTGACCCAGTTCAAGCACGAACGGCAACAGGTCACAGATGTACAGCACTTGTGCAAGCCATACTTAGGTGTTTTTGTGTTGTTGTTTTGTGGTTGTTTGTTTCGCTTTAATTCAACTCTTTTAGCCCCAATGCACTACAACAGGAGATGGATCAACCATGATAATTCAAGGGTAGTGCCAGATTAGCGTGGCGCCTTCAGGCGCCAAGCTAATCTGGCGCTACCCTGGAATTATCGTGGTCGATCTATCTCCAGCAACTGGTAAATATTCGTTACTTGACACCTCCAAAATATGTGAAATGAGCTAAAACAGCGAAACAAGATAACAGCACACACGCTCAATGATCTTCAGACGACAGTTGGAGCTACGGTTAAAAAATTAAGATAAGAGTCCAAGCTCTCCTAAGCTGAACCATCACAAAGTGGTCAAAACATGCCGCCAGCATGTCATAGAAAAGCTAAGTCTGGTGGTGCTGCAATTCGGTGACGTGTCTTCCAAGGGTGAAGGTAGTTCAAAAATTTCCCCTCGTGGGACAGTTAAAAAAAAGAAGAAATAAAGAAAAGAAAAAAGAAGTCTCTTCTCTTCTGTGTGGCCTAGCTCGTTGGAAATCTGCACACATGTAATATCCAAGAAACGAACAACACGGTGGTGTGTGTGTGTGTGTGTGTGTGTGTGTGTGTGTGTGTGTGTGTGTGTGTGTGTGTGTCTGTCTGTGTGTGGTGGGGGAGAGGGGGGGGGGTGGCGTTGGCATATCGCAACACGTAAAATATCATTTCTTCCAGAGGAAACAGAATTCCATAGGGAGCTCCACAGAACCGGCTCGCAGACAGAAAATTATCGACAGACGACCAGCACAACTCACTTACTACACTGACGAGCAAAACAAACGCCACATCATCGGAAACACTTCGGTGTTTCCGATGATGTCGCGTTAATTTTGCTCGTCAGTAAAGCACAGACGTGGTGAGATGACGTTAGTGGCACTAATTAAGACTGATGGACGCGCAGTAGCGACCAATTAGTCTCTCTAGTCCAGACAACGAACGTACTCTGTCAGTGACCGCGACTCTCTGTAAGCTTCAGTCCTTGGAGAATAACTTGCACATCCACGTCCAACGGGATCACACCCAAAAATCACAGACCAGATATTTTAGGCGCATCCAGGTCCAACTGTCACAAGTGTGCTAGTCTGTGATTTCGGACCTTACGGTTTTTAGCCGTAAGGTCCGAAATCACAGACCAGCACACAATATTTTTTTTTTAATTCTTCGTGATACAGAGGACGACTCAGTCAAGGAGTCTTCAAACGTCAGTGTACAAGTTAGTTATTTGGGTTTAACGCCGAGCAGGCGACTACGGCCATCTCACGACGAGATGGGTAAAAAGTCTGGCCAGCCAAAGAAAGTGGTCTTAACCCATTCAGCTCCAACGCACTACAGCAGGAGATGGATCGACCATGATAATTCGCCAAGCTAATCTGGCGCTGCCCTTGAATTATCATGGTCGATCCAGCTCCTGCAACTGCAGTCGTTAGGTCACATCTATACAATCGGTTAAATGTGGCCTTGAGATAAAATGGGTTAAAAAAAGCACGACTTGAATATATTTTAAAATATTATTGTCTGAAAGGTCGAACAAGTCATTGTTTAGAGTTCACCTAGTCATCAGGTATATTTTTAATTAATTAATTAATTAATTAGTTTATTTATTTATTTATTCATTTATTCGAAGACGACCATCAAATTCAGCCTGCCCAGTTTGACATCGCGGTCCCGCTGTCATGCGAATGCTGGTCACGACCAAGTCTTTGAATAGTCTTCGTTGCCTGTATGCCGGTCACGTGACAGTCAAGGTCCTTGGAAAGGATGTACAGAATACATCCTGTTAGTGTTCCGGCGATGTCATGAACTTGATCATATAGACTGAGGTTGCCGCCCTCAGAGTTTGGACCAATAGAATGTGTTGGTATTCCATATGGCCAGTGACGTGAACTTTCTCTTTGAAAGACGGAGGATTGTTACCCTGAATTGACACCAATGGCATTTGTCCACGTTCGTGAAGAATTTACTGATTCTGTCGTGTGGCTGAGTGACGTAAATTAGTGGCTGCACTACAGGAAGACTACTGCTGCTGCTGCTACTATTCTACTGCTACTACTAACTCAACTACTAACTACTTTTAATAGCTATTGAACTATCGTATCGTAAAAGACATCTCTCTTCTTTACAGTAGTCTCCAAAATTTCGCAAAGAATTTGAAATTGTTACGGTCGCCTCATTTAGCAGATGTCGACTGATTTCCGTCGAAGATCCCGGGAACCAGTGTGTCGAAGTCCTTTATGAATTTGAAATTGTTACGGTCGCCTCATTCCGCAAAAGTCGCCTGACTTCAGTCGAAGTTCCCACACTGGTTGCCTCCATCGATTCGCTACAGATGAAAGCGGTAGCGAATCGATGGAGACAACTAGTGTGTGGAAGTCTATTACGACGTTGCGACCAATACCGTAGGGAGTCTGGCCAGAACAGATGGCTCAGCAGTCCGGACCTGCTATGATATATTGGGTTTTGTTTGGGTACTATCGAGCCTTCCTGTCTGCAGTTCGCTACTAAACCTTCTGCTTCAGTTCGCGATAGTTAACGATATTGATCAGCTTCAGTCAGAGGTGAATCGGGAAGGTGTGTGTGTGCGGGGGGGGGGGGGGGGGGGGGGGGGGGGGGGGGGGGGGGGAGGGGGGGAGGGGTGAGGGGGAGGGGGGGAGGGAGTGTTCAGGAGTTTCCGGTCATCTCTCATTCTCACCCCCACTTCAAAAGGAAGAGGCGTAAAAGAGAAGTTGAAGACAATGATGCGTCCAGATATCAGTCTTTTTAAAATAAAAATAAAAAAATATTTTATTTATATTTATTTATTTTTTTTTTATTTTGGCGGGGGAAGGGGATTGGGGGGGGGGGGTACTTATTTATCATCGATTAGTTTGATATTTTAAGCGTCTACAAAACATTATCTGTTCTCTAGGTTCTAGGTTTTAATGGCCAAAATAAAAAGTTAGACCCCCCCCCCCCCCACCCCTCATTCTCTGGACAGGTCATCCTATGTCAGCTGTCGAAACCTGCTGAGAGACTTTCTCTTCATACAGAATCTGAGACGGCAGTCTCTTTTGCAACTATCCAGGCTACCCAGACAGGTTCAATAACACTATAGTAAATCTGCTGGGTTTACCTAGCTACTTCGATATATATATATATATATATATATATATATATATATATATATATATATATATATATATATATATATATATATATATATATATATATATATATATATATATATATATATATATATATATATATCACAAAATCTCAACACCATTATCTCACTCGAGGCGTGCCGCATTCGGATACGCGGCGTAGAGCCGCGTATCCGAATGCGGCACGTCTCGAATATGTTAACTCTAAAGTAAGAATGATGATAATCGGAACCTCTGGACCGAAGTATATGCTATAGGTCCCATTCTATCGAGAATCAATATTCCATAGGAAAGCCGACAGACATCGAAAGACCGCTGTGTTCAATCAGTTTGAGGAATGAGTTGTTTAAAATAAGAAGGGGCTCCCACCAGGGACAAAAAGCGATCGGAAATATCCCAGACGCCAGAAGAGCAATTGCGGACCCCCATCAAAAAGTCGAGCATCAATCCAAGCAGGACCCCAAATCTGTCCGCCGCGACAGCTCAATGTCTGCATGTAATCAGCCTCCAGAATAGACAAAGAAAAAAAAAAAAGAGAGTTTTATCAAGGAAATCGAGGGGAATAGGGTCAAGACATCTAAAGCTATCCCCCCTACAAAACGCACACGCACACGCAGTCTCTCAAGCCATTCTTGGTGCCTCGTGTTTAGCCAGTCCTCAGTCAGTCCCGTCTCCAAAAGGCATAGATTCTCATGAGCCCCTGCAGAGCAGAAGCTCATGAGAATCTATGCCTTTTGCACTTCAGGACTGATTCCATTCACACCTATTTCCTCATACAGAGGAGTCACCTCGGATCAAGTGTTAGACTTTCGACGCAAAAAAAAAAAAAAAAAAAAAAAAAATGTGGCTATCCGTCTATCACTCTCAAAAGCCAGCTTTCGGGGTAGTGTGATAGAATTTGTCCCGTGTATAGTAACAGACTTGAATCCCTTAGACTCCCTCCGTGTAGGGACCCGAGACTTAAAATGTAAATCGGGGAGGCGGTGCTTGCCACCATCCCCCCCCCCCCCCCCCAAAAAAAAAAAAAAAAAAATTCTTTGGAAAAGAGGACAAAATAGTCACCACATCGGATCTAGACATTCCCTCTGCAAGACCTTAAGATGGCTGACAACGTGTGTCCTTTACAGCCAGAGTCGGGCAAACTGAAAGGTGATACACTGAACGATTTATCAGCAAGAGGCATGGATTCTCATGAGCCCCTGCAGAAGCAGGGGCTCATGAGAATCCATGCCTCTTGCTGACGACAAACTAAACCACTTGCGGCTCTGTGCCAGGGGCTGGGTGAGAGGGTTTCGATTTTCAAGCGCCGCCGACTGCGTCACCTCCAGAGACAGCTGCCCGACCCTTGTTTCTATCGAGGCCCGGGGGTGGGGGAAGAAGGACTGAGGGAGGAGTGGGGGCAGAGATTCATTGTGATGCAAAGGGATGCATAGGAATCTCACACTTGTCTGCACTCTAGCTGAGTCATCGGGGTAATACCTCATTTCCTAGCCTTCTTCCAGGACACGCGACCTGACGACACAAAGAACGTCGGGCGCGCGCGCGCGCGCGCGTGCGCACTCACCACTAAAAGACAGTGTCGGTGGTATTTTCAGAACACAGGCAAATCATAACAGTCAGTCTTCTTACAATAAGCAATCAAGGGAAACAGTCTTGGTGAGCAATGCAGATCTAATTTTCTTCAGTCAATAAGACCTGGCACGTCACAAAAAAGAAATGGATCGACTCTAAGAGTTCAAGGGTGGTGAGTGAGCCTTTCCTCTGTCAAAAATATTTCACCCATCAATTCAAACCCCCCCCCCCCACCCCACCATATTAATAATTTCCTGCGCCTATCCAAATGTAAAGTGTTAGCACAAAAGCACACAATTCTAACATCTCAGTGCCATTTGCATTGCTAACGCAAGGCACTAATTTTAGACGCAATAATTTCACCCCTTCATTGCCACTGACATAACTGCGCGTCGTTCTGTCTCGGCTGCAGCAGGCAAGGGGTTAAGGGTTAACAAGTGCATTTATTTTCTTGACTTGTTGTCCGAGTGTATTTGCTATGCGTGAAATAAACATGCAACAATGACTTCACGCGCACTCGCCTACCATTCTCCCATCTGGGTGGGTGGTGGCGTTGCATGAGTGAGCTTAGTCCTGCGCCGGCCACTAAGCAAGGTGCTCCGCGAAAGCGGAGCACCTTGCTTAGTGGCTGGCGCAGGACTAAGCTCACTCATGCAACTGGCCCCTGGACCTTAAGTCGCAGGATCCAAAATCCAGCACATATTTCTTTTTACTTATTTCCTTCAGCAGGGCTTTGATAAGCGACGAAGTTTTCAAATTCTCATATTTCACTTCTTTGCCATTTCCAAACACAAACAATTATGCAAAACTTTATTCTTATAAATACCCACCCATCTTTACCTCATGCATTTTCTTCCAAAATTCTGAGCACAAAATGAACCTGCGATAAATCATCCGAAAATGTTTCCGCAGTGAATTTTGAAAATTTACTCATCCTTTTTAGTGGCTATTTCTAAGCACATGCATATTTGCAATACTCCCGGCAATGGATTACAGAAGTATTTTGACTTGATTTGATATACTGACGAGCAAAAGAAATGCAACATTTTCGGAATCATCGGAAACGCTTTAGTGTTTCCGATGGTTCCGAAAATGTCGCATTTCTTTTGCTCGTCAGTATATACGCCCATCTTTACCTCATGCATTTCCATCCAATATCTTCCTGAGCACAAAATGAACAGAAACTGTTTCTGTAATGAAGTTTGGAAATTTACACATCCATACTGTGGCCATTTTTTAAGCCCAGACATACATGCAATACATGCCCAATTCCCTGATCCATCCATCTATTTCGTACAAATATTTTCCTGGGCACAAGGTGAACTTGTCATAAATATTCCAAACCTGAAAAGTCTTCTGCAAGAATTTTTGTAAAGGCCCACTACCCCCGTAACTGTTCAAAGATGCACTTCTGTAACAGACGGTAACGAAACGCTGCACACAGGTCTAGTTATGGTTCATTTAGACACAGGGCAATCCAGTTCAGCACACGTCGTCTGTATATCAAGTAACCCGTTCTAGAAATACAACGCTTTCAGTACGAGAAACAGCTAAAAATAGATTGACACGCTAACGGCTGCGCAGAATAACTAAGTGCGATTACGCATGTGCTTTTGTTGCGTGTCCAAACTGCTGTTTGTAGGTGTGTTGACAAGGCATAACAAACAAATGGTGCTGAAACGCGTCTTCAGATTTATGCATAATGGTACTTTAACCCATATCATACTGAGACTAAAAGCTTCCAATTTGTACACTGCCAGTTGCAAGCTACATTATAGTACATACAGATAAGGATAATAAAAATAGGCCAATGTCTTTAGTTCAAGGGTGGTGCCAGAATAGCTTGGCGCCTAAAGGCGCCAAGCTATTCTGGCACTACCCTTGAACTATTTTAATCAAACTTATTTCACACAATGGGGTATTCCGAATGATAAGGGTTAAACAGATTTTTATACTCACTTCTTTTCACTTTTTTAAATCCCAAACAAATATGAAATACGTTACATGTATACCCATCCTCGTTCCATGCATTTTCATCACATATTTTGACCAACCAGCAATAAATATTTCATATCTGCAATGACTTTTGTAAAGTCCAGTATTCAATTATTTGCCAATTCTAAGTCCCATCGAATATGAACAATAATTATTTTTTTTTTAAAAACACATAAATACACCCATCTTCACGTCATGCATTTCCTTAAGCTATTTTCCTGAGCATAATATGAACGTGAAGTAAATTATATTCCCTATCCCCTAAACTCTTTCAAACTTTTCCATATTCATTGCTTCCCCATTTCTAAGCCCAAACAAATATGCAATACATTACAAATTCCATCGCTCTTCCCATCCACTTCGTACACATATTTTCCTAAGCACGATATGAACCCGCCATAAATATTCCATATTTCTGATATGCAGTCCATTATTTCTGTCCGATCCCTGCCTCAATCACACGATCTTTCCAGCCAGGAAAAAATCTCCCAAACCACGACGATCCCCCCCCCCCCCCCCCCCCCCCCCCCAAAAAAAAAAAAAAAAAAAAAAAAAATCGCCTCAATCTGAAGAACAGATATAACAAATGGTTCCAGCAAGAGGCACAGATCCTCATGAGACCCCGCAACTGCGGGGGCTCATGAGGATCTATGCCTCTTGCAGTATGTTTGCATCTGATGGAAAAACAACAACTAAACATAGTCGACAGTGTTCAAAGCCAAGTGACCTCTCAGCTTTGAAGGAAACAGAAAATACGTCGATCCAGCAAGAGGCTTATATCCCCATGAGCCCCCGCAAATGCGGAGGCTCATGAGGATCTATGCCTCTTGTAGGTCGGCTGTTTTCCCAGCAGAAGCGACTCTTAAGAAAGAACGTGATCTATGCTGATTCTGTGACTTGCAAAAAACGTGGCAGGGGCTCCAGGGTTCGAATTGCAAGCCCCCCCCCCCCCCCTCCCCCCGCCCAACGGTCACCCAATCAATCAGAAGAGCAGACGACTTCTTTTGCAAGCTGTTGAGCAAGCAAGCCTCCCCGCAATATAGCAAATCTGAACAGTGATATGATTAGTCTGAGAACACCGAGACCGGACATGCAGTGCATGATGGTTATTGCGAGCAAAGGTCCCGCATGGAAAAGTGATGCATATATTATCTGCGGACATCGAGACGGGAAGTTTCATTGCATGACTGTTTTTATCAGCCAAAGCTGATTGCAAGCAAATCTCCCGCACTGAAGAGTGATATACATAATATAGTCTGAGAACGCCGAGATCGGACATTCAGTGCATGATTTATTTGTTTTTTGTATCAGCCATAGCATCAGGTCGTTCCGACGACTATATTGCAAGCCGTACTGATCTTCACCTGAAAAGCACAGACGAGTGCGGATCCGTTCAAAATCTGCAAGAAACTTGGATTTTGCGACATGAAGCATGGAATCTCACGAGCCCCCGACGCTTGCCCTGAACAAATTATATGCCTCTTTCAGAAGAAAGCTGTAGTGTTCCACAAGGGCACACTGGTCGTCTCCATCGATTCGCTACAGCGGTAGCGAATCGATGGAGGCAACCAGTGAGCCATAATGGTTCACCCTGGTAAGCATAGGTCATCGGGCCCACGACGGCCGCAGTGGGCCTGTGCACGGATGTGCGCGGGCCTACTGCGGCCGTCGCGCGCCCGATGACGTGTTGCTACTGGGAACCAGATCATCGCCATCGCAAAGTGATCGCCCGTTGGTATCTCTCTTGATAAATACACATGCATAGTCTCTGCAGTGTCCAAAGACGTATGGCAATTTGTATGTGTTTTTTGTATGTGTGCGATAAGGCATACTCTATCCTTTGAAGGCAAAAGACAGCAAGTCTATATTTGAAAAAAGCGAGATATTCATTACTCAGCGCTGGACAGACAATCAGTCAGGATCCCCTGCCCCCGCCTATCAGGCACCAAAACGCCAGCCCACAGAAAAATACGCAGGTATAGAACAAGACTATCATATACATCCCTAAAAGGATGCATCATGTCTAGCCTATAACCCGTGTCTTTCTCCGGAACTTAGGAAGTAGGCAGGAGAAACACACATACACAAACAAGAAGGTGCACTACTAAATGTGGTCAGGTAAATACCCTGAAAGCCCACAGCAGATGCACAAGACAATACACAAAATGTAACGATACAAATTTTGCCTCGAGTCACAAACCAGATAGGTGAGACTAGCGCTGGTAGAACTGTACACATTGAGTAATGTGTAATGAATGAGTATTCATTGTATTACAATACAAATCTTGTTTTCACAAAAATCACCGTTCTTTTGCCTTCACGCGACAGTACTAAAGTGGTCCAAACTGTACAGAAAACCCAGACGAAAAAAGAGACTAAATCCTGCAAAACGTCTAAAATGCAGAGAACAGCCCAACGAAGAAAGAAACACTCTTTTCTAAGCGTGTTTCTTTCTTCGTTGGGTTCTTCTCTGCACACAAAACGACTATGGGATTTCTCAGACCACACAGATGAGGCGCAGTATCAACCTGTACTAGAAGTGAAGTATTGTTTGAAATAAACCACTCCCGACAACGAACGAGAGCCAAGACACGGCGGATAACCAGCGTACGCCACAAGCATCGACAACACTACAAACATCTCCAAGACGCACAGATCCGCATGAGCACTTGGAGATGTCTGGAGTGGTGTCTATGCTTATGGTCCAAGCTGATTACTGCTATGACTTCGCTATTGGTTAGTTAGTTAGTTAGTTAGTTAGTTAGTTGTTTGGGTGTAACGCCGAGCAGGCGACTAAGACGGTCGTTTGATGTTGGGAGTCGTTTGTTGCAAACGAAACCTCACTAGTATTCGGGCTTTTCCGGACGCCCCTACACGATCTTCTGAGCTACCCAACTGAACTGAACTCGACGTATGATTGTCTTTTTATCACACAACGCCCAGAGGGATGGACGCGCGCTTGGCGGAATGGCAAACAACCGTCAATGCAACAGCGCAAAAACACTTCAATTCCAACCAATGGCGCGGCTCATCCCTCCGTCCAGTAAATCACCAACCAGTGGCATTAAGAAGATTAAAAACCTGACTCCGTCTGGGGGGATCGAGATGTAAATGAGACTATTTCAAGAGGCTAAGATTCTCATGTGGTTGAATGGTCATATGAGGCTCTATACCTCTTGCTGGCAGAGGGTTTTTTAATCACCATGGAGTGACTCAGAGAACACGAAGATATAAATGAGACCAATCTGGATCAGCAAGAGGCATAGATTCTCATGATCCCCTGCCGTCGCAGGGGCTCATGCGAATCTATGCCTCTTGCAGACGAGATCTAAAATCACCAACGTATGACTCAGAATACGAATCTTCTTCTGTTCAAACACCGCCCCTGTCTTGCCTTTTGGGAAAACGACAAAATGGACAAATTTCGGGGATGTTCCTGTTTACACAGAGATCTTTTAATGGTGTGGACAGGGGAACCACATTACGACCTATCGAAAGTCAATGCCTGAATCGGTAAAATTCATCAATAGATGAGAACACTTTCTTTTTTGAGGACTTGAAGGAATAGGAGTGGGGGGTGGGGGTGATGTGGTTTGTAGGCGTGGGCTGGAGTATGCATAAAGGCAGCCTTGTAAGGCCACACATTACGAACTATCGAGATGTCTAAGCACAGTGTCTGAATCAGTGTGGCGGAAGGGCACGGGTGGGGGTGGGGGAGGGTGTTTGGCAGCGCAGGAGTAGGGGGTGGGGGTTCGGGGGTGGGGTGGCGTTGGGGTCATGTCTTAAATTACCGACCTTTACTCCTTTACTTCCGGTGGTCACAGGTTGTGTTCTTAAAATCTTTGTTAATTCACCGCCATTGATGCCCAGCCAATCAAAGCTTATGGATATCAAATGGCGTCAGCAAGAGTCATATATCTTCATGAGCACCCGCAACTACGGGGGCGCATGAGGATCTATGTCTCTTGTAGCTGGGTCCTGTTGACTTTTTCTGGGGTATGACAGGGCCAGAGGAAACACGTCATGACCTACCGAAAGTCAATGTCTGAATCAGAAGGGGGAAAAAAAAAACCCACCAATAGCAGAGACACACTCTTTTTTCTTTCATAAATGGAAGTAGATGGTGACTGAACTGGGTACATAGTTTGAAGCCAAAGCACATCATACACGCGCCTTTCCCTACTGCAAAGCGAAGCCAGCTGACTCGCACACTCGCGTGAAGTTCCGAAATTCAAAAGAAACGCATTATATCCATTGTACACATACCAAGGGGAATTACTCAGCGCTGGACAGACAAACAGTTTGATCCCCTGCCTCCGCCTATCAGGCACCCAATCGCCAGCCAAACAGAGAAATACGGAGGTATAGAACAAGACGATCATCTAGATCCTCTAAAATTCTTTAAATCTACATCCTCTGAGTAATTCCCCTTGGTATGTGTACAATTCTGCCAGTGCTAGCCTCACCTATCTGGTTTGTGAACATTATAACTATGTAGCGCTACTGAAATTTCGGCAAGCTCGATCTATTGTATTTAATTTTATTTTATTTTGGGGAAAACTGGAATTAAAATAAAACTGGTGCCAAAGCAATTATGTTCTCCTCGGCTGAAAAACGCCTCTGGAATTACTGGATATCGTGTCCATAAAACCGGGCCGAGGCCTGCTGCAGAAGTATTGCAACTGCTTGATATCATCATGGCTAACTTTATTTTCGGAAGAAAGGGGTGGGGGGGGGGGGGTTAAATGGAGAGGAAGCCATTAGAGTCGCCTGGCACCATCACGACCGATTGATATTTGACTCCAATCCCGTGAAATGCGGGCGCCGTGACACGCAGCGAACATTTCGTTTCCAGGTTCCCAATCGTAATGACGAGGCCACGTAACGATGTCATCCCCACGCATAAGCTCAAGCATGGCTATTCCACATCAGCGATCCCAGCCATCTGCAAAAGGCGCAGATCCTCATGAGCCCCCGCTGAAAGCAGGGGCTCATGAGGATCTATGCCTCTTGAAAGCAGGGGCTCGAAGATGCACGCCTGCTGCTGTTTAAGATCAGTTTTAACATCAATTCATATTCTCAGATTGGCCATCGACTCCGGTTCACGATGCCTCCTTATTCAGAACGACTCCCCCCCCCCCCCCCCCCCCCCTCACCACCCACCTTCACTCTCCCCACCTACTTTTTCATCTGCAAGAGGCATAGAGCCTCATGAGCCCTGCCTTCAGCAGGGGCTCATGAGGATCTATGCCTCTTGCTGTCTTGCTGTGTACGATCAATCGCATTCTACACCGTATTCTTAACATTTCTGTCATCGATGCCAGCTCATGCCTAGTTTCGTCATAATACCCAATCGCCCTCCATCTGCAACAAGCATAGATCCTCAAGAGCTAAGGGGCTCATGTTGCTGTCCACAATCGTCCACACTCCTATCCGCATTCTCCTAGACACGCCGTAGGTGCCTCTGCGACTCAACGATGAAATCACAAACTTTTCGCAAGCAACCGACGGTACTTGGAAAATGGAATACATGCTAATACGCTCCGGCAGAGAGCAGGGGGATCTAGGGTGCCTGCCTTATATGACCGATCAAATTTAAATCTGTCACCCTCAGAAAGAGGTGGCCCACGAGAATTACCATCAACTGAACACTCAGATCAAATTTTACCTTTTACGCACGCACCAAGGCGAAAAAGGGTCGCTTGCAATTATGCGCAAAGATCCCTCTCAAAAGCTCCCGCCGATATTCGCTGAAAATATTTCAGGTTCGGCTTTTTTGGTGCTGACCTGTGATTCTGGAATTTACTGCCTAACCGCAAGTCCCCAAATCACAGATAAACACACATGACGATTGCCAACGATCCTCTGCCCAACTCACGACAAAACAACCTGCGCCCTTACACGTCATTGCAATCTCTGACTATCTCTGAATTGCGCTCCAAAACAAATAAGCCTTAGGCTAACCGTTACCCGCAACAGAAATGTGTTCTGAGTGTGGATTAAGTATCACTAGACGTCAATTGCAATTTCTGAAAGTCGCCACTTGTAATTACCGTGTCTACAAAACAATACAAGCGCGTGATTTTCAACCAGTAGCCCATGAATGAAGAACTCAAGAAAAAGTTAATCGAATGATGGAAATGAAGCCTGACTTGCTACAGAAGGAATTTTTTTTTTCTTCTCCCAAAAACCCTCACAGATGAGATTGGATAAGCTTTCTTAACAAAGCAGTCACTCGCCAACTGCAAGGGGTATAGATCCTCATGAGCCCCCGCTGTCGCGGGGGCTCATGAGGATCTATACCTCTTGCGGACACCGTTTTGTATCCATGTTCTTTGCAGGGATTTGGCGTTGAATTCACAGAGATTTCAGAAACACAACCTGCGTCCTCGGGCGATGATGGGGTTAACGACGCTCCAGCTACCAGCCAAGGACCCCTGTTGCTGCCGTTTTCAAGGGTGAAGACTGAAACTCTCGAGTGTTAAATTCCACTTCAATCTGTCGCTCTCACCGCTTCGGGTCCAGCCAAGGCACCTGAGACGCGTTCCTCTATTTCCTCGCTGTCAACGAGTCCGATTTCTCGAGAGTGTTTTTTTCGTTTGGACAAGAAAAACAGCGATCGCATTTCAGCGTTGTCTCTCGTATATATACGCATTTTGAAAACACGATGACAGAGCCGCCACTGAGGCGTGCATGGTTAGACAATGGATCCAGACTCGAAGCAAGAGAATCCACATTGCGCCCATAAAAGCTTTGGAAAATCCCGACCAAAAAAGAAATGCTGACCAAAATGGTGTCTGTAAAGCGTGACTGTCCTTTCTGATCGCGTTTCTTTCTTCGTTGGGCTGTTCCCTACAGAGAAACACGCTTAGAAAGCGCAAGTACAACACATAAATTGTGTTGTACCAGTCCTTTCCAAGCGCGGCGTTTCATTCTTCGTTGGGAATTTCTTTGCATTTTTACTCGCTTGCCAGTCACCTGTTTGGTCTGGACTGTACAAAAGCTTAACGCGATTAGCCCCGAGTCCCTACAGCAGGAGATGGATTGACCATGATAATTCAAGGGTAGTGCCAGATTAGCTTGGCGCCTTCATAGTCGTTATAGGCAACACCTCCAAAATTTGAGAAAATGGGACCTTGGGGCTAAAAGGGTTAACACAGAACAAATTGTGCCGTTATAATAATAAATAATAAATATGCCGTTATTTGGCATAGGCCAGTATGTCCATTTTTTTTTCTTCAGAAAAGCGAGGATTTCATTGCTACGCAATGAAAATCAGCGAGGCTTTCATTGCTACGCAATGAAAATCTCGCTTTACTCAAAAATGGACTTTAGCCGATACCGCCAGAAATTTGCACAGCATTAACTCATTCTACCTCAGACACACCACAAAGATAAGGATCGACCATGATAGTTCAGCCTATGGGCGCCAAGCTATTCTGGCATCACCCTTGAACTATCATGGTCGATCTGTGTCCTGCGTTGCAATGCAGTCTTCAGAGGACAAGGGCAAAATTTAAGGATTTCGGTGTTGGGGTAGAATGAGCTTTAATGTTGCGATGTGGACCAAAGACGAAGCAGAACCTGTCTCTGTCTCTGTCTACACCTCTGTCTCTGTCTACACCTCTGTCTCTGTCTACACCTCTGTCTCTGTCTACAGCATGCTGGGACTCGTGAGGGTCCACACTTCTTGCTGTCTCATTTACAGGGATGCCCCCCCCCCCACACACACCCCCACCCCACCCCACCCCCATCCCACCCCACCCTACCCCACCCCACCCTCAGTACAAAGGGGGAGGAGGATTCCAAATTCAATCTGCGATGCTGCTGACATCCATAGAGAGAGAGAGAAAAAAAAAAGATACACTAACGCCGATTTAATTGCGTCTGGGTCCGATGAATGATACTAATCTCATCATCCATTGTAAGCGCGGACCGGATACGATGTAGACGTTTTCTGACTTTCACTTCGATCCAAGACCTAAATAACAGTTTCGCTACACGGAAAGGACGCCCCGGAAAACACAAAAAGACGTCCCAGAAATCACTAACGTCCCAGAAATCACTGACGTAAACGGCCAAAACAATACAGACGTGATTTCATCAGGGGACGGCACAAGACTTTGTGGACAAATTATTTTCTTTAATAAACGTTGACTTTCATTCCTGAACGCGACAGGGTAAGACCCAATACCTCCAAACCCCCACGATTCGCTTTTCCCCTGTAAGAACAACAGGCCTAGCGAGATCTCGAAAAACTTTTCCTTCCGCTCAAGAAGCAGAACTTCATGGAAGTGGGTCAAACCCTGTAAGCAAGAGGCATAGATTTTCATGAGCCCCTGCGATAACAGGGGCTCATGAGAATCTATGCCTCTTGCAGATGGACGAAACTCCGTGGGTTCATGAGCGTCACCCAGGGCCTGCACAAAGCGCTATGAATCCGACGACCCCAATTTACCAAAAAACATAATCGCGTCTGGGGCAGACGCCGTAATTCCATTTTCATGGACGTGAAAACAAGATAGATAGGATAGGATATGCGGGTCGGCATAAAAAAAGATCAGACGGACAAAGCGATTCCAATATACCCCAACCCCCACCCACGCAACTTCCTATGGGAAACGACAGTGTGTGTGAGGGGTGGGGGTGGGGGGGGGGTGTGTGTGTGGGCGGGTTATAACAAAAAGCAAACTTTGGTGAAAAGTTCTACAAGTTCGCGCACACTTTCTCCCATCTCTAGCCCTTGCATGCCCAAAAAGTTTTCCAATCGATGATTCCCCATCGCTCGTTTTCACGGGCATGGGTTTAACCACTTCTTTGCCAGCAGACGCACATTCTGCTCTCTCGCAGATCTAGTTTAATATAACTTCAGCGCAAGGCTTTACACGAACGTGGATTCACAGCGGAGTCAGCAAGAGGCATAGCTCCTCATGAGCCCCCCGCTGATGCGCGGGCTCATGAAGATCTATGCCTCTTGCTGATGCGGGGGCTCATGAAGATCTATGCCTCTTGCTGATGCGGGGGCTCATGAAGATCTATGCCTCTTGCTGATGCGGGGGCTCATGAAGATCTATGCCTCTTGCTGATGCGGGGGGCTCATGAAGATCTATGCCTCTTGCTGATGCGGGGGCTCATGAAGATCTATGCCTCTTGCTGATACCACCATGCCTCCTGCGGCTGGATACTGGTCAGATTTCCTCGGCAGGGATGGGGTTAACTCGTTCGAGACGTGCCGCCTCCGGATACGCGGCTTATGCCGCGTATCCGGAGGCGGCACGTCCCGAATGAGTTAATGTCTGAAGAAGTGTGTGGGTGGGGAAAACTCGCTTGCACATCGACGTATTCTAGTCTATGCCGCCAACAGAAAACCGCATACGGCAAATCTTAAAGATTCATCCGCTGATCCCTACCAACAAAGAGCAGGAGACAGATCGACCGCGACCCCCCAAAAAAATAGTGCCTACCTGACCGGCTCGGTTCCCCACCAAATCTCTCGCAACTTTCACGGTCGATCTGCCTCCGGCAGTTGGGCCTAGAAGGGAAACTGTCCACTCAACATAAAAGATTGGATTCGGTCTAGACACTGTGAATGTTCGCACCAACAAAATCGCATCCATTTTCGTGGGCAGCCGGGTTTGCGCGACAGCACCTAAATCCTACGCATGGCGCTTCGTCGTAGCTGAGCAAGCAATTACGCAAGGCGGAGCACGTGGCGTAGTGGTTTGCGCAGGATTTATGTTCACTTACAACAACTAACCCCAGGCTTCCGCGTCCGCTCAATATTAGTCGAAACCTTACGGCATTTGTCTTGTAAACGCCGATTGTACCATACTGTGTGATAGAACACGCTAGTAGCATTTCTTGGCATTCAGCCTGCCCCCAATATCAGGGGTTTCCACGCAAAGACCGTCGTGCCGAAGTCGGCCGCGGTGAGCCCGCGCACGAATGTGCGCGGGCCCACTGCGGCCGACTTCAGCCCGACAGCCGGCTTTTGCGAGCTCGGACACGAGATTCCTTAAACGCTTCGACAATGTGTCACGAAACAGGAAGGCCATCACAGCTGAAGAGCGGTGCCGAAAGACTGGCCCAGGTACACCACAACAGAATATAGATCGACCTCTGGCACGCCAAGCTATTCTAGCACCACCCTTCAACTGTCGCGCTCAATCGGTCTTCAGGAGACAATGACACGGTTAGAGAGTTACAGCACAAGTTCATTCCAGCACCACCCTTGAACCATCATGATCGACCTGCCTCACAAACATTCAGGCAAACTTCAGAGGACAACTGCATGATTTCAGAACGTCGATCTCAAGGCTCACCGCGTTAACTCATTCGAGCCGTGCCGCATGCGGATACGCGGCTCACGTCGCGTATCCGGGTGCGGCACGTCTCGGCTTAGCGTGAGGAATCGTACTGAGAAAACAATCCCACCATCATCCAGTGTGATCGCCTGATCGATACTCCTGTAAGCAGACAGACAGCCCATGGAGACTACAGATAGCCTCAGCCCCTTGGCCAAAACCCTGCCTTCTGCAAGAGAGCATAGATCCTCATGAGGTCCCCTGCCTCGGCAGGGACTCATTAGAACCTATAGCTCTTGCTAGCGTGCTTGACGTCTATTCTCGTACAGCTGTAGCTCCTCTGACGGCGGAGCTCAACAGGATTAGACCAAGCGACTGCTTTACAACTTCAGACAGTACTGTCACAGAGTCAAATCCTACATCTCGGAATAGCATTGCCGACAAATACTGCTAGCAAGAGGCATAGATTCTCATGAGCTCCTGCTGTCACAGGGGCTCATGAGAATCAATGCATCATGCAGATGAAAAACTGGGTGCAGCGGTTCATGAGTATCTATGTTTCCCGCAGACGAAGTAGGCTGACTCAGTGAAGGCTTGAGAATTAACAGTTTGGGCGGGTCTGGCAAAGCCCAGCGGTCTCGTCCGCAAGCCATCTAGACAGAGCAGATTGCCGTGTACTTTGGCTCGCAAAAGTCAAAAACTTTTTATTACCGTCCAAAGTGTGAGGTACTAGGACAGCCGTCACTGGTTGTGGCAGCAGGACTTGTAACATAAGGTTCACATTCGCATGGCGGCACAGTTAAGACCTATTCCTTCGTCCAAGTAAAGTAAGACGTCAAAATTTGAAACTGAAGTTTTCAAGAACAATCACGACTGTCAAACTGATTCAATAATTGTTAACATAAAACGCCGTACTGTGACAAAGACAATCGTTCAGAGCCAGCTGCCCGCAGAGAAGGGAGGTGTGAGGGGGTGTTAACTAAATGGCCAATGAATCAGACCAGTGCTGACCAATATTTCATTGACTCAAGTTCATCTAGACAGCCATCCATAACGACAGCCAAAGATAATAAATTATAAAGCACACCGGTTGCGTCCGTCGATTCGCTACCGCTGATATTCAGCGGTAGCGAATCGAGGGAGGCAACCAGTGTGGGTCTGAATCTGCCCACAACAGTGACCCGGAGAACTAGGCGGTCAGGACGTAAGGACCATGCACATGCACAGAAACAGTCTAATGCCTGGACCAGGGGGTTCTTTCTCCGGATACTCCGGTTCTTCCACCCCCCCACCCCCACCACCCCCCCCCCCCACCACCCCCCACACTTTGGTACCGGTTTCAGGCCACTTTACAAATTTCAAATACAAAAGATCAAAAATCTCTGTAACTTCAATCTGTCTTGTACTGTGTTTGTCTTAAATGGCGTAAATCCGCGTCTGTTACGTGAGTGTGTGTGTTGGGTTTCAGTTCGCGGCGCTTTGAGTCGATTTGCCCAAAATTTGAGAAAAAGCGCCTATATAATAACGGTATTATTATTATTATTATTATTATTATTATTATTATTATTATTATTATTACATGTCTTTGCCTACACACTGCTGCATACGTGTGCTGTAAATGATGTAGACTTGTGAACCACACGTTTTACAGTGCATCATACAAAACGGGGATTACGAATTCGCAGACAACAAAAGCATGCAAACTTGAAGTGGCTGTGTCAAAATGTAAAGGAACACATGCCTAACGGTCCATTCTTAACCCTTATCATTCGGAATACACCAGTGTGTGAAATAAGTTTGACTTAAATAGTTCAAGGGTAGTGCCAGAATAGCTTGGCGCCTCTAGGCGCCAAGCTATTCTGGCACCACCCTTGAACTAAATCTATATCCGTATGTGTAAGTACTATAATGTAGATTGCATAATTTATGGCAGTGTATAAATTTGAAGCTTTTAGCCTCAGTATTATATGGGTTAAGGTAACACTGACAGGCCCCGTCACAAACAATCATATCTCATCAGCCATCTGCGTCAGTCATACAGATTCTCACAGACCCCTGCATCTACAGAAGCTCACGAGCATTATTGCCTCTTACTAACGACAGGAATCCGTCCAGTGTATTTTATTTCAAGACTCGGCGTTCGTCCCTAAGACGATGAAAAATTCGTCGATTTATTTATCTCCGAATGGTCAAGCGCCATCATGTCTCATCAGCCCTCTTGTTCACTGGCAGTCAACAATCCTTCGCTTCAGTTCGTTCCAATCACTTCCCCGCGCTCAGTAATTTGTTGTCTGCTTGACAACACGGTCAAGCACCGAACCATGATGTACCTCCCTTCATTTCAAGAGAAAGAGTGCTAGAAAATGTGATCGATCCCCTCCTACAAGGTGCACAGATTCCCATGAACCCCTGCATCTGCAAGAGCTTATCGGGATCTATGGTTCTTGCAAATGGAAGACTTGTCGTCTGCTTGGACAACAGGCAAGAACCAAACCCCCATATTTTCCATTTCAAGAGAAAAGATGTTATAAAATGAGATCAATAAATTCATTCAAGAGGAATAGATTCTCATGAGCCCCTGCGGGGCTCTTGAGAATCTATACCTCTTGCAGATTTCAAATCTGGACGAAGGTCTGACAGGAACTCTTGGCAATCGAGAGGTCAACCTTGGGCCAGTGACTCTGAAGTCAGAGAGTCACTTTACGGACACACGCTAAAAGAACCGTCCTTCTGGAAGCGGCATAGATCCTCATGTGTCCCCGCCAGCTGCGGGGACTAAAGAAGATATACGCCTCTTGCTGGCCCATTTATATCTGTCTGTCTCTGGACTAAGCGGAAAAGGGCAGTCAGTCTCGCGGATAAATGGTGATCACAGCCTAAGGCAACCTACTCTGAGTCGACCCCAGCTGCCACGCATGTCTGCAAGTGATACAAATCACAACACCGCTTCCGAATTTCAGTCTAATTATGGTTCGTTGACCAAAGACTCTGATGGCATACGGTACTATACGGCTGACTTCCTACTTGCAACCACAACAGATTCAATACAGTAGCCGAAAACGGAAACTGAACTTTGCATGTTTTTCTTTTTCGCACAAAAACAACAAAGACTAGACACGGATGTGGACTAAAGACAGAACCCCTCTCCCCTCCCCCCCCCCCATCCCCTTCCCCCCCCCCCCACGCGCGCCCGCACACACACATACACACAAAATAATAATAATAATAATACACACACTCACACAAAAATATAATAATAATAATAATAATAACAGCAATAACACCAATAATAATCACAACACCAATAATAATCACATCTATCCTACAATTTTTGCTAAGAAAGCTTCCGTCGACTACACCACACTCCACGCAGACAGAACCGTTTGCGTTCATGTGCAGTGCCTTCGGGGAAGGAAAAACCACGAGACGGTTCCAGCATTACTTGCCTGCAAATCACATAAATCACCCTCCCCATTCACTTACGAGAAGAGAGAGGATCTAGTCAGATAGGGACTGTCCACTGCCTCGAGCAACTCATAAACACTGACGTAAATGGAACTCAACAGATCTGTTCCGAGTGAGGAACATAGAAATGTATGTAGCTAGCAAGAGGCGTAGATCTTCACGAGTCCCCGCATTCTGCGGGGACTCATGAAGATCTATGCCTCTTGCAGGACAGGTCAAGCAAGCATTCTTGACGACGACCTATCCACAAATGAACTTACTTCCGTCCGACTGCAAATGATACCCATTGCCTGGGCCCTCTCCTTTGAAGCCGGCGGCGGATTGGCATGATTACTAAAAAAAACCTTCAACCACAAACCACGAGGACACTTTCGGGGGAAAATAGTGTTTTTATCAGTATTACGTGTTTACTGTAGGACTTTTGCGCAGACTCAAAAGATGGTGGTTTGGTCGTCCTCATGCTAGCGACATCAGGAGTCAGTTGCATTGTACGAGTCAGCTCTGTTGGGTCCCAACCTCGGCGTTGACCCAACCTCGACCAGAGTGACATATAGTGCTCAAAAATAGTAAGGTACAATAACTTTTCAACTTGAATTTTAAACAACGTTCTCAGAGTGTTATAATAACGGTTAGATCAGTGATTAGCCATCCGATTTGACTACAATTTCACAACATTGGTGTGACGTATAGAGCTCACAAAAAGTAAGGGATGTCATAATTTCAGCTTGAATTCTGATCACTGAAATGCCCGTGATTATGCTGATTCTGAGGACTTTTAGTAATTCAAGCTGAAAAGTTAATATACCTTACTATTTGTGAGCAGTATATGTCACTTTGGCCGAGGTTGGGCCGACGCCGAGGTTGAGATCCAACAAGTGTGCGCAGCCATGCGCCAGCCACTTGCTTGGTGGCTGGCGCAGGACTAAGCTCCTTCATGCAACAGACCCCTGGGTTCAGACTGCATTTCTCCCGTACTTTGCGCTCTGAAGAGAACGTTGATAAAGTCACGAGTCAACTGTGGTTTTGAAGCCGCCGGCACATTGGTTTTGGCTGAAATCCCCCCCCCCCCCCTCCCCCTCCACTCGTACTTTCTGCTTAGATGGAATTGCGACTTAGGTCTTCTTCACGCCCGCCCACCCCCGAAGCCGCCGGCACATTGGTTTTGGCTGAAATCCCCCCCCCCCCCCCCCCCCCCTCGTACTTTCTGCTTAGATGGAATTGCGACTTAGGTCTTCTTCCCGCCCGCCCCCCCCCCCCGCCCCCCCACTCCCTCCCCCGCAGTGAACACAGGCATATTGGTTATAACAGTGGTTTCACTCAAAAGAACGCATAGTCGGTTTCTGTCCTAACCGGAAGTGGCGGTTACAGAACTTCCGCTTCCGCGGTCATGGTGTTGTGGCCACACAGGGCAATTAGGTTACGCCCCCTTTTCACACACTGTTATCTGTTAGCCTCTTGCAGCATAAAACTATGAACGAAGAACTTTTCTGCCAAAACAAAAAATCCACGCGGAGCACATCACAGGAGAAGCTATTTCAGCAATTCTTAAAAAAATTAAGAGTTAGCGTTTTTCACAACACTCAAATGCATTAAGTACCCCATGACAAAACTGTCGTCTGCAAGCCTGCATACAACCGTGCACATGCCCCAATTAGGCTCCCATGAACACACTAGGTCGACTAAAATTACCCAGATTTTGCTCTTTTTCACACCACCTGTCATGCCTTTTGTTGCTCAAAACGCCAAAAAAGGCATACAATTGAAGTTTTACACCCTAAAAAAATGGCAAAAAGGGAGGAAATTTTTTGAACTATTTCTGGCGGAAAAGTTACTACATGCACCGGAAGCAATTGCCCTGTGTGGCCTGTAATGAAACAAAAAAAGTTGTCAGCTGCAATCAAAACTTTATCACTGATAACCGTACCCTATAAGAAGATACACTGCCAAGTTTCAGACATGAATGGCTGATGGTTTTAAAGCTGCACCAAAATTACTACCTGCACCCCTTGGTGCCCGGAGTACCATTCGCTCCTGCGGCTGACTGTCAGTACCACACATGTAAAGATCCAAAAAGAAAGACTTATGTTCAAGCTAGCAACCCTATATTTTGCAGACAAGCAGACACACATGTTACGCATTCAAAACAACCAGCAAGTACAATTTTCAACAGTTGGTTATTTTTTGGCAATTTATTTGCTATACTACCCCCCCAAGCAAGAACCATTTTGACAGTTTTTTCAACTTTGAACCCAACTGGACAACATAGAAAAGCCCTTGCACTGTTTAAAAAAATTCAGCAAACTGCCTAACCACAACTAGTCTGCATGAGGTGTCATTTCTTTTATTCCCTCCTTCCAGCTTTAAACAAGGCTTAAGATACTGAAGGCAACTGAAGCTATGTTCCGCACTTTTTTCTGAAAATGAATCACCAGCCAACATGCTTTTTCTTGCAAACAGCTACAAATCCTTGTACCAGCCAACTCAAGGGACCAAGGTGCTTCTCTGACTTTGACTACTTTGCATGGCAAAGCAGCAGAATGCTTTAAATAGTGTAAAATGCTTGAAAAAGTAGCAAAAATTTCACGTGAACGCGTGCGTTCATTCGGGAGAGGGGGGGTGGGGGGAGGGGGGAGGGAAAGGGGGGGGGGGAAGGGGGGGGGGGAGGTGTGCGTGTTAATGCTTTGGGTTAGTATTATTAGGGTAAGCATAGTAGAGTTAGGATTAGGGTTAACATAGTTTTGGGATCTGAGTTAGCATAGTAACGTTAGGCTTACCATGACTGAGGGTTGGGGGTGAGGGATATTTGGGGGGGGGGGGGGGGCATGGGGGCAAGAAGGTGATGTTTGGGGTGGGTGGTGGGTGGGTGGAAATGTGTGGCATGGATTTTTAGGCATAATAGATATGCTCAGGATACAGCAGGATGATTTGTGTTTGAAAAAGGTGAAGAGATTTCTCACACACTAATTTCTCGATAATATTTATGACAACCGTGCCTTTTCACCGCACCACACCATCTGAACCGACTTCAGAAACCAGTCAAAACAACATGTTTTGGTGTCACCACACTGAGGTTTGCAGTTTACAGCATGTTTTCACTAAGATGACCCTCACAAAGCCCAAAATACACTGTGCAGGATAAACGGGTATTTTGAATGCAGTCAAAACAAACGCAAAAAAATCGGCCAACTGACAAAAATCAAATTTAACTAAATTTCATCTAGATGACACCGTAATGACTGTTACCTTGTCAGAATGGTTTTTGAATGACTACTATGACAGAAAATGTGACCTGGGATTGTTCCTGTGTGTTTTCTAGTCTTTTCTTTCCCCTTCGCACAAATATGCACCATTTTGCCTCTATAATCCTTATACAGCTAAATAAAGCTATTTGTATGGCATCAAAAGTGCCAACATGGCCTAAAAAACACCTGATATCAGCATAAAAAGCAAAAAATGTCGATTTTTGGGCACAATCTCCTTCCAAACGCCAATAGTAGAAAAATTCACTCTGCCTTTACAGGCCACACAGGGCAATTAGGTTACGCCCCCTTTTCACACACTGTTATCTGTTAGCCTCTTGCAGCATAAAACTATGAACGAAGAACTTTTCTGCCAAAACAAAAAATCCACGCGGAGCACATCACAGGAGAAGCTATTTCAGCAATTCTTAAAAAAATTAAGAGTTAGCGTTTTTCACAACACTCAAATGCATTAAGTACCCCATGACAAAACTGTCGTCTGCAAGCCTGCATACAACCGTGCACATGCCCCAATTAGGCTCCCATGAACACACTAGGTCGACTAAAATTACCCAGATTTTGCTCTTTTTCACACCACCTGTCATGCCTTTTGTTGCTCAAAACGCCAAAAAAGGCATACAATTGAAGTTTTACACCCTAAAAAAATGGCAAAAAGGGAGGAAATTTTTTGAACTATTTCTGGCGGAAAAGTTACTACATGCACCGGAAGCAATTGCCCTGTGTGGCCTGTGGTTAGGATGGGAATAAGAAGTGATTTTGGACCTAACAGCCTGGACTATGGACCTGGGCTAAGTTGCATGAGTGAGTTTAGTGCTACGCAAGCCACCAAGCAAGGCCGCGCTCCGCTATCGCGGAGCACCTTGCTTAGTGCGGACTTGCGCAGCACTATGCTCACTCGTGCAACCGAGCCTAGCACACACATAATACTTGCCCGATTGATTGATTGATTGATTGATTGATTGATTGATTGATTGATTGATTGATTGATTGGAGTGACGAATGGACTAACTAACTGATTGATCGATTGACTCCCTTGCATGACTGGTTGGTTTGGTTGGATAGCTGGTTGGACAGTTGCTTGGTTGGTCGGTTGATTAGCTGATTCGCTGATTTACAGATACTTCCCACATCGGGAAGTAAAACCTCGCACGCCCTCCCCCCGGGAAGCGTAGAACAGACTCAGACTGTCTGCGTGCTAGCAAAATGGTCAGAGTGCTCGAGACGGGCTAAGAGGTCAGAAGAGAAGAAATTTCCAGTAAGCACAAACCACTCGGGCCGAGGCCGGCCTCAGCCTGATGACCGTTCGCTTACTCTGCGAGGAGAGGAAATTTACCCGGGATCAGTGGAAATGGAGGGAGCCTCAGTCAAGGCAAGTGCGCACTCACACTCAGCGGTAAATTGGTAAGACGCCGCTCGCCTGGAACACTCAGTATCTTCAGCTTAACTTGCCCCTCTGCGCATGCAGCACGGGTGGCTGCATGCGCAAAGGGGTTAACACAATCCCAAACTGCCTGGCGTGAACTTTGGACTTTGCTTTTTCGTATACGTCTTCTCTCGTGTTGGCGCTCGGATTTAAAGAGCCTACAAAATCGATGCCTCCATGCAGGCAAATGAGCACGTTCGACGCGATGCTAGTTGATGCTAGTTTGGCCAGTAATGGCCAGCGCTAATGCCAGTGACCGGCCTGCAGAGGATAGCAATAGATCAAGCCTGATGCGGCTAGGTTTGACACATCCTGCAGCAAAAAAAAAACAAAAAAAACAACAGGTCCTGCCCAGCCCCGCGTTCTATCACGATAATGCTAATCTGTAGCTTCCCCTAAACTGTCATGGTCGATCCATCTCCCAATGAAATTAACTGGTGGCAGTACCAGACCTAAGGGACGTGCCAGATTAGCTTAGCGCTTCACTCCCTTAGAATTATCCCGGTAGATCCATCGCTAATTGAAAAGCCTCCAAAA
The DNA here is from genome assembly GCA_036245525.1 of Semisulcospira habei. Taxonomy (NCBI): domain Eukaryota; kingdom Metazoa; phylum Mollusca; class Gastropoda; family Semisulcospiridae; genus Semisulcospira; species Semisulcospira habei. Next base: position 320,321,314 of record BTPG01000002.1, read on the forward strand.
CCCGTGGCCGTAAGTGACCAGGATAGTCTTAGGGACGTGCCAGGTTAGCTTGGCGCGTCAGCGCCAAGCTAATCTGACACGTCATTAAAACTATCCTGGTCGACCCGCCTCCAAGTGGTCAGGTGCCATTTAAAAGGATGCATCCCATAACGAAGGAACTCGATCCGAGTCTTGACAAGGGGAATGCCCACGGAATATTGTATGGAAATAATACAGCAAGTCTGATGAGCTAAGCCGCCGACCGGGGCAAAGCCCACACACAGATCAATGTCTACGTCTGCATGGCCACGGTAACCGAGAACATACCAGTTACCAGTGGGGGTTGGGGTGGGACGATGGGGGGCGGGGGGGGGGGGGAGAGAGAGAGAGAGAGAGAGAGAGAGAGAGAGAGAGAGAGAGAGAGAGAGAGAGAGAGAGAGAGAGAGAGAGAGAGAGAGAGAGAGAGAGAGAGAGATTGATTGTACATTGCTTAACGTCCCGACAGCAACAAGGCTTTCTCAGGACGTGCCTGCACTGCTTGTGAAAAAAAAAAAAACACAAAAAAACCCCAGAACATTGAATGTATGTCGCCAGCCGGTCAAATACGTTAAATAAACCTAACACATGGGGCCTAAATAAAGCTAAGACCATCTAGCAACACACATCCAATATCAAGAGCTACAGGCAGTGCAGACAGTAGGGAGAGTTTTAAAAAGGCAAATACAGGTGAATGGACAAAGGGTAGACAGAAACACATGCCCCAGAATAGAGAGAAAAACCCACCCTGTGGGGCTGACCAGGGTGACCCTGGGAACTAAAAAATACCTAACCCCACCCAAGTCCCCCAGGGCAGACCCGGGTGGGGTGAGAGAGAGAGAGAGAGAGAGAGAGAGAGAGAGAGAGAGAGAGAGAGAGAGAGAGAGAGAGAGAGAGAGAGAGAGAGAGAGAGAGAGAGAGAGAGAGAACAGCACTAAACTGAACTGAAACTTTATTTTGTAAGGATGAAGACAGCACGCAGGCCTTTTTACATGTCTGTCCCTACTAACATTTTAAATATAATGAGAGAAATGAAATGAAACTTTATTTCCAAGGATAAAAGAGTAGGTGCGCAGACCTTTTTTCATTCATTCTGAGTTGCCACATTCCTTCTGCATCTGAAGATAAGTAGCGGCTAATGTCTCTGTTTGTTTGTCTATTTTGACAAAGGGTATTTACCCGAAATATTAATAAATTGTGTTGTACCGTTTTTTCTAAGCGTGTTTCTTTCTCCGTTGGGTACTTCTTTTGCATTTCACACGCTTGGCAGTCACCTTTTTGGTCTGGATTGATTTTTTATTTTTTCATTCTTGTCCTTGCTACAAACTACATGAAAACAAACGCACGCACGCAAGCACACACACACACACACACACGCACGCCGGCACGCACACGTGCTTGCATGCACACACACACACACACACACACACACACACACACACACACACACACACACACACACACACACACACGGAAGTACGTAAATCAGAGTTAGGTCAGACCCCGCTACGGCTCAAACATTGGATTAAAGGCCCGGACAAATGTGGTATCGTGATGTATGTCCGAGGCCTTCAACCACCCCCCGCGTCAGAAGAAGCACAGTCCCGACCCACGTCTGGCTAATATGCATTACACACGGTACATGAAATACAACTACATAATAAACACATACATATACATTGCACACTGTTAAGACTACATCTGGTACGTTGAACGCAAAACTGTAAGCATAAATTGATTGTACATTGCTTAACGTCCCGACAGCAACAAGGCTTTCTCAGGACGTGCCTGCACTGCTTGTGAAAAAAAAAAAAATAAACAGAACATTGAATGTATGTCGCCAGCAGGTCAAATACATTAAATAAACCTAACACATGGGGCCTAAATAAAGCTAAGACCATTTAGCAACACACATCCAATATCAAGAGCTACAGGCAGTGCAGACAGTAGGGAGAGTTTTAAAAAGGCAAATACAGGTGAATGGACAAAGGGTAGACAGAAACACATGCCCCAGAATAGAGAGAAAAACCCACCCTGTGGGGCTGACCAGGGTGACCCTGGGAACTAAAAAATACCTAACCCCACCCAAGTCCCCCAGGGCAGACCCGGGTGGGGGTGTAAGCATAAACGTCAAGATTATCTAGACGTTTTACTTCTTCCTGACTAACCAAACGCACGCAAGAACACACACACACACACACACACACACACACACACACACACACACACACACACACACACACGCACGCGCGCACGCACGTACATACACACGCACGCACACACCAGCATAAACAAACATGCACAAAACACACTGTTCCGCACACATGCACGCACACACATACACACGCACCCACACACTTACATGTTTGATAACAGTCATTACTCAGAACGCAGTAGTCGCGTGCGCTTTGTTCGGCGGCTCAATTAAGTGCCGGAATAGTCTTGCCTTGAAGGTGGACAATGAAGATGCCTCGGTAATACTGGCCGGGAACAAGTTCCAAAGTTTGGCCCCTCAGTAAGACAGACTAGTTTTGAACATATCAAGTCGTGGCCTAGGTACTGACAGTTTGTTCCTTGATGTGTTGTATGGTGTGTTAGCATACTAACACAAATCCGAGACGTACCGCGGGGGGGGGGGGGGGGGGGGGGGAGGGGGGGGGGTTTGGATATGCGGACTTTAAACATTAACACGCCCTTATTGAACAGAAAGAGGTTACGTAACGGAAGCATGTCAAGGGCCCTGAGTCGCTCAACAGTGCTGTCTCTGCTATTAGGAAGGATTAGCTTGGCTGCCCTCCGGTGGAGGGAATTAAGCCTCTTTAAGCACGCATCACTACACCCGTCCCAGACTGTAGATGCGTAGTCAATGTGGGACTGGATGTGAGCGCTGAAGAAGAGTTTTCTAGTTGGTGAATTCGTAAAGTAATTAAGTGTTGAAAAGAGAAATAGATTTCTGGACACAACTTTGCACACACTGTTTACATGCGCATGCCATGTCAATTGATCGTCTATAATGACGCCTAACAGCCGGCGCTCCTTAACTTGTTTAATCGGCTCACAGTTAAGGGAAAGGCTAAGTGGCGGTGGGTTTAGCTGGTGCTTTTGACGTGTAGTGATTACCATGCACTCTGTTTTAGATGAGTTAGGTATCATGTAGTTGTCTCGGCACCAATTTGAGACGTCTAATAGACTATGTTGCAAAGAAGAATTAATTGTAGATATTTTTGCCGACGACACGTTGAAAGTAGCGTCGTCAGCAAACAAATTGCATCGCACATTTGATTGTGAGATGCACAAAGGCAAGTCATTAATAACGATTAAAAACAAGAGAGGGCCAAATAGACCCCTGGGGCACTCCATGCTTAATCACACCTTCAGAGGAACGCTTACCGTTGACAAAAACATAATGAGATCTATTGCTTAGATAAGATTTAAAGAAGGTAGCGGTAGCGGAATCTGTGTCTATGTGGTATGCCAACAGCTTCTGTAGCAACAGTTCATGGTTGACTAGGTCAAAAGCTTTAGAAAAATCTAAAAATACCGCAGTGGTCATTTCAGCATTGTTTATTGAAGTTAGCCAGGTGAGACAGAGCTGTGTGACAAGAGTGGCGGGGTCTGAAGCCTGACTGTAACGGATAAATCAAGTTATGTGTCTCCAGGAAATGACTCAGGTGCCTGTGGACATGTTTTTCTATCGGCTTTGACGAAGCTGATAAAAGTGAAATTGGCCTGAATTTGTTGGGGTCAGTGAGGTCTTTAGTTTTAGGCAGCGGAATGACTTTAGCTATTTTCCAGCTTCATGGGAAAGTACCTTGCTGGATTATAAGATTGTAGATAAATGTTAAAGATTCAACCACATAGGGGACAGACAGTTTTAAAAAGAAACTATTAATGCCGTCATGACCAAGGGAGCGTTGATTTTTCAGCTGACTAATAGACTTGCCAACGTCGAAAACAGTTAAGAACGGAATACTAAAAAAGTCGTTTGGCGCCAGTCTCTCGTCGCAAAAGTTTTTAAGTTTTACAGAGAGAGAGAGAGAGAGAGAGAGAGAGAGAGAGAGAGAGAGAGAGAGAGAGAGAGAGAGAGAGAGAGA
>BTPG01000002.1:320330422-320388188 GCA_036245525.1 Semisulcospira habei
TACTGTGTCTTGGTCTGTGAATTTCTACCCTATAACATGGTGGATCCAGCTCATTCGTTCTTTCCCCACCGTGAACTCGCCTTGGCTGCCTGATTGGCGTTAACCCATTCTGCCCGCGACACACCGCAGCAAGATATGGCTCGACCATGATAGTTCAAGGGTGGTGGCAGAATAGCTTGGCGCCGATAGGCGCCAAGCTGTTCTGCCACCACCCTTGAACTATCATGGTCGATCTGTCTCCTGAATTGCAATGCAGTCCTCAGAGGAACTTCATACTCCAAAATGTGGGTATTTCGTACCTCGGGCACAATGAGTTAAGCCCCCAATACGTCGATAACGCACTTGTTCCCTGTAGAGCGAACACTAGCAGTCGTAATACTTGAAGGGCAGAGTTTGAACAGTGATGTCGACAGCCGGTCCGAAGTTCTACAAGTGTCAGCTATCTATTGGACCAAGTCCAACTTCATCAGAACGGCACCCGGGTTTGAGTCGTGGAAAATGGATGGACCATGATAATTCACGAGTATTCGCTAAACAAGCTACACCGCTCATCTAAACAAAAAGCTGTCGGATTCAAGTCGTGAAACAGTCCGACCATAATAGATCAAAGGTACCTTCTCCCCCCTCCCCCCCCCCCCCCCCCCCCCCCCCCCCCGAATCTTTAACCCGTTGGCTGTCGGTAGCGGTTTTTGTCGCGATGATTCCTGCAGGAATCATCGCCACAAAACCCGCTACCGAAAACCAAAGAGTTAATTTTAACTCGCGAATCTTGACTACTTACACTCATCAGAAAACTCAACGGCAGTCGAATCCATGTCTTCAAAGCTGGATCGACCATGGTAGTTCAAGGCTAGTGCTCGCTTGGCTTGGCGCCTGCCGATTATACTGCCCTTGAACTATCGTCGATCCATCCCCCTCGTCGCTTGTCCCTCGCGCTAATAGCCTCAATAACGGTAACGTTTGAGCAGTCACGCCGACAGCCGCAGCTAGGTTGTACTAGTGTCAACTATCTGTTTGCCCAGTTACATTAGCACGGCAGCCCGGTTCGCGTGGTGCTCAGCCGGTGGATGGACCATACTAAGGCTGCCACGCAATAACTAGACACTGGGATCGACAGACGGAGCAGAAGTCAAAGCTCAAGGGTAGTCCTTGGTTAGCTTGGCGCCTTTCAGGCGCCAAGCTAATCAAGCACTGCCCTTGAGCAGTCAAGGTCGGTCCGTTCCCCACGCGCTAACAGCCGCAGACTAATGAGGGAATGGTTTAAACAGTCATGCCGCCCGCCGCCCCCCGAGTTGTACAAGTGTCAACTATCTGTTTGACCGGCGTCTGAGGCGAGACCGGCTGCTGGCCATGCTCATGAGAGGGGGACATTCGGACAATACAAAATGGCGTGGAGACATACTTTTTTGCTGTTGTACCTGAGGTCGGTTATACACTGGAGGCAATTTATGTAGAAACAAATGTGGCGGTGACCTCTGAAAAAGTGTCGTTAGCCCTTTTAGTCCCGGAGCCCTACAGCAGGAGATGGCTGGACCATGATAATTCAAGGGTAGTGCCAGATTAGCTTGGCGCCTGAAGGTGCCAAGCTAATCTGGCACTACCCTTGAATTATCATGATCAAGCCATTTCCTACAACTGGGCAACACCTCCAGAATTGGAGAAATGGGACCTTGGGGTAAAAAGGGGTTAAATCCAACCTTTTTTTTTTATATATATATAATAAGCGAAGTCAACAGTATTTTCAGTCTTACAAGTCCAGCACTTCACTTTCCTTGGGCCTCAACATGAAAAAAACTTTCCAACTTTGGCAGACAGCAGACTGCATTACCGTTGACAAGTGAGGTCCACCCTTCATGCCAAACGGTGGTACCAGGGCAGACTTCGGGACGAGTGGAAACGCATGTACCCAAAGTAAACTGACCCACTCAGCGCTACTGGGACCCAGCAACCTGGCACCTGTGCTGGTCTAAGATTTTGGACCTTACGGCTTTGTGCGTCAAGGTGCAAGATCACAGACCGGTTCACCGCCGGGCAAGCTGAATCTGAACAGGGCACCGGCAGGAGACCCGGTGGTATGGAATTCAAGCTTGCGTGTGTGCTGGTCTGTGATTTTGGACCTGACGGGGCAGGAACCAGTAGCATGAGAGAGCTTAGTCCTGTGCCAGCCCCTAAGCATGGCGCTCCGCTATAGCGGAGCACCTTGCTTAGTGGCTGGCGCAGGACTAAGCTCACTCATAACAGAGCACCTTGCTTAGTGGCTGGCGCAGGACCAAGCTCACTCATAACAGAGCACCTTGCTTAGTGGCTGGCGCAGGACTAAGCTCACTCATAACAGAGAACCTTGCTTAGTGGCTGGCGCAGGACCAAGCTCACTCATAACAGAGCACCTTGCTTAGTGGCTGGCGCAGGACTAAGCTCACTCATAACAGAGCACCTTGCTTAGTGTCTGGCGCAGGACCAAGCTCACTCATGCAACTGACCCCAGCAGACCAATTATATTGATAAGACACAGGGCCCCAAATCACAGAGCAGCGCAAGCGCTGTATAGATCGGGCGTGGCTTGGTCTAAAACTGTCCAAATTTGCTTAGCAGGGATCCAGCCTACGGAAGTGTTGGGCATCCACTTAACAGTCAAGCTGTTCTTTTTTTCCCTCAAAACGGCATTGATCACGGTGTGCCCGTGCTGTAGACACAGACTTAGGAGGATTTCATCTATGACTTGTTTCAAAAGGATCTGGGTCATCTATGCCTTGTGTGAACACCCACCCCACCCACACCCTCCTCACACACTCATCTGTGAGTATATATCCCCTCTTCCCCTCATCTGCAAGTACATTTCCCCTCTACCCCTCAACTGTGAGTACAAGGTCCCCTCTACCCCTCATTTGCGAGTACAAAGTTCCCTCTACCCGACATCTGCAAGTACAAAGTACCCTCCATCCCTCATCTGCGAGTACATGTCCCCTCTATCCGCATGTGTAGTACAAAGTGCCCTCAATATACCCCTCATCTGCGAGTACAAAGTCCCCTCTACCTCTCATCTATGAGTGCAAGGTCCCCTCTACCCCTCATCTGTGAGTGCAAGGTCCCCTCTACCCCTCATCTGTGAGTGCAAGGTCCCCTCTACCCTCATCTGTGAGTGCAAGGTCCCTTCTACCCCTCATCTGTGAGTGCAAGGTCCCCTCTACCCTCATCTGTGAGTGCAAGGTCCCCTCTACCCCTCATGAGAGCAAGGTCCCTTCTACCCCTCACCGGTGAGTGCAAGGTCCCTTCTACCCCTCATCTGTGAGTGCAAGGTCCCCTCTACCACTCATCTGTGAGTGCAAGGTCCCCTCTACCACTCATCTGTGAGTGCAAGGTCCCCTCTACTCCTCATCTGCGAGTACAAAGTCTCCTCTACCCGTCATCTGCAAGTACAAAGTTCCCTCCACCAGTCATCCACGAGTACAAGGTCCCATCTACCCCTCATCTGCGAGTACATGTCCCCTATACCCCTCATCTGTGAGTACAAAGTTCCCTCCACCCCTCATCTGCGAGTACATGTCCCCTCTACCCCTCATCGGTGAGTACAAAGTTCCCTCCACCCCTCATCTGCGAGTACATGTCCCCTCTACCCCTCATCGGTGAGTACAAAGTTCCCTCCACCCCTCATCTGCGAGTACATGTCCCCTCTACCCCTCATCTGTGAGTACAAAGTTCCCTCCACCCCTCATCTGCGAGTACATGTCCCCTCTACCCCTCATCTGTGAGTACAAAGTTCCCTCCACCCCTCATCTGCGAGTACATGTCCCCTCTACCCCTCATCTGTGAGTACAAAGTTCCCTCCACCCCTCATCTGTGAGTACATGTCCCCTCTACCCCTCATCTGTGAGTACAAAGTTCCCTCCACCCCTCATCTGCGAGTACATGTCCCCTCTACCCCTCATCTGTGAGTACAAAGTTCCCTCCACCCCTCATCTGTGAGTACATGTCCCCTCTACCCCTCATCTGTGAGTACAAAGTTCCCTCCACCCCTCATCTGCGAGTACATGTCCCCTCTACCCCTCATCTGTGAGTACAAAGTTCCCTCCACCCCTCATCTGCGAGTACATGTCCCCTCTACCCCTCATCTGTGAGTACAAAGTTCCCTCCACCCCTCATCTGTGAGTACATGTCCCCTCTACCCCTCATCTGTGAGTACAAAGTTCCCTCCACCCCTCATCTGCGAGTACATGTCCCCTCTACCCCTCATCTGTGAGTACAAAGTTCTCTCCACCCCTCATCTCCGAGTACATGTCCCCTCTACCCCTCATCTGTGAGTACAAGGTCCCATCTACCCCTCATCTCCGAGTACATGTCCCCTCTACCCCTCATCTGTGAGTACAAGGTCCCATCTACCCCTCATCTCCGAGTACATGTCCCCTCTACCTCTCATCTGTGAGAACAAAGTTCCCTCCACCCCTCATCTGCGAGTACATGCCCCCTCTACCCCTCATCTGTGAGTACAAAGTGCCGCTCTCTAACCCTCACCAGCAAGTACAAAGTCCCCTCCTTACCTCATTTGGGAGCAAATAAATGTCCCCTCCGCCCCACATCTGCATAACTCACCATGAGCACGTGCAGATTTAATAGAGTCTAATAAAAATGTATACACCTTCGCATACGTCATTTACATCCATGTTCCTTGAACTGAAGTAAATCGAGATCGTTGTGCTGGTCTGTGATTTTGGACCTTACGGCTGAAAGCCGTAAGGTCCAAAATCACAGACCAGCACGCAATCACGTGTTCCCCACAGGCTAGAGAGGCGTCTCCGTGTAATGGAACAGCACTCCATGTCAAATGCAGGCCGGATTGCCAAGATGGTCCACAGTTAACCCCCTCTGTGCATGCATGCAGCCACCGGTACTGTCAACTAGTACCGGAGGCTTGCAGGCGCAAGAGGGTTACAGGGGTGCTTGAAAGACGACAAGTGGAAAAGTGACGTTTCTCAAGGCGGGGGCAAAAAACGACCCCCAGGATATTCTTTCATCGTTTCAGCAGCAGATACTCCAGGTTTCTTCAAGGCTGAATAGCGGCCACGATTTCAATTCAGTGGAATGGAAGGCCCTCTCGACTCAACAGGCCAAAGACACCCCCCAAAAAAATTAGCACTCTCAGCATGTCCCCTTAAAATCTGCAAGTGGCGTGGATTCCTATACGTGCCTCATGCTGAATGCCACGAGCGTAAAATGACTGAGGCAACAACATAGATCTTCATGCCTCCCTGCAGTCTGCCAAGGTCCATGAAGACCTATGCATCTTACAAATGGCAGCACTGTGCTTCAAGATTGTGACTGCACTCTTATGCTTTAATCCCTTCAATGTCGGTGGTCAGTGCTGAAGATGCGTGGCCGTTTAAGGAATATGGATACAAACGAAGTCGTCTCAGCAAGAGGCATAGATCCTCATGAGCCCCCGCAATTGCAGGGGCTCATGAGAGTTTATGCCTCTTGAAAACTGGACCATGTTCAGTTTTTTTTTTAAATTGGAAGTGAAGACGTTAGGTCTTAGTCTAAGCATTCCCAGGATCACGAAAACATCGAGAGCTGCCGGAATTACCATTAAAAAAAAACGCTGGAAGTGTCAATCAGAAATGCCCCATATTCAGAGACCTGCTATGTAGGTTCCTCGCTTATCTGAAAGACCCAGTGGTCGGTTGCATGAGTGAGCGTAGTCCTGTGCCAGCCGCTAAGGTGCTCCGCTGACATGGAGCACCTTGTTTAGTGGCTGGCGCAGGACCAAGTTCACTCATGAAACTAGCCTCAGAGTCAGAATAACAGACCAGCACAAATATTACAACAAACTCCATTGTGCGTGTGAGCATTATGGCCGACACCCTAGAAAAATGTCATATTTTCAAAGGTCTCTTGCGAAACAATATAACCTCTGAAATTAACAGATTTCTTATAAAGCACAAGCGGACAGGAAACATTTTTGTCTCAGCAGAAAATATGACTTTCCTAGAATTGGCAAATTTCCCAGCACAGATTAGGAGTGACAAATTTCAAAGGGCATTCACTGAAAGAGAAACATTTACCAAGGACTCTGATGAAAAAAAAAAAATCTGGTTTCATCATTTTAAAAATCTCACTAGAAGCATTCTTCCTGGTTTGGAGAAACCTTGTGTCATATGTCAGATATTTTTTTTAGAAACAAATTTGATTAAATTCTTTTAAAAATCTGCTTCATGAATTCCACTCCAAGATAGATGATCAAATTTGAGGCTCTGTTGGAATGCTTTTCACAGAGAATCGCACAAGAATTGCTGCAGTTTCAGATTTCAAATTCAAGAGACGGGAAGCAAACAAGACTCTGAACTGGAGGCATTATTGCCCAGCAAAAGACGGATGATGTTTCTTTAAATGAATTTGTGTGTTTCGCAAACAGATGAGATATTGATTTTTTTTTTTTTGTCCAACGGCAGATTGTGACACATAAAACATGTCAAAGGTTTCAGCAAGCTGAGTCACTGCTGATGTCAAACGAAGCATCCTGAAAAGAATTTGATGTTCATGATGTCTTTGATGACGTTGATGAATGAAAGGCAATACAACTGGTAATAACGGTGATGATGATGATGACGACAAGAGTGACAGTACGAAAAATCAAAATATCTAAAAACGGTCCATGCACCGTGATCAAGGCCAGCAAAAGACATAAATTCTCATGAACCCCTGCGGATGCAGGGGCTCATGAGAATTTATGCCTCTTGCTGAAGTGACACGGACAGACTGGCTGAACCCAAAAAGCTGAAATTCAGCTTTAAGGGATTTTGAAAAAGCTGCACCAGTCTCCAGGGCTGACGACTTGTCACCGATGTGATGACAATGTCTGGAGACAACAACATAATCGTGTTGTGCGTGCATGTGGAACTGTGCAATAGAATATAGAAAATCATGAGAAACGATTCAATCACAAGACAGGACACGCATTCACACCATGCACACTGCTCAATGTATATATACACACACACACAGAGGCAAACAAAACACTTTTAACCCTTTGCGGCATGTCGCTAGCTATCCGCAAGCAAAGGGTTAACTTGACTTCCCCTAACCCCTTTACTGCCAGTGGACGACGATTGTGCTGGGTTTTTTTTTTTAATCACTGTACACCGGGTTATTCTCTGCTTTGTTCATGCTCGGCATTCACCTCTTCAGGCCGGATGTAGTTGCAAAGTGGCTTCTGCAAGAGGACAGATCCTCATGAGTCCCCGCAGCTGCGGGGGCTCATGAGGATCTATGCCTCTTGCAGTCGGCGTGATATTGAATTTTTATCAGCCGTGAAGGGGTTAATCTTGGGGTATAAAAGTTGGTCAATCTCTGACAGCATGAGGCACAGATTCTCATGAGCCCCTGCTTCAGGCAGGGGCTCATGAGAATCTATGGCTCTTGCCGATGACACACACTATATAAAAAGCGACTGAAAAGTGAAAACTGCAACCTACCTGATGTTGTGTTCCTCTTTGACTTTATTCTCTTGGCCGCTAACAACGAGTTTTGTGGTGGTAGAGGTCACGACCTTGCCATCCTTCATGTATGTTCGCGTCTTCGTCATCGTGCGGTAGTGAGACTTGCTCTCCTAGAGAATCGTAAATCCAAATGTTTGACCAAAGAAAATTTCAGTGAACATATATTGAAATCTTCAATGCCTTCCTAAAACAATTAGACCTGATTATTGAAGATATTCAAATAAAAAACAGAAAGACCTTTTCTTTTTTTTTTTTTTTTTTTTTTTTACTGATCACTGAAGATATTCAAATGAAAAAAAAAATAGACTTAGTTCAAACGTATGATTCTTTCAATGTCTTCAATTTCAAAATTATCAGTTCAGATATTTATGTACATTAAAAGGCAGTCCTGTCATATTTTCTTTCACTAAATCAGCAATAAAATACCACAACAGACTACCTGTCAAGCTAGACAGTTCAAGGGTAGTGCCAGAACGACACCTTGACCAAGCAAGGTCAATATGTCTCAAGAACAATTATGCAGTCTTCAGAGGACACCTACCATATTTCGGAATAATAAAAAGCTCAATTAATGGGTGAAAGTATATCTAACACAAGACTACACTGACTAAGCTTCCGCTTGATTAGCCCTTGTCATCCTGATACACCCATTGCTTTAAATAAATTTGACCGACAGCTCAAGGGTGGTGCCAGAATAGCTTGGCGCCTGAGGCGCCAAGCTATTCTGGCACCACCCTTTAACTAAAACAGTTGATCTATCTCCTAATCTGTAATGTGGCAGGACAAGAAGCAAATGTTACAAAATCAGCCTCAAGATGTAATGGGTTAACTACGGTAGCATAGAAAAGTCTACCTTCTAGTTCTACTGTTTCTAACCTTCTAGTGGACATAATACAAGTAGTTTCTCTACGAGACAAAGAAGTTCTCAAACAAGTGCTAAAAGTCAAAGATGTTTGAAATGTCAATGAGTTTTAAATGTAAATGATAATTCCGAACTCGAACTAATCCTACTAAATACAGGAAGAGCCGACACTGCAAGCCTCCACAGTTGTGAAAGAAAGGTAATCAATGTCCACTTAACCTTCTTAGCCCCATGACCGCATTTCCAAACTTTTGGAGGTGTTGTGCCAGTTGTAGGAGATGGATTGATCGTGGTAATTCAAGGGTAGTGCCAGATGAGCTTCGCGCCATCCAGCGAAAAGCTCATCTGGCACTACCCTTGAATTATCATGATCAATCCATTGCCTGTTGCAGGGTCACGCGGCAAAATGGGTTAAATTACTCCAGAACCATTAGTAAGCAACACCCCAAAATCACCTTCATCAAATCCCTTTTACCCTAAACCTTTACGTCGTAGTAACAATTACGCCGCAATGATTCCTACAGGAATCCTCACGACAAAACTCCTAACACACAAAGGGTTAAACCAAAGGAATGAAAACACTGTTCTATAAGGCCTCCAGTATTGTAATTTGTATGTCATAATCAAATGCAAGATTTATAGTTGCAATAATGTTGGAAGACACTATAGTATACGTCTAATTCGTGTTTTAAAACTCCCTTTACATTTGAAACACTTTGCAATAATGTTGGAAGACACTATAGTATACGTCTAATTCATGTTTTAAAACTCCCTTTACATTTGAAACACTTTGCAATAATGTTGGAAGATACTATAGTATACGTCTAATTCGTGTTTTAAAACTCCCTTTACATTTGAAACACTTTGCAATAATGTTGGAAGACACTATAGTATACGTCTAATTCGTGTTTTAAAAGTCCCTTTACATTTGAAACACTTTGCAATAATGTTGGAAGACACTATAGTATACGTCAAATTTGTGTTTTAAAACTCCCTTTACATTTGAAACACTTTGCAATAATGTTGGAAGACACTATAGTATACGTCTAATTCGTGTTTTAAAACTCCCTTTACATTTGAAACACTTTGCAATAATGTTGGAAGACACTATAGTATACGTCTAATTCGTGTTTTAAAACTCCCTTTACATTTTAAACACTTTGCAATAATGTTGGAAGACACTATAGTATACGTCTAATTCGTGTTTTAAAACTCCCTTTACATTTGAAACACTATGGCCGTGAATAAGAAATATGTTAAAGGAGCACATTTTCAGGACGGTGCGTTTGACTAATTCATGGCTTAAAAGTCAATTTACACATGAAATATACTATCCAGTAAAATAAACGCAACAATGTTTGAAACATGGGAAACGTGTTAGTGTTTTTGATGATTAAAATGGTGTCACATTTCTTTCACTCATCAGAATACACTGGGTAGTCTCTTGATTACAAAAGCAGATAGTTTAGGATTACAAGCGATGTGACATTACTGTGACGGGAGGGAAGTAACACTACAGTGAAAAGAAGACACGTTCTTAAGACCTGACTGTGAAAAAGAAAGACCAAAGAATACCAAACGATGTTCTCTGACGTAAAGAAATACATTAACCCCCAGGCACTGGTACTTCTTGATTAACCCCCTTTTTGTGCATGCAGTCTCTGGTACTGTAACCAGTACCCGTGGCTGCATGCACAAGGTTAACCCCTTCACTGCCAGTGGTCCAAAAATGTCCCTGACGGAGCCATAGTCGTCCAAGGAACAACCCGATCACTGCCGAGAAAAAGTAAACGCGACCCAAGCCGTCCAAGGAACTTGGATAAGAAGTGGTGTTGGCAAGAGCCATGGATCCTCATGAGCCCCCGCAGTTGCGGGGGCTCATGAGGATCCATGCCTCTTGCCGACACCACTTTGTATCCAAGTTCCTGGGACGGCTTGGGCTCTTTGGTGATACACTAGCAAAGATTTCCAAAACTGAAATTGCCTCTACCAGCAGTGAAGGGGTAACACTCCTGCAACTGGACCCATGTTCTGCTTTTCTCAGGAGTGAAGGGGTAAATAATTTCTCTCCGGCACAAGGGGGGTTAAGTTCAGCAAGCTTACATTTCTGGGACGGATGTGGCCCTTCTTACGTCGCGGGACACTGGTCGTCGTGCTCTCTGCATCTCGATCTTCCTTTTCCACGCTGTCGATGGTTCCCACACTGCCCGTGTCTGATTTCTTGTCCGAAGTGTCATCATCTGGGTTGGACACGTCCATGGACAGGTCCTGCGATGAGCCGTTTTCTACAGTTAGCCTGGTCTCGAACGTGTCCAGGTCCGTCTGTGGAATAGCACTCTGCCTCTTGGAGGCAGGCTCGACAGTTTGTGATTTGGGAGCTGCAGGCTCTAAGCTGCTGGCTCTAGTGTTGTCAGGGGTTTTACTGGTGTCTTGGGTGTCCTGGACAGATTTTGTGTACCCGTTGATTACAACCCGTCCTGTTTCTGGCACCGGCTGACCTCCAAAGGTGATGACCTTCGATTCCTCCTTCTTCTCTTCTTTGTCATCTTCCATGACCTGAACTTTGACCTCTTGAACCTCCATATTTTCTTTCGCTGTCGGGCTCTGTGGCTGCTCTGCAGGTTCCTTTTCATCGTCCTGGTCGATGATATCAGAAATGTCATTGTCACTGTATGCCAAACCAGCAGATTTTCCTTCCTCCTCGTCTGTTTTGTTCCCACTCTCAACATCATCCCCACCGCCGCACGCTATTTCCGTCACAGTTTCCAGGACAACGCCCGGAACAGACGGCTCTTCTGTGGTTGACATCACAACGTCGCTGATGATATCGTCAACAATGTCTGAAGCCATGGCAACAGTTTTGTTGTCTGTTTCTTGTTTCTCCTGTTTCGCAGGGCTTTCATTCTGTGAATGAGACAGGAGTTAAAGGAGCCTTTAGTAGTGAAAGCAGCCTCCACCCTAGAAATTCTAGCACCAAAATATGTGACTGCCAAGCACGTAAAATGCAAGGAAATACCCACGAAAGAAAGAAACATGCTTGAAAAAGGCTAAGACAAAACATTTGTTTTGTCTTAGTCTTTTTCAAGCGTGTTTCTTAATTTCCTGTCAATTTCCTTCACCACAGAGCAGCCAAGAGCAATCTACACTCTAAACTTTCCAGGCACTACTCATTTAACACATTAAGCCTGGGCACACTACAGCAAGAGATGGACTGACTGATGTATTATGATCAATCTATCTCATGAATGATAATGCAGTTTTGGAAGGACAACAGTGAAGATTTTGAATGTCAAATGATAATGCAGTTTCTGAAGGACAACTCTGAAAATTTTGAACGTCAACCTTAGGGCTCAGTGTGTCAACACAGTATATGTATTCCAGTTAACCCATTTAGCCCCAAGTTACATTTCTGAAATTTTGGAGGCATCACCTAACAACTATGTCCCAGTTGCAGGAGATGGGTGGACCATGATAATTCAAGGGTAGCGCTACCCTTGAATTATCATGGTCCATCCATCTCCTGCTGTAGGGTGTTAGGGCTGAATGGGTTAATGAGAATAGGAAAAACTAATTGCCAGAATAAGAAACTAAAGCAAAGCACATGTACAGAAAATGCCTGCAATTTTATCACTAAAAGAACCAGGTACAGAAATAAAAGCAAGCAGGGGAAAATCTACCATAGATACGTTTTTTGTACGAAAGAAATACAGGTCAGCCTCAGTATTACCTACACCTGTACACAGCACGGACTTCAAGCTACTACTTTCTCCTGAATCTTTGTAAGCCAAGGTAAATTATGCGCTACTAAGCTAAAGTGCATGTCATTTGGCTCTATGGCTGCCTCATACTGAGGTTGACCTGTACAGAAGACTACTTCCGGAGGACAAACTATGAGAATTACCGGTCTCTGTTTTCGTTTCTCTGATGGTGAAGGGGCCTGTCGCCGTTCAAACTGATAGCGTAACTACATTTGCAAAACAACAAAGTATCAAATACTGCCCATGCAGCTACATGAATCGCAAACAAAACAATACATCGTGCAATATTTGCAAGACACAGACTGAATGATCAAGTTCTACATCAAATGTGAAAACAGTGGTCAACTACAAAGGCATCGCAGTAGCCAAGACAAACCAATGTTGGTGAAATTATAATAATAGGAAACTACATGTATGTTACACTCTAAAGCTTAACTCGGAAATTCAATTCAGAAATACCGTCCTTCATTCAAAGTCATTCTGAACCCATTTAACCATATAGCCACATCTTGGAAGCGTGTCATACAGACTACGTACCAGCTGCAGGGGATGGACTGACCATGATAATTCATGGGTAGTGCCAGATTAGCTTGGCGCCTGATGGCGCCAAGCTAATCTGGCACAACCCTTGAATTATCATGATCATCTGTCTCCTGCTGTCGTGCATCAGGGCTAAATGGGTCAAACTCAACAGGACTGAAAAGTAATGGTTTAGAAGTGGCACAAGGGAGACAGATACATAGCAAGACAGTGCCTGACTGTTTCATCATTTTCCCCCCCGATTCTTTACAGCAGCAAGTAGCACAGAGAGATATCTGGGCTATAACGTGTGTATGCTGGTCTGTGATTTTAGACCTCACAGCTTTCATCTGTACGGTCAAAAATCACAGACCAGCGCACGTTAACTTGGTAACTCCACTCACCTGACTGCCATCTGAAACTTCATCGCTACTGGCGCCCAGTCCCTCATCCGACAGTTTATCCTCCTCCCTCTCCGCACCTGCTGCGGCCAATGCCTCGTTACCACCCACACTAACCACCACTGCGGCTGGCACCACCTTCTTCTCAACCTCTGGTGTTGAGATCGGCTTCTTTTTCACCTCTGGTGTTGAAACTGGTGTCTTTTTCGCCTCTGGAGTAGAGACCAGTTTCTTTTCTGGCTCCGGTGTGGCGACTTTACCAGGTGGTGGAGCAGGAGCGGGGGCCTTCTTCGGCGATTTCTTATCCTCAGGCTCCGAAACCTTGATCTGTGGAGTTTTCTTCTCAGTCTCAGGTGTCTGTACCTTCTTTTGCTCAGCAACCTTTGAGAGTTCCCTGTCTGTGCTCTGAAAAGCCAAGACAAAAACCCCAAAAAATGATCAGACTAAATTGTGGCAGCCTTTAGTACTAGTAGAGAAGGTGAAAATCAACGGTATTCATACTGATTCAAGATTCTTCAATCTTTTTCATCATGACACACTATTTTGCTTGAAATAATTTGAATATGATAGTTCAAGGGCGGTGCTAGAATAGCGTGGCGCCTGAGGCGCCGGGATATTCTGGCACCGCCCTTGAACTAAAATGGTTGATCTATCTTCTTATCAGTAATGTAGCCTTCATAGGACAATAAGCACATTTATTTTTGAAAAATCAGCCTCTGGACGTAATGGATTAAAAAAGAAAAAAAGAAAGGAATGATCATAAAATTACTGGCAATAAAGAAATGATACAACTGTCTTCATACCAACCCCTTGGATGTCAGAAAAATGCAAACACCACCACCCAACTTCAAGAGGCAAAGAACTTCATGCGCCCCTGCATCTGCAGGGGCTCATGAGGTTCTTTGCCTCATGCTGACCCTATTCACACTTCCGTTTCTTGGACTGATGGGATTTCTCCGTGCTGAATTTGCCCTGCTTTCAAAGACATCATTTAGCATCCACGGGCACTTAAGGGGTTCACATGCACTATTAACTCATTCAGCCCGATGCACGTCGTATTTCCCACATTTTGGAGGCGTCATCAAACAACTATGCACCTGTTGCAGGAGATGGATCGACCATGATAATTCAAAGGTAGCGCCAGATTAGCTTGGCGCCTGTTGGCGCCAAGCTAATCTGGCACTACCTTTGAATTATCATGGTCGACCCATCTCCTGCTGTAGTGTGTCAGGGCTGAACGGGTGAAATTACTGAAAGCAGCCAACCTTTTCCCTGCCGCGTGCCTCCTTGGCATCGTTGTCCGTGCTGTATCCGGACACAGAGTCCAGATCCAGCGATTTGCTGTCTTCGCTCATCTGGCGCTGTAAGCAGGATGGGAAGTTTAAGTACTAATGACAGACAAGAATTTTCACACATCTATTATAAACTGAAAACACTGGGCTCCGTAGCTCTGTAAACCCCCCTGACCCCCAAGCACAATGAGCATGCTCAGCATGGAGGCTTTCAGCGCTGTACAATTGTCCTCCATCATCAACTTTTTGTCATGCGGAAGATTCATCCTCATCATTCACAGCCGCTTAAAAAGTGTTCATTATGTTTTGGTTAATGTCTTATTTTGCCTGCTTGTTTTTTTCTGTCAGAAATAGAAATTACTAACATTCAAACTGTTGATCTTAATGATTTAACCTTAAAAAAAAAATATCTGTTAAAATTTGCCAAATAATTTTGCGCAACTTTACACGGTGTGCTTCTCAGGTGTTCAAATGAAATGTCTTAATAACTACACCAAAGTGCATGTCTGTGATTTCTGTCCGTATGGCCTAAACCCCTAAGCCCCGAAATTGCAGCATATATGACTGACAAACTAGAAAACAAGATAAAAAAACAATCACACAATTCTCTTGTGATTCCCGTGCCATTTCACAGTGTGTTACCAAGCATTCATAAGCATTCAAAAAGAGGTAGCTTGAGTCAGCAAGAGACATAGATACTCATGAGCCCCCGCATCTGTGGGGGCTCTTGAGTGTCTATGCATCTTGCAGATGTGTGACCTGAGCGCGATTTAGACACAGGGGGTTCTCTGTCAAGCATTTTGTCCAGACAGATTGACTTAACAAGTTCACGCGTGGAGCTCACTATCCCAATAATAACTGCCAGCTGTAGAGCACTTCACCTTCAGTTCCTGGATGTCCTCCTCCTCTGTGAGATCCTCCACCACCTCCACCACCTCCGCCTTTGACTCGTAGATCAGGTCCAGGATGGGCGTCTTGTCTGTGAAATCTTTGATGAATGGGTGCTGAAAGATGCCAACAAAATAAGACTTGACTCGGCAAACAGTTTAGCCCTCTTTGTGCGTGCCGCCGCTTGCAGTACCAATGGCTGCATGCACAAGGTAGTCAAGTTCGAAAATGAAATCAGTTTTGTTTCACTCCTCACTAGCAAATGTGGTAGAAGAGCACCCACCACCATGTTGGTGGTGGCACAATGGAGCCTACTTTTTAACCCTTTTAGCCCAGGAACCCCGCAGCAGGAGACAGATTGATCATGATAATTCAAGGGTAGTGCCAGATGAGCTTGGCGCCTGAAGGTGCCAAGCTTATCTGGCACTACCCTTGAATTATCATGATCAATCCATCTCCTGCAACTGGTACACAGCCGTTAGACAACACCTCCAAAATTTGAGAAATGGGACCTTGGGGCTAAAAGGATTAAGCAGCCACCATTACTGCCAGTGGTCTCAAATGACAGAAGCTCTATCAAGAGAAGCGTTTATGGGGCAAAAACTGTCACCTGTTAACCCCTTGACTGCTGAGAAAAACATGACCAAAGCACAAGAGACACAGATCCTCAAGAGCCCCTGCAGTTGCCACATTGAATGCATGTTACTGGGATGGTTTGGGCTCTTTGGCGATGATTTAGCGAAGATTGCAGTTCTAAGCGCAGTCTACGATCCGGTGGCAGCCAAGGGGTTAACAATGATCTTAATTACAGGTGATCCCTTATTAGGGCGGTCACTCAAAACAGGTTCTGCAGTACACATACTTTAAACCTTCCTAGCCTTGAACCTACCCCATGACATTAGGAATAAACAGGAGTACATGTTATGGGCAAAGGAAACCATGCTTCGGCTTTTTAACATCAGCCGGAGAGCTGGGTGGCTCGGTTGTAGAGTGTTGGTCTCTCGACAGAAATGTCCCGGGTTCAAATCCAGCTTGGTTCAAAATTTGTTCAGACCCTATTTCAGTGCCCCGTCTTTGAAATCACCTTCATGGTGGACAAAAGACGTCAAGCCCTAAACGTTTTTTCTAACACCAGCCTACTCGGCTGCCAACAACTGGGAAACAACTCAGCCTATTTCTTCCGGAAACTCAGTCTGCTTATATGTAAGGGAGGCTACCTCATGAGAGAGGCATAGTCACCTAGTAGAACGCGTGTAGAAATTGCCTCTGAGATTACGCCACACAAAGCCCAAAAGAATTTAAAACGTCAGCACTGCCAGAAACCAACTTTTTTGGCTTTAACCCCTCGCATTCTGATACACCCACCGCTTGAAATAAATTTGACTATGATAGTTTAAGGGTGGTGCCAGAATAGCTTGGCGCTTGAGGCTCCAAGCTATTCTGGCACCACACTTTTAAAACTAACACCGTTGATCTTATTTCCTAATCTGTAATTCAGCCTTGATTGGACAATAAGCTTTTTTTTTTTAAAAATCAGACTAAAAATATAATGGCTTAAGAAAATACAAAATAAGAAAAGCAAAAATAAACATGCTCTCTGTAGAAAATCATCAAAGGGGTGACCAAAAGATATTGCAAGTCAGGACAAATCTACTCACCTCTAATAATTCTGCTGCCGTGGGGCGCTGCTTAGGATCCTTGACAAGGCACTTCGCAATAAAATTAACCATTTGCTTAGACCTGTCAGGAACAAATTCATATTGAAATTGAATCAACCAAGTAACCTGACAAAACAGCACATTTACAATAAACAATAAACAAACAATAAAGCTGCAACTGTTAAAAAAAAATAATAAAGTGACGGCGGCAATTTAATTTCAAGAAAAAAAATCTTACGCTGAGGAAAATATTAAAAAATCCCACTGAATGACCAGCAATTCCAAGCTCAGCTACTGATTAAACCTTTGGTCTGTTTACTGCCAATCTGTCATTTTAACCCTCTTCATTCTGATGCACTCATCGCTTGAAATAAATCTGACTGTGATAGTTCAAGGGTGGTGCCAGAATAGCTATTTTGGCACCACCCTTGAACTAACTGGGTTGATCCACCTTCCAAAAATTAGATTAGACATCTGTAAAACCAGTCTGTCTTTTTCAGGCGCTAAAGCGTGGAATATGTTACCTCCACACCTGAAATCAATTTGTAAGATTAGCGTCTTCAAAGATTGATTGATTGATTGTACATTGCTTAACGTCCCGACAGCAACAAGGCTTTCTCAGGACGTGCCTGCACTGCTTGTGAAAAAAAATAAACAGAACATTGAATGTATGTCGCCAGCCGGTCAAATACATTAAATAAACCTAACACATGGGGCCTAAATAAAGCTAAGACCATTTAGCAACACACATCCAATATCAAGAGCTACAGGCAGTGCAGACAGTAAGGGAGAGTTTTAAAAAGGCAAATACAGGTGAATGGACAAAGGGTAGACAGAAACACATGCCCCAGAGAGAAAAACCCACCCTGTGGGGCTGACCAGGGTGACCCTGGGAACTAAAAAATATCTAACCCCACCCAAGTCCCCCAGGGCAGACCCGGGTGGGGTAGCGTCTTCAAAGATCGCCTCCATAAATATTTACTTCAGAAGTAATAGTATGTTCGGCTCCCTTATGCTACTATTCGTATAGTTAGTGACAAGTTTCCTATTACCTAATACTCTTCTACTGTTGCTACAGATTATGTAATAGTTCGACTGTCTGCATTAACATGTCAGGTTCATACCTGTGTATATAATTATATATATATATATTTTTTTAATTTCTTTTTTTTTTCCCTCTGAGTGGTGGTGGTGGGGGGGAGGGGGATGGGTCTTTTTACTTACATATGTTTTATCTTTTGATGTATCGTCTGATGTATTTTTATATGTGTAGAGTAGCAGGACAGTTTGGAAGATAGGCATTGCTATGCCTAAAACTTTTTATCCTGAATAAAAACGTTTCATCATCATCATCATCCTAATCTGTAATATAGCCTTCATATGACAATAAGCAATTTTTACATTATCAGCCTCAGGATGTAATGGGTTATTATTCACAGTACGTTAGCTGCATGCAAAAGTGAGGATAATGAACTCAACTGCCATTTTGTTAACCCTTCAGCTGTCAGCAGCACTTCTTGCCGAGGTGATTCCTGCCGGAATCACCTGGACAAAAAGCGCTACCGATAGCCAAAGGGGTACCAACGTACCATTTTGAGGGCTGATCCAGGGTGGGTGGGTCGGCCTTTTGGATTTTGATCAGGACGCGCATAGGGTGCATGTCTTTGTTGGGCGGCTCTATCTGGGCAAACTCTATCAGAGTGATGCCTGAAATTGAAAAAATACAAATACTTCGCATAAACTCAAACTTTTTAACACGTGTGTTTATCATTCACACATGCAATAATCGAAATACTGCGCGATAAGGGCTGGCCATGATAGTTTCGAGGTAACAGAGTGTCCGGGGGGGTCTGGGGGGGGTGGGGGGTGTGAGTAGTATGTACAGCTACGGCGAGCAGTAAGGCGCGCGCGCAAGTAGGCCCGTTATGGGGACTCGAGTTGTCTAGCGCGCAAAGAGGAGCGCGTTATCTCTCGAACACACAGGTAACGAGTGTCAGACTAAGGGGGCAGGGAGAGTGTCTCGAACATAGAGGAGTATGTGCAACTCCGCGATATTGAGACGAGCGGAGCGTTCAAGCGGTAGCCTGAGCGCATCAAGGTGACGCGAGCTAATGCGCCCTGAGCCACAGATCCTCGCTTGAGTGTCGATAACGATGAGCCCGCATGGTTACATCTCGGGCGTGAGCGCGCGACCGTCGATAACAGCAGCGACTCACTCACTCTTCCAGTCGTGACTCTATCATGGCAGGGTTAAAATGGTGGACCGTGTAGTAGCTGTGTGTCCCGTCAGGGCGTGGGGGGCGGGGGGGGGTGGGGGGGTGGGGGGCGAGGGGGGAAGGGGGGGGCGGGGGGGGGGGGAGGGGGGGGGGGGGGGGGAGGGGGGGGGGGAAGGGGGGGGGGGGAGGGGGGGGGGGGGGGGGGGGCGGGGGGGGGGGTGGAGGGGGGGTGGGGGGGGGGGAGGCGTGCGCGGGCGGGGGGGGGGGTGGGGGGGGGGGTGGGCGGGGGCGGGGGGGGGGGGGGGGGGGGGGGGGGGGGGGGGGGGGGGGGGCGTGGGGGGAGGGGGGGGGCGGGCGAGGGAGGGGCGGAAGCGGGGGGGCAGGGGGGGGGGGGGGGGGGGGTGGGCGGGGGGGGGGGGGGGGGGCGGGGGGGGGGGGGGGGGGGGGGGGGGGGGGGGGGGGGGGGGGGGGGGGGGGAAGGGGGGCGGGGGGGCGAGGGGGGGGGGGGGGCGGGGGGGCGGCGGGGAGGGGGGGGGGGCAGGGGGGGGGGGGGGGGGGGGGGGGGGGGGGGGGGGGGGGGAGCGGGGGGGGGGGGAGGGGGGGGGGGGGGGGCGCGGGGCGGGCGGGGGGGGGGGGGGGGGGGGGGGGGGGGGGGGGGGGGGGGGGGGCGGGGGCGGGAGGGGGGGGGGGGGGGGGGGCAGGGGGGGGGGGGGGGGGGGGGGGGGGGGGGTGGAGGGGGAGGGGGTGTGTGTGTGTGTGGTGGGGGGGAGCGGGGGGGGGGGGGGGGAGGGGGGGGGGGTGTGGGCGGGGGGGGGGCGGGAAGCATATCCAGTGGCAGAGCATGTAGTGAGCTATATCTTACTGAGTCTTTTCCAAACATATCTTGAAAGACTTCAAAGCCTCCATAACCCAAAACATTTGTCAATTCTAAAAAGGTGCTTTCTACTCACCCAGCTTAACGCGCTCGACTGCCTCAACTAGTCTCAACACAAAACGTGTGGGAGCAACACACAATTGATACACTTATTTCATTACTAGCGCATGTTTGGTCATGGAAATAACATAGATTTATCGTACGTAGTAGCAGTATCAGGTAGTAGGAGGGTGGGATGGTTTGTTTAGCACGTTACACACACACACACACGACACACAAGGAGCATGGCGAAGGACAAACACACGGCTGTGTCGGAGAAGTAGGCGTGGACGGAGATGAACAGCATTCTCGCGCGGGCGTTGACCGTGAAAGTCTAGGGCGCGCGAACAGTTTTTGCAAGTTGCCGGCGGTCGGCGAGCGGGTGGGGGGAGTATAGTACGTGATATGTACTAGCGTTCAGGTCAGGAGCAGTGACACGGGAGGATGTGGACGAAGTAGTCAGCGTTTATCAAGGGTTATGACCACAACTAGCTTGGCGCCATCGCGGTGGCCGCGCAAGCTATTTCCTGGCACCACTCTTTAACTACATGCTCACATCCACATCTTTGCTGTGGTGTATCGACGTGCTGCAACTGAGCTGCGAAACGGTATTTTCATCTACACTAAAATATACATTATGCCTCAATAACTAGAGACATATTACTCGTAACATTATGCTTGCTATACCTAGAGACCATATACAGTCCGCCTTTGAAGTCCATCATGGAGTCTGTCCTTTAGTGTTCTCACCCGACAAATATTACCCACTCTGGCCGGCCATCCACAAAGACAAATCAACATGTTTATTATATAAACATAATCAAAACGACCTAGTGATGAGGGAGGGGGGGGGAGTTCTAGGGGCGGGTAAGATTGCTGGGGGGGTCACATAATAGGCCCATAGACAGATCACCTAACGAGAGAGGCGAGTATCATATAACTATTCTTCACAGAGTGGTATATATGGGTGGCTGCGGGGTAGGGCGTGATGAGAGTGTGTGAGTGGGCAAGTAGTGAGTATGCTTGTATAAAATCCTCATTAAGCCCAATCTCATTACTACCTTCCATAAGAGTGGAGGTAGTGCCTCGGATGGGAGACACAAAAGAGAGTAGATCCACTCCAGTATACACATTGACTCACACATGTGTGCACATCAAGAATTATCTCATCACACTGCATAGTCTTAGTGGATGTTCACTGCGGTCGCTCGATTCTTCGTGCTCTGAAACACCAGAGACTCATCTAAGCGCGTCATACACATGCACACTCTCTGTCATCACAACAACTAACGTAACTATACTGTAACGACAAAAACGCCCTAGCTTTGCGCGCGGGTCAGGATTGTCTCGCGGAAGGTGTACGAAAGGCAGTCAAGATGGCAGCGCGGCGGCGGAGGCGCGGTGGCGGGCAACCCGCGGCAGGACCCAGACAATGTGATGTCACTAGCCTCCTGTTTTGAGCAACGACTTTTTCTTTTTCTTTGCAAGCTAATAATTGGTCCTAAGAGACCAGATGCTCTGGAAGTCTTGAAGGGCAAACATGCACACCGCTCATGAAAGACCACCATACTAGGTGGCTACAGCAGCACATCGCGACTCACATTTCTGCCACATACTCTCCACTTTAATCTGATACACCACAGTTTTACTAAGCGTGCGCAGGTTGATCCTATCTCACTCTATAGCAGGAATGATGCACACGCAGATTCTCACAAACAAACATATTACATCCCACTGTAAATCTGACACATCACAACACACCATACACCTACTCGCAACTTCTCCTGAGACAGACACCACACCACCAGTCTTCAGCTGAGCTACATGACCCGCTTAATTGCTCTAAGGTATTAGGTGATTAGTAGCTCCCACGATATCAAGTACAGGTCTCTGGACGACCTTTGATCTACGCGCCAAGCGTATCTCTTGACACACACTTCATCCTATGCATAAGCGCAGTCAGAAGTAGCCTCAGGTATCAAGAATGTGATATAGTACACCGATGCACGCGCGAACTATACTCTATACCAACATCACACATGTGACATCAGCTCATGAGTTTCACTCCACTCGACATGCAGAACTTCTACGAAACAAAGAAAAATCCCTATAGTATAGCAGATTAGTTCGGGATCTGCGACTATACACAACTACTAACTCTCATTACATGATGGAGTACGGTCTTTCTCACATTTTCTGATTAGGCAGATAATTATATAGATTGATCTCACAGGATTATATGATTCCTCGTTGTTAGGATGTTTGTGTGATGGAATGTCTAATCACACAGATCACAGGAATTGCAGTCACACTCTAGACAGATAAACAGAGAATAGATCACACATAATCAGTGAGCAATAAACCAGAAAGAACGGCATAAGATCCCTTATCACACAAGTGGATCGATAATCAACAGTAAAATTATGAATAGCATAACATCTTTCGTACATTACTATACTTTGACGACTTAGCGTGAAATTACAGCGGACTAGTTGACTGTGAATAGAGAGCACTGCGAGTAGTGCAGAGATATCGTTAATTTCTGGTTCAGTTCAAACGTACAACACTGAGACATCTAACAAACTGATACAAAACATACACTATCACACTTTCACATAATCAGTAAGCAAACATTATGAGAATCAACTGACATATTGACTTCTTAGGATAGACTACTCACTCATCGGGATTCATCAATTTAGTTTCTCATACAGCGTATTGTGACACATATGTTATATAATCATTGTGCATACCATGACTGATGGAAGATTTGAGATGTTCGGAAGATGAACATTGAGATCAAGTTCATCTCAGACATAGTATTAGCGCGGACATGTGTTAAACATGGATGTAGATCAATATCACTGCTCTGGAGGAACAACTAATTCGACTTCAATACTCTCATTATTGCATAGTATTTGTAGCAACGAGGATCGTCGGGGGGACACGACCTAGAAATGGTGGGTTAATGTGAATGATTGTTTGGTATTTGGGGGTGGGGGTGGGGGGGATGGGGGGGGGGGGGGGGGTGTGAAGAATGTGTTGGGGAGGGGGGGGGGCAGAGTTTGGAGGAGGGGAAGTGAGGGTTTGGGAGTAAAGGGTTGGTGAGGGTGATTTGGATGAGAATGAGTGTGTGATGGGGTGTGGGGATTTTTGGGGGTTAATAGTTATATATGATGATGGTGTTGGTGAGTTAAGTGGTGTTGGATTGGGATGGGAATGTGGTGATGGGAGAATATGGTGAAATTGATGTAGAGGGATAGTAAAGGGTTGGTGATGGGGAGTTAATGATTAGGATTAGGGGTGTTTGTAGGGTGTGGTATAAGAATTTGTTTTGGGTTTTGATGAATGTGGGGAGTTGGGGGAGAAGAAGTATGAAAATTAATTATTAATTTGATTGTTTAGAAGTTTGGAGAATTGAGTGGAGGAATAATAAATTGTAAGTGATTGGTAGATTGGAAGAATGTTGTTATATGTTATGATATTTTGGGAAATTAATTTGTTAAATATGAAATTATTATTATTGTTTAGTAAGGTAGTATGTATTTTGTGTTATTTTAATATTTATAAGTGTGTGGTAATATTAAGGAATTTTATAATGAAGTTAAAATTAGGAAGCCTTTAGCATTACCAACAATTATCCTTGGGGAAGTTTATGGCCAGTGGTCAAAATAGTCCTCAACAGAATGCAAATATCAAATTTATGATGGACGGATGACGGACAGTTCAGAGCACATAGACATTTTATATTAAAGACTTCTCTTTCTCGTCAGGCTTTTAACATGTAACTCACTGTCTTCTCCTAGCGAACTGCTAACTTGCCTTTTATTCTGATTCTGGATCTTTTGTGACAGGGAAGTGGATGTGAGGTGTTTGGAAGGGATGGGGGTGGGTTAAAGTAGTGTATCATTGTGCGTGTGTCTGAGAGTATGCTGTTGTGCATGCGCAGTGAGTCCAGTGTTTTCCTGGTGAACAGCGCTATACAAGAGTTATGTATTATTATTATTATTATTATTATTATATGAGTCAAAATGTTCCCTATGTTGCTTCAGTTACAACAACAAATTCAAAGTACAATGTATCACTAACAACATATAGAAGAATCTGTTTTGAGAACCTACCTTTTCGGCAATAAAAACGCAGTATTAACTCTTTGCCTACTAGTACTAAGAAACTTTTCAGTATTATGTAGTTTACACTCAGGTGTGCGTACCAAGTAACGACTTGTAACGACACATTCGCCGCTAAAGCTAGCAAAGTAAACGCACCACAGGCGAACCATAGCTGGGCAGATCTCAGTCACCACCAGTAAGGTTCTAGGGGACTTGATCTTGTGCCAGCTAAAGTCGCCACCCATATAGGCAAAGAGCTACACACAAATGCTATCTCAAGAGAAGTCTTAAATTGCATAAAAGTGTAACCTGTCATTAACCCATTTAGCCCTGAGTCCCTACAGCAGGAGATGGATTGACCATGATAATTCAAGGGTAGTGCCAGATTAGCTTGGTGCCTTGAGCGTGCTTGTTGGGTTCAGTTCGCGGCTACATTCTGCGCATTGAGTTATATTATAAATATGAGAAATGCGCCATATAAATGCTATGCATTATTTTATTTTTATTTAATTATCATGGTCAATCCATCTCCTGCAACTGGTACAATCACTAGGCAACACCTCCAAAATTTGAGAAATGGGACCTGGGGCTAAAACTGTAAAAGTGTTAAATTTAAAAAAGTGTAACCTATCACAAACGACAATCATTTAGGAAGCTATAGGTCATACCTCACAAGACTGGTCGCTCAAAAAAAGGTTCTGCTGTGCTCTGATAAAACCAACACTACTCTTGCACAATCAATGGTTTGTGTTGGTCATGCGTACACAACGGATCAAGAAAGTAAAACTAATCATTATTTTGATTACACACCCAGCTTGACCTCCCCATCCATGGTCAGTAAGACGTTTCCGGCCTTGATGTCGCGATGGATCACATGTGACCTGTGCAACACGTCCAGCCCCACACACATCTCGTGACACACGTAGCGAATCTGCTGCTCCGTCAGTGGCTTTTCCAGATCCACCATGATGCTGTCCATGGCGCCACCGCCGCAAAATTCGATGAACATCTGTCAGGTGATAAGAAGCAAAGCTTAAACTTCATTCCTGGAGGCACCATCACGACAAAAAAGTGCTACCAACAGCTGAAGGGTTAACATTCATAACCCATTTAACCCAAACACCCTACAGCAGCAAGCTAATCTGGCACTACCCTTAAATTATCATGGTTGATCCATCTACTGCAAATGGTACAAAGTCGTTACATGACACAATCAAAATTTGGGAAATGTGGTTGTGGTGATAAAATGAGCTAAATAAGAATCTGTTCAAAGAAAGCAGGTAGTGCCCCTTATAAGTGAGGACAGTCAAAACGGTATATACAGGGACCATCTGACCTATCACCACAATCACTGCAACCTCAGATGAGTGCCTCAAACTCGGGACGTAAGTGAAGCTATTCTTTACCTGCAAGAGGCATACACCATAATCCTCACGAGCCCCTGTGGCTGGAGTCACTGGAGAGACGAATGTGGATAAATGACAGGGAGGGCTTGCTTAATCTTCTTAACGTGTGAACTTCCTGGTTGTTTTTAATATTCACATGTATTTCTGACAGAACAACTATTTTCCCAACCGTTGGGAAAATAGGTGTTATCTGTAATCAGAAATAGTCTGAGTATGCCTGAAGTACACTTGAGTGATCAACCCGCAGCGACTATGTGCCAGATGCAGTAGAGAGATCAACCATGATAACTCAAGGGACGCGCCAGATTAGCGTGGCATCTCTTAGTCTTACTGCGTAGTGTGTCGGGGCTAAATGGGTTGACACACACACAACACCCAGCATACCCATAGCTTGCCGTCAAAGAAGAACGCTTCATGAAGCCCGACCACGTTGCGATGGACACAGTCGGCCAAAATGTTGATCTCCACAGAGAAGTCCTCCAGGTCCTCCTCACTGTTGATGGTCACCTGTTTGAGGGCAGCAAGAACACCTGTCTCCTTGTTCTGGGCCTACAAGCACAAGGAAACATTACAAAATAAAATGTGAAAACTTGGACGTACAGCATATTAACCCTCTTAACCCCACGGCCGCATTCCCAAACTTTTGGAGGCGTTGTCTAACGACTCTACATGTACCAGTTGTCGGAGATGGATTGATCGTGATAATTCAAGGGTAGTGCCAGAAGCTATTCTGGCACTACCCTTGAACTATTTTAGTCACACTTATTTCACACACTGGTGTATTCCGAATGATAAGGGTTAAAAGCGTGCCAGACAATTTCCTGTTTTATTTATTTTAAAACAGACAATAAAGTTTTCTTGAGTCTTGAATTTATGACTTTTACAGGAAAACTGACCCTTAAATGATCCCAACCCATTTCTCCAAAAGGGAAAAATATCACCACTGCGACTGGATGCCCAAATTATTCAGCTGTCCCGGCGGCACTTGTTTAAATGATTGATTGATTGTACATTGCTTAACGTCCCGACAGCAACAAGATTTTCTCAGGACGTGCCCGCACTGCTTGTGAAAAGAAAACTAAACAGAATATTGAATGTATGTCACCAGCTGGTCCAATACGTTTTAAAATAAACCTACGACATTGGGCCTAAATAAACCTAAGACCATTTAGCAACACACATCCAATATCAAGAGCTACAGGCAGCGCAGACAGTAGGGAGAGTTTAAAAAGGCAAATACAGGTGAATGGACCAACAGGTGACAGAAACACATGCCCCAGAATAGAAGGGAAACCCACCATGTGGGGCTGACCAGGGTGACCCTGGGAACTAAAAAGTAACCCCACCCAAGTCCCCCAGGGCAGACCCGGGGGGGGGGGGGGGGGGGCACTTTTTAAAAAAATATGCGGCAGAAAAGAGTAGGGACTGGGTTCATTGAAATTTCAGATTTCCCGTAATGATACTGATACTTTTGAATAGTAAACTGATAGTAGACTGGGTGTGCTTTAACCCCACGATCCCATTCTCAAATGTTGGAAGTGTTGCCTAGGCTGTAGGAGATCATGATCAATCCATCTACTGCTGCAGGGTCCCGGGGCTGAAAGCAAGCAGTGGTGAAAGAAAGCAGCATACCACTGGCAAGGGTATAGCTTAGTTTCATTCACGTTTGGGGCCGAGTCTGCCTGCATACAGTCAGAACAGGTTCTGATCACAATGTAAGCGGAACCTGTTCTCACTGTGTGCACGCAGACTCAGCTGACATGCAGCAGAAAGTGGGATCTTAACCCATTGCATCCTGAGGCTGATTTTGTAAACTGTGCTTATTGTCCAAAGCAGGCAACATTACAGATTCGGAAATAGATCAACTGCTCTAGTTCAAGGGTGGTGCCAGAATAGCTTGACGCCTCCGGCGCCAAGCTATTCTGGCACCACCTTTGAACTGTCAGTCAAATTCATTTCAAGCAATGAGTGTATCAGGATGATAAGGGTTAAAAAAAAGGCAGAGAAATATCTTGTTTTATTAAACTACAAAAATATATTATAATGTACAATGTACATACTACAGACTTTGAAAACCAAAGCCATGCTCGGGAGGAGGGTTGGTTAGTTGTACATTGTTTAACGTCCCGACAGCAACAAGAGTTTCTCATTACGTGCCTGCACTGCTTGTGAAAAAAAAAACAACTAAACAGACTGTTAAATGTATGTCGCCAGCTGGTCTAATACTCTAAATAAACCTAATGCCATTTAGCAACACACATCCAATATCAAGAGCTACAAGAAGCGCAGACAGTAGGGAGAGTTTAAAAAAGGTAAATTATACAGGTGAATGGACCAAGGGTAGACAGAAACACATGCCACAGAATAGAGGGGAAAACCCACCCTGTGGGGCTGACCAGGGTGACCATGGGAACTAAGAAGTAGTTAACCCCTCCCAAGTCCCCCAGGGCAGACCCGGGTGGGGCTCAGGAGGAGGAGATGAACAATCTGCGTCATGTGCAATGTGCTTTTATTAACCCGTTCAGTGCTGAGAAAATTTTATTTTTAACACAAACATTGAAACAACTGCAAGAGGTACAGATCCGCAATTGCGCGGGCTCATGAGGATCTATACCTCTTGCTGACACCACAATGAATCCACGTTCCTGGGACATCTAGGGTGTTTTTGGTTTTTGGGGGTTTTGAATTAACCCATATCATTTAGAATACACCAGTGTGTGAAATAAGTTTGACTAAAATGGTTCAATTGGTTGTACATTGTTTAACGTCCCGACAGCAAAAAGATTTTCTCAGGACGTGCCTGCACTGCTTGTGAAAAAAAAACTAAACAGAATATTGAATGTATGTCACCAGCCGGACTAATACGCTAAATAAACCTAAGACCTAAGACCCTAGAATAGAGGGGAAAACCCACTATGTGGGGCTGACCAGGGTGACCCTGAGAACTAAAAAGTAGTTAACCCCACCCAAGTCCCCCAGGGCAGATCCGGGTGGGGGTAAAAAGGTTCAAGGGTTGTGGCATAATAGCTTAGCGCCTCTAGGCGCCACGCTATTCTGACACTACCCTTGAACTAAAGCCATTGGTCTGTATTCTTATCTTTAGAAGTACTATAATGTAGCTTGCATGGCAGTGTACAAATTTGAAACTTTTAGCCTCAGTATATGAGTTATCGAAGATGGCAGAAACACATCTGCATCAGCTGGCACGGAAGTGGCTAATTAAGTAAATTCTAATGGTGTATAAGTACTATAACCTATGCTTCCCCATGATAAAAATAAAAATAAATGCCACAATGTCAAGTGTGAGACAGAATGACTAGGAAACATAAAAATAAGGTTTGTCCTCAAAGTCATGTGTCAAGTGTGAGACAGAATGACGGATGGCAGTGGGGTCTGTTTTCTGGCCTGCTGTTTAACTCTTTCTACCCCAGACACACCACAGCAAAATATGGATCGACCATGACAGTTCAAGGGTGATGCCAGAATAGCTTGGCGCCTATGGGCGCCAAGCTATTCTAGCATCACCCTTGAACTATCATGGTCGATCTGCTGTGTCCTGCACTGCACTGCAGTCTTCAGAGGACAACTGCAAAATTTGGGGATTTCGGTCTTCGGGTACAATGAGTTAATATGATGCCCACGGGCACAGGTGCAATATAGTGGAAGCGACACTGACAGTGATCAGTCTCTTTCACATTCTGCATTGACCAAAGAATGTTTTTAATGCACTGCGGAAAAAAATGCATGCATTCACTACATGTGCTGATCTGTGATTGTGGACCTTACAGCTTGAAGCCGTCAGGCCCAAAATCACAGACCCGCGCACAGCACTTCGTTAATCAGTCCCAAACCAGTCTCCAAGTACGGTAGCACCCATGTGTGTACTTGTCTGTGATTTTAAACCTAATGGCTCTAGAAGTAGAACTTAATGTCCAAACTCAAAGGCTACCAGTAGCACACAATATTTTTTTTTAATTAGTTTTAAACCGTCCCATATTCAAACAGTGAAACTCATCAATCTTACACCCCCTCATCCCCCTGCTGAACAAACCAAGCAAATGGATTTAATTTTTAATGCAAATGTACACTGAGGCTTCACTGATTTGTGGAAAATGCTCCATAGATGAATTCATTATAAATACAATGGCTTCTGCTCTACACTAATCCATTACCCTCAGAAGCTGATTTTTTTTCTAAATCTGCTTTTTGCCTTGTTAAGGATACATCAACAGATTACAAGACAGATCAACTATGATAGTTCAAGGGTGGTGCCAGAATAGCTTGGCGCCTCAGGCGCCAAGCTATTCTGGCACCACCCTTGAACAGTCATATTCATGGTCAAATTTATTTCAAGCAAGAGTGTATCAGGATTAAAAGGGTTAACAAATGAAAACAAATTCAGCCTTCAACTTTGCATGATAATACTTCAACTACGCTGCAGTTAAATGGCAAGATTTTCCATTTCACTGCATAGCGATGAAAATCTAGCTGGTCTCAAAACTGGACAATCACATACTGGCATTTGCCAAGTAATGGCTTTACTTCATTAGATTACTTAATATTCTCTCGGCCCACAGTCACAGGAAGTCAGTACAACTCTACTGACAGTGTCACCGACAGCAAGCAGTGACGAACAATAAAACCAGCATGAGCTCTTGCATCCAATCCCCAAAGAAGCTTACCGCCTGGCTTAGGAATCCCCAAAAAGGAAAATGTGTGATCAACGTACAAGCCTAACACTGTAGTGGAAAAGGTCAGGCAAAGAACAGGATGAATACACATCCTCTGTCTAGTTCAACATCACACAGTCTACCCTCACACTTCAGCTTTACACACCTGACATCAAAACTGACACACTGAACAACGAGCCAGAAGGGCAACCTGTTTTCCATTTGAAGGCGGGCCCAGAGGACCTCATTAACCATTCGGCTGTTGGTAGCGGTTTTTGTTGCGATGATGCCTTCAGGAATAATCGCAACAAAAACCGCTACCAACAGCCAAAGGGTTAAATAGCACCTATCTAGGTGACAAGCTAATTTGGCACCACCCTCGAAGTCTCATGGTCAATTCACACCTTGTTTACAGAAGCGTATAATAACTAAAACTAAAGTATTTCAGGGCTGAACGGGTTCGGTTAAACGGCAGTGTGTTACGGCTATGCAATTTTCACCCGAATAAAATATTGATCAAAAAGGGACAAAACCTAGTTTACAGTGATGTAATTGTAAACACCACCCAACAATGACTCATTCAGGATGTTTGTTAGTTTGTTTGTTTGTTTGTTTTTCTGCATACATCAGGTCATGACGAATGGGATTTTGAATCCCTGTCACTTGTTAACAATAACAGTTATAACAAAACATATCATACATTCCACAGTGTAGAGGTCATGTAAGGAAGATGAAATGCTCCATGACCCCAGTAGCCATTCAGACTAGTTATCATCTGGGAGCTCAATTTTTTTCCAGTAGTCCAAACATTTTTTTCTGTGCATGTACTGTGAAATTTGCATTCCCCATTCAAATGTGATGGTGCCTCACCCAACAAGAAATCTACTGAGGGTGCCTCGCCCAACAAGAAAAATACTCGCATTTGGTGAAAAAACAGGTAGACTTGTTCCTTCCTGACACAGAATTAATGCTTAAAGGCCCACTACCGCCCTAACTGTTCAAAGATTACACTTCTGTAATGGATGGTTATGAAACGCCACATGCACGTCTAGCTATGGTTCATTTGGACACAGGGCAATCCAGTTCAGCACACATTGTCTTTAAATATCAAGTAACCTGACAATGACACCACTCTGTTCTAGAAATGCAATGTTATAGACTGTATGCATACCAAGGGGAACGACTCAGCGCTGGACAAACAGTTAGATCCCCTGCCCCCACCTATCATGCACCCAATCGCCAGCCCACAGCCCTTGGAGGGATGTAGATGATCGTTGCGTCTCCGGTCTGCGTATTTCTCTGTGGGCTGGCGATTGGGTGCCTGATAGGTGGGGGCAGGGGATCTAACTGTTTGTCTGTCCAGCGCTGAGTCGTTCCTCTTGGTATGCATACAATTCTGCCAGCGCTAGCCTCACCTATCTGGTTTGTGAGTATCTATAACTCGAGGCACACTTGTATCGTTACATTGTGGTGTATTGTCTTGTGCATCTACTGTGGGAATTCAGGGTATTTATCCCACATTTTGTAGTGCACGTTTGTGTTTGTGTATGCATGTTTCTTCTGCCTACTACCTAAGTTCCGGAGAAAGACATGGGTTATAAGCGAGACCTGATGCATCCTTTAGGGATGTAGATGATCGGTGACAAGCTAATCCGGCACTGCCCTTGAATTATCATGGTCGATCCATCTCCTGCAACTGGTGCATAGTCATTAGATGAAGCCTCCAAAATTTGGGAAATATGGCCATCGGGCTGAATGAGTTAAAGTTCATTAGGTGTGTCAACAAGGCATAACAAACACAAAGGGTGCTGAACTGTGTCTACAGATTTATGCATAAAGGTACTTTAACCCATTACATTCTGAGGCTAAAACTTTTAAAATTTGTTTATTCAGCTATTGTCCTATAACGGCTACATTAAAGATTGGGACTAATAAAACATAATATTGTATGTATACATCATCATGATCAACTATTTGGACTAAATCAAATTAATAAATAAGAAAGGCAAAGCCATTATGATTATGGCTCACGTGGACGACCGATATAATAAAAATGTGTGACCTTTGTGACAATAAGTAAAGGTCTGGTTTCTGCATCAGCAAAATCCATGTTTTCTCAAAATGTAACCATTTTTCACACTATGTCAACCCCCCCCTCCCCCTTCCCCCCCCCCCTCCCCCCGACCCTTGACCTTTGCAATGAGTCCACTAAATTAGTATGCACAGGAAGGTCTTATCATCAGCTACCTTTGTGCCAAATTTGATTGAAACATTTGTGAAAACAATTTTATCAAAAATTGGCATTTTACACACATTTGCCAGCCTGTGGCCCTTGACCTTTCCGAAGGGTCATCCAAATTAGTATGCATAGATAGGTCTTACCATCAGGTATCTCTGTACAAAACTTGGGATTAAAGTTGTGAATAGTAATTAGTATGAGAAAAAAAAATCTTTTGTCAAAATATGGCTATTTTGGACCTATTTCCTGAGCTCTTGTGACCCTTGACCTTTTTGGGGAATCAACCAAATTAGTATGCATAGAAGGGTCTTCCCATCAGGTATCTCTATAGAAAGTTTGGGTTTGAAGTTGTGAATAGTATTTGAGAAAAAAACATCTTTTGTCAAAATATGGCTATTTTGAACCTGTTTCCTGAGCTCTTGTGACCCTTGACCTTCCCGAGAGGTCATCCAAATTAGTATGCAAATAGCTAGGTCTTACCATAAGGTCTGTAGCAAGTTTGGGTTTGAAGTTGTGAATAGTATTGAGAAATAGAAAACATCTTTTATCAAAATATGGCTATTTGGACCTATTTCCTGAGCTCTTGTGACCCTTGACCTTTCAGAGGGATCAACCAAATTAGTATGCATAGAAAGGTCTTACCATTAGGTATCTTTGTACTAAGTTTGGGTTTGAAGTTGTGAATAGTACATGGAGAAAAAATAAATTATGTCAAAATATAGGTATTTTTTACCTATTTCCTGAGCACCTATGACTTAGACCTTTGTGAGAGGTCACTCAAATTGGTATGTTTAGAAAGGTCTTGCCACAAAGTATCCTTGGGCCAAGTTTGAAGACTGTGGCTTGAATAGTCTCCGAGAAAATGCCAATGTTTAAGTTTACCACGGACGACGGACAGATGACCACTGGCCCAAAACATACTCACTTTTGCTTTGCATGTGAGCCAATGAGCCTGTGACAAAAGGCTTTACCAAAAATACCAACCAACAGAAATGTCCAAAGTAACAACCAACAGAGATGTCTTTAAAATAGGCTTATTTTAAGCACTGGATATAATTAAAGCTGGCCCTTTCTGAAAATGTTGGTGGTTAAGGTGAACATACAGTGATCACAATGATCACATTGTCAGTTTATCTTTTTGATTATCCTCTTTCAAAAGAAATTAATTGTATAACATGTTCTCACCTGAAGTAGAAGCATGAAGAGTATTTTATTCCTTTTGAAATTAAGTTCTCTGTAACAATCAGTGTTGGTTGTTATGGTGTTGGTTTAAATTATAAAAACAGTTCTTTGTGTGATTACCACATTTTACAATTTTTAACAAGTTCTTCAGTCATTGTCCTTAGATGAGATAACAGAAATACAAATATCTTCCTGTCACTCAGCAGAGAAAAATGTTTGTTGTCACACTCAGTGTGACACTGGACATACTAATTTCTATTGGCCATACACATGAAAATCCACTATAGATCAGCCATTCTGGCGAAAAAGAAACGTGAGAAATGCCAGTGTTCCAATAACAATGTCTTTATAGAGGAATCACAAAAAGAACTAATTTCTGTTGTAGTGCGGTTTTTTTAAACTAAAACTATGTCGGTTGTTATGCACATGACGTTTTGTAACAGGCTCAAATGGAAGTTGATCAAGTTTCATGAAGCTGACACCTATTCTACAGCTCTTCCTTTACAATTACAGCACAAAATTACCATTTCCACTTCCTACAGTACAAGTGGCAAGGATGTGGTTACAGTTAATTATGTCAACCCCTGGGAAGTGTGACATGCTGAGGCACAGTGCCATTGTATTATCTGATCAAACCCCATGCAGGCACAAAGCCAGACTAAGCTGGTAAATACACCATGAAGTCATTTCAGTATGAGGAAATCAGAACATCAAGGGAAGCGTGTTACTGCATTAGTGAATCATTAAACTAGTGTGTCATACATTTTGCAGCCATCCAAAAGCACATAAGCGTTACACGCCTAATTAAAGCCATAAGCACAGTTCTTTTACATCAACCCATGCCTGCAGGGCAAAACTGTTTCAAAAACAATGCTGCCTCAATGCGTTTATGGCTGTCCAACACTACAACCTGAGCACCTCACTATGAAGAACGGGTGAAACGAACGAGGCGTTGATGCACATGAGCCTCTGCGGCCGCTGGGGTTGGTGTGAATCTGTGCCTTTAGCGGATACAAGGGACTGGCTGGGGGGGCTGCCAAGTGATTGTTGTGACCCTTGTGCCCCGCCTATTTCAACCTGACACCTGCTGCCAATGTCAACACCTTCGCACCTGTTTCTTATGCAATTCTTCCCAATCTCGTCTGTTCCGGGCTTACGACAAGATACTTTTCAATCAACATAAATGATGCGATGTGTACAAACCACTTTTGTGTACGGTTTGAACAACGGCAGGGGTTTTAATGAAGACAATCATAAACAAGACTAGCACTAGCAGGAAGGAAAACTACAGACGTACACTTCGGAACGTCACCCACCTTGTACACGGATCCAAAGGCTCCATCTCCAAGTTCGCCTATAATATCCCACATTTGCATAGGATCTATGTCCTTTTTGATGTTCTTGTTCCATTGTCCCTTCTTGTGATGGTTATCGTCCGATCCAAACCGAAATAATTTCTTGAAACTGCTTAGAAACGACATCGTGACTGCTTGTTCGTGGACCGTCCAAACTGCCCTCTTTTCACACACAACAACTTACTCAAACACAAAATATGTCAGCTCACACTGATAAATCCCACAGAATAACATTCATGTAGTTTGGAAACTAATAAACGCATCCATTGCAACTTTCTCCATCCTGATTCACTCTCGAGTAGGATTTACGCTAGTCGCCATTTTGGATGTTTTGCACTTGCGCAGTGAGAGAAGTTAGTACGTCACGAGAGTTCCTGTTGCTAAAAATAGCACCCACCTCTCCCACTCAAAGGGGCGGTGCCGCGTTGGAAGGGTGTGTGTTGGGCAGATGACTTGCCAGCAAGACGTTTCACAGTATTTCGCACTGAAAAATGTACATGTAGCTTGTTTTGATACGTAATTACCCGTAAATGATCAAGGAATGACCTGGTCCTGTCAAAAGGCAGGCTCAGTTACAGCCTGTTGACGTTTTATGTGGCGGCGCACGACAGTCTTGATGGACACACACGGCCGCACAGACAACACACACACACACACTCACACACTGGCACTTAGATCGATATCAGCCGTGAGACACGTAATATAGTCACAAAGTCTGCTCGATCACTGATCCAATAACGGACAAACTGACCTAAGCTGTGTAAAACTCTCTAGTCATTTGAGCCGGCTGCTCAGCCGGTTTATTGACTGACCAAACTGATTTTCAGTCACCGGCGGCCGGTCTCTGACGAGCTGGCACTGAACTGGCGACAGCTCACGACCGTTCACAGACTGTTTATTCGACTGACTACCATGATAGCCCGGCTTTCACGGTAGATGGATATCCTGGAATAAACGCCTATAATCTGGCTTTAAACCTACCCCGCCCCCCCCCCCCCCCCAATCAAAAAAGAAGTGACAATGACGACAGAAGAAGTACAATGTAATCAACGAACCAATCAGTCAACCAATCAGTCAACCATAAACTCACTCAATCAATCAATCAATCCCGTGCTTCAGAACTACGACTGACATTGTTAGTTCAGTCAGTAGTTCAGCGACATCCGCCGAGCTAAGGCCCATTTCATAATCTTATATCACCACAACACAGATTAACTGACATGCAAATGGGCGTGACTGAC
This sequence comes from Semisulcospira habei, assembly GCA_036245525.1. Lineage (NCBI taxonomy): Eukaryota > Metazoa > Mollusca > Gastropoda > Semisulcospiridae > Semisulcospira > Semisulcospira habei. Next base: position 320,366,625 of record BTPG01000002.1, read on the forward strand.
ACTGCAAGTGACTTCTTTGTCTGTGTGTGTGTGTGTGTGTGTGTGTGTGTGTGTGTGTGCGTGTGTGTGTGTGTGTGTGCGTGTGTGTGTCCCGCCGCATCAATGGCGGTTTTCAGTGAAACAGGGTGGCGGCAGTGGTCTTCAGCCGTGAGAGCTGAACCTATCAATCAGACTGGAGACTTGAAATGCCTCCAGGCATAACTCAGTGCGCAAAAGGCCGTCGGGCCGACTTCGGCCACCGTTGGCCCGCGCACAGCTGTGCGCGGGCTAACGGTAGCCGACATCGGCCCCGGCGATGACCTTTTGCGCACTGCAGGGAAATCACGTAGTGAAAGTCAGTACTGATTGATTTTGCCGCCCTTTCATCACGTTTTAAGGACAATTTAGGCCAAACGTTATTTTTTATTTGGTTAAATGGGGTTCGTTTAGTCCCTTCACTGCCAGTGGACTCATATTATTTTAGAAATCATTGTAAATTCAACGTCAAAGATCGAAGAAACAAAATGGTTTTACCAAGTAAAGTAGAACCTCATGAGCCCTCTCCCCCCCCCCTCCCCGCAACTGCGGGGGCTCATGAGGATCTATACCTCTTGCAGTTGGGTGGTGTTCAGCCGTATTTCTCCGGTGAGTGAGCAGATTGATTCGACTATTTTTAGCCAGCTGATGCTCTGATCTGCACAATCACCAGTAGCAAAAATGAAGCTCCCCAAAAGGAGTACTATTTAAGCGAAAGCGACCGAGCTACAAGGCGCATATATGCTCATGAGCCGCATTTGGCCGCGGCGGGGGCACATGAGGACCTATGCTTCTTGCAGGCCTTTCTACATCTGTGTTAAACTCCTCAGATGGAAAAATTCGTCTGTCTTGTTGTACTTCTAAATGCGGTGCTTCAAACCCAAACACACGCGGAATGTTTACTCCAAGCGTGTAATAGTTTTGTTATAGTTTGATCTAGTTTCGTATTCCAAACTTGACAGCCGCCATTGCCTCAGATCAGTGTCACACTATAACGCTTCACCTCTGGCGCCAAATGTGGTAAACTGATGTGAGCTCAAGGGTAATGTCTGATTAGCTTAGCGCCTGGAGAGGCGCCAAGCGGCTACTGAATCAGCCACTACTCTTGAGTTATAAAGGCCGGTCCATGGCGTTAGTGAGAACTACTGGAAATGAGTACTCGAACTGCAGACTGCTGATCAGTCACTGAGTATCATGGTTTTAATTGTGTCAGTGCAGTCTGGCTGGAGCATCGCCAAGTTAATCAGGCACTACCCTTGAGTTATAAAGGTCGGTCCATTGCGTTAGTGAGACTACTGGAAATGAGCACGAATTGCGACTTTGTAGACTATTGTTTAATAATGAATCAGTCATCGTCATCAGCATCACCATCATCATCATTACGGCATTTCAAAATGATGTTTGCCGGCCGCAGCTTGGCTGGACCGGCTGACAGGCGCCAGGCTAAGCAGGCACTATTCTTGAGTTGTCACGGTCGGCCCATTACCCGTGTGTGTCACTGTATACAAACACTTATCCACTCCATAGACTCGTACAGCAGCTTCGTAGACTGTTCTACATTGAGAGTCTAAATTGTGTGTGATTTTGGCCGTGAGCGTGAGATGTCCCCTTGTTTTAGGCTTTCGGCGCTCCATGTAAACGACACTCAGCCTCATAAATAATGCAACAGCGGCGTGCAAACATTTACATTCTTCAAACTCCCAGCGGTTGTTAGCGGAGAGAACCGGGTCAGAGGTTACAGGCAGTTGACAGTTAAACAGTTTTTAGGACAGTGAATAAAAATACAACTTGTCGGCCTACGTATTTACATCGCCGAGCTTCCTCGCAATTGACATCTGCAAGAGGCAAAGGTCCTAATTAGCCCTCGCAGTATGCGAGGGCTCATGAGGATCTATGACTTTCAGTGCGAGTAAGCCAAAATGCGTTTCTCAGCTGAAAAAACCTGACGGATTAGGGTTAAAATGTACGATCGCGCTCTTCCTTCAGCTGAACATAATTTTATTTTATTTTACAGTCTTTGCTTTTATTTTATTTTTCACATAAATTAAAATAAAGTATTTTTTTTTGTCCAGTTAGTGTGGAGACCAGACAAAGCCTTGAAGGCACTATCCTGAAGCCTGAAATTCAGTATCGATCGATCAATCTCCCGCCACTTGTACATAGACAATAAAAGAGTGAGCCTCTCCACTACCCTTGCCTTTCCTCAGTCTCGGTCGATCCACCTCCCACACACCTTGAGGTGAAAAAAAACGGGATGTCTACAGACATCAGTAGCCACAGATGAGCATGATACAGGCCACGGACTACAGTGTCGTTTCCGTACTGTCCAGTCTCTTAGCCTTAGTCCACCAGCTGCACATTTGCCATGCATAAAATACAAACAAATAGAAAAGCACATCACCCGTCTCATTTTTTGGCTATTAAACTGGCTCCTTACCAACCCCACACCCAAGCACAGGGCTGAAATCAGCGTGCCCCTCAAATCACTACGGGCAATGGCAACTCAACATAGGCCCACAATTGTCCACTGGATAAGCTCAGGGTGGTATGAATCAAAGCACCTGACATGTCTCCTCTCAGCTAACCAGAAATTTTCAGCAAATTCAAACATTCAGCCCTACTACAAATTTTCAAACAAGGCAAAAATTATTTTTAAAAAAACACCGGTCCTTGCATTGCCTGAACTGCCCAATTTAAATATGTAACATATGTAACATTAGATAGGCTCGGGAAGCCTGCTGACGTCATCACGCCAGTCGTGGCGGCCATATTGTGAGGATACGGCCGTACTAAGGCGCTCGTCACAGTAGGGAATTCGCTGTCAGGATAATGTCAGGAAGTCCTGACGTGCGGGGCTATAGGCAATAACCTGACAGCAAGTCTTGCCATAACCGTAGGCCGAAACCGCTAACCAGAATCTGTTTTTGTTTGTTTCCAAAGAGGAAGAAACATGAAGAAAAACGTGTTGAAACCGGCACTACTTCCGCTACTACATCTGAGGCTATCCGGCCTATCTTCCTAAGATGGCGGCTGACGCGCCGATGCTCCGGCCTAGGCAACGCGGGGAACTTAGTCCCGAGCCCTATTGTCAAGTCAGTGCCGGCTGCTTGACATTCGCCGCCACACGGCTGACGATGACTACTAGTTGAATTAGTCGTCAGTTTAGGAAATACGGCTTCTAAACCGTTCAGTGCCGAGCTGAGGATTTGAACCGGCTTCGCGAACCAAATGCAAGACTAGGCATAAATCCTCATGAGCCCCCGCATTTGCGGAGGCTCATGAGGATTCATGTCTCTTGTTGACATCAGTTTGAAGCCATGTTCGTGCGGGACCGCAGCTGACAGCACAAGAGCGTCATTGGCAGGACCCGTAATTTGATGGTAATACAGGAGACAGCGGCATGACAACCGCCCAACTGATGCACTGCCTTTCATCCGGCGGGCCGTTTTCTGTCTCACTGCCCAAGTGAGCAAAAACTAAGTCTTCGCTGGGAGCGACGTGGGCCCTAATACGCCCGCGTACGGGTGTTCTACAGATCGACCTGCGATATGACGGATCAATAGAAAGAGACCAAGCAAGCGGGTTGCTGCTCATTTTCTGTATATATAAAAAAAATGCGGCTACTATAAGAGTATCGCAGCACTAATGATCGTTTATCTGCAAGGGCGGATTTACTTGCACGCAAAACATACAACACGCTACGTTTTACAGTTACAGACAGTGACTGTGCATTTAGTTTACTACATAGGGGCGGATCTGGGGGATCCTAGGGGTACCGGACCCCACCCCCAGACCCAGAATTGTTTAAAATTCTATAACAAAGTCCTTTTTGTGGTGTTTATCACCACCACCCCGTTCGTTGTTTGATATTTTGGCGAGTGGCGAGAGTGTTGACACACACACACACACATGCCTTCCACGGCTTCCTCTACACAACCCCCACCCCCACCACCCACCCAACCCCAACCCCCCACCCACCCCCGTTGTTTGAATTTTCGGTCACTTGACAAGAAGGTCAAGCGTCGGGGAGACCTTTTGTGTCATGCTGAAGGTCCCAAACAAAAAGTTAACTGATCCGCCCCTGCTACATAATAAATCAATGTAGCCAAGGTGCGGCCGCGTATTTTTTATCTGAGAACCAGAGCGATACTGATGAACTTGATGATAGGCTCCGGATTAAAATTGAAAAAAAAAAAAAGATATGGAAGAACCTGTTCATAAATAAATAAATAAATAAATAATAAATAAATGAATATGCGACATTTAAGTTACTCATTCTACCCCAGACACGCCACAGCAAGATAAGGATCGACCATGATAGTTCAAGGGTGATGCCAGAATAGCTTGGCGCCTGGCATCACCCTTGAACTATCATGGTCGATCTGTGTCCTGCACTGCAACGCAGTCTTTAGAGGACAGCGGCAAGATTTGCGGATTTCGGTGATGGGGTAGATTGAGTTAAGTCAAAGTTATAACGACACAGATTATACCGCGACAGACGAACGAAATATACGTGGTCCAGTGGTTAACACATTTAACCCCAAGGCCGAATTCCCATGTCAGTACCAGCTGCAGGAGATGGATCGACCATGACAATTCAAGGGTAGTGCCAGATCAGCTTGACGCCTTCAGGCGCCAAGCTGATCTGGCACTACCCTTGAATTGTAATGAATTGTCATGGTCGATCCATCTCTGGCTGTAGTGCGTCAGAGCTAAATGGGTTACATTCTGATTTGCACATCTTCAGTTATGCCGGTTCCATTTTGCGAGACAGTTAAACGGATCCGCGCAATTACAATTAATATGATGTGAAAAATAAAACAACATTGTGCTTTACAACAGTTCTAACCTTGTAGTAATGGTTGGTTCAATTTTCAAGTTGTTGTGACCACTTTATTTACGCCGAAGTCACACTGCTGAAGGGGTCGAACTCACCACTTTAGACACTGAATGCCTGATCATTGTATTTTGACAATTCTAGTGAGTTCAAACTAGTCACGTAAATCAGACCTAGTCAAGGCATCAATGCTTAACCCATATCATGCTGAGGCTAAAAGCTTCAAACTTTTTGTACACTGCTATATGCAAGCTACATTAGCCCATATCATGCTGAGGCTAAAAGCTTCAAACTTTTTGTGCACTGCTATATGCAAGCTACATTAGCCCATATCATGCTGAGGCTAAAAGCTTCAAGCTTTTTGTACACTGCTATATGCAAGCTACATTAGCCCATATCATGCTGAGGCTAAAAGCTTCAAACTTTTTGTGCACTGCTATATGCAAGCTACATTAGCCCATATCATGCTGAGGCTAAAAGCTTCAAACTTTTTGTGCACTGCTATATGCAAGCTACATTAGCCCATATAATGCTGAGGCTAAAAGCTTCAAATTTGTACACTGCTATATGCAAGCTACATTATAGTACTTACAGGTAGGGATATAGACCAATGGCTTTAGTTCAAGGGTGGTGCCAGAATAGCTTGGCGCCTAGAGGCGCCAAGCTATTCTGGCACTACCCTTGAACTATTTTAGTCAAACTTATTTCACACACTGGAGTATTCCGAATGACTGTAAGGGTTAGAGTACTTACAGATAAGGATATAGACCAACGGCTTTAGTTGTCGGTCAAGGCCGGGTGGAGCCTAGAGGCGTCAAGCAGGCTATTCTGGCACCACCCTTGACTAACTATTTTAGTCAAACTTATTTCACACACCGCGAGTGTATTCCGAACGATACGGGTTAAAGGCACTCCAACCAGATGCGTATATAAACCACATGCGTATAGTCTGGCCATGGCCGCTTATCTGCTCAAGCCAGGGACAATATGCGTAACGATGCGCACTAATCGTAACGCAGTGTGAGGTGCACATAAACTTCAGTGCCATTACTTTCTGTGTTGGAGCCAGTTGCATGAGTGAGCCGGCGTAGTCCTGGGCAATAAGCCTAAGTGATACGCCTAAGTAAGTCTAAGGAATCATGCCACTTTGTGCCGAATTTCTTCAGTACTGATGAGAGGCATAAGCTTCCTTCATGACTTGTTTTTAAAAACGTGCGTACGTTGATAAGGCACTGGTTCAGGTCCGACCTCGCGGCCACACATCAGCCTGGCATATTTTACTATCTCTGGACTGAAACCGTGATGACCCCTCCAGCATAAGGGACACCGATAAACATGGGACCAACAAAAGCACATATACTTACAAGTCTCCCCGCATATCGTGGAGCGCATGAGGATCTATGCCACGTGCAGATGGCCAAAGTTCCGGCGCTGCATGAACAAGTGCCGGCAGAAGACGGACTCGACCACTATGTATAGATCCAATAAATTAGGTCAAAACAGCTATCTAAAAACACAGATATAAATGAGCCTAGCAAGAGGCGTAGAATCTCATGGGCCCCCGCGTCTGCGGGGTCTCATGAGGATCTATGCCTCTTGTAGATGATTGTTTTTCGTTTCAGGAGTACAGCATTACGACTAATATAACCAGCAATCCCATATTGTCTGAAGACACTCCAGGAAAGCACGCTGAAGCAGAAAGGTACACATTAAAGGTAAGATCAAACGCGACAAGTTTGTGTGCTGGTCTGTGATTTTGGACCTTACGGCGTAAGCACAGACCAGCACATAGATTATTATATATTTTGTCCTCGTAGTTGGAGTTTTCAGTTTTTGTTTGTTTACTCTGTAATTCACTGACTTGACTGAAAAAAAGTATGAAAAAGTATGATGAATAAACAGATGTTGTATTCTGTGTAAAAGTATACTAAAGAAGCAGAAATTTTATCCCGTGTAACCAGCGGACAACTGTACAGGACTGCTTGGTCAACATCGCTTGCGTTTTCAGGTAACACGATATGAGCTGTAGTTTTTGTTTTGCTTGACAAAATCATACACACACCATCGGTCGTGTTTGCGTTCTGAAGTGGGAAACTCGTGTTTTTACTAATTAAATTGGACACCAGTGGCAGTTTTTATTGCGTTTGACCAAGTTACTTATGAGTTACAGCTTCTGTTTTTTTGTGTGACAAGATATGAGATAATTATGCAAGCGGTCTTTTGGGTTCACTGTGTCAGTGGTTACAAAGAATTATTCTTTTCCTATTCCCATTTTGCAAGTTCAAAAAGACTTCTAGATGTAGTTTTGTCACGCTTTACTCAAGGGTAGTGCTAGACTGGCTTGGCGCCTGAAGAAGCACTACAATTCAGTTATCATGTTGGCATATTTTCTACAGTATGTATTGACGTAAGTGTTCAACAGACGTGCAACTGCAAAGGACATAAATGTTCACCCCGGGATAAGGTTTGTCCTTGAGAATGGGCCACGATTAGCCCTATTGAACCACTCCTCTAATTAGATCATCCTACTTGGAAATGATCGTGATATTAAACATGTAGTGTCTGATTAGCTCGACGAAAGGCAGACACTGTTGCATTTTATAATTATGGTGGTCTTGTTTTATACCTGAGTATTTTTCTGTGGGCTGGCGATTGGGTGCCTGATAGGCGGGGGCATGGGATCTAACTGTGTGTCTGTCCAGCGCTGAGTAATTTCCCTTGGTATGTGTACAGTTCTACTGACCAGCGCTAGCCTCACCTATCTGGTTTGTGAGTATTCTATAACTCGAGGCAAGTTTGTATCGTTACATTGTTGTGTATTGTCTTGTGCGTCTACTGTGGGAAATCAGGGTATTTACCCGACCATATTTAGTTGTGCACCTTCTTGTTTGTGTATGTGTTTCTCCTACCTACTTCCCAAGTTTCAGAAAAAGACATGGGTTATAGGCTTGACCTGATGCATACTTTTTAGGGATGTATATGATGGTCTTGTTATATACCTGCGTATTTTTCTGTGGGCTGGCGATTGGGTGCCTGATACTGATGAGGCGGGGGCAGGGGATCTGTTTGTCTGTCCAGCACCGAGTAATTCCCCTTGGTATGTGTACAGTTCTACCAGCGCTAGCCTCACCTATCTGGTTTGTGAGTATAATTATTCAGCATATGTGCAGTCAAAATCAACGATATCCGGTTGGAGAAAAACTATTCATCCGAAAACTCCTAACCCCTGCACTGCTGAGAATTTCAACTGCAAGAGACATAGATCCTCATGAGCCCCCGCATATGCGGGGCTCATGAGGATCTATGTCTCTTGCTGACCCCGCTGTGTAGGCCAAGTTCTTCATACCGATGGTGATCTGTGCATTTGCGTATTGAATAATATGCAGGCAAAATAAATAAATGTCCGTTCATCACGATTTCTCTCAAGCACTCCTCAATGGTCTGTTGTTGTTGGACTCCCAAACCCACATTTGCGCTGATTAGATAGCCTAGTTTAATCGTTATATAACTATGTGGTTACAAGTACGTCATAGCGGATTTTGGAAAATACTGAAGACATTCTGACAGAGTTAGATCCCCGCAACGAACTTGAGTTAACTTACTTCTTTGGACCCGGACCCGACATTGTTAGAAGGGGACTGGAGCCGAGTTCGTCATTCCTTACGGGCTGAAGAAGTGCGGAGGATTTCATTGTGCAAGCACCCCTGAGCCCTGCAGGACACGTTTTAAGTCCCCTTTAAATTGTTAAATATGAGCGTATTTTGGGCTTGGGGGATGGGGAACTTTGTTTGGGACCTTCAGCCTGACACGAAAGGCCCTCAGGTTCCAAAAAAACTTGCATCCCAAGTGGCCGAAAAATCGAAAAGCGGAGGAGCAAGGGGTGGGTGGGTGGTGGGTGGGGAGGGGGGGGGGGGGGGTACTGCGAGTCTGAGGACTTGTTGCTCGGCCACCCGCCGAAATATCGAAAAGCGGGAGGTGTGGGGGTGGGTGGGGTGGGGGGTGGGGGTGGGGGTGGGAAACTGTCTGTTATGAACACCAAACGTCTACTGCCAAGCAAACTGATTTACAGGGGGATCATCGGAAGCTGCACGTCAGTGTGATTGGGGGAGGGGAGGGGGGGGGGAGAAGGGTGTGTGTGTGTGTGGGTAAGGGGAGGCCAAACTGATAAAAATGAACTTTGATACAGCACTTTAGCTCATTCGTGGCCAGCCGCATCCGGATGCGCGGCTCAGTATGCCGCGCATCCGGATGCGGCTGACCGCGAATGAGTTAAAGTAGTATTGTTGGCCTTGAGGGGGCGGTGCGGAATCCTTGGAATCTCCCCCCTCCCAGATCCGCTCCCGGTTAGTTACACTCGAGGGGGCAAAGAAAATAATACGCATATTCAATTACGCCATAAATCTATTACTATCATAGTAACAGACTTACGATTGCACGCATTTACCCCACGTCTTGAGGCGGAAGGAAGTTAGCTCCCCGACCAACCCCCCCCCCCCCCCCCCTCCTCTCGCTATGATCTTAACACGGACAGTACATTGATTACTAAAGAAGGAAACGATAGGTTTTTCACTCAGCGTGTGTTCTTTTGCCTGTTTGTTAAAGCCTATCCGCTTCCGTTTGGAAGAAATCTCGACCCCTATAATTGATATGCGAAAAAGTCGTTAGCCGCATTTTCAGTGTCAATATTATCCAAGTGAGAGTGGCTACAATTAATCCTTTGCCTGTCGGCAGCCTGTTTGGTCCAGGCCCGTGATTCCTGAAGAAATCACCTCGACCAAACAGACTACCGAGAGCCAAAGGGTTAATGTATCCTAAAGTAATTGAACAAGTCAAGGAGCTGGGGGTCAGACTGTGAGAAAGAAAAAAAGGGAGATTAGTGCATTCAAGAAATGAAGGTGTTGCGTACTCTGCTCTTAACAGCCGATACAACGTTCAGTGCAGAGAAAATCTGAACACAACCAAACTGCAAGAGGTATAGATCCTCGTGAGCCCCCCCGCAGTTACGGGGGCTCATGAGGATATATGCCTCTTACTCACACAACTTTAATCTATGCCCTGGGGCAGTTAAGTTGTGTGTGTGTGTGTAGTTATCATGGCGGTCCGTGGCGCAGTGGTTAAGGCGCCTGCCGCCAATGCCAAAGGTGCGAGGTTCGATACCGGGTTCCGGTGTTGGACTTTTCTCCCCTGGTCAGTGTCACCGTTAATTCCGGCGGACCGTTGGGGGTTCTTTCTCCAGGTACTCCGGTTCTTCCACCCCCCCCCCCCCCCAACACACTTTGGTACCGGTTTCAGGCCACTTTACAAATTTCAAATACAAGCGATCAAAAATCTCTGTAACTTCAGTAGCTGAACTGGCCCTTCGTCTGTCTTGTACTGTGTTTGTCTTAAATGGCGTAAATCCGTGTCTGCAACGTGAGAGTGCGTGTTGGGTTTCAGTTCGCGCCGCTTTGAGTCGATTTGCCCAAAAATTGAGAAAAAGCGCCTATATAATAACGGCATTATTATTATTATATTATTATTATTATCCGGAAGATTGCAGCTACACTGTCTGCGTCAGCTGGCACTGAACAGGTTAACTATATTAACCCTTATCGTTCGGAATACACCAGTGTGTGAAATAAGTGTGACTAAAATATTTCAAGGGTAGTGCCAGAATAGCCTGACGCCTCTAGGCGTCAAGCTATTCTGGCACCGCCCTTGAACTATAGCCATTGGTCTATATCCTTATCTGTAAGTACTATAATGTACCTTGCGCATGGCAGTGTACAAATTGGAAGCTTTTAGCCTCAGTATGATATGGGTAAAATCAGTCATACCCACATAGTTCTCTCTCATTTCTGTTCTTTGTTTTGTTTGTTTGCACATACCAATAACCTGCACGCGTATTTTCTTTGTCTATGGCACGGCAACAGTACAGTGAGAACCATGAGAGGACTACTGATTCTTGCCCTGTCCGTGGCGACATGCATGGCCAAGTACACCAGTCTGGTGTGGTCCGACTGCGGTGAGACGCTGTCCAAACAAACAAACAAACAAACAAACATGTTAATGAAAATATGAATACATCACCGAAGAAATACACCTATTATTGTCACAGTCGTACTCGAAGGAAATACTACCCAAAAATTGTATCGAAGACCAGGTTTAAACAAAAATTTAAATCATAACAAAATGAAAAGAACATAATAGGTAGCTAAATCATTCAGCTGCATCAATCGCAAACACAGCATGTTCATAACTGATTTACCATCTCTCAGTCTAAGGTGAAAAACACAAACAAACCATTACTCACCCAATATCAAGAACGACAGGCAGCGCAAGGAAACAAAGACAGGTGGAACTTTCACAGACACAGAAGCCCCAGGAACAAAAGAGAAAACTCATTGGGCAGAACATGGTGACCATGGACACTAAACCTTAACAAAGTGCCCTGAGCAAACCCGAAAAAGTGGGGGCGGGAGGAGGGGGGTGGGCGGCATTTGGTGCTGCAGGGTACAGACACAGAACACCCCCCCCCCCCCCCCCCCACTAATATTTCAAAAGCTCTCACGACAGGCTTCGATGCCAGCGTGGACCTGCAGCAGACTGCCGTGTCGCTAATGCCCGTGTTCCAGGGGACATGCAGCTGTCCTTTAAAGCGGCCCCCAGGGCCCAGTTGCACAAGTGAGCTTAAATCCTGCGCAGAGCACTAAGCAAGGTGCTCCGCTGTAGCGGAGCACCTTGCTTAGTGCTCTGCACAGGATTTAAGCTCACTTGTGCAACTGGTCTCTGGGTCTCCATGAGGCACAAACCTCCATTGACACACCCCCCCCCCCCCACCCAGCCTGCAGGAACTCATGATGATCTATGCCGCATACAGATGAATGAACAAATCGTTCTTATCACAGGCTCCGACGAGAGCGTGAGCTTGCAGAACATCGTGGTGACGCCCATGCCGGTGGTGGTTCCCGGGGACATGCAGTTCACCCTGCAGACGGCCTTCTCCAAGCCCCTGGGTGACATCACCATGCACATGGACATCAAGCGTCACACCTTCCTCCTCGACATCCCCGTCCCATGCCTCTTCCACGTCGGATCCTGGTGAGCCAACACATTTAGCCCCAACAACAAGGGGATGGGCTGACCATGATAACGCAAGGGTATAGCGCCAGATTAGCTTGGTGCCTCGTGGCGCCAAGCTAATCTGGCACTATACCCTTGAATTATCATGGCCACCCCATTTTCTGCAACTAGTATTTAGGTGACACCTCCAAAATCTGGAATACTATGTGACCGTGGAGTCACATGGGTTAACCCCTTCAATGCCTTGCTTCATACAGCACACGGGCCTGATCTGTCCGAGGATCACGGACACAGAGTGGTGTCAGCAAGAGACACAGATCCTCGTGAGCCCCCGCAACTGCAGGGGCTCATGAGGATCTATGCCTTTTGCAGCTGAAGCCTGCTGGTATATTCTCAGCAGTGAAGGGCCGGTTAACAGCAGAAAGGGGCAAATACCTCAAAATTAACACAGCAGATGTGGCCAAAATGCCTCAAAATAAGAAATGCCGTAATATCTCAACATTAACTCTTTTCATCCTGATACACCCAAGCTTAAAATAAATTTGACTAAGTTAGTTCAAGGGTGGTGCCAAAATAACTTGGCCCCTCAGGCGCCAAGCAATTATGGCACCACCCTTGAACTAAAACGGTTGATCTATCTCCTAATATGTAATGTAGTCTTCATAGAACAATAAAAACAATTTTTACAAAATCAGCCTCAGGATGTAATGGGTTAACATAGCAGATGATTGGTTGTACATTGCTTAACGTCCCGACAGCAACAAGACTTTCTCAGGACGTGTCTGCATTGCTTATGAAAAAAACCCCAACATAAACAGAATATTGAATGCATGTCGCCAGTCGGCCTAATATGCTAAATAAACCTAAGACCATTGAGCAACACACATCCAATATCAAGAGCTACAGGCAGCGCAGACATTAGGGAGAGTTTAAAAAAGGAAAATACAGGTGAATGGACCAAGGGTAGACAGAAACACATGCCCCAGAATAGAGGGGAAAACCCACCCTGTGGGGCTGACCAGGGTGACCCTGGGAACTAAAAAGTAGTTAATCCCACCCAAGTCCCCCGGGGGAACACAGCAGATGAGCCAAAGTACCTCCAAATGTCCACAGCAGTGGAGGACAAAATGCCTCTAAATGTACAGTACAGGAAATGCCTCCGATTATGCGCAGTAGATGCCAAAATACCTCTAAATGTACAGAACAGAAAACTATAACTCCAGATTTACGAAGCAGATGGAGACCAAAACTGATACCTTAAAATTAACACGGTAGATGAGGGCAAAACAGCTTACCCCTTATCATTCTGATACACCCATTGCTTGAAAAAATGTTGACTGATAGTTCAAGTGTGGTGTCAGAATAGCTTGGCGCCAAGCTGTTCTGGTACCACCCTTGAACTGAAACAGTTGATCTATCTCCTAATCTGTAATGTGGCCTTCATAGGACAATAAGCAAATTTAAAAAAAAATCAGCCTCAGGATGTAGTGGGTTAAAATGTACACAGCAGACAAGGCCCAAATGCCATCAAATTGACACAGCTTACGAGACCAATATAGCTCAAATGTGCGCGACTGAGGCGACCAAAATAGATCAAATTTTACTCTGCAGAGGAGGCCAAAATACCTTCTGAACAATAACACAGCAGAGGAGGGAAAAAAATCAATATAGCACTGGAGGCCCAAATACTTAGATCTTAATTTCCGATCATTAAAGGGGCTAGAAGTCCAGTATATGTGATAAACCCCTTTAGAGGGGATGCAGAAAATATTGCCTCCAGTCTTTTATTTAGCATCCTCCTCCCCCCCCCCCCCCTTCTATCGTATCTTCTTTTGTGTGCTTAGACCAGCTAGATCTATGTTTATTGGTCTATAACGCACAGCCGTTCTCTCCTTACCAGTGCTTCCCGTTTTTATGGCTACTTTGTACCATATCCTCAAAATAACGCAGCTGAGCCCTTAAAGTACCATTACGCATAAATTTGAAGACATTTAGCACCATTTGTGTTTGTTATGCCTTGTCGACACACATAATGAACTTTAACAGCAGTTGGGTCGCGCAGCAAAAGCACACGCGTAATCGCACTTATTTATTCTGCCCAGCCGTTAGCGTGTCAATCTAGTTTTAGCCGTTTCTCGTGCTGAAAGCGTTGTGCTTGTAGAACGGAGTAAAGTCATTGTCAAACTACTTGTTATCAAAAACGACGTGTGCTGAACTGGATTTCCCTGTGTCTAAATGAACCATGACTAGACCTGTGTGTAGCGTTTCGTAACCATCTGTTACAGAAGTGTATCATCTTTGAACAGTTACGGCGGTAGTGGGCCTTTAAGTTAAATTCTAAACATGTCAAGTAGGCGCCAGATAAAACATGAATCCAGGCACCTGTAAAAGTAATGAAATGAACGCCTTTTATCTGCAAGAGGCATAAAACTTCATGTGCCCCCCATTCGCGGGGGCGCATGAAGTTCTACGTGTCTTGCTGGTTGCAGATTTAGTGTATATATAGCTTCGTATATAGCTTCAATCCTCCAAGGTAAGAAGTTATTGTATCAGATTTTTTGTCAGTACCTGAGATGACACAAACGAATTCCAGATTAGCTTGGCGCGTACAGGCGGCAAGCTATTCTAGTACTGCATGTTAACTATCGTGGTTGAACCATATCCTTTTGTATGGATAGCGTGTCGTGGCTCATATACCGCTAAAACACACGATCTGCCCTGAAATAGCATATGCCCAGTCTCTTTTGGAGAAAAGTGGGATTGTCACTGTATTACAATGGAAATCTCGTTTTTCACAAAAAGGAAAATGGCTACTGCCAGATTAACCCTTTTAGCCCCAAGGTCCCATTTCTCAAATTTTGGAGGCGTTGCCTATGTACCAGTTGTAGGAGATGGCGTGACCATAATTCAAGGGGAGTGCCAGATTAGCTTGGCGCCTGAAGGCGCCAAGCTAATCTGGCACTACCCTTGAATTATCATGGTAAAGCCATCTCCTACAACTGTAGGGATCCGGGGCTAAAAGGGTTAAGGGCAGCACATGCTGCTACACAACAGACGTATATTTCACTTTTTTCAAATAACCAGGACGTTTCCACGGCTCACGAAGATCCTTTTTTTTTTTTTGGTCTTTTACATTGTTTGACTTCTTCTTTCACGAATCATGAGGATGAAAATCAAACTGCAACCCCGAGTCACTTGAGCTGAAAGAAAATCAATCACGCACCACGATTTTAGGGTACCCCCCACCCCAACACATGATTGCAGAAAAACAATACAGTGCATCGACAACAGCCTGTGAATGGGTTCACTCACTCGCAGCCAGCCGCATCCGGATGCGCAGCATAAGCCGTGCATCAAGATGCAGCTGGCCACGAATGAGTTAAATTTATCTACATGTATTATTATAGCGACGAGCAAAAGAAATGCGAATTTTTGTAATCATCCCAAAATGTTGCATTTCTTTTGCTCGTCACTACATTGTGGTTTATACGCAGTACCTACGAGAGCACATGCGCTTCGCCACTCCTGGACAAGATGATTACGGAGGGATGGGGTCAGGGACTGATGACCGACCTGGGTCGTCAGATCAGGACCATGCTGAACGCTACCATCCCCAACCTATCCACCTACAGCTGCCCCTACCCCGCTCTCAACATCAACATTCAGCAGTACACGCTGCACCTGCCAAAGGTGCCAGCTGTCCTCTCCTGGTTCGCCGCGGTAAGTCTGCTCATCTGGCACTACTCTTGAACTGTCATGGTCAAAGCATCTGCAACTGTGGTATATGTACCTTTAACGGACTTGTGTCATGATTTGTTTTGTAAAAAAAATCATAGATCGAAAGTTCTCCGCAAAGCTGTTCTGAGATTCTTTTGGGCTGGACACCGCAGCGGGAAATGAATCGAAAATGATCGTTCAAGGGTAGTACCAGATTAGCTTGGCGCCTTGGAAGCGCCAAGCTAATCTGGCACTACCCTTGAACGATCATTTTCGATTATTTTTTTTAAAAAACGTACATCGAAAGTTCTCCGCAAATCTGTTCTGAGATTTTTGGGGGCTAGACCCCGCAGAGGGAAATGAATCTAAAATGATGTTTCAAGGGTAGTGCCAGATTAGCTTAGCGCCTTGGAAGTGCCAAGCTAATCTGGCACTACCACTGAACTATAATAATTATTTTCGATCTATCTCCCACTGTGGTGTCTAAATGAGTCACTCTAAAGTGTGAATTTATCATTGAGCCCCTTTTGTGGACTGCCCTAACATTTGGACAACAGCAACGCAACTGCTGATGCTAAGGAACATACAGCAGATCCTGTTTTGAACAGTCACATTTTTTTTGCAAGGAAAAAAGCGGTCTTAACCCATTTAGCACCGAGTCCTTACAGCAGGAGATTGATTGACCATGATAATTCAAGGGTAGTGCCAGATCAGCTTGGTGCCTTCAGGCGCCAAGCTAATCTGGCACTACCCTTGAATTATCATGGTCAATTCATCTCCCGCAACTGGTACATAGTCATCAGGAAACACCTTCAAAATTTGAGAAATGGAACCTTGGCGCAGAAAGGGTTAAGAGACAGGCGCCCTCTCAAGGGAAGTCACCCGTTATTAAAGACCACCATTTACTGGTGGCTAATGCCACAGTCACAGCTACAGCCACCTAAATGATGGTCTTTAACGATCTCTCATAAGAATGGTCACACAAATAAGATTTTGCTGTAAATGTATTTTTTAAGGTACGTAAAGCATGGGTGGGAAGCAGAGTTCTGTGCTTCTTTTTCAGTCTCTCTCTCGAGATTTTCAAGACAAGATTACTATTGAAATCATGACTGCGCATCAAAGAACCTGCGATTATCCATAATGAACTTTTAACGTATGCCTAATCAAAAGGTCAGCATCAGGGTTTCTAGTCTCAGCACACAGAACAACCGGTTACCCCCCTCAATAAACAGTGTAGCGGATGGAGGGTGTAACCAGTGTGTGCAAACAACCCATGTAACTATGGCCGTTTTTCCTCCATTATTACAGGGGGACTACTCGGCCAAGGTCACGGTCAATGACAAGGCCACAAGTCAGCAGCTGCTCTGCCTTCACCTTGACCTTACCATCGAGGAGCCTTGCTCTGGCTTCGGCTGTATCATTGGCTAAATGAATATAAAATTTTGTGGATGTTTGAATATAATAATAATAATAACACCGATTATATTAGTGTGTGTGGTCTTTTCGAAGCACAGTCGATGGCCAAGAAATGTGTTCAGCCCTGAAAGAGATTCATTGACCATGATACTTCAAGGGTAGGGCCAGAATGCCTTGGCGCCTGTAGGTG
Organism: Semisulcospira habei; assembly: GCA_036245525.1. NCBI lineage: Eukaryota > Metazoa > Mollusca > Gastropoda > Semisulcospiridae > Semisulcospira > Semisulcospira habei. The sequence goes on from BTPG01000002.1 coordinate 320,383,862, forward strand.
CCAAGGTATTCTGGCAACACCCTTGAACTCAGAGTGTCTCCTGAACTGCTTTGCTTTCATAAGTAGTAAACTCCAAAATTTGTAATTGTAAACTTTGACCTTTGGGCTCCATGTGTTACTGTATAATTGCCTCCTTCTGCATGTCATCAGTACCAGCGGCAGCTAACGCTGTAACTGTTAACCCATTTAGCCCCGAGACCCTGCAGCAGGAGATGGATTGATCATGACAAATCAAGGGTAGTGCCAAATAAGCTTGGCGCCATCTGGCGCCAAGCTCATCTGGCACTACCCTTGAATTATCATGATCAATCCATCTCCTACGACTGATACATAGTCGTTAGACAATGCCTCCAAAAGCGTGGAAATGCAGCCGTGGGGTTAAGAGGGTTAAGAGAAACACTTCTGCACCAGATGGTTACAAACGCTACACACAGGTCATGCTATGACACAGTAGACTGTAGTTCAACACACGTCATCATAATATCAAGAAATTTGACAATGACTCTGCTCGACGCTAACTGTACGAGAAACACTGAGCTAAGAATAGATTGACGTGAGAGAGGCTAGGCAGTAAAAACAGGGGCGATGGCATTTGCTGCACACCCAAACTGCTGTAGGAGCTCATTAGGCTAGTCGACAAAGAATCACAAACACAAATGGTGCTGAAATTGGTTTTCACATCTATGCGTAATGGCATTTCAAAGCACTGACCTCATCTGGTGCTAGCAAGGTACTGGTGCAATGAATGCACAGCATGAACAACATTTTTCAACTTAGCCTGTACTACAAAGTTTGAGTTTGTGCATGCATGAGGGTGCACATAAAGTTTACCAGATTTTACAAATATAAATCTTGCAAAAAAAACAAAAGAACATACGTGTGTGTATTCTAAACTATGTGAATAAGTCTGCTCTGTGCGTGTGTGTATTACAACAGTAGTATGTAAATGTTTCTGTGGAATTTTTGCAAACTTCTCCACACTTTCGTAAAACAAACAAACAAAACAGACAAACAAACAAACACCGTCTGTGAAATACTGTGACAAAATAAAGTGTCACTTTGTACATATATTACACATTTGCCAATGAATGCACAAAAAAATACACCAATTACAAGATAACAGCATTTAAAACACAGATTGTAATACAAATTCATTGAGACAAGAAATGGAAGAAATGCAAGATTAAAATTTCGGCCGATTGGTTCAAAGAGTAAAACAAAATATATCACAGACAACAGCAAGATTTATGTCAACTTTAAAAAAAAAGAAAACGACAAAGACTCATTAGCCTGAAATTACTACATCAGGGTGCTGTACTCTAAAGACTACATACACATGTAAGTATTACAGTTAATCCTTTTGGTGTCAGTAGCGGCTTTAGTCGCGATGATTCCTGCAGGAATCATCGCAGCTAAAGTTGCTACCGACACCCAAAGGATTATGGAAACAGATCAACCATGATAGTTAAAAGGTGGTGCCAAGATGGCTTGGCTCCTAGTGGCGCCAAGCCATCTTGGCACCACCCTTTAACTATCATGGTCAATCCACGTTCTCATTGAGGTGCATCAGGGATGAAAGGATCAAACAGGAGCCTGATACTCCATTACAGAGACTAAGGTGTGAGTTGAGTCACACAAATTCACTTACATGTGGCACAGATTCTCATAAGCCCACGTATAGGCAGGACCTCATAAGAACCTATGCTAAATGCTGAACAAAACTGGCTCCAGCTCCTACTAAAACTTAGGAGGAGGCAGACTGAGGGCGTCGGATGCAATTATTTGTACAGCTGATTATGCGTTTAAAATATTCGCTGTTTATTATATAGTTCATCTGTAACAATATAATTTGTCACACATGCCCCCCCCCCCCCCTCTTCAACCCTGACCCCTCTCCCCTGTAACCCTTATCCCACCCGAACGCAATCTGTCTTCCCAGAAGAAAGATAATGAAATCTACATACAACAAAGATGTATACAAAACAAAAGCAATTTTGAATGTCAAACTGGTTGCCAGTTTAGTACATGACATTTTGGAGTTATCCTCTGAGGACCGCATTACAATTTAGGAGACAGATCGACTATGATAGTTCAAGGGTGGTGACAGAATAGCTTGGATAGGCGCCAAGCTATTCTGTCACCACCCTTGAACTATCATGGTCGAGCCATATCATGCTGTGACATCATTAACATTAAAATAACAAATCAACAACACATAATACAATAATACAATTTGTGATATGCCAACAAATTTGTTATACATTATATCAGCTGCACTGGAATTGATCGCAAGAAAAAAACAACAACAAAAAACAGCCGAAAAGAAAAGTCACAAATACAAAACATGTCACATAATTTTTCACTTCATAAAAACATCATTATTATATCAACATACTGACACAAAATAACGACTGACAATATTGAGATGCAACTGTAAACACTGTGTACCAGCGTGGGAAGTGGATCAGGAGTAGCAGTTGAAGGGGTGTGCCAGATTAACTCTCCGCCTTCCCGGACAGCATCTGACATTACCCGTGAACTATCAAGGCCGACACATCGCCCATTGTAGTGAATGAGTTAACCCTTTGGCTGTTGGTAGTGCTTTAGACAAAAGCACTACTGACAGCCAAAGGGTTAAACATGAGGGTTATGGGTGTGAGGATTGCATGTCCCATGAGGTGAATGTGTTAACCCCTTAACTGCAACTGATGATACCATTACTTTGGAAGAAGAGAGCCATAGTTATGTGTCTTTCCACCGAGTACTGTCCTCAGTCGCAGTGAAAGGGTTAAACCAGAATGTTATGGACATGACGGCAATGCTTTATTTATACTCTTGACCATATTGTCTGTATATATATCCTTAACCCTTCACATCCTGATACGCTCTTACTTACTTACTTAAGCCTGTCACCCCTACCCGGGTATAGGCCGTCGACGAGAGACCTCCAGCAACTCCTGTCCTGTGCTTCTCCTTCGATTCTACTCCAGGTGGTTCCCAGTCTCTTGATGTCTGCTTGGAGGTCTCGACGCCAGGAGTTTCTCGGCCTACCTCTTTTCCTCTTTCCCTGAGGGTTCCATGACAATGCCTGCCTAGTGATACTGGAAGCTGGCTTTCTCAGACTGTGACCGATCCATCCCCATCTTCTTCGCCCAATCTCTGCTGTTATCTGCTCTGTTCTCTCCCAGAGTCTGACGTTGCTGATCTTCTCTGGCCAGTGGATTTTCAAAATTCTTCTAAGGCAACTGTTCATGAAGGTCTGTACTCTGTTGACTGTGGTTTTTGTCAATCTCCATGTCTCTGCTCCATATAGGAGAACTGCTTTTACATTGGAGTTGAAAATCCGGACTTTGGTGTGTTGTGACAGCTCTCTGGAACTCCATACTTTTTTCACTGAACTGGAGAAAGGCTGCTCTGGCTTTACCGATTCGTGCTCTGACATCTGCATCAGTGCCGCCTTTTTTGTCTATGATGCTCCCGAGATAGGTGAAGGACTCCACCTCCTCCAACGGGGTGCCAGCAAGCAAGACTGGTTCTTCCCTGGTTGCGTTCAGCCTCATTGTCTTTGTTTTCTGTTTGTGAATGGTGAGGCCCACTTGGGACGAGATGTCAGCAAGCCTCGTGGTCTTGTCCTGCATTTGTTGATGAGTGTGGGACAGTAATGCCAAGTCGTCTGCAAAATCGAGGTCGTCAAGCTGTGTCCACAGTGTCCACTGTATTCCACTTCGTCTGTGCTCTGTGGTCATCTTCATGACCCAGTCTATGGCCAGTAGGAAGAGGAACGAAGACAGCAGACACCCCTGCCTGACACCAGTTCTGACCTGGAGCTCTCTGGTGAACTGCCCTTCGTGGATCACGCGACATGTCATGCCATCATAGCTGCTCTTGATCAGGCGGACGAGCTTTGTGGGTACACCGTAGTGTCGTAGGAGTTTCCACAGAGTCTCTCGGTCCACACTGTCAAATGCTTCCTGATACGCTCTGACACGACATAAATTTGACCATGATAATTCATGGGTGATGCCAGAACAGCTTGGCGCCCAAGGGCACCAAGCTGTCCTGGCACCACCCTTGAACTATCATGGTCAATTTATCTCCTGAACTGTAATGTAACCTTTATAGGACAACTCACAAATCTGAAAAATTAACCTATAGGGTTAAAATGCCCATCACGAAGAAGAAGTCGTATATCAGCAGCAAAAACATCGTACTGATACAAGACAGTTTTGGTGCTGTGGAATGATGTCAGGCAGCCATCAGCAACAAGTTCAGCCAAAGTAAAAAAATGTCCAATACTCTAAATCTAAATGAAACATGAACTGTAATG
>BTPG01000002.1:320388688-320416438 GCA_036245525.1 Semisulcospira habei
TCAAAAGCAAGTAGAGGCTCATAAATCATCACCAACTATGGTTTAAACTATTTATCCCATTGTCTAAATTGTATGATCCCTGTTTCATGTCATGCCAGTTTGACAGTTGGGCTGACTCGATAGAGCCTACCCAAGTGTTTTGCTTATAACTTCAGTTTTTGTCTACCATATTGAAAATATGATAGACTTTCAGATGTGGTTGGTCAGAGCCCGTTCAGTAGCATGCAAATGACGTAACAGGTGTGCAGGCATCATAGTCTGGCAAAGAAGTAACAAGATAAAAATGACGTCACATCTAGCTACTCTAACCTTGCTGTTGAACGTCGTTTTGGTGCAAAGCGTCGTATGGACGTATGTGTGTGTGTGTGTGTGTGTGTGTATGTAGACATGAGAATCTCCAGTATTTCTGCATGCATAAGCTTGAAACTTGGCGAAATACTTTATGCAAGGGCTGGCTAAGATAGCCTCTGAGCATATTGTAATTTAATGTCTCATTTAAGACAAAAGACCGTTTATAGAAAGTCGATTGACCCAGATTAGAGTCCGTAATTTTTGTCATATTTACTTTAAATTTTGGATATAGCTAGTTTGGAGAAAGACATTGGATGAGTTCGTTGGCCAGCTTTGGACCTCTTCAACTTTTTTAATAATAATAATTAATTCGTTTTTACAAGTTTTGGTGCATTCCTATCATACAGTCAGCCCTGCAAGAGGCTGTGTGGAAGAAAACAGCCAGCCCTGGGAGAGGCTGCGTGCCGTTTGGATGTTGATCAGAGGTTGGGTTAGAGAGGAGGGAAATAGATGAGAAGGATAAGCTTAAAAAATGAACAACTCTGATTCTGAATGTTCCTAAAAGAAAAACGCATGTGAGCTCCAAACAATACGGTAAACTTTGGGATTAAATACTCATCTTGTTCTTATAACTTCCCTAAACTGTAAAATGGCCCCCATAGTACAAGTTCCGCAGCGGTAACATACAATTCTTTATTGAGTTCTGCTGTGAGAACATTTGATCTTTATTGTGTTCCTCTGCATCAGTATCAGTGCATGCCGTGCCTAAAAGTAAGTCAGTGTGGCCCTGGTCTGAGCGTGGAGTTCCATTGTCGTGAGACTTTTGGTGAAAGTCAAAAACCACTCGGCATTTTGGTGATAAAGGTCATCCAAGAAATGTTGAACTATTCACTAATAGCATTTGTTCTGATATAATCTTGTATCAGTTTATACAGTGAATGAAGAGTGAAATTTAGACTTCGGCATGGATAGTTACAAAGGAAATAATATCTTCATTTATTACCACTGCCCAACAACCAACATTATCAAAATAGTCACATGTACATATACATATATGAAATAATCACCAAAAAACACCCCACATGACAATCTTATCAAATTACATCTAAGACCCAACATATATATATATATTTCGAAAAATATCCACTTTAATTAATTTTGACAACATGGCGCCTCACTTCCTTTAAATTATTTCTATTAATAGAACCACAAAAAAAAACGCACTTGGTCCTTTAAATAAACCCACTCGGCGACAACCGAATATAAATAAATAAATCCGAAACTCACTGCATTACAACCTAACCTAAAAACATGGTTAAAAACTTGATTAAAGCATTACTAAAGAAATAAATGAACACACTCTTCCAAACTTATGTACACAAAACACATTGTTTTGATGTTAAGCAATGTACAATCAATCATTCTCAGTGAACCTACTCTTAGGGGCCACATGGCCACAAAATCCTGTCACTTAGGCCATGGAACAGATACAGAACTTTTGACATCATCCGACACATCAGTGACATAAATTGTGCTCAGGTGTTTACCTCACAGAAAAGACAACTTGTGTAAAGTTCAGAGGTGTCCCTGCCAACAGTGGGATAGGTGACTGTGCCTACCAGTCACTTCATATGATTTGCTGAATCTTTTATTGCATCTATGTGTTTGTGTTCCACTGTTCCAGGTTTGTCTATTTTGACACACCATTGCAGTGTCCTGCCATCCAGGTTCTGCATGTTGCTCACTGTCCCAAGCTAGAACATCGCACCTTCTCTGTTGTGGCCGCAGAGCTTGGGCCCGTGCTGGTGAGTCCTCTGGTTTGTTTTTAACCCTGTTGTGGCCGCAGAGCTTGGGCCGGTGCTGGTGAGTCCTCTGGTTTGTTTTTAACCCTGTTGTGCTTACAGCCACCAGTACTGCTGACTGCACGTACAAGGTTAACCCATTTAACCCCAAGGGCATATTTCCCAATTTTGAAGGTGTCACCTAACAACTATGTACCAAGCGCAGGATATGGATCAACCATGATAATTCAAGGGTAGTGCCAAATTAGCTTGGTGCCATCTGGCACTACACTTGAATTATCATGGTCGATCCATCTCCTGCTTAATAGGTTAACAGAGCAGACTAGACAAGTTGATCAATACCCAGACCTGCCTACCGTACGATTTTTAGGCATATTTTTATTTTCAAAATACGAAAATATGATTAATAATTTAATGCCTAAAATTTACGAAAATTTCCTTTTATTTATTTATTTATTTATTTTTTTTTTTTTTTTGGGGGGGGGGGGGGGAGCGGCGGGGGGATTATTTAGTCGTTTAGTTAAGCTTGTGTGTGAAGAGTTATCGATCCTATTTGCGCCATCTTTCTTCTTGCTTTCCTCATGCGTGTTGTGTCGGTCAATAAAGTCTCGAAATACAAAAATTCAAAGCGAAGTAGGGAAGAAAGTGTGGATTTTTCTAGATCAAAGAAAGCAAAGCACCAGAATTTTTTGCCACAGTATGCTGAAAAATGGAAATTTTTGCAACTCTCAAAGAAAGGACCAACCTATGCATTCTGCATGGTATGCAATAGTGACTTCTCATGTGCCCATGGTAGCCAAAATGACATTGAAAAGCATTTTATCAACTAATATTCATAAGATACTGGCGGATGCCCAGAAAGGTGTGCCTTCATTACAAGCTGTGTTTTCTAAGCAGTCTCATGGAGCAGGCGAAATTTTGCGTCAACAAGCAACTAGTGCTGAAATCTGCATGGTTCGTTTTATAGTCGATTCAAATCTTCTTTTTTCCCTCTGCGGATTCCATGACCGGGATGTTTCAGCAAATATTTCCTGACTAGAAGATTGCGAAAGGTAAAAGATTAAATTGGCGTTTATGAATATGACTGGGTTGTTGTTGTACGGAATGGTCTAGTTTATCAGTATAAATTGATTTTCTTTTGTTTGTACGTTTTGATAATAGTCTGCTACAATTTTATGAAAATACTAATTTTTCCCCAAGAATACTTTTTTGGGCAATTATGAATACTATAAAAATAAAAAATAAAATGGTGGTAGGCAGGTCTGCAGTGCCTGATCGTTTCTCTGTCGCTAGCCTATTTGTGTCCCCTTCACACAAAGGGTTATTGGGGAACCTCTGCATTAGAATTGTACTGTGAGTTTCAAAGTCTGTGTGACTTTAACCCTTTTAGCCCTGATTCCCGCCAGCAGGAGATGGATTGACAATGATAATTCAAGGGTAGTGCCAGATTAGCTTGGCGCCTGAAGGCGCCAAGCTAATCTGGCACTACTTTTCAATTATCATGGTCAGTATATTTCCTCCAGCTGGCACATGGTCATTAGGTGATGCCTCTAAAATTTGGGAAATGCGGCCGTGAGGTTATAGATTAATGTTTGTTCAGCCATTTTGTTTATGTTTGATATATGCGTAAATATTTGTTTTTCTAATACAGTATTTCCTTTTTTGTTGTGGTTTGCTGAAGGTTAGCACCTTCAAGTTTAATAATGACTTGCAACTTTGGGATTCCTTTATAAAGATTCTGTAATAGCCATTGGAGATGGATTAGGCATGATGGTGCAAGGAGTCCCAGATTAGTTTAGCATCTTAACAAGTGAAGCAGGCACTACCCATGAACTAGAAAGGTGCCAAGCTAATCTGGCACTACCCATCAGCTATCATGGTCCATCCATCTCATGCTGTGGTGTCTGAAGGGTAAGTATACTGTCTGCCTTTTTCCAGGAGGAACTAGATTTGGGGATCCCTAGCATCACTGATGAGGAGCTGGTCAGCCTCTCTGAAAATTGCCCTAACCTGAGAAAGTAAGTGTTTAACCCCTTTCCTGCCAGTCATCACAAGGTGTGTTTCTGAAATCTGTATACAGTAACTTCAATACCCAAGAACCCTACTTGTCCAGGGAACGCTCATACAAAATAAGACCAGCCAGAGGCATTGATCTTTATGAGCCCCGAGGCTCATTAGGATCAATGTCTCTGGCCTCTTGCAGTTGTGGTATTTACTTTTTTCTCAGTAGTGAAGGGGTTAAACTAATTTATAACATCTTCCGAGTTTGTATGCTGGTCTGTGATTTTGGACATTACAGGTCATGTATTCATGAGGGAGGAAGTTTGCTTGTTGCGGATCATACTTCCCTGGCAATGGCGCATTGAGCGTGTTGTGGATCATACTTCCCTGGCAATGGCACATTGAGCTTGTTGCGGATCATACTTCCCTGGCAATGGTGCATTGAACTTGTTGTGGATCACACTTCCCTGGCAATGGCGCATTGACCTAAGTTGTTGGTTGCACTGCTGCTTTAGGGTTTTCTGTGTTGACTTTTGTCCAGACCAAAATCTGCATGCAAAGATGAAGCTTATGAACTGAAGTACTTGAATGTAGTGGATTTTTATTGACCTGATCCCAAGTGATATTTGTGTATTACTTACTGTGCACTGTGGCAGGAGATTTAGCCCAGTGGATTAGATGCTGTGCTGTCAGTCGTAAGGACTACGCTTCAGATTCCCTGATTGGCTGGAATTAGACGTAGATTCTTCATTATTTCCATCGAGACAAATTTACACATTTGTCTGTCTCGACCTCTTGTGCACAGCACACATAATCACCAAGTGCGCACATTAAAAATCCTATCTTCACTGTTTTTTCTTCTTCTTCTTCTTCTTCAGCGTTCCCGAGTTTCTGCCTCAGATGTCAAGATTCATATCCACCTGAGGCATTATCCATGAGGATTGCATGTGCTCTCGTTTCCCTGACGGGTTTCCACACTATACCAAGTCAGCGACACTCCGACTTCATTGGTCTGGTTGGTTTTCTGTCGGGGTTTGCTCCCCTAGCCTTTGCCTCTCCAGAGGCACGCACAAGGCAGTGGGGCTATTAGCCCATAGTTGGGAATCAGGTTCACAGGTATCAGGGCCTATCCACACACCGGTGGGCCTGCATGCCGCGTGTCTGGGGGCCAGACCTCCTCCGAGTCCTCTGTAGTTCAGCCTGAGTCCGTGAGGTGCTCAGTTACCATGTGTCGCCGTGAGGAGGCACTACATGAGGCTTGTTGTTGGAGAGGCTATGTACTGGCAGAGAGAGACTGACACATTCTGCCCTCCTTTTCGCAATACCTCTATCCAGCGTTGGAAGCTGAGAGTGAGAAGTGACTTCTTCTTCTTTTTGTCGTTCGCAGTGGGCTATACGGCCAGACCAGCACCGGCGGTGAATGACGTCATTTTCTCCAGGTCTTTTCGACTGCCGTAGAGTTTGGTCTGCAGTGGAGTTGGCGATGGCAAGAGAGAAGTGACAAGCACTACCACTGTGCTACCACACTAGACGGATCACAACAACCGTTTTGACACACTTCACTGTTTCAAAAGAGAAGGCTCACACGGGACAGTGAAATAGGAAATAGTTATATGTTACATACACTGAAGTTAATAGCAGGGTGGAAGTTTGCACATAAAGTAGTGCTTGGTAGCAGCAAGCTTTCAAAGTTCAAAGTAGCAGCAAGCTTTCAAAGTTCAAAGTAGCAGAAAGCTTTCAAAGTTCAAGCTTCCAGCACAACGGCACCTTTGAGGAAATATGGATATATGTGCTTGAGAGATGCCTTACATACATACGATGATACATACGTACAAAATACGCTGTTTGAAAGCATGTTTATATTTGTCTCCAGGTTAGACCTGTCAGGAGGTAAGGCAGTTGGAAAAGAGGCTTTGATAAAGGTAAGTCTATCACAGTACATGTATGTGGACATGAAACTGTAATGCATTCACTAGCATATCATTTCATGGGAATATATTCACTTTGCTGGGGAGGAATGGTTTGCAGGAGTTGTGTAGCAGTTATCTCTCTATTTGGATGAAAGACAATGCTGGGGTGGGTTCTGCTTCTCGACTTTTATTAGGACACGTAGGAAAAGTAAATGTCCTGCAACAGAAAGAATTCAATCATAAAACTATCAGTTGCAGACTACTAGTCATGAGTAAAACAGATGTACATCACACTCACTGAAACATGTAACTCCATGAAAACAATGTTCATCATCTTCAACATGGCACAAGTGTAAAAGATTGGAAACTAGTAACCAACTAATTTCAGCTACAATACATGGTTTGATGAATTGCTAAAATACCAAAAATGTAGATAGATAGCAAGACAATAGTTTAAGTTGCTCCTTCAAAGGCGAAGGTAAAAGTGACACAAGGTTATGGCAAATAGCTGAACCGGTTTGTATGAACACTGTTCACGTGCAGCACACAAATACATCTGGAAGTTTCTAGGCTGAACTAAAAGAGTTCAAAAGGGTTAAATTCAAAGGTCAAGGTTACAAGCTGACCAGCTGGTGAAACCAAGGGACATTACCTAATACAAATTACTAAAACAAACTCTCTCTCTCTCTCTCTCTCTCTCTCTCTCTCTCTCTCTCTCTCTCTCTCTCTCTCTCTCTGATACACATCTTATACACCCAAAAATCACACTCTACCACAGTTGGATCGACCATTATAATTCAAGGGGAGTGCCAGATTAGCTTGGCGCCTGATGGCGCCAAGCTAATTTGGCACTCCCCTTGAATTATCATGGTCAATGCATCTCCTGATGCAGTGCGTTAGGGCTAAATGGTTAAAGCTGAAGTTGGGGGTGGAGGGAGGCGTGTTGGATTTGCATGTAGAAGTAGGGCTGCTTCGCTCTATGGCCTGTAGTTGGTGTGAGAAATGAAAGTCAACACTTCTTCCTCTTTCTGCAGTTGTTTCAGGGATGCACTCATCTCCAAAGTCTAGACCTCTCCTACTGCAGTCGTCTGTCACAGGTCGGGGAATGTCAGGCATTGTGGACACTACCCCAGAGCCTGAAGGAACTGTCGCTGTGTGGAATCTTGCTCGACGACGAGCAAGTCTTTGTAGAGGGATTACAGCGATTGCGATCACTTACGTCTATTCGACTGTGTGGCGTGCCAGCACTTAATGACACCACTATTGCACAGGTGAGATCGAAATTTGGTTCACGTGTGTGACAGTTTTCAGTCCTGGAGACTGATTCAGCTTTTTCAAAATCCCAGGAAGCAGAATTTCAGCTTTTTGATTAAATAGAACAGTCATTTGGTCAGCCTGTTTTATCTGCAAGAGGTATTAATTCTCATGAGCCCCTGCATCCACAGGGGCTCATGAGAATTTATGTCTCTTGCTGGCCGTGGATCATGGGGCATAGTTGGTCCATTGACCGTTTTCAGTCATTTCAGTTTTTCGCACTGTAATCCATGGGTTCACATGCAATGGTATAATTGAGTCTGCACCTGTGGAGACATTGGCTTTTTTTCAAGCTATGGCTGATACTGACTCAAGGACCTTTTCCCTCTTTGATTAAGTACTCCCAGCCTCACCCAACAGGGTGATATAAGACAGCTTATATAGATGGCCACACTCCAACTTCAGAGTAGTTTTGTAGATGAAAAAAGAAAGCTTCGTCTCTGTGTTTACAGGTGTTACAAACCGTGGGGCCAAACCTGGAGTTGCTGGACATCAGTGGGTCATTCTCAAAGTCGCTGACAGACGAAGGGCTACGGTCAGTGGCCAAGCACTGTATTCGACTGCAAGAACTGTGCCTGAGTCTTCTGACGCAGATCTCTGGCGTCACCCTCATGCCGCTGTTTCAAGTGCCAGAACGGGCCGCCAACTTCCGCAAACTCTATTTCAGTTGTAGAATGGTGGGCTGTTGTAGAGTTTGTTCTCTTTTAACCTCGTCACTTCCAGTGCATGCAGACTGGGGGTTTTTGGTGTTAATTCAAGGAGAAAGAGTCCCAGGCGTCCTAGGAATATGGATCCAAAGTGGGGTTAGCAAGAGTCACTGGTCCTCATGAGCCCCCGCATTTGCGGGGGCTCATGAGGATCAATGTCTCTTGCAGTTGGATTGTGTTGACTTCATTTTCGGCAGTGAAGGTGTTGAGGGTAATTGATAAACATGCTGAGTGTTTTCAGTGAAAGATGAGATAAATGGAGCTTAACCCATTCAGAGCCAGCTGGCTGACGCAGGCTGTGTTTCTGCAATCTTCGTTAATTGAAGACCAGAAAAAAGCTCAGCTGTCCCAGGAACATGGATTCAAAGTGGTGCCTGCAAGAGGTATAGATCCTTATGAGCACCCCGCAGCTGCAGTGGCGCATGAGGATCTACGCCTCTTGCAGTTTGGTGGTGTTCACATCTCTTGGCACTGAACGGGTTAAAATGATATGTAGTTGTTATTGTTAGTGTTCCTGAGCTAACGACTTCCAGGACCACCCCATAGTGTTTGCGAGATGGACGTTGTCGTGCTTGGAGCTTAATTACATGTACCATGCCTGAAGACAATCCCCAGTTAACAGTGCTATGACAACAGTTGCTGTAGCCTCATTATTTTGGGCTGATTTTATCAGGACAACCTTCCCTTGAGGCAGCTTTAACTGGATTAGGTTGTGATGTACGTGATTGGATTGTTTCAATATTTGCGGTAGAAGAAGAGCTTGCTGACAGAACTGCTGAACCCATTACGTTACATTATGAGGCTGTTTGTTTAAAACTTGCTTGTTGTCCTATGAAGGCTGCATTACAGATTAGGAGATAGATCAACCATTTCAGTTCAAGGCTGGTGCCAGAATAGCTTGGTGCCTCAGGCACCAAGCTGTTCTGGCACCACCCTTGAACTATCCTAGTCCAACTTATTCCAAGCAATAATGTATCAGGATTAACTCATTTAGCCCAACGCACATATTTCCCAAATTTTGGAGGCGTCATCTAACGACTCTGCACCTGTTGCAAGAGATGGGTCAACCATGATAATTCAAGGGTAGTGCCAGATTAGCTTGGCGCCTGTCGGCGCCAAGCTAATCTGGCACAACCCTTGAATTATCACGGTCGACCTGTCTCCTGCTGTAGTGCGTCAGGGCCGAATACGTTAAAAGGGTTAACTTTCAGGTAAATATCAAAATCCTGTTGCTTGCATTTGGAGTGGTGGCACCCCCACTGTGAATTCCCTGGTGAATTTGCTCATGATTTCTGTTGCTTGCATTTGGTGTGGTGGCACACCCACTGTGAATTCCCTGATGAATTTGCTCTTGATTTCTGTTGCTTGTATTTGGAGTGGTGGCACACCCACTGTGAATTCCCTGGTGAATTTGCTCATGATTTCTGTTGCTTGCATTTGGTGTGGTGGCACACCCACTGTGAATTCCCTGGTGAATTTGCTCTTGATTTCTGTTGCTTGTATTTGGAGTGGTGGCACACCCACTGTGAATTCCCTGGTGAATTTGCTCTTGATTTCTGTCATTTTCTCTTGTAGCTGGACCTGTCCTTGCTGTCCCTGGTAGCCTCTGCCTGTCACGAGCTGACATTGCTGGAGGTCTCAGGGGTAGTGCTTGTGAACGATGAGTTGCTGTACCAGCTTGCGGAGAACTGTCCCAAACTGTCTCACCTAGGCATCAAGGGATGCAGGCAGGCAAGCAGCATTTAACTATTCTGCCCTGAAAATAACACTGCAGCAAGATTTGAACCGAGTATGATAGTTCAAGGATGGTGTCAGAATAGCTTGGCGCCTCTAGGCGCAAAGCTATTCTGGCACCACCTTTGAACACCATGTCAAGCTGTCTTATGAACTGTGATATTGTCATCATAGATGATTTCCACGTGAGGGTTCTGTCAGATTTTCTAAATTCCTTCAGAACTTGGGCAACTTTGTGAGGCCTCAGTAAGGATTGTCTCAGCTGTGGAAGATGGATCTATTTTGATACTTTAAAGGATAGATGTGAAGTGGCTTTGGTGCCTTTCCAGGTACTGCCTTTGAACTGTCATTGTCGATCCACCTCTTTGTGTACCGTGTTAGGGCCCGAATGGGTCCTTTGTGATGGTAAGGTTGGTTTTTTTTCCCAGATTCTCAATTTCTTTTGGCACCCTCCCAGAAGCCAAGCTGATCTGAAGCCAACCATGAGCACTTCCAAGACATGCCATATCTGGTTTCACGGCAATGCTGCGTTATGCAAATGTAGAATATCTCAAATGTAACCATTTAACCCCAAGGCTGCATTTCCCAAAGTTTGGAGGTGTCGCCTAAAGACTAAGTACCAGTTGCAGGAGATGGATCGACCATGATAATTCAAGGGTAGCGCCTGATTAGCTTGGCGTCTGATAGCGCCAAGCTAATCTGGCGCTACCCTTGAATTATCATGGTCGATTTGTCTCCTGCTGTACTGCGTCAGGGCTAAATGGGTTGACTGTCATGCTCAGTTTATTATCAGTGTACAAATGTAGGTTGTTTGGGCTGATTGGGTCAAGGATTTTGTTATCATTATCCCTCAAATGCTTAATTTTGGTTGTAGGGTGTGGCGACACCCTTGAAAAGTATTGTCTTACAACCAACTTTTGTAATATATCTGCTTACAACCAACTTTTGTAATATATCTGCCCTTGTTGCAGACAAAGTTATTTTTGTTCAGTGCATGTCAGAAGTGAAGTAAATTTTGGTACCGGTTTCATGCAATTTATAAATTTCAAATACAAGCAATCAAAATTTCCGAAACCTCAGTAGCTGAGCTGACCCTTCCCACCATGACAATGTCCTGTGTCTGTCTTGTACTGTGTTTGTCTTCAGAGTGAATGCGTATGTGTCATGTGAGCGTGCGTGTTGGATTCAGTTCACGGCGCTTTGAGCCGATTCGCAGAATTGGGTAAAGCGCCTGTATAATAACTGGTATTATTATTATTATATTTCATAGAAACAGTTTTGTCGGGACCACTGTTAAAGCATTGATTTGTCGAAATTCTGTTATATACTGTCTTGTTATGAGTAAAGTTGACTGTACATTTTTCAGGTAACAAACAGCAGTGTTTGTGAGCTGGTCCGTCGTTGCCCTATCCGCAGCCTCGTGTTATCTGGCATACACAACTTGACGGATGAGTGCATCTTCACATTGGCCAACAGCTGTCCGCTTTTGAAAGAAATATTTCTCAATGGATGTGCGCAGATCACTCCAGCTGCTGTCAGATATCTCACGGTAAGGCAGTGGTGGTATTTGTGTGCTGTTCTTTGGTTTTGATCTTTGTGACTTATAGCCACATGGTCCAAAGTCACAGACCAGCACACATTTAGAGCAGAGTTCAGTTTCAAGGTGGTGGTGCGGCATGTCACTTACTGTATCGTTTACAGGAGTACCGCCCAGCTAGGGTCACTCAGGGAGTTCACCACAAGTACACTTCTATTCAAATGAGATGCTTCACATTTCATTTGAATAGAAGTGTACTTGTGGTGAACTCCTGAGTGTACTTGTGTTGTACTCCCTGAGTGGGTATATCTGGGGAGTACATGACAAGTACATTTCTATTCCACTGATATGCTAACCATCTCATTTTGGAAAAGCATACTCAGGCAGTACTCCCCTGCTAAAGTCAGTCAGGGAGTATGGCACAAGTACTCTCCTATTCAAATGAGATGCTGAGCCCACTTGCTGACTGTGTCTGTCTAGGAGTACTGCAAACGGTACAGGTTATGACTGGTGTTTTCTGTTTTCATGTCCCATTACAAAGCATCCTTGTTGTGTTTGAAATCTATGTCATAAAATTATCAAGGTCCAAAGTAACTGACCACCCACCATAAGAGGTCACATTAGTAGAGAAAATTGTGCAATTTTGCATGTGTTTCTTGTTCAGAAATGGTGTGCTGTGCGCTTACCAGTGGAGTACATTTAACATGAGCGTACTTTACACGAGTGTCTGCTGTGTGCTCAGCCAAAATAGAGTGGAGTCCAGTTAACACAAGCATGCTTTATATGAATGTCTAATTAACTCATTGTGCCGGAGACCCACATTTTGGAGTTATCCTGCATTACAATTCAGGAGACAGATCGACCATGATAGTTCAAGGGTGGTGGCGGAATAGCTTGGCGCCTATTGGCGCCAAGCTATTCTGCCACCACCCTTGAAATATCAATGGTCGAGCCATATCGTGCTGTGGTGTGTCATGGGCAGAATGAGTTTACACAACAAATTTCTGAATTCCCTGCAGACAGCTCCCCATTTACCAGAGAACAGCTCATAAACGAATCCCCGCCGTGAGATGGCCTTGGTTGCCTGCTCGGAGTTAAACCCAAATAACTAACTAACTAACTAACTAGCTTTTTTATCCGATTTTGTTATGAGTTAAGTTTAGCTTTTGGCTTTTCTGAATTTTCCAGGACTGCTGTATAGGACGACTGTATGTTGGACACGCTATCCCGAACGCTGTACCAAACCAGCTTATGGCCAAAAATCTGGACACTGGGGAGTTTTGTCGCGCCGATCTCTTGCCTGTTGAGGTGACTCACAGATGACACATTTCATGTTCTCAAGTCAGCTGGCTTTGACAAATTCAGCAGCAAATGTGTGGACTAATCTAGATCAAAAGAGCAACTGCCAATGCCATGTTTGTGTATTGTAATGTAACGAGCAACTGCACAAGAAATGTACTTCAGAATAACTAGGACAAAGACAATATGCTGACCACAGGGGTGACGTAATTGTGAAAAATACAATAAAATAACTGAAAGAAGAACCCAACAGATAAAGAAATGGGCTTAGAAAAGAATACAAATCAGTCGCTACTTATCTTGTGAGTGAAAAAGAAGGCCTTGCTTCTTTCACTCACAAGGTAAGCTGTGACTGATTTGTTTACTTACTTGTTTATTTGAAAAAGTATTTTTACCCGAAATATTAATAAATTGTGTTGTAACTGTTTTTTTAAGCGTGTTACTTTCTCCATTGGGTTCTTCTACACATTTTACTTGCTTGGCAGTCACCATTTTCATTTGGATTTAATAAAATAACCAGCACAACAACAAGATGGAACCCAAGCCCAAAGATCAAACTTTGCAATTTTCTTGCTGATTTTTACGCCTAAGGCTTACAGGTCACAATTTGACCTAATCCTACCCCAGGGCCGGGACAAACAGCAGGCTTATGCAAACACTGTTTATGAAGAAATCATGCGGGTATTAATGAGAAGATAGTTTTTTTCGTAAAAGAAAAATTAAAGTTATGTTAGCTGTTTTACAAATGACTCCTAAAAAGTGGTGCAGGTTTTCACACCATACAGGCATACAGGTCACAATGGACCTAATCGTACCCGACACCGAGACAATCATACTGTAAGCTTATGTAAATACCGTATACAAAAAAATCATGCGATTATTAATGAGAAGATTGTTTTTTTCATTAAAAAATTCAATTGTTTTAAGATTAACCCATATAATTCGTGAAATTAATCCCCAAAACGTGAAAAAGTGCGTTCTCCAGCAAGGTTTGAGTAGCTAAAGATGACAGCATTTTAATCTTCTGTGCCAGAATTTCAGGACCACACGCCCAAAATGTCATGTGCATGCTCCGTTGTGCCTCATTTTAAAGTTGTTCCTATTTTTAGATGGAACAACAAAAATCTGGTGCAAAAGAGTGATTTCCAAGCTTGAAAATGCAACAAGATAACCGCCAAAAAAAAATGTAATGCAAGGACAAAGTCTTTGTTATTTCAAAGCATATCTGTTGTGTTTTTTTCTGATTTATATAGTTTAAAGGTGTGTCAGAAAAGCTTTGTGCCCTATATGGACCATGACGCTTTAAAAGAAGTGGATTAAGGCCTGTGCATAAAGATGTCTGAAAATGTTTCATTTAGATTTAGAGTATTGTGCATTTTCAAATTTTTGTGACGTTGGCTGAACTTGTTCCAAATTTGAGATTGAAGGAAGTTGGAGTACAGAGGAGAAAATCCTGAACTTTTTGCTCAAAATTCCAGAGCCATTGATAAAAAGGAGAAAGTGGATCATACCTGCTATCTCTTGCGTTGCTGATGGGTGCCTGACGTCATTCCACAGCACCACAAAACTGTCTGGTATCAGTACGACGCTTTTGCTGCTGATATGCGACTTCTTCTTCGTGACAGGCATTGTAACCCTATAGGTTGAATTTTTCAGATTTGTGAGTTGTTCTATGAAGGTTACATTACAGTTCATGTTTCATTTAGATTTAGAGTTTGGCTGAACTTGTTGCTGATGGGTGCCTGACGTCATTCCACAGCACCACAAAACTGTCTTGTATCAGTACGATGTTTTTGCTGCTGATATACGACAGTCGAATTCTTCTTCGTGACGGGCATTTTAACCCTATAGGTTACATTTTTCAGATTTGTAGTTGTCCTATAAAGGTTACATTACAGTTCAGGAGATAAATTGACCATGATAGTTCAAGGGTGGTGCCAGAACAGCTTGGTGCCCTTGGGCGCCAAGCTGTTCTGGCATCACCCATGAACTATCATGGTCAAATTTATGTCGTGTCAGAGCGTATCAGGACTTGAAGGGTTAAGGATGGTCAAGAGTATGAATAAAACACTGCCGTCATGTCCATAACATTCTGGTTTAACCCTTTCACTGCGACTGAGGACAGTGCTCAGCAGAAAGACACATAACTATGACTCTCTTCTTCCAAATGGTATCATCAGTTGCAGTTAAGGGGTTAACAAATTCGCCTCATGAGACATGCAATCCTCCTCTCACCCATAACCCTCATGTTTAACCCTTTGGCTGTCGGTAGCGCTTTTTGTCGAAATCGCTGCCAACAAAGGGTTAATCATTCACTACAATGGGCGATATCTCGTCGTTGATAGTTCAACTAGGGTAATGTCAGATACTGTCCGGGAAGGCAGAGAGTTAACCTGGCACACCCCTGATCCACTTCCCATGCTGGTACACAGGGTTTACAGTTGCATCTCAATATTGTCAGTCTTTATTTTGTGTCAGTATGTTGATATAATAATGATGTTTTTATGAAGTGAAAAATTATGTGACATATTTTGTATTTGTGACTTTTCTTTTCGGCTGTTTTTTTTTTTTTTTTTTCTTTTGCGATCAATTCCAGTGCAGCTGATATAATGTATAATAAATTTGTCGGCATATCACAAATTACATTATTGTATTATGTGTTGTTGATTTGTTATTTTAATGTTAATGATGTCACAGCACAATATGGCTCGACCATGATAATTCAAGGGTGGTGGCAGAATAGCTTGGCACCTATAGGCGCCAAGCTATTCTGTCACCACCCTTGAACTATCATGGTCGATCTGTCTCCTGAATTGTAATGCGGTCCTCAGAGGATAACTCCAAAATGTCATGTACTAAACTGGCAGCCAGTTTGACATTCAAAATTGCTTTTGTTTTGTATGCATCTTTGTTGTATGTAGATTTCATTATCTTTCTTCTGGGAAGACAGATTGTGTTCGGGTGGGATAAGGGTTACAGGGGAGAGGGGTCAGGGTTGAGGGGGGGGGGGCATGTGCGACAAATTATGTTGTTACAGATGAACTATGTAATAAACAGCGAACATTTTAAACACATAATCAGCTGTACAGATAATTGCATCCAACGCCCTCGGTCTGCCTCCTCCTAAGTTTTAGTAGGAGCTGGAGCCAGTTTTGTTCAGCATTTAGCATAGGTTCTTATGAGATCCTGCCTTTACGTGGGCTTATGAGAATCTGTGCCACATGTAAGTGAATTTGTGTGACTAAACTCACACCTTAGTCTCTGTAATGGAGTATCAGGCTCCGTGTAACTTTTTGCACGATTAAAAAGTGTTTGATCCTTTCATCCCTGATGCACCTCAATGAGAACGTGGATTGACCATGATAGTTAAAGGGTGGTGCCAAACTGGCTTGGCACCACTAGGTGCCAAGCCATCTTGGCACCACCTTTTAACTATCATGGTCGATCTGTTTCCATAACCCTTTGGGTGTCGGTAGCAACTTTAGCTGCGATGATTCCTGCAGGAATCATCGCGACTAAAGCCGCTATTGACACCAAAAGGATTAACTGTAATACTTACATGTATATGTAGTCTTTAGAGTACAGCACCCTGATGTAGTAATTTCAGGCTAATGAGCCTATGTCCTTTTTTTTTTTAAGTTGACATTAATCTTGCTGTTGTCTGTGATATATTTTGTTTTACTCTTTGATCCAATCAGCCGAAATTTTAATCTTGCATTTTATTCCACTTCTTGTCTCAATGAATTTGTATTATAATCTGTGTTTTAAATGCTGTTATCTTGTTGTAATTGGTGTATTGTTTTGCATTCATTGGCAAATGTGTAATATATGTACAAAGTGACACTTTATTTTGTCACAGTATTTCACAGACAGTGTTTGTTTGTTTGTCTGTTTTGTTTATTTGTTTGTTTTATGAAAGTGTGGAGAAGTTTGCAAAAATTCTGCAGAAACATTTACATAGTACTGTTGTAATACACACACGCACAGAGCAGACTTATTCACATTTTTAAAATACACACACATATGTTCTTGTGGTTTTTTGCATGATTTATATTTGTAAAATCTGGTATACTTTATGTGCACCCTCATGCACGCACAAACTCAAACTTTGTAGCACAGGCTAAGTTGAAAAATGTTGTTCATGCTGTGCATTCATTGCACCACTACCTTACTAGCACCAGATGAGGTCAGTGCTTTGAAATGCCATTACGCATAGATGTGAAAACCAATTTCAGCACCATTTGTGTTCGTGATTTTTTGTCGACTAGCCTAATGAGCTCCTACAGCAGTTTGGGTGTGCAGCAAATGCTCACGTGTAATCACACCTGTTTTTACTGCCTAGCCTCTCTCTCGTCAATCTATTCTTAGCTCAGTGTTTCTCGTACAGTTAGCGTCGAGCAGAGTCATTGTCAAATTTCTTGATATTAAGATGACGTGTGTTGAACTACAGTCTACTGTGTCATAGCATGACCTGTGTGTAGCTTTATGATTGATTGATTGTACATTGCTTAACGTCCCGACAGCAACAAGGCTTTCTCAGGACGTGCCTGCACTGCTTGTGAAAAAAAAAAAAGAAACAGAACATTGAATGTATGTCGCCAGCCGGTCAAATACATTAAATAAACCTAACACATGGGGCCTAAATAAAGCTAAGACCATTTAGCAACACACATCCAATATCAAGAGCTACAGGCAGTGCAGACAGTAGGGAGAGTTTTAAAAAGGCAAATACAGGTGAATGGACCTCGGGTAGACAGAAATAGAGAGAAAAACTCACCCTGTGGGGCTGACCAGGGTGACCCTGGGAACTAAAAAGTACCTAACCCCACCCAAGTCCCCCAGGGCAGACCCGGGTGGGGGACCTGTGTGTAGCGTTTGTAACCATCTGGTGCAGAAGTGTTTCTCTTAACCCTCTTAACCCCACGGCTGCATTTCCACACTTTTGGAGGCATTGTCTAACGACTATGTATCAGTCGTAGGAGATGGATTGATCATGATAATTCAAGGGTAGTGCCAGATGAGCTTGGCGCCTGAAGGCGCCAAGCTCATCTGGCACTACCCTTGAATTATCATGATCAATCCATCTCCTGCTGCAGGGTCTCGGGGCTAAATGGGTGAACAGTTACAGCGGTAGTGGGCTTATGCAGAAGGAGGCAATTATACAGTAACACATGGAGCCCAAAGGTCAAAGTTTACAATTACAAATTTGGGACTTTACTACTTACGAAAGCAAAGCAGTTCAAGTTCAAGGGTGGTGCCAGAATACCTTGGCACCTACAGGCGCCAAGGCATTCTGGCCCTACCCTTGAAGTATCATGGTCAATTTTATATTCATTTAGCCAATGATACAGCCGAAGCCAGATCAAGGCTCCTCGATGGTAAGGTCAACGTGAAGGCAGAGCAGCTGCTGACTTGTGGCCTTGTCTTTGACCGTGACCTTGGCCGAGTAGTCCCCCTGTAATAATGGAGGAAAAGCGGCCATAGTTACATGGTTGTTCGCACACACTGGTTACACCCTCCATCCGCTATGCAGTTTATTGAGGGGGGTAACCGGTTGTTCTGTGTGGTGAGACTAGAAAACCTGATGCTGACCTTTTGATTAGGCACACGTTCAAAGTTCATTATGGACAATCGCATGTTCTTTGATGCGCAATCATGATTGCAATAGTAATCTTGTCTTGAAAATCTTGAGAGAGAAAAAGAAGCACAGAACTCTGCTTCCCACCCATACTTTATGTACCTTAAAAAATACATTTACAGCAAAATCTTATTTGTGTGACCATTCTTATGAGAGATCACCTGTCGTTAAAGGCCATCATTCAGGTGGCTGTAGCTGTGACTGTAGCCACCTAAATGGTGGTCTTTAATGACGAGTGACTTCCCTTGAGAGGGCGCCTGTCTCTTAACCCTTTCTGCGCCAAGGTCCCATTTCTCAAAATTTGGAGGTGTTGCCTGATGACTATGTACCAGTTGCGGGAAATGGATTGACCATGATAATTCAAGGGTAGTGCCAGGTTAGCTTGGCGCCTGAAGGCGCCAAGCTAAGCTGGCACTACCCTTGAATTATCATGGTCAATCAATCTCCTGCTTTAAGGACTCGGTGCTAAATGGGTTAAGGCCGCATTTTTCCTTGCAAAAAAAATGTGACTGCTCAAAACAGGATCTGCTGTATGTTCCTTAGCATCAGCAGTTGCGTTGCTGTTGTCCAAATGTTAGGGCAGACCACAAAAGGGGCTCAATGATAAATTCACACTTTTTAGTGACTCATTTAGACACCACAGTGGGAGACAGATCGAAAATTATAGTTCAGTGGTAGTGCCAGATCAGCTTGGCGCTTCCAAGGTGCCAAGCTAATCTAGCACTACCCTTGACTGATCATTTTAGATTCATTTCCCGCTGCGGGGTCTAGCCCTCAAAAATCTCAGAACAGATTTGCGGAGAACTTTCGATCTACGTTTTTAAAAAATATGAATCGAAAATGATCGTTCAAGGGTAGTGCCAGATTAGCTTGGCGCTTCCAAGGCGCCAAGCTAATCTGGCACTACCCTTGAACGATCATTTTCGATTCATTTCCCGCTGCGGTGTCCAGCCCAAAAGAATCTCTGAACAGCTTTGCGGAGAACTTTCGATCTATGTTGTTTTTTTAAAAAAACAAATCATGACACAAGTCCGTTAAAGGTACATGTACCACAGTTGCAGATGCTTGACCATGACAGTTCAAGAGTAGTGCCAGATGAGCAGACTTACCGCGGCGAACCAGGAGAGGACAGCTGGCACCTTTGGCAGGTGCAGCGTGTACTGCTGGATGTTGATGTTGAGAGCGGGGTAGGGGCAGCTGTAGGTGGATAGGTCGGGGATGGTAGCGTTCAGCATGGTCTTGATCTGACGACCCAGGTCGGTCATCAGCCCCTGACCCCATCCCTCCGTAATCATCTTGTCCAGGAGTGGCGAAGCGCATGTGCTCTCGTAGGTGCTGCGTATAGACCACAAGCAAAAGACATGCGACATTTTGGGATGATTAAAAAATTTGCATTTCTTTTGCTTGTCAGTATAATAATACATGTAGATAAATTTATCTCGTTCGCGGCCAGCCGCATCCGGATGCGCGGCAGGATGTGGCTGGCTGCGAGTGATTTAACCCATTCACAGGCTGTCGTCGATGCACTGTATTGTTTTTCTGCAATCATCATGTGTTGGGGTGGGGTGTACCCTAAAATCGTGGTGTGGGATTGATTTTCTTTCGGCTCAAGTGATTCGCGATTGCAGTTTGATTTTCACCCTCATGATTAATGAAAGAAGAAGTCAAACAATGTAAAAGTAAAAAAAAAAAAAAAAGGATCTTCGTCATCCGTGAAAAACGTCCTGGTTATTTATAAAACGTGAAATATATGTCTGTTGTGTAGCAGCATTTGCTGCCCTTATCCCTTTTAGCCCCGGATCCCTACAGTTGTAGGAGATGGCTTGACCATGATAATTCAAGGGTAGTGCCAGATTAGCTTGGCGCCTTCAGGCGCCAAGCTAATCTGGCACTACCCTTGAATTATGGTCAAGCCATCTCCTACAACTGGTACATAGTCGTTAGGCAACTCCTCCAAAATTTGGGAAATGGGACCTTGGGGCTAAAAGGGTTAATATGGCAGTAGCCATTGTCCCTTTTTGTGAAAAACGAGATTTTCATTGTAATACAGTGACACTCCCACTTTTCTCAAAAAGAGACTGGGCATATGCTATTTCAGGGCAGATTGTGTGTTTTAGTATATGAGCCACGACACACTATCCATACAACAGGATATGGTTCGACCACTATGCAGTACTCTAATAGCTTGCCGCCCGTACGCGCCAAGCTAATCTGGAATTCGTTTGTCATCTCAGGTACTGACAAAAAATCTGATACAATAACTTCTTGCCTCGGAGGATTGAAGCTATATATATACGAAGTTATATATACACTAAACCAGCAACCAGCGCTGAAGAGGCGTAGAACTTCATGCGCCCCCGCGAATGCGGGGGCACATTTAGTTCTATGCCTCTTGCAGATAAAAGGCATTCATTCCATTACTTTTACAGGTGCCTGGATTCATGGTTTATCTGGCTCCTACTTGACAAGTTTAGAATTTAACTTGAAGGCCCACTACCGCCGTAACTGGTCAAACATACACTTCTGTAACAGATGGTTACGAAACGCTACACACAGGTCTAGTCATGGTTCATTTAGACACAGGACAATCCAGTTCAGCACACGTCGTTTGATATCAGGTAATTTGGCAATGAGTGTGACTCTACTCCGTTCTACAAGTACAACGCTTTCAGCACGAGAAACGGCTAAAACTAGATTGACACGCTAACGGCTGGGCAGAATAAACAAGCTTGATTACGCGTGTGCTTTTGCTACGTGTCCCAACTGCTGTTAAAGTTCATTAGGTGTGTCCACAAGACATAACAAACACAAATGTGCTGAAATATCTTCAAATTTACGCGTAATGGTACTTTAAGGGCTCGGTTGCGTTATTTTGCGGATACTGAAGGTACAAAGTAGCCATGAAAACGGGAAGCACTGGTAAGGAGAGAACTGTGCGTTATAGACCAATAAACATAGATCTAGCTGGTCTAAGCACACACAAGTGATGTGGTAGAGGAGATTGGGGGGGGGGGAGGAGGATGCTAAATAAAAGACTGCAGGCAATATTTTCGGTATCCCCTCTAAAGGGGTTTATCACACATATACTGGACTTCTAGCTCCTTAATGATCGGAAATTAAGATCTAAGTATTTGGGCCTCCAGTGCTGTATTGATTTTTTCCCTCCTTCTGCTGCGTTATTGTTCTGAAGGTATTTTGGCCTCCTCTGCAGAGTAAAATTTGAGCTATTTTGGTCGCCTCAGTCGCTGCGCATATTTTGAGCTATATTGGTCTCGTAAACTGTGTCAATTCGATGGCATTTGGGCCTTGTCTGCTGTGTACATTTTAACCAATTACATCCTGAGGCTGATTTTTTTTTATTTGCTTATTGTCCTATGAAGGCTACATTACAGATTAGGAGATAGATCAACTGTTTCAGTTCAAGGGTGGTACCAGAACAGCTTGGCGCCAAGCTATTCTGACACCACACTTGAACTATCAGTCAACATTTTTTCAAGCAATGGGTGTATCAGAATGATAAGGATTAAGCTGTTTTGCCCTCATTTGCCGTGTTAATTTTAAGGTATCAGTTTTGTCCTCCATCTGCTTCGTAAATCTGGAGTCATTTTCACCTTTTCTGTTCTGTACATTTACAGGTATTTTGGCATCTACTGCGCATAATCGGAGGCATTTCCTGTACTGTACATTTCCTCCACTGCTGTGGACATTTGGAGGTACTTTGGCTCATCTGCTGTGTTCCCCCACCCGGGTCTGCCCTGGGGGACTTGGGTGAGATTAACTACTTTTTAGTTCCCATGGTCACCCTGGTCAGTCTCACACAATGGGTTTTCCCCTCTAGTCTGGGGCATGTGTTTCTGTCTACCCTTGGTCCATTCACTTGTATTTTCCTTTTTTAAATTCTCCATACTGTCTGCGCTTTCTGTAGCTCTTGATATTGGATGTGTGTTGCTCAATGGTCTTAGGTTTATTTAGCATATTAGTCCGGCTGGATATATTCTCTTTAGGTGTTTTTTTTTCACAAGCAGTGCAGGCACGTCCTGAGAAAGTCTTGTTGCTGTCGGAACGTTAAGCAATGTACAACCAATCATCTGCTGTGTTAACCCATTACATCCTGAGGCTGATTTTGTAAAAAAAAAAATTGTTCTTATTGTTCTATGAAGGCTACATAACAGATTAGGAGATAGATCAACCGTTTTAGTTCAAGGGTAGTGCCAGAATTGCTTGGCGCCTGAGGCGCCAAGCTATTTTGTCACCACCCTTGAACTAACTTAGTCAAATTTATTTTAAGCTTGGGTTTATCAGGATGAACAGGGTTAATGTTGAGATGTTAGGCTTTTCTCATTTTGAGGCATTTTGGCCACATCTGCTGTGTTAATTTTGAGGTATTTGATCCCTTCTGCTGTTAACCGGCCCTTCAGCTGCAAAAGGCATAGATCCTCATGAGCCCCTGCAGTTGCGGGGGCTCATGAGGATCTGTGTCTCTTGCTGACACCACTCTGTGTCCGTGATCCTCGGACAGATCAGCCCCCACCTGGGTCTGCCCTGGGGGACTTGGGTGGGGTTAACTACTTTTTAGTTCCCAGGGTCACCCTGGTCAGCCCCACAGGGTGGGTTTTCCTCTCTATTCTGGGGCATGTGTTTCTGTCTACCCTTTGTCCATTCACCTGTATTTGCCTTTTTAAAACTCTCCCTACTGTCTGCACTGCCTGTAGCTCTTGATATTGGACGTGCGTTGCTAAATGGCCTTAGCTTTATTTAGGCCCCATGTGTTAGGTTTATTTAATGTATTGGACCGGCTGGCGACATACATTCAATGTTCTGTTTAGGGTTTTTTTTCACAAGCAGTGCAGGCACGTCCTGAGAAAGTCTTGTTGCTGTCGGGACGTTAAGCAATGTACAATAAATCAATCGGACAGATCAGGCTCGTGTGCTGTATGAAGCAAGGCGTTGAAGGGGTTAACCCATGTAACTCCACGGTCACACATTCCACATTTTGGAGGTGTCACCTAGGGACTATATACTAGTTGCAGGAAATGGGGTGGCCATGATAATTCAAGGGTATAGTGCCAGATTAGCTTGGCGCCGCGAGGCGCCAAGCTAATCTGGCACTATACCCTTGAATTATCATGGTCGGCCCATCCCCTTGTTGTTGGGGCTAAATGTGTTGGCTCACCAGGATCCGACGTGGAAGAGGCACGGGACAGGGAGGTCGAGGAGGAAGGTGTGACGCTTGATGTCCATGTGCATGGTGATCTCACCCAGGGGTTTGAAGAAGGCCGTCTGCAGGGTGAACTGCACGTCCCCGGGAACCACCACCGGCATGGGCGTCACCACGATGTTGTGCAAGTACACGCTCTCGTCGGAACCTGTGATACGAACGATTTGTTCATTCATCTGTATGCGGCATAGATCATCATGAGTTCCTGCAGGCTGGGATTGATTGATTGTGCATTGCTTAACGTCCCGACAGCAACAAGGCTTTCTCAGGACGTGCCTGCACTGCTTGTGAAAAAAAAAAACTAAACAGAAAATTGAATGTATGTCGCCAGCCGGTCAAATACGTTAAATAAACCTACAACATGGGGCCTAAATAAAGCTAAGACCATTTAGCAACACACATCCAATATCAAGAGCTACAGGCAGTGCAGACAGTAGGGAGAGTTTTAAAAAGGCAAATACAGGTGAATGGACAAAGGGTAGATAGAAACACATGCCCCAGAATAGAGAGAAAAACCCACCCTGTGGGGTTGACCAGGGTGACCCTGGGAACTAAAAAATACCTAACCCCACCCAAGTCCCCCAGGGCAGACCCGGGTGGGGTTGCAGGCTGGGAGGGGGGGGGGGGTCAATGAAGGTCTGTGCCTCCTGGAGACCCAGAGACCAGTTGCACGAATGAGCTTAAATCCTGCGCAGAGCACTAAGCAAGGTGCTCCGCTGTAGCGGGGTGAGTGTTGTGGCGCCGTATCGGAGCACCTTGCTTAGTGGCCTGCGCAGAATTTAAGCTCACTCGTGCAACTGGGCCCTGGGGGCCGCTTTAAAGGTCGGCTGCACGTCCCCTGGAACACGGGCATTAGCAACACGGCAGTCTGCTGCAGGTCCACGCTGACATCGAAGCCTGCTGTGAGAGCTTTCGAAATATTAGTGGGGGGGGGGGGGGGGGGGGGTGTTCTGTGTCGGTACCCTGCAGCACCAAATGCCGCCCGCCCCCCTCCTCCCACCCCCACTTTTTCGGGTCTGCTCGGGGCACTTTGTTAAGGTTTAGTGTCCATGGTCACCATGTTCTGCCCAATGGGTTTTCTCTCATTTTTTTTTTTTTTTTTTTTTTTTTTGTTCCTGGGGCTTGTGTGTCTGTTTCACCTGTCTTCGGTCCTTGGCGCTGCCTGTCGTCCTTGATATTGGGTGAGTAATGTTTGTTTTGTTGTTTTTTTTCACCTTAGACTGAGACTGGTAAATCAGTTCAGAGGATGAACATGATGTGTTTACGATTGATGCAGCTGAATGATTTAGCTACCTGTATATGTTCTTTTCATTTTGTTATGATTTTAATTTTTGTTTAAACCTGGTCTTCGATAAAATGTTCAGGTAGTATTTCCTTCGAGTATGACAATGACAATAATAGGTGTATTTCTTCGGTGATGTATTCATATTTTCATTAACATGTTTGTTTGTTTGTTTGTTTGTTTGCACAGCGTCTCACCGCAGTCGGACCACACCAGGTTGGTGTACTTGGCCATGCATGTCGCCACGGACAGGGCAAGAATCAGTAGTCCTCTCATGGTTCTCTCTGTACTGTTGCTGCCATAGACAAAGAAAATACGCGTACAGGGTATTGGTATTATGCAAACAAACAAAACAAAGAACAGAAATGAGAGAGAACTGTGTGGGTATCGGTGATTTAAAAAAAAAAAATTACGGTATTTATAATGCGCTTATCTTATAATAATTATAACTCTAAGCGCGCACTCACAACTCGTGCACAAATCTGCACGCTTTTGACAATGACTCGCGCACCACCCATTTTACCCACATCATACTGAGGCTAAAAGCTTCAAATGTGTACTCTGCCATATGCAAGCTGCATTATAGTACTTACAGATAAGGATATAGACCAATGGCTTTAGTTCAAGGGTGGTGCCAGAATAGCTTGGCGCCTAGAGGCGCCAAGCTATTCTGGCACTACCCTTGAACTATTTTAGTCACACCGCCTTATTTGACACACTGGTGTGTTCCGAATGATAAGGGTTAAAAGTGGCACGGCTGACGCAGACAGTGAAGCTGCAATCTTCGATAACTTCACACACACACACAAAAACTTAACTGCCCCAGGGCATAGAGTAAAAGTTGTGTGAGCAAGAGGCATAGATCCTCATGAGCCCCCGTAAATACGGGGGCTCATGAAGATCTATACCTCTTGCAGTTTGGTTGTGTTCAGATTTTCTCTGCACTGGACGTTGAGTATCGGCTGTTAAGAGCAGAGTACGCAACACCTTCATTTCTTGAATGCACTAATCTCCCTTTTTTTTTTTCTCTCTTCTTCTCCTACCCTCTGACCCCCAGCTCCTTGACTTGTTCTATGACTTATGGATACATTAACCCTTTGGCTGTCGGTAGTCTGTTCGGTCGAGGTGATTCCTTCAGGAATCACGGGCCTCGACCAAACAGGCTGCCTGACAGGCAAAGGGTTAATTGTAGCCACTCTCATTTGGATAATACTGACATAATGCGCCTAACGACTTTCAAGTTTCGCATATCAATTATAGTCGAGATTTCTTCCAAACGGAAGCGGATAGGCTTTAACAAACCGGCAAAAGAATACACGCTGAGAGAAAAACCTATTGTTTCCTGCTTTAGTAATAAATGTACTGTCCGTGTTAAGGTCATAGCGAGAGGGGGGTGGGGGTGGGCTAACTTCCTTCCGCATCAAGACGTGGGGTAAATGCGTGCAATCGTAAGTTTGTGACTATGATAATAATAGAGTTATGGCGTAATTGAATATGCGTATTATTTTCTTTGCCCCCTTGAGTGTAACTAACCGGGAGTGGATCTGGGAGGGGGGGGGGGGGGAGAGATTCCAAGGATTCCGCACCGCCCCCTCAAGGCCAACAATACTTTAACTCATTCGCGGTCGCGGTTACCACGAATGAGTTAAAGTGTTGTATCAAAGTTCATTTTTATGAGTTTGGCCTCCTCCTCCCCCGCCTCCCCTCTCCCCCAATCGCACGCGCAGCTTCCGATGATCCCCCTGTAAATTTGCTTGGCAGTAGACGTTTGGTGTTTATAACACATAGACAGTTCTCTTGCGCCCCCCCCCCCCCCCTCCCGCTTTTCAATATTTCGGCGGGTGGTGAGAATGAGCAAAAAGTCCTCAGACTCGCAGTACTCCCCCCCACCCACCCACCCCTTGCTCCCCCTCAGTCCGCTTTTCGATTTTTCGGCCACTTGGGACGCAAGTAGTTTTTTGGCACCTGAGGGCCTTTCGTGTCAGGCTGAAGGTCCCAAACAAAACGTTCCCCATCCCCCAAGCCCAAAATACGTTCATATTTAACAATTTAAAGGGGACTTAAAACGTGTCCTGCAGGGCTCAGGGGTGCTTGCACAATGAAATCCTCCGCACTTCTTCAGCCCGTAAGGAATGACGAACTCGGCTCCAGTCCCCTTCAGTCTGACAATGTCGGGTCCGGGTCCAAAGAAGTTAACTCAAGTTCGTTGCGGGGATCTAACTCTGTCAGAATGCCTTCAGTATTTTCCAAAATCCGCTATGACGTACTGACTTGTAACCACATAGTTGTATAACGATTAAACTAGGTTATCTAATCACTACCTAAAGAACCATTACGCATAAATCTGCAGACACATTTCAGCACCACTTGTATCATCATTTATGCCTTGTCGACACACCTAATGAACTTTAACAGCAGTTTGGACACGCAGCAAAAGCACACGCGTAATCGCAATTATTTATCAGGGAGACTTGGAACGGCGATCAATCAACTTCGTTTTGTTTCGGTCCTACGATACGAAACTCGGTGGCCGCTACGTCGAACCGCTGACGCGGCAAGTGTGATTGCTGGCAGATGGCTGGGTTATGGGGGGACAAGGAGTACGACCTGAATACTATTCAATTCATATGTGCTGTACTGCAACTGTGCCACTTAGGCGGATTTACCACACCGGGCATATCAGTCAATGGACATTCTGTACCACTTGTAACCACATAGTTATATAACGATTAAACTAGGCTATCTAATCAGCGCAAATGTGGGTTTGGGAGTCCAACAACAACTTGACAGACAACATTGAGGCGGAGTGCTTGAGAGAAATCGTGATGAACGGACATTTATTTATTTTGATACGCACATGCACAGATCACCCTCGGTATGAAGAACTTGGCCTACACAGTGGGGTCAGCATAGATCCTCATGAGCCCCCGCATATGCGGGGGCTCATGAGGATCTATGTCTCTTGCAGTTAGAATTCTCAGCAGTGCAGGGGTTAGGAGTTTTGATGAATAGTTTTT
>BTPG01000002.1:320416938-320714438 GCA_036245525.1 Semisulcospira habei
TCATCCCATTGTTAACTGACAGAAGAATCTTTGCCACTTTTGCCTTTTGAAGGACGTCTTGAGGTTGGCGGTAGATATGGCGATGTATCCGGATATCATGACCAAGGAAGTCTGCCAGCTGATCCTGGTCTAACTCCGAGATGGCCATTGACTGAGCCAAAGTTGCAACCTGCTTCCGTAACTGAGTAAATGTGAACATGGCTGGGTATGACACCCGTGCTTCTAGGGCATGGTGCTTCAGAACATCATGGCCTCTGTAAGGCCTCTGACCAGAAGGTGTGGCAAAGATGTACTGGGAACCAGCGAGAGCTGGCACTGATTGCCTCATTTGAAGAATTCTGTCCACAGTTGTCATCATCTTCTTCATCAGCAAAACAGGAACACTCTTTTAAACTCCAGTCACTCTCATGCCCCCCCCCCCTCTCCCTCCCCTTTCCCCCCCCCCCCCCGATCTCACTCTCCCCTTCCCACCAGTGCGCCCCTGTTCTGACATCATCGCCCCTCTCGGCCAATTAATGGATGGCCAGAGTTCCGGACCAGAACTAGGGCGAGGTTTTGTCAGAACAGCGCGCACGGCCACACGCTCTCACTATCACACCTCGGTCTCACGCTCAACTCCACACTACTTCCTCACGCTTATACAC
This sequence comes from Semisulcospira habei, assembly GCA_036245525.1. NCBI lineage: Eukaryota > Metazoa > Mollusca > Gastropoda > Semisulcospiridae > Semisulcospira > Semisulcospira habei. The sequence goes on from BTPG01000002.1 coordinate 320,417,583, forward strand.
TGAACCACACTTTTCTGTCAGTTGGGCAAAAATAACGGAGGCGTTTTATTCCCGTGACTCTCACTTGTCAAACATGTAAGACAACATCTAACCCAACCAGTAGATTTACTGGTTGTTTCCTGCCCAAACCTAACGGGAAAAACGCCAGTTTTTTCACCCAACTGAGAGAAAAGTTGAGTGTTCAAGGTGTCGGTATTTTCTGAATAAGTACGCTTCTGTAGAAATCTTGAATATCTTGAGGTATTTGGTCCAAGTATGGTAGGTATGCAGTTCTTTCCCAGTCCCACAAACACTTCACCACCTCGCCAGGCACTCCACAAGACAGGGCCCAGGCAGCCCCGCTGTGGCCTGTATAAACCCCTTCAGCAGCAGAGGTCAGTTCTCGCAACAGTTTGTTGAACTCTGATCCCCGATGTGGGAGGCCGGTGCCTTAGGCGGCGCTGGGCCTAGCGCTCTAAACATACTGATGATCACTGCCGTCACGGGACACAGAGGGTGACGCAACATGACCGGTAACGCGATCACTAGTCACTGTTCTCTCCCACACCGGTACCGGCTGGATGTTCATTAATGGTAACGGCAAAATCTGAGATAAGAGCGCAAGTGAGTCTGATATGTTCTCTTGGTGTTCAGTGTCGGCAAAACTTGAAACACTGGCACGATATCCTGCCACCTAGTCCTGCAGTAGCTGGTGTCTGAGCCTAGACCCGGCACCTAGACAGCACATGTGACATATGATTCAGAAGGTAGGTGTCAGGCGGTCGGCCCCGGTGCCAATTCGTTAGAAATTGTCCTAGCATGGGCAGCCGTCCTTCGTGCAGGCGGGAAATAGTATCGGCAAACACATTCACACTGCCAGCCACGTGCATTGCTGACACGCTGCAATTCATTCTCACTCACTCCCATGCCATCTTCCTCAACAGACTATTGACATAGCGGTCTTTTGAGCGCCCTTTGTTAATGATAGCCTTTGTCACCGTGCTGTCCGTATGAATGACCACCTGTTTCCCTTGCCACGAGGGGGCCCACCGGTTGACTGCCTGCACCACCGCGCACACCTCTTTATAATTAATATGCAAGTCCTTGGCTGCCGGCATGTCTGAAGAGAACAGTGTATAATTCCAGTCCTTTCCAGAACGCGCCTGCCGCCAGGTTGCATGCATCAACATGGACATGTTCCTTGCTTTGTGAGTCATAATACACAGTGCCATTAAAAACATGCATGTAAGATAGCCACCACTGTAAGTCTGCATGAAACTCCCGTGAGAGTCTCGCTTTATGCCTTTGCTGCTGAAGGGGTTTAATCGTATCAAGAATCCGCCTGAGAAAAAATTTTCCTCCCTTGACGGCTTGACACGCCCAGTTAAGGGACCCTGCTAGTGACTGCAAGCTTTGCTTTGTCGCGCGTGTTTTGCCTTGAAACTGCTGCAAGCGTTTGTGAAGTTGCTGTAGCTTGTCGTCGCCCAATGACAAGGCTTGTGCGGGTGCAGATCTGGATCCCGAGAAAAGTAATGGTTTGTGTAGGCCCCACCACCTTAGGCCAGCTAATATTGAAACCTAATCTACGTAAAAGGGCAATGAGCGTCATCATCATTTGAGTGCATTCCTCTTTGGACTTAGCTGCTATGAAGAAATCGTCAATATACGCTACTATCCCTGTCATGCCGCGCCGTAACATACATCTGCGAACTGCCTGCGAGAGTCTGTGAAAGTGCGAAGGGCCCACATTACTACCAAAGGGTAGCCTACTATCGAACAGGTATGTGGGCTTCTGCTCGCCGGTAAAAATCCATTTTAGGCCTGTGACTTGGTAATTATCTGGATGGATACACACAGATCGGTATGCCGCCTTAAGGTCAACTTTCGCGCACCAGTAGCCGGACTTGGCTAGTCCGCACGCGTCCGCTAGAGTCTGGAATTTTACTGTCTCAGGTACTGAGTAATCGTTCATTGCATGTCCTACAGGCTTGCTGCCGTCGTGTATCAGGCGTATGCTATTGTCGTCTTTTGGGATCGCAGCCAAAGCGCTAATTAAGGTTGGTTTTTGAGATGCTACGATATAATGACCTTTGTTTATCTGATCGATGAGCTCCTTTTCTACCGCTACTCTGTTTTTTAAGGCAGATGTGTGATTTTTCTGCTCTACAGATCTAACAGTCTGATGCTTGTCCGTGATATAAAACCCATGTTCGATACCTTCAAGGAGAAAGTTTTTGTCTTTATCAGAAGCTAATTCGTCTTGCCACACTAAAAGCTTAGAACTAATGGACGCTCCAGAACCTAACAATTGACAGTTGTATGGACTTAGTGCAGGATACGGGCTATGGTAAGAAGTGCTAAAATGGGTGGGGCCTACCTCGCCTTGTGCAACCTGCTGCGCTGTGTCCTAGGCTGTCCCGTGTTTGCCACCTGCCGCTGCTGCAGGTGTGTCACAGTCACGAGTTGACTCCGATGTTCCCGCGCCGGATGATCTCTCCCGCAGGCGGCACACACATGGTCCAGCTGGCAGCGTGCGCCATAGGTGCAGTACCCTCTGTTGTACTGCAGGCACACTTCCCTGCCAGAGGGGCCGATGGGGCGTTGTGGGCGCGGTCCGGCCGCCCCTCCTCCTGTTCTGCGAGCAGGTGAGCCAGCGGGGATCGCAGATTGCGCAGTACGGTCGCTGTGGACAGGTGTGGGGCGTCCGTGCCCCACTGGAATGCTTCGGCCGCTTGCCGCTGACGATACTCATCGTCGAACAGCAGGACACTTTGCCAGGTGTATCTGGCCGCCAGCTCCCCCACCATCGCCGAGTACTTGAGGTAGGCGTGCGGCGTGAAACCCGGTGTGGGTTTGTCCATAAGGGCCGCCATAATACGGCTGTTTGCCACTATCCAGTGTGCGGGGGAAACCTTGTCCAACTTCGGTTTGCTGTTCACCTTTATAGTGACACCACCCCCAAGTGCCACTTCTTCCTCTGCCACTGCCGCTGAAGACAGAAAATCTACTATACGTAACGGGGTCCGGCCACTTTTTGCTACACCCCCGCTACTGTTGCCACTGACGCACAGGCTGTCGCGCAACAGTTCACCCAGTCCGGCACCGCTGTGGTGTGTACTGTATCAGTAGGGCGTCCTGCAAGGTCTGTGACGCTCTACTGCCGCTGTTGTCCGACACTGACTCCTCCCAGTCCGCCGCACAGTGGGCCACCGCCGTTGTCCACTTGGAATTTGGCCACCGCTGCACGGAGCACTACTCTGTCCCCACGTTTCAGCGAAAGAGCGTCAATGTCTTCGTCAGACATTAGCAGTAGTGCTTGCCTAGAGATGAATTTTTCTCTAATCAGGGCACTCTGCACCTCTTCGTCGAGGCCCCAGTCTCGGAAAATATGGTCCATCTCACTATTTTTCAGTAGAGCCTTCTTTCTCGCTGATTTGAGAGCCATTTCAAATTCTAGCTGTCCTCTGACTGCTGCGCTGCTGACTGGCGCACTATTCCGTATCGTCCCCTAGTCACTACTGTAACCGCCCACGCATCCACCTCCCACTCACTGTCACGCCTCTCATACTCGCCTACGCACTCACCCCCTCCAGACTTTCCCACCCTTTATCTCTCTCACAATCTCCATCTCTCATCATAGCATTCCACAGTCGGGAAATTCCCCCGCCTACTCAGTACTTGGTACTACTGGACACCGCCCCCCACCCACGCATTCAGTGCTCTTTCCCTCCGTTTAGATTATGTTTATCACTCCTCCCTCGCCTAAACACCACATTAAACTTGCCTCTGATTTCCTCTCGCTGAAAATGATTAACCATTTTCTTCTCAACCTCTGTGAGACCTTTCAAGATATCTTGATTGGTGATCGATCCAATCTTAGCATTTTGGAAGTCTGACATCTTCATTCTCTGAACTTCTCCCCCTCGTTTTCGGTTGAAAAGTGATACAGCACAAAGAGTTGCTTTAACCACTGTCTTCCGAAACCATCCTTGTCTCAAGAAGCTGTTGGACCTTCCTCACATCTTCACATGATGGGATCAGCTTAGGTTTGTTCATGGTCATTTTCCCGACCGACTGGGCTGCTGTAGCAGACACACAATCATACCAGTCCCCGTTGAAGACAGAGTCAAACCGCTGCGCCTCAAAGAACTCCTGTCACCACCTGTCGTCTGAACCCTGCCCAAGCTGTTTGGATGCCTGTGACTGTTTGATCTGTGAACATTTTTTCAAAGCATGGCCTATGGGCATTGCGAGATTGCCTTTTTTGAACTGATGTGTGTCCTCATCAAATTCTGCTAGCTCTTTTACAGCCAGTACAACATGATCAAAGCCAGCTGAATTGATCACAGCATTTACATTTGCGATTTTCATTTCTGACCTCACTCTGATAATCGTTAATAGTCTCCCTAACTCCCGCATCCTGGAGCTGATTTGTCCAGCCGTGTGTTCTTCAATGTCCCTGCGGTCAAATAATCTCTTTCCATACTTAAGAAGCAAGGGGTCAGTTCTGATGAGACGGCTTATCTCATCATCTCTCTGCCTGGCTAATACCTTATGATAGAAGGAAAATTCAACGTCTAAGGGTATTGGAAGCATTAGCCGACCACGGCGAGCCGCCTCACCTCTCTTAGCGATCTGAAACCCTCCTGGTTTCTGACAGCAACGTTTTGAGTGTACAGAGATCAGCTTTTTTTTTTGGATAGAGCCCTTTGCAATGGCTACAGGCGAGAAGGTTTTGGTGCGATACTTAGGAATCAAACATCCCGATTTGTTTTCAAGAACAGCACCGTTATGCATGTAATCACCCTCATCTTGTAGTCTGATCCATGCTCGACGTCTCTGCTTTGTCCCTTTTTTCATCAACAAAATTTTAGCAACGTCTGCCTCATCTGCATGGACATCTTGTAAGTGCGTGCTCATTTTCAAGACAAGCTTGCCACACAATTTGCATGCATGTTTCTTGTCCCATTTGTACTTTCCTTTCCCTCTCTGCGACACGTGCACACCTGTTTCTTCTGTAAGTGCTCTTTCCCCACTCTTTCCAGCATCATGTTCCTTCTGCCTATCCACATTCTCATTGCCACCCCCTAACGCACACTGCACCTTGCTGGTACTAGTTTCACTGACACCTGCCCACCGAACCTGCCACTTTGATGAAATCTAACATAGTCAATACAATACTGTCTGTGTCAGAGATCTCAGCGATTGATGCCGACACACCGTCTGAATCCGGTGAGCTCGAGCCAGGAACAAACTCCTCGTTATCACTATCCTTGTATTGCGATGCGCTTGCACTCTCAGTCTCAGGTCCATCCCAGGCTCCATTTGCCAACTGGAGAAAGAAAGAAAGAAACAAACAAACAAAAGCTGCATTAGGACAGAAACAGCCCAATTTTGGTTTAAGGGGCCTTGCACAAGAATAAAAAGAGTAATCCCGTGTATGACTGATTTACATATGTGTGACCTCGGTGACGAGAGCTGGCTTCTGCAGCAGCAAAATCCACGTTTTCTGAAAATGTATGCAGTTTTCACACATCTGTCAACCCTGCGTGACCCTTTGAGAGAGGTCACTCAAATTGGTATGTTTAAAAAGGTCTTGCCATAAAGTATCCTTGGGCCAAGCTTGAAGAATGTGGCTTGAATAGACTCCGAGAAAATGCCACCGTTAACTAAAAGCTTCAGTTGCACAATCCGAAAAACCTGTTCGTGGAAGTCTGTTCTTCAAATCGCGAGGCAGTTTTGCGTACGAGGATTGAAATCTGGCGCCATTTAAAAAAAAGTCATAGTGCATGCATGTGTCAAGTTACTTTTCGATCACAATCACACGTGTCAGAAAAAAAGCAACAAAATTGCGTGACAGATTGACCTTGTAATGGTGTTATTGAACGAATTCCTTTCATTGAAGAAGAAAGCTTTTGTTAAAATCGTGGGGTTCTATTATCCTTTACTACAAGACTGAGCCAGACACCGACCATCGACCCGAGGCCGAAGCAGACGCCTCAGTCAGTTTTCTGAGCCAAACGGGTCAGTATTGGCTGACTGTGCAATTGTATCGGATTGGGAGCATCTCTCAGTTAAAGAACTGCACTGAACAAGTACATTTGGGCGTGCTCTTAACTAAGAAATATTGCATAAAGCTGGTACCTCTGCAAACGGAGAGAATGGCCGGCGGGGACGAAAGGAAAAGGGAAACAACTCAATTTATCAGTGTCACTGCGCAGCTGACCAATCGGCGATCATCAAGTTGATCTCAAAACACTCGCTTCCGTGTGAACACACAGGCCCAGTGCGTCTCAGAAACACAAAATGATGTAAATCTCCGAAAATGGGGACATCCTATTTTGATATTTTTTTCTGACTTTTGAATGAAAGATAATGCAGAAACAACCCTCAGAAAAAATGGGTGCCTGACTTGGTCACCCAGAATTTTACACATGCCCATTCTCCATAAGGATGGTAAAGAAAGTCACCCATTTCAGGGGTTTTGTGTACACACACACACACACACACACACACACACACACACACACACACACACACACACACACACACACACACACACTGACACACACACACACACCACACCACACCACACCACACCACACTGATATATACTAGTCCGCACACACACACACAAACACACACACACACACACACACACACACACACACACACACACACACACACACACACACACACACACACACACACATACACCATCACACACAGGCGGCAGTTTTTGTGTGTTTTGTTTATGCAAATCGCCACTTGTTCCTTTCAGTAGTATCTCTACACTACAGAGGACATCCGCCGTCAGATGGTCTTAGTGCGTGCTTGTTTCTCTTAGTATTATCTCTACACTACAGAGGACTCCCGCCGTCAGATGGTCTTAGTCGCGTGCTTCAGTGTTTCTCTCAGTAGTATCTCTACACTACACTTCACTCTCGGTGACTATGAATCAAGCAGTTTGAGAATGGGAGTCGCTCTCGGTGACTATAAATCAAACAGTTTGAGAATGAGAGTCGCTCGGTCTGTCTAGAAATGATAATATACCGAATACTCCACTTCTATGCTATAATAGTGTCACAGGCTGTATGTTTATGCATTGCCTCTGTATTGTAAAATGACATAGGTTACATGCATTACATCTATCAGTATTGTCAACGGCTAAATGTTCATGCATTGAAAATTCATCAGAGGATGTGTGCATATGAATTACCTCTATATTGTCACAGGCTGTCTGTTTATATACAGCCTCTATATTGTCACAGGCTGTCTGTTTATATAGAGCCTCTCTATCGTCACAGGCTGTCTGTTTATATAGACTGAGCCTCTATATCGTCACAGGCTGTCTGTTTATACTAGAGCCTCTATATCGTCACAGGCTGTCTGTTTATATACAACCTGTATATTGTCCCAGGCTGTCTGTTTATATATACAGCCTCTATATTGTCACAGACTGTATGTTTATATACAGCCTCTATATTGTTACAGGCTGTCTGTTTATATATAGAGCCTCTATATTGTCACAACCAGTCCGATTATATACACAGCCTCTATTTTGTCACAGGCTGTCTGTTTATATAATTATAAAGCCTCTATGTTGCCACAGGCTGTCTGTTCATATAGAGCCTCTATATTGTCACAGGCTGTCTGTTATATAGAGCCTCTATATTGTCACAGACTGTCTGTTTATATAGAGCCTCTATATTGTCACAGGTTGTCTGTTATATAGAGCCTCTATATTGTCACAGGCTGTCTGTTTATATAGAGCCTCTATATTGTCACAGGCTGTCTGTTTATATAGAGCCTCTATTTTGTCACAGGCTGTCTGTTTATATAAAGCCTCTATTGTCACAGGCTGTCTGTTTATATAAAGCCTCTATATTGTCACAGGCTGTCTGTTTATATAAAGCCTCTATATTGTCACCTGTCTGTTTATATAAAAGCCTCTATATCGTCAAAGGCTGCTTTATACATCGCCTCTATATCGGCAAAGGCTGCATGTTTTATGCATTGCAGGGGCGGATCAGTTACCTCGATGGGGGTGGGGGTGGGGGAAAGGGGGTTCCAACGTTTTGTTTGGGACCTTCAACCTGACACAAAAGGCCTCCCCGACTCTAGACCATGCTTCCAGTAGCCGAAAAACCAAACAACGGGGGGAGGGGGGGGGGGGGGAGCGCGTGTGTGTCCTCTGACCACTAGGCCGAAACCCCTTTGCCCCTCCTACTCCCTCTCGCAGATCCGCCCCTGCATTGCCTCTATAATTATTGTCAACAACTATGTGTGGATACATCGCCTATCATTATTGTCAAAGGCTGCATGTTTATTCATTGCTTCTATATTGTCAAAGGCTGAATGCTTATGCATTGCCTCTATATTGTCAAAGGCTGCATTAACTAAATCATGTGTTTATACTGACATCGCCTATAATTATTGTCAAAAGCTGCATGCTTATGCATTGCCTCTGTATTGTTAAAGGCTGCATTGTCAACAACTATATCATGTGTTTATACATCACCTATAATTATTGTTAAAGGCTGCATGCTTATGCATTGCCTCTGTATTGTCAAAGGCTGCATTACGCATTGCCCCTGTCAACAACTACATCATGTGTTTATACATCGCCTATAATTAATAATTTAGTGAAAGGTTGCATGCTTATGCATCGCCTCTATATTGTCAAAGGTTGCATTACGCATTGCCTCTATGTTGTCAACACCTATATCACGTGTTCATACATCGCCTATAATCGCCCATCTCTTACCAGAAAACTCTGCCTGGTTCATTCTTACTGTCAGTAGTCGCGATTGCTTCCCTTGCACCACACACGACAGTAAGACACGCACGTCCGTTCAACAGTTTTATTGCATTGGCCACGACATCACCGTCTACATCTACAATGTGCAAATGGCAGGCACTGGGAATCAATGTGCACGTCACTATAGTAACCATCACACTCACATAACAGGCAAATAGGACACAAATCACTTTAAATCTATCACTAAACATTACACAAATCATCTTGACCTCCTTACAACCACTTTCACATCATCGTGTCAACAAAAACGATCATTTCATAAAACATTCATGTCAATAATTATACTCCACAATAATAATAATAATAATAATAATAATAATAATAATAATAAACAAATGTTTCTATCAGGGCAACATTAAATAATCAAATAGTTACTATTCATGAATCAGTCGTCAGTACATGTTTCAGACTAAATCTGTCGAAACACGTTATGTATGCTATATTTCTATACAACATAAATACATACAGTTGCAAAAAACGCCAACATAACACTGAGATCACTCAGCCTGTCCCGTCAGCAAAAGGTCTTCGGGCCCACAACGGGCCGCAGAGGCCGGTACACGCCGCACTGCCGTGCGCGGGCCCACCTCGGCCTTCTTAGGCCCGAGGGTTTTTCCTTACTTAATTAACTCATTCTACCCCAACACCGAAATCCCCAAATTTTGCCGTTGTCCTCTGAAGACTGCAGTCTAGTGCAGGACACAGATCGACCATGAAAGTTCAAGGGTAATGCCAGAATAGCTTGGCGCCCATAGGCGCCAAGCTATTCTGGCATGACCCTTGAACTATCATGGTCGATTCTTATCTTGCTGTGGTGTGTCTGGGGTAGAATGAGTTAAAATATCATTTCTATACAAGGCCATGCACACAGTTACCCTACACATCGCCCTACAACGCACACTGACGCCCTAAACCTAACTAGAGCTTACAGTCATTTGTTCCAGCAGTAACACAAACAAATCACACTTACGGGGCACTACACATCACCGTACAACGCACACTGACGCCCTCACTCGCGCGGCATAGCTTTACAGTCATTCAGTTGTACAAGCGGTAATACACCGTACAACGCACACTGACGCCCTCACTCGCGCGGCATAGCTTTAGTCATTCAGTTGTACAAGCGGTAATACAAGCAAATCACAGTTACACTCTACACATCACCGTACAACGCACACTGACGCCCTAACCCTAACTAGAGCTTACAGCCATTAGTTCCAACGGCAACACAAACAAACAACGCATCAGCCAAACAAATGAGATCAATCACCTACCGCACGCCACTGTTTGCACTGACTTCGGCCTCCACATTTTAACCAGCCTTGGCCGGACTGCCAGCAGACGCAGATTCTCCTTCTAAAATCTTGGTTAATGTAGCGCCAAATCATGGTTAATGTAGCGCCAAATCATGGTAAATGTAACGCCAAATCTTGGTTAATGTAACGCCAAATCATGGTTAATGTAGCGCCAAATCATGGTAAATGTAACGCCAAATCATGGTAAATGTAACGCCAAATCTTGGTTAATGTAACGCAAAATCATGGTAAATGTAACGCCAAATCATGGTAAATGTAACGCCAAATCATGGTAAATGTAACGCCAAATCTTGGTTAATGTAACGCCAAATCATGGTTAATGTAACGCCAAATCATGGTAAATGTAACGCCAAATCTTGGTAAATGTAACGCCAAATCTTGGTAAATGTAACGCCAAATCTTGGTTAATGTAACGCCAAATCTTGGTTAATGTAACGCCAAATCATGGTAAATGTAACGCCAAATCTTGGTAAATGTAACGCCAAATCTTGGTTAGTGTAACGCCAAATCATGGTTAATGTAACGCCAAATCATGGTAAATATAACGCCAAATCTTGGTAAATGTAACGCCAAATCTTGGTTAATGTAACGCCAAATCTTGGTAAATGTAACGCCAAATCTTGGTTAATGTAACGCCAAATCATGGTTAATGTAACGCCAAATCATGGTAAATGTAACGCCAAATCATGGTAAATGTAACGCCAAAGACCCCGAGCCGTCCCAGCAACATAGATCCACAGTGGTGTCAGCAAGAGTCCTAGATCCTCATCAGCCCCCGCAACTTCCGGGTCATGAGGGTCTAGGTCTCTTACAGCTGCGTTGCATTTACTTTCAGCCGTGAATGGGTCAACTCCCAACAAAACACTCTATTGTCATTTTTTGCACTTCCACAACTCTCTCTGCTCTACGGTCACCTTAAGGCCAGTGACACCTACCAGTGCTGGCCATCTCCGCCTCTCTTTTCCGTCCCTCAAGCACAAATTAATCAGCCGCTGTGACGGAGACAGCATATCTTATCTCACATTTGAGTAAGCAAAACGTCTTCGGCCCCACCACGGGCCGCAGTGAGCCCGAAGACGTGTTGCTACTGGAATGCGGGTAGACGTTGTTCCGAGATCAAATGGCAAAATTGAACGTCCGTGTTTCGGCGAACAGTGGATTAAAACAGGGATGCACATGCAACAGCGCAAACACGTCAGCACATGCGACAGCGCAAACACGTTAGCACATGCAACAGCGCAAACACGTCAGCACATGCGACAGCGCAAACACGTCAGCATATGCGGCAAGACGCAAACACGTCAGCACACGAACAATGTGCATCTACTGCTGATTTCCGGAAATCGTCTAAAGAGACAGAGTACTTACTTACTTACTTACGCCTGTCACCTCTCCCAGGGTATAGGCCGTCGACGCGAGACCTCCAGCGACTCCTGTTCTGTGCTTCTACTTCGATTTTACTCCAGGTGGTTCCCAGTCTCTTGATGTCTGCTTGGAGGTCTCGACGCCAGGTGTTTTTCGGCCTGCCTCTTTTCCTCTTTACCTGCGGGTACCATGACAATGCCTGCCTAGTGATACTGGAAACTGATTTTCTCAGACTGTGACCAATCCATCCCCATCTTCTTCGTGATGAGACAGAGTACATTAGTATAACAATGGCGCGTGGGCTGGAGAGTTGTGGTTGGGGCTGGGGTGGCCTGGGGAATTGTATTAAATACATTTACATTGCTATTAATCGACGTCAATAAAGACAAGCGATCACGATTATGAAAAAATACGACATTCCAGAGCCAAATGAAGACAAAAGAATTTAATACAAGATCACTGTTTCCCTGTCTAAAACACGGATTTTATCAATTATTAAAACAACGTATCAAGTGGAACATTCTCATCACAATTTTTATTTAACAAGCACAACCATGATCCATCCATCCATCCGTTATCCATCCATCCATTCTTCCGTCCATCCACCCACCCATCAAACAGACATTGTAACAATTGACAACACAAACTATTGTGAAATTACGAAAGTAGTGCGTCGGGGCTAAATAGGTTAACTACGCCCCTTTCCTTCTAAGACTTTCCCCAGCACACTGCCTGTCTGTAGACACTGGATAGTGGCCCATGTTACTGACACCCCTTTCCTTCTAAGACTTCCCTCAGCACACTGCCTGTCTGTAGACACTGGATGGTGGCCCATGTTACTAACGCCCCTTTCCATCTAAGACTTCCCTCAGCACACTGCCTGTCTGTAGACACTGGATATTACTGACGCCACTTTTCTTCCCTCAGCACACTGCCTGTCTGTACACACTGGATGGTGGCCCATATTACTGACACCCCTTTCCCTCTAAGACTGCCCCCAGCACACTGCCTGTCTGTAGACACTGGATGGTGGCCCATATTACTGACGCTCCTTTCCCTCTAAGACTGCCCCAAGCCATATGCACACTGCCTGTCGGTACATACTGGATGGTGACCCATATTATTGACGCCCCTTTCCTTCTAAGACTTTCCCCAGCACACTGCCCGTCTGTAGACACTGGATAGTGGCCCATGTTACTGACGCCCCTTTCCTTCTAAGACTTCCCTCAGCACACTGCCTGTCTGTAGACACTGGATGGTGGCCTATATTACTGACGCCCCTTTCCCTCTAAGACTGCCCCAAGCACACTGCCTGTCTGTAGACACTGGATGGTGGCCTATATTACTGACGCCCCTTTCTCTCTAAGACTGCCCCAAGCACACTGCCTGTCGGTACATACTGGATGGTGACCCATATTATTGACGCCGCTTTCTTTCTAAGACTTCCACCAGCACACTGCCTATCTGTAGACATTGGATGGTGGCCCATATTATTGACACCCCTTTATTTCTAAGACATCCACCAGCACACTGCCTGTCTGTAGACATTGGATGGTGGCCCATATTACTGACGCACCTTTTTTTCTAAGACTTCCACCAGCACACTGCCTGTCTGTAGACACTGGATGGTGGCCCATATTACTGACGCCCCTTTCCCTCTAGACTGCCCCCAGCACACTGCCTGTCTGTAACACTAGATGGTGGTCCATATTACTGACCCCCTTTCCTTCTAAGACTTCCTCAGCACACTGCCTGTCTTTAGACACTGGATGGTGGCCCATATTACTGACGCCCCTTGTCCTCTAAAACTGCCCCCAGCACACTGTATGTCTGTAGACACTGGATGGTGGCACATATTACTGACGCCCCTTTCCCTCTAAAACTTCCCCCAGCACACTGCATGTCTGTAGACACTGAATGGTGGTACATTTTACTGACGCCCCTTTCCATCTAAGACTGCCCCCAGCACACTGCCTGTCTGTTGACATTGGATGGTGGCCCATATTCCTGACGCTCCTTTCCCTCTAAAACTGCCCCCAGCACACTGCTTGTCTGTACACACTGGATGGTGGCCCATATTACTGACGCCCTTTTCCTTCTAAGACTGCCCCTAGCACACTGCCTGTCTGTACACACTGGATGGGCCCCATATTACTGACGCCCCTTTCCTTCTAAGACTTCCCCCCCCCCCCCAGCACACTACCTGTCTGTAGACACTGGATGATGGCCCATATTCCTGACGCTCCTTTCCCTCTAAAACTGCCCCCAGCACACTGCTTGTATGCACACACTGGATGGTGGCCCATATTACTGACGCCCCTTTCCTTCTAAGACTGCCCCCAGCACTCTGCCTGTCTGTACACACTGGATGGGCCCCATATTACTGACGCCCTTTTCCTTCTAAGACTTCTACCCAGCACACTACCTGTCTGTAGACACTGGATGGTGGCCCATATTATTGATGCCCCTTTTCCTCTAAGACTGCCCCCCAGCCCACTGCCTGTCTGTAGACATTGGATGTTCCATATTACTGACACCCCTTTCATTATAACACTTACCCCAGCACACTGCATGTTTGTAGACACTGGATGGTGACCCATATTACTGACGCCACTTCCCATCTAAGACTGCCCCCAGCACACTGCCTGTCTGTAGACACTGGATGGTGGCCATATTACTGACGCCCCTTTTCCTCTAAGACTGCCCCCAGTTCACTGTCTGCACACACTGGATGGTGCCCCATATTACTGACGCCCCGTTCCCTCTGAGACTGCCCCCAGCACACTGCCTGTCTGTATACACTGGATGGTGGCCCATATTACTGACGCCCCTTTCCCTCTAAGACTGCCCCCAGTTCACTGCCTGTCGGTACACACTGGATGGTGCCCCATATTACTGACGCCCCTTTCCCTCTGAGACTGCCCCCAGCACACTGCCTGTCTGTACACACTGGATGGTGGCCCATATTACTGACGCCCCTTTCCCTCTAAGACTTCCCCCCAGCACACTGCCTGTCTGTAGACACTGGATGGTGGCCCATATTACTGACGCCCCTTTCCCTCTAAGACTTCCCCCCAGCACACTGCCTGTCTGTAGACACTGGATCGTTGCCCAAATTACTGACGCCCCTTTCCCCCTAAGACTTCCCCCAATACACTGCCTGTCTGTATACACTGGATGGTGGCACATATTACTGACGCCCCTTTCCCTCTAAGACTGCCCCCAGCACACTGTCTGTCTGTAGACAAGGGATGGTGGCCCATATTACTGATGGTACCTTTTTCTATAAGACTTCCCCTCCCCCCCCCCTCCGCCCGAGCACACTGCCTGTCTGTGGACAAGGCCGGTGTCCCATATTACTGACGGCCCCTATACCTATAAGACTCCACGCGAGTACACTGCCTCTCTATAGACAACGGCTGGTGGCCCATATTAATTACGCCCTCTTTTCCTATAAGACTCCCCTCAGCACACTGCCTGTCTGTAGACACTGGATGGTGGCCCATATTACTCATGCCTCCTTTTCCTATAAGACTCCCACAGCACACTGCCTTTATGTAGGCACTAAATGGTGGCCCATATTAATGACGCCCCCTTTTCCTAAAAGACTCCCCCAGCACACTACCTGTCTGTAGACATTGGATGGTTCCCCATATTTATGACGCCCCCTTTTCCTATAAGACTTCCCCTAGTCACAATGCCGGTCTGTAGACATATGTCAATCAAGGCCCCCAATGCGCA
The DNA here is from genome assembly GCA_036245525.1 of Semisulcospira habei. Classification (NCBI taxonomy): domain Eukaryota; kingdom Metazoa; phylum Mollusca; class Gastropoda; family Semisulcospiridae; genus Semisulcospira; species Semisulcospira habei. The sequence continues at coordinate 320,432,805 of BTPG01000002.1, forward strand.
AAAGGCCGTCGGGCCGACAACCTTTGCGCACTAAAGGGGTGGGGTGGGGGTGGGGAGGGGGGTTGGTGGAGGGGCGGGGGCTAGTGGTCCATTTCAATTACGCCCCCTCAGCACACAGAGAGTTCTTTGCACATCACGTGGACGTGTCAATTTATCGAAACATGTGCATGTGTTCTACGCAATTAGTAACACAGCCCAGAACTAGAACCCTCTTGGTTTGTTATGACCACACAATGATGATTATTGCTGTTAATTTTTACCGGATGCTCTTATGACTGTCAATCACGTTTGCACAACACGGAAACACACACATCAGGGACAAAACAATGTTTGCTACAGAGTGTTCTTACAACTCTTTGAATTTCTTTCCTAAAACATACCAACATATATAAAAAGACAGTTTAAAATTAAAAAAAGAAAAGCAATTGACACACACAGCAGAGCGATTGCTTTTGATACACAGAGTTGGGTCTCAGTTTTTTGTTACACAATTAACACACTATTTTCACACGAAAGAAAAATATTTACACCAGTAGTTTGTTTTAACATAGTACCTTTACAGCGTGACTTTTACAGGACATCACATTTACACGAACAGTGCGTGTTTACACATTGTCTTCACAGCATCCCTTGTTGCTTAACTCTTTCTACCCCAGACACACCACAGCAAGGTAAGGATCGACCATGATAGTTCAAGGGTGATGCCAGATTGGCGCCTATGGACACCCTTGAACTATTATGGTCGATCTGTGTCCTGCACTACAATGCAGTCTTCAGAGGACAACGGCAAAATTTGGGGATTTCCGTCTTGGGGTAGAATGAGTTAAAAGGTTAGGAGTATTTACACAACATGTACGCAGTAACACATTATCTTCACAGCATCCCTTGTTATTTAAAAGGTTAGGAGTATTTACACAACATGTACGCAATAACACATTATCTTCACAGCACGGATTGTTTTGTTGTTATAAGATTAGGCTTACTTTACAGCTAGCATTTGCAGGACTTCTCTCACGGCAAGGATTGTTACTTACAGGATTAGTGTCATTTACACAAACTGTAGGTAGTTACACATTATCTTTACACCAAGGATTGCCTTTTACAGTTACAGAAAACAACACAATGTTTACATAATGGTGGATGTTGACTCATCATAACCCGTTGCGTCTCGGTAGGGGTTCTAGTCCCGATTATTCCTACAGGAATCATCGCGACAAAAATCGCTACCTACACGCACAGGGTTAATGTATGGTTTGTTATGTACAGGATAAGTCATATGTACACCAACTGTATAATACATACACACCAACTGTATAATATATGTACACCAACTGTATAATCCAGATGTTTTGTCGAACAGTGAGCAGTGTAACACTGAGGAGGGTCAGACTGACTTGTGTACATGTCTGATATAGCAAAGGGTTAGAACACCTCAAGCTGTTCTTGTAATCGAAGTAATCTGAAATCATTAGGCGCTGACGACAAAATGATTAAAATTCACAGATATCCTCTGACGTTGGAGATAGATGGACCATGATAGTTCAAGGGTTGTGTCAGAATAGCCTGGCGCCTGGTCGATCCACATCCTGTTGTAGCATGTCAGGGCTTTGTGACCAGGAAATGTGTTCAGGATTTGTGCAAACGTGTGGTTATATGCAAGTTGTGCTATACCCGACCTTGTTATAAGCAAAGTGGAATGTCTCTCAAGTCCCCCGGATGGGTGATATCATCGTGAACTGGACTACCCGAGGGCAGCTCTTTGATGTCTCTCAAGTCCCCCGGATGGGCGATATCATTGTGAACTGGACTACCCGAGGGCAGCTCTTTGATGTCTCTCAAGTCCCCCGGATGAGTGATGTAATCGTGGACTGGACTACCCGAAGGCAGCTCTTTGTCGAGCAACACAGGTCTAAATCAGACACTTGTTTACACTATTTTCTGCTATATATCTTGTTATACCTTGTTATAAGCAAAGTAGACTGTGACTCGAAGACGAGGGCTGAGTGATGTAATCGTTACTTTGACCACGCAAGGACAGTTCTTGGTCAAATACCACAGGTCTAAACAAGAAAATTGTTAACATCATGTTCTGCCCTACACCTTGTTATACCTTGTTCCAGAAGAGACATTATTTGGCATTGTTTTGTTTCGTTTAGTTATAGTCCGATCCGATCCGATCCGGCCCGGTCTGGGTTTGGTCTGGGTTACGTTTGTTTCGGGCTTGCTTGTTCTTGCTGATTGTTATTATTTGCATGGTTAGGTGGTTAGGGCCACTATCAACGCGACGACATCAATGCACATGATAACACAGACAGCAAGCTGTACATCGTACGTTGTAAAATGTCATTCAATGGCAGCGTGTCACATGGTTCTTTCAGAAATACGTAACTGAACAATTACTACTAGTACTACTACTACTACTACTACTACTACTACTACTACTACTACTAATAATAATAATAATAATAACCTTCTGCAATTCAAAAGTGCACGATCTAAAAATGATTGAATTCCTACTGATGTCCTAAATAAAACAACATCACAAGGCTTCTTGACACATCTGGCATGACCAATAACTGAAAAAGCCGTGTACTGTCAATGACTGACTTTCTTAACTCATTCTACCCCAGACACACCACAGCAAGATAAGGATCGACCATGATAGTTCAAGGGTGATGCCAGAATAGCTTGGCGCTATGGGCGCCAAGCTATTCTGGCATCACCCTTGAACTATCATGGTCGATCTGTGTCCTGCACTATAGTGCAGTCTTCAGAGGACACCGGAAAAATTTTGGGATTTCGGTGATGGGGTAGAATGAGTTAAATCTGTTGGAATTAACGGAGGAGCATGTAAGTGAAGCCATCAAAACAGATTTACCGACATCACTTAAACAATTAGAGACACAAACTCCAACATTTGTTCATGTACAAACCCGGCGCTGACGGCTAGCAACAGTAGCAGGGCCCATCCTAAATGCCTCACTGACACCGTCAGCAGGACAACGTGAAGTCCAAATGGAACTTTAAAGACTACTAATGCCATCATAAAAGCCGGGGGTCTGTTGCACGAGAGAGAGTACATTCTGCGAAAGGCACGAAACAATGTGCTCCGCTATAGCGCCACTACACTAACCCGCTTTAGCGTCACGACACTAACCCGGCTATAGCGCCACGACACCTACCCCGCTACAGCGCCACAACACTAACCCCGCTATAGCGTCACTACACTAAACCCGCTATAGCGCCACTACACTAAACCCGCTATAGCGCCACAACACTAACCCCGCTATAGCGTCACTACACTAAATCCGCTATAGCGCCACTACACTAAACCCGCTATAGCGCCACTACACTCACCCGCTATAGCGCCACAACACTCACCCCGCTATAGCGCCACAACACTCAACCTGCTATAGGGTCACTACACTAACCCGCTATAGCGCCAAGATACTAACCCCGCTATAGCGCTGCTACACTGACCCGCTATAGCGCCAAGATACTAACCCCGCTATAGCGCTGCTACACTGACCCGCTATAGCGCCAAGATACTAACCCCGCTATAGCGCTGCTACACTGACCCGCTATAGCGCCAAGATACTAACCCTGCTATAGCGCTTCTACACTGACCCGCTATAGCGCCAAGATACTAACCCCGCTATAGCGCCAAGATACTAATCCCGCTATAGCGCCAAGATACTAACCCCGCTATAGCGCTGCTACACTGACCCGCTATAGCGCCAAGATACTAACCCCGCTATAGCGCCAAGATACTAACCCCGCTATAGCGCTGCTACACTGACCCGCTATAGCGCTGCTACACTGACCCGCTATAGCGCCAAGATACTAACCCCGTTATAGCGCTGCTACACTGACCCGCTATAGCGCCAAGATACTAACCCCGCTATAGCGCCAAGATACTAACCCCGCTATAGCACTGCTACACTGACCCGCTATAGCGCTGCTACACTAACCCGCTATAGCGCCACTACACTAACCCATTAGAGCGTCACTACACTAACCCGCTATAGTGTCACTACACCAACTCCGCTATAGCGCCACTACACTAACCCGCTAGAAACATCACTACACTAACCCCGCTATAGCAGAGCACCTTGCTTAGTGGCTTGTGCAGGACTTATGCTCACTCATGCTGAGCCTTGACTGACAGCCTGAACGAGAACCCTACAATTAACACAAAAACTGCGCGGACATGCTGAGCCCTGACTGACAGCCTGAACGAGAACCCTACAATTAACACAAAGACTGCGCGGACATGCTGAGCCCTGACTCAGTGACAGCCTGAACGAGAACCCTTTAATTAACACAAAGACTGCGCGGACATGCTGAGCCCTGACTGACACCCTGAAAGGGAACTCTACAATAAACACAAATACTGCGGGGGCATGACAGAGGCATGAATGACAGCCTCTAATAAACAAGACAGCGTGTAACACATTTCAAAGTTGATACAACGCTGAACGTTTATGAGACATAATTATGCACTTAAACGTTATGCACTCAAACGTTAAGGACTCTATGCACTCAAACGTTAATGACTATGCACTCAAGCGTTAAGGACTCTATGCACTCAAACGTTAAGGACTCATTCTGAGGCTCCGTCAGACCAGCACCAACAATGGTAAAGTGGTGCAACAAATATACACGCATGATCAAAAGGTACGCAATTAGTTATTAGGGTTTAACGCCGGGCAGGCGACTATGGCCATCTCGGGGCGGGACCGCCAAAAGGACGGGTAACGTGGAGCTGCGCCAACCCAGTGGGCACAGGCCATCGGGCCGACGTCGGCCGCCATTGGCCCGCGCACACTGCTGTGTAATACAGGGAGTCAGTGTGGTACAAGGGAACTTCAGTCAGTGTGGTGCAGGGAGTCAGGGTGATCTAGGTAGATAGGTGATGACATGCCGACATGAAGTCGGCATGTTCTGGGGAGTCAGTGTGTTACTGGGATTCGGTAGTGTGGTACCGGTAGTCAGTGTGTTACAGGGAGTCAGTGTAATAGGGAGACGTTGTGATATAGGGAGTCAATGGGATACTTCACCAACACGTTACACCCAGTGCCACAATGATTACCATATGTGTCTACATGTATTATGCACATCATACTCATAGTCTGCTGACTCTAACTGAGGGTGTTCGGTACAAAGTAAACCAAGATACATCGTTCACGAAATGCACTGGAATAAGGCGTGGGTCGGAAAGCGACCGGCATATACAACAGCTTCACACGAAGCGGTAAATGTTAGGACGAGACATATGAACCTCTGTGCCCACCACAGCATGCACACATCAGGCTGAGTGTAGGACACACACAATGTGTCTGTTGACAGCATCCAGCAAGGCGCATAGATCATCGTGAGCCAATGACGGCACAGATCCTCGTGAGCCCAAGACGACACAGATGCTCGTGAGTCCAAGACGACACAGATCCTCAGGAGCCCAAGACGACACAGATCCTCGTGAGCCCAAGACGACATAGTTGACACAGATCCTCAGGAACCCGAGACTGACGACAGACCCTCAGGAGCTCAATACGACACATATCCTCGTGAACCCATACTGACACAGATTCTACGGAGCCCAAAACGACACAGATCCTCAGGAGCCCAAGGCGACAAGGTTCCTCGTGAGTCCGAAACGACACAGACTCTCGTGAGCCTAAGACGACATAGATCCTCGTGAGCCTAAGACGGCACAGACTCTCGTGAGCCTAAGACGACACAGACTCTCGTGAGCCTAAGGCGACACAGACTCTCGTGAGTGAACCTAAGACGACACAAATCCTCATGGGCCCAAGATGACACAGGTTCTTATAGGCCAAAGACCACGCATATAATACCATTAACTCATTCTACCCCAGACACACCACAGGAAGATAAGAATCGCCCATGATAGTTCAAGGGTGATGCCAGAATAGCTTGGCGCCTATGGGCGCCAAGCTATTCTGGCATCACCCTTGAACTATCATGGGCGATCTGTGTCCTGCACTGCAATGCAGTCTTCAGAGGACAACGGCAGTGTGTCGTGATTTTGTTATTCTCTGCTGCAAGGAACACAGGTGCAAGTCGTGAGAGACAAAATGTCTAGAATGTCAATACTATCTGAATTACTTCATAGGATAGTCGTTCACTTCGACACCAGTCTTCAGCGAAAACATGATTTGTAACTGTATCCTCTGACTGATAGTTGATTGTCATCACGACAGCAACAAATACTTACTGCTGACTTCAGTTTTTGTACACGTGTGTTTGAGACCAGACTGTATAACAGTTCATCTCTACACCTGTCTGTCGTCCAGACATGCGTCTTGCTTATTCACTCATACGCACCAGTCTACTCTACACCTGTCTGTCGTCCAGACGTGCGTCTTGTTTATTCATTCATACGCACTGACCAGTCTACTCACAAACCAATTAGCGAGGCAAACACTGGTAGAAATAAAACAAAGGGGAAATATTCAGATTTGCACAGACAAACGGTTAGGTCCCATGACCTCTCCTGATAGGAACCTGAACCTACCCCCTCCTGGTAGGAGAGGGCAGGGAACCTAACCGTTTGTCTGTCCAGCGCCGAGTATTTCCACCTGGTATGTGTAATGTACAGCAATCTGTCGTTCAAACGTACGTGTGTGTACAGCGTGGAGTCAGCGCATCAGTCGCTTTTATCTTATAACCCTCTGTACCCACAAATGCTTTTCAAACGAGCGTGTGGTTTATTTATCCCTACTCTCGTCTGTCGTTCAAACGTGCGTGTGGTTGAGGTTGTTGGAGGAGTTGTCCAGGTGGGTGACCGCAGTCGCTGTTGTGGTGTTGCCGTCGTGCGTGGTGCTCGTGATGAGTTTGAGTTTGAGCCAGCCCGGGCGGTGTCGCGAGCAAAAGCCGCAAAAAACCTGGACAAAAGTGTCACGGAACTGCTTGGACATGGAGCAGTAGAGCACGAAGTTGACAGAGTTGTTGATTAGAGCCATGGCGTCCAGCAGGTCTCCCAAAGGGTTGTACACAACCTCTCTGTAAATATAAAACAAACACAGTATTAAATACACAATAGATAAACAACATTAAATACAAGACTACAAACATTACAATACCCAGTGCGCAAAGGACAATGGGCCGACGTCAGCCAGATGGCCTTTTGCGCACTGGCCTCACCCAAATTTAGTATGTCACCATTGTGAGATGTCCATAGATTTTAGAATGTCTAAATGTTTTAATTAATGTTTATAAATGATCTTGTGCTTAGATATTTTAATATTATGTCTTAGTATTAGCATTCTCTACAGATTTTATATATCAGTATTAGAAAAAATGTATCTTAGTATTTAGAATGTCTTAGTGTTAATCAATGTTTACTGAATGATTTTGTTTTATTGTTTGCCGTCCACGACTTAGTAATTGCCCTTTAAGGGATGAGTACCGTTTACTGAACTGTATTGAAAAGCAGTAAAAAGGCGATCTTATTATTGTGTCGTTCAGCTCAGAAAATCTGCCGTTTTCTTCTGGTCTGTTAGAGAAAGTTATAAGTCTGATGACGTCATCAATGACCTTATAATACCGGGACATTAAATGTACATTGTGAAACATCTAATGGCACAAATAAAAATCAGCCGATGTTGGAAAGTAGTCTAAGCCAGCTAAAAGCTGCGGACCACCAACCAGTAAGCAAAGGCCCTCGGGCACACGACGACCACAGTCGGCCCGCGCACAGCTGTGCGCGGGCCGACTGTGGTCGTCGTGTGCCCGATGACGTTTTGCTACTGGGCCACCGTCCAAGTGTTGAAATGTTGAAATATCTAGTCTAGCAGGTGCCCTTCATAGATGCCGGATCAGCCGTTTACGACATAGTGATTTTCTTCAGAGTAACAAAGGTTTGGGTATATCAAAATGAAGTATGAGATGAATACATTACGCCCAAGTCAAAATTGTGCCGCCGGAGGATGGAGACATTTTTCTGTAGCTAAGTTTGTACCGACCGTTACCGACAGACGATTTTCCGCCATTTGCAGTTGTATTTTGGGGGACCAGCTGTTTACGCTATCCACATTAGAAACGTTGCGTCAATAAATTAGACCGCCTGGAGTCACAGTGTAATATAATGATATTGTGAACCCTTTGTTGGAGATAACTCACAATAAACGACTAAAAATAATTTGTACTTTGCGGAAAATAATATGTGCTAATGCATTCAAATAATTCATTCATCATTCAGTCCTCTCTGCGCCGTCTGGTGCTTGAGGCGACGGCAAGGGAGCGCCACTTTTGTCTGTCAGCTGCTATTTTGGGTGCTGTTTGCAGAGTAAGGCCTCTGTTCTTGAGCTCTCGCTCCACGGTTCGGCGCCACGTCTCCTTTGGTCGCCCACGGTTTCTCTTCCCCTGTGGTGTCCATCTCAGTGCCACCCTTGGTAATGAGTCAGGTGACATTCTGCAAACGTGGCCTAGCCATCTCCATCTCCGTGTGGCGATGGTTTCAGCGATGCTGTCTGCGCCTGCTCTCTTCCGTAGTTCCTCGTTTGTAATCATGTTTGGCCAGAAGACCTTCATGATCCGTCGCAGGCACTTGTTCTGGAAGACATCCAGCTTGCGTTCCGTAGCGGTAGTGGATTTCCAGCATTCTGACCCATATAGAGGGACACTCAGCACGTTGCTCTTAAAAATACGGAGCTTGGTGTGGATGCTCAGGCTTGTGGTCCTCCAGATGGGTTTCAGCATTGCGAAGGCTTGGTTGGCTTTGCTGATTCTTGTGGTGATCTCCCTTGTGCAGTCTCCATCTGTGGTAACCTTGCTGCCCAGGTACGTGAACTCGTCCACCTCTTGCAGAGGTTGGTCATTGATGGTGATTGGGTCGCCCACTATGGTGTTCTTCCTCATGACTTGAGTCTTCCTAATGTTGACCCCGAGACCTATGGAGCTTGCTGACTGTGTCAACTGTTGTGTCTTCTGTTGCATGTCCTGGTTTCTGCTTGCCAGCAGCCCGATATCATCGGCGTAGTCGAGGTCATCCAGCATTGAGGTCAGCGTCCACTGAATTCCCTGCCTCCTTCCCTCTGTGGTGCGGCGCATGATCCAATCAATTGCCATTGAGAATAGGATTGGCGAAAGAATACATCCTTGTTTCACTCCGGTTTCCACCTTAAACGGTTCGGTGAGCTGGTTGTTGTTCAAATAATTAGCGCTCCTATATGTTTACACTCGGCATTCTTCGCATGTGGCCCCGATGGCGCAGTGAACGGTAATGTCCGGGGAGCTGCAACAGCACGCATATCCTCTCAAAACAATGTGATTAATTTGTTTTATGTAATGTTCCGAGGGAAATATGATCAGTACTATTCAAAATAGTGATTATGTCGCTGATATTTGATTTACACAGGATATTCCGACTCAAAATGTTGTGGACCATCATACCGTCCATACATGTATCAGTCCCAATGCAATACCCCCATATGAAACGTATACGGATGCACATTAATCATCAATAGCTGGCAAAGAAATTGAAGGTAGCTGCACATGCATACTCTGCCAGGCTAATCGTTGCCTTTCACCGTCATTGCTAAATTACATTGTCAAATGTGTTTACATAACAAGCTGACGTATTTTCTCAAAACAGAGAGAAGTACACCCCATGCACATAATTATTAAATTCATGGCAGGGCCGGATGCAGGGGGGGGGGGTCCATGCCACCCCCCAGACCCCAAATTTGTTAAAATGCTATAACAAATTCCCTTTTTTGGGGGTCGTTTGGACCCCCCCCCTCCCCTACTGTTTGAATTTTCGGCCCCTGGAATGGAAGCAAGGCCTCTTGCTCCCCCCCCCCTCCCCATTGTTTGATTTTTTGGTCCCTGGAATGGAAGGAAGATCTGTCGCCTACACCTCCCCCCCCCTCCCCCCGGAATGGAAGTAAGGTCTGTGGCTCCCCCTCCCCCCCCCCCCACACTGTTTGATTTTTCGGTCCCTGGAATGGAAGCAACGTCTGTGGCTCCCCCCCCCCCCCCACCGTTTGATTTTTCGGTCCCTGGAATGGAAGCAAGGTCTGTGGCTCCCCCCCTCCCCCCCCCCCCCCCCCCGTTTGATTTTTCGGTTCCTGGAATGGAAGCAAGGTCTGCCCCCCCCCACCCCCCCTCCCGCCCAGTGTTTGACTTTTCGGCCCCTGAGGTCTGCCGTCTATCCCCCTCCTCCCCCTCACTGTTTGATTTTTTGGCCTCCGCGGAAGGAAGGTCTAGCGTCGTGGAGGCCTTTTGTATCAGGTTCAAGGTCCCAAACAATTAGTTGGACCCCCGCCCCCTCTTGAGCTAAGTGATCCGGCCCTGCATGGCAAAGGGCTTATTACATATTGATTCTTGACAGTACAGCTTTGATGTGCAGTTGCACAGGAGGGGGGGGGGGGGGGATCTACGTACTGCATAATGTACACATACTATTTCTTTCAGTGTTTCCATCAGCCGCTCATGTCACCATTGGCTTAATGAGTTCTTATGTTTTATTTGAATGAGTTACAGGGAAGGCAAGTGACAGTCCAGCCTCACAAAAATCAACAATAGGAATTAAAATCTTCAGATTTTCTTCTCCAAGAATATTTTGATCGCCAAATAAAAATACAATTCATTTTTTTGTGGTGTTTGTCAACACACATTTCCGCATTTGTTTTCCAAAGATATTGGGGTTAAGAGATATTCTGGCATCCCCTTTCTTTTCATTGGGCCCCCTCCTCCCTGGTGGCACAGACCCACGTTTACATCAGCTAATGCGCCAAACACTCAATAAACTGCCTACTGATCCAAAGTGTTTGTGATTATAAAGGACTCATGCAGATGTCCAAAGTGCAACATGTTGCACGCTGTAAAAGAGAGAGTACCGCACCACTTGGTTTTAACTATCATGGATGAACAATGTTTTGGAACTTGATTAATTATATATTACTGTAACATTTAATCCAATCATTTGTACTGGTAAGCTATGATGTGATGTGGTCAATGCCATGCAGTGTCAGTGATCACTAATGGTACAGTCTGATGGTACAGTACACTATGCATTGAAAGAACATACAGCACAATGTGAACACGCTTGAATGTTAATGCAGTGTTTTGTTTAAAATGAAACCCTATCTCACTAGCAGTAGCCTAGCTGCACAAAAGAGGAACTGTATTTTGCTACTGCGTAATTTGCAGTTTGTCTGCATATTGACATTTGAAGTTCGCTGCAAGCATTCTTAGCATCAGGCACTAGCACTGAACTCATATATTATATCAGGATTAAAACAAGAAAGAAAACGGGGAGGGTTGCACTGAGATGATTTAATAACTCCGTCAGTCAAGTAATCAATCAATGAGATATGTTTTATGATGAACAGCTAGTTTTAGGGCAGGGTGGAGGTGTGTGTGTGTGTGGGGGGGGGGGGGAGGATCTACGTACTGCATAATGTACACATACTATTTTTTTCACCGTTTCCATCAGCCGCTCAAATCACCATTGGGCTCAACGAGTTCTTATGTTTTATTTGAATGAGTTACAAAATACATGTACTTGCTGCTGTTTTCTTGTTTTCTTACTGGCTTTGTCATTTCGCTTGAAGATTTACAGTCCCACACCTTAAGCCTGTCCAGCCTAACACACACGGAGGTTGACTGTATCATTGTGTAGGTATAGCGTTTTGTTTGAGATGTCAGTTGTGGCCTCATCTTTAAGTTTGGTGCCCCTGTGCATGTAGCCACCGGTACTATTTACAGAACTGATGGCTGCATGTGCAGTTTAGTTCACGGCATCACTGGTCAATGTGTATTGGGTAGCCTCAGTGTTGTTTGAAGTGATCAGTGGTGGCATCATCCGTGATGTCTTTGTGCATTGGCCACTGGTGCTGCTTACAAAGGTGTTATTTACAGAACTAATGGCTGCATATGCATATTAACTCTGTTATTGTTATCAGGTGTGGCCTCATTTGTAAGGTTTGGTGCCCCTGTGCATGAGGCCAATAGTACTGTTCACAGAACTGATGGATGCATGTGCAGTGTGGATTAACTGTATAAATGAGATTTGTAGGTGGGCAGATAAAATACAGGCAGTCAATCCAAGCCACTTTCTTAACCTCAAGTTTCTATATAGGTTTTACAGTCCACTAATGCTGAGTTGGTATACCTCGCCCTGTGCCTAGGTTAAACGCACCAGCGGCGCCATTGTTGAACCGTCGTAGTTGAAGTACGAGAGATGATCACACTACAAGTACAATGGACTTGATTCAGGGGGGTGGGGCGTAGCACAAGCCTCCGCCACCTCCGAGTCTACACAAAACTGGGGCGCAATTCTGGTGCACATGACCGGTCCGTGCGACCGGTCTGGTGCGACGGTGCAACAATGGCGCCGCTGGTGCGTTTAACCTAGGTACAGGGCGAGGTATACCAACTCAGCTCCACTAATGCCCATCAGTACACATTTGTGCATGTCTTGTGGTGGATGTTTTGCGGTTTTGTGTGTTTATGTGGGGTGGGGCTGGGAGCGGGCGGTATGGCACCTATTACCATCTATGTGTATGTTCTCATGTTGAATGCTGATGTGTAGGTACAAAACCTACATTACAAACAAAGAAACATAAATAAATAATTTAAATGAATAATAAATAAATAAATTTGTAAAAAAAAATAAATAAATAAACGAAGTCAAAGATACCTGGGACATGTGAATGCTAAGTAAAGGATAGATCACGAGCATGCACAGATGTGCATGTCTTTTGGTGGATATTCTGAAGTTTTGTGTGTGTATGTGAGGTGGGGTTGGGAGCGGGCGGTATGGCACCTATGTATATTCTCATGTTGTACGCTGATGTGTATGTACAAAACCTACATTACAAACAAACAAAAATAAACAAATAATAATTTGAATAAATAAATAAATAAATAAATAAATAAATAAATAAATAAATAAATAAATAAATAAATAAATAAATAAACAAAATTAAGTCAAAGATACATGGGATATATGAATGCTGAGTAATGGATATATTATGAACATGCACAGATGTGCATGTCTTTGGTGAGTGTTCTGCGGTTTTGTTTGTGTATGTGCGGTGGGGTTGGGGGCGGGTGGTATGGCATCTATTACTATATATGTGTACATGAATGTTTTGATATTGTATACTGATGTGTATGTACAACCCTACATCACAAACAAATAAAAATAAATAAATAAATAATAAATTTAAATAAATACATAATAATAATAATAACAAACAAACAAACAAACAAACAAACAAACAAACAAATAAATAAATAAATTAAAAAAAAATAAGTCAAAGATACCTGGGACATATGAATGTGCATGCTAAGGAGAGGATAGATTATGGACATGCACAGATGTATGCGTATTGACAAATTTCTTTCTTTCCTCTCCTTGGTGGCCACCTCCAAACCACTAGTGCGGCATCAAGGAATTCCTTTAGTCCATAATTAAATAATACTTAATAAATAAGTATCTAAGTGAATAAATAAATTAATCAGTAACAATTACAAAATAAAATAAATAAATAAATAAAACATGCGATATAATGGAGAGGGCTACTATCAGTATTGTGTCTCATGCAGTCCTGATAAAGCTTGATCATAAGAGTTCTTGTGAGTCTTTGAGAGTGGATTGGTTGAATGAGTTACAAAAACAAAAAATCCAACATTTAGGGGTTCAGCTCGAACATAGTGAACAGATGAAATGGTTCGGAGAAGGATTTCAGTCTGCCTAGCGTGTGCCGCCTTTAAGTCCAGACGGATAAGACCATGCTTGACCAGTTTTTAAAAAATCCCATCTTTACTAATCAAAAAGAGCAGGCCACAGAGCCGATAGGCTGGAAAACAGACGAACAACATGCATGTTGTATCTGGACAAAAAGTCTTCAGAATGTTGAAGGCAGACATAATGCAAAACATGTTCGAAAGGAGCCTACTTTCAATATGCTTTCCTCCTACAAAATACCGAGTTCTATGTGAAAGGCTGCTTTCAAGACCAGGAAAAATAACGTATATGACGTTGATAAGACGCGCTTCAAAGTTCAAATCCAAAATAATCTATGTCTCACTTCAAGAGCAAAGGAAACCTGCATCAACCGTACGCGTCTGATTGACTTCGTTCGAAGGCATCTCGCTGACCGCCATTTTGAAACTAGCGACGCGAGCATGCTTACGACATTAAAAATATTACTTTTTAAATTATTCTATCGTAAATATGTATATATGTTTATTTGTTGATGATTTTAATTTGATTACTGGAATAAACTTGTAACCTGTATGATTGAAATTGTAAATGATATGCACAAACAATGTCTTGCGTCACATGATATCCGGGCCGCGTGCGTGGACTGGTTCCCAATCAGCGAACAAACAGCGCTCGAAAAACACTTCTACAAAAATGTCTCCATCCTAAGGACAAATATTGTTGTCATGCATAAACTATATGGCATTAGTACTTTCGTTTCATACCTGCAAACCATTGTTACTCTTTTGCGGACGAACTACTTACCTCTGCAGAAATTGCGTAATCTGCTAGACTAATAGTCACACCAACTACGCGCTGCGGACTACTACTTTCCTAACACTGAATACACACAATTAGACATCTCCGTCACTGCCGTCACAACAACATCAACAACTACAAGAAGATTGGAAGAAGAACCCAAAGGAAAAAGAAACGGGCTTAAAAAGGAAAACTACAACACAATGCATTAATACTTCGTGTTCAAAACCCCGTTTCGAAATAAACATACAAACAATTTACACAACTTCAACGTATCTTTTCATAATGGGAACAATCATTGTAACCCGAAATGTTAATACATTGTGTTGTAATTGTTTTTTTGTAAGCGTGTTTCTTTATTCTTTGTGTTCTTCTCTGCATTTTGCACGCGAGGCAGTCGGCTTTATAGAGTGAAGAAGAAGACTGTACTGACCTGAAGCAGTTGATGAAGATGTTCATGAGAGTCAGGATGCCTTGTGGTAGCTCCGTGATGGTAAACAGAACGACAACTGCCAACAGCATGCCTGTAGTCCGACTTTGCTCTCCGTGTTTGTCGGACTCGGCCTTGCGACCTTGCGACTTCAGCAGCATCCGTTTGCGGTACGCCTTGTGCATGGCATGAATCAGTAATATAGTCAGCGTTGTCAGCATGAAACACGGCACCAGTTTGATCAGGATGGCTTGGATCCAGTTGTTGACCTGTAAAACACAAACATTTAACACAATGAAACCTAAACACGTCATTCACAACTTTGAGGGTCGTCCTCTGAAGATTATCTCACGGCAAAGGAGATACGGCGACCATGATAGTACAAGGGTGGTGCCAGAACAGCTTGTTCACAACTTTGAGAGTCGTCCTCTGAGGACCACCCTACAGCTATGGAGACAGATCGACCAAGTGTCATCAAGGGTCATCGTGCATGAACAGTCGCAATGAAAATCAAAGGTTGTAATCCAGACCAAAAAGGTGACTGCGCAAAGAAGTACCCAACGGAGAAAGAAAGGTTGTAGAATGAGTAAGCTACAAGAACACAAATGCTGTGGGCAAGGCAGTGAAGGCTACAGTTGACATGATGACGATCTTGATCAAAAGACTCGATGACGTATATTTTCCGACTTTCACCGACATTCTCAATGGACCTACACCCAGATCGAAGCTACCTGGTCGCAACGTAGAGCATGTTCGCGGAACAAGCTGAAGAACTTCTTATTGGTAAGTATGTGTAAAGCTCAAAGACATCTCTACCGACGGTAGGATGATAGAACAAAATTAATAGCACAGTAGTAAAAGTCGAGACAAGGGGTGGGGTGGGGGATAGAGATTGTGGTCTTCTACACAGTGACGTCAGTTTTAGGCTACGGCACCTTAAAAGTATTTATTCTGCAAAATCTTTCCTCTTATTTATTCTGCAAAAAAAAAAAAAAAAAAAAGAAAGCTACAGCCTTGAGATCATCTAAAAAATAAATAGTGAGTACGCAGTGAAAACAAATATACACGCTAATCTATAACTTTAAAAATAATTTAAATACCAACTGGTTGGTGATGCCATTAAATACATGGAACATTACCACATACCTGGTTTGTGATCTCCGCCGCAGCAGACCCTCCCCAAGATACAGGGTAATATACCATGAAGGCATTGGCTGACATGGTGAAGTGGTCGCCCTGATCGGAGAGTGACTGGTTGTCAATATCTGCCAGTATTGTGGTTGTGTTCCTCACTTCGCTATGCAGCCTGTTGGTGAAGTAATTGGGCGTACAGACCACGATGGTCAGCAGATACACGGCAAAGATGGTGATTTTAGCGCGTCTCAGACTGCAGTAGAAGCTGCCTTTGGTAGGCAGACAGATGTAGATGTAGCGGAAAATGGCCAACGCGATGGTCAGCCAGATGGCCACAGTGTGACACACGATGCTGAAGCTGGCGTGGAACATGAGGAAGAGGATCCAGCCGTAATAGCGCGTCTGGAACACCGCCAGGTCAGGATCCCTCATAATGTAAAAATGGACAGCGAACGGCAGATACGACATCATGGTCAGCAGGTCCGCCACAGCCAGCCACATCAGAATGGTGTTGGTCGACGTGATCATGTTTCTCCGCGTGAGCACGATGATGTTGGCGGAGTTTGACATAAGCCCAAAGAGACACACGGCCGTGGAGACGTAACCGTGCACGGCGGAGTAGCTTCCGCATGCGCTGGCCAAGCCGGCGTATGTGTAATTGGAGATAACGCCGGGGATATAGGTTCTGGCCATACATTCGTTACCAGCGCCAACTCTGGGATCCTCCGTCACACCGTCACCCTCCATGCCCAAACTGGCGTTCAGCGTCAAAACTTCGTACACCTGCTCTGTCAGTCCCACTGTGCTGGTGCTAACATTATTGTTCGCCATGTTGACGTGTTAATGACGTATCGCCGGCACCAGCTGCATATGGACGTCACAACCTGGAGAGATGGGCTGACTGAAACACAATAAAATAAAATAGAATTAAACAATGCAGAGTACCGTCGTGATTACTTTATGAAAGAGTGTTAACGCATTCCCTGCCGGTGACGTACATCTTGTCTGTGAAATCTATGTTCATTTAACGACCGAAAGCCACAATCGTCAAAGAAACACGGTCTCTTGGTTTCAGAAAGATGCATAGATCTTTATGAGCCCCCGCATTTGCGTGGTGTTCCCCTTTTCTCGGCAGCGAAAGGGTGATGTGAATTGTACTTTTAGGAACATCCATGAAATGTTTTAGGAACACCCATGACATGTATCATTCACGTTAGGAACACCCACGACATGTATCAGTCACGTTAGGAACACCCATGACATGTATCAGTCACGTTAGGAACACCCATGACATGTATCAGTCACGTTAGGAACACCCATGACATGTATCAGTCACGTTAGGAACACCCATGACATGTATCAGTCACGTTAGGAACACCCATGACATGTATCAGTCACGTTAGGAACACCCATGACATGTATCAGTCACGCTGGTAAAAGCGATCGGCTCCATGGCTCTCTGGGTTAGGGTTAGAAACACCCATGAGATGTATCAGTCACGTTAGGAACACCACCCATGACATGTATCATTCACGTTAGGAACACCCATGACATGTATCAGTCACGTTAGGAACACCACCCATGACATGTATCATTCACGTTAGGAACACCCATGAAATGTATCAGTCACGTTAGGAACACCACCCATGACATGTATCATTCACGTTAGGAACACCCATGACATGTATCAGTCACGCTGGTAAAAGCGATCGGCTCCATGGCTCTCTGGGTTAGGGTTAGAAACACCCATGACATGTATCAGTCACGCTGGTAAAAGCGATCGGCTCCATGGCTCTCTGGGTTAGGGTTAGAAACACCCATGACATGTATCAGTCACGTTAGGAACACCCATGACATGTATCAGTCACGCTGGTAAAAGCGATCGGCTCCATGGCTCTCTGGGTTAGGGTTAGAAACACCCATGAGATGTATCAGTCACGTTAGGAACACCCATGACATGTATCAGTCACGTTAGGAACACCCATGACATGTATCAGTCACGCTGGTAAAAGCGATCGGCTCCATGGCTCTCTGGGTTAGGGTTAGAAACACCCATGAGATGTATCAGTCACGTTAGGGACAACCATGACATATATCAGTCACACTTTTAGGAACACCCATAACATGTATCAGTCACGGTGGGAACACTCTTGACATGTATTAGTCACTCTTTTAGGAACACCCATAACATTTATCAGTCACGGTGGGAACACCCATGACATGTATTAGTCACTCTTTTAGGAACACCCATGACATGTATCAGTCACGCTGGTAAAAGCGATCGGCTCCATGCTGGGCTGGATTGTCCAAATTCGCTGATACAACGGGTTATCAAAGTTGTCGTAAATAAAACTTTTATACACTTTTTTTCACAATCCGCGTTACCAAGTACACGCAACAGAGCTATTCTAATGTCTCATGTGTATAGCGTAAGAGCTCTGCCACGTAAAAAGGAGAAGAACAGCAGCAAAGTCTTTCAGTTTACGATATACAAACTTAATAAGAAAAGTCTGCCCTTTGTTTACTTTTTGTAGGAAATAGTAAGACAGCTTATAGAAAATACGCAGGTACAGAACAAGACGATCATCAACATCCCTAAAAGGATACATCACGTCCAGCCTATAACCCAAGTCTTTTTCCCTTTAAGGATGAAGATGATCGTCTTGTTTTATACCTGCGTATTTTTCTGTGGGCTGGCAATTGGGTGCCCGATAGGTGGGGGCAAGGGATCCAACTGTTTGTCTGTCCAGCGTTGAGCAATTCCTCTTGGTGTGTGTACAGTTCTACCAGCGCTAGCCTCAGATGCGAGTATTCTAAAACTCGAGGCAAAACTTGTATCGTTACATTGTTGTGTATTGTCTTGTGCATCTACAGTGGGAAATCAGGGTATTTACCCGACCACATTTAGTAGTGCACCTTGTTTGTGTATGTGCGTTTCCCCTGCCTACTTCCTAAGTTCCAGAAAAAGACATGGGTGCGAGCTATGAGCGCTAACACTCGAGATACACCCAACTCACACCTAACACAAACACCAGAGGAACAATGACGACGTTTATTACATGAAAACCTAACAATAATCAAACTCAATCTTAGCCACGCATTCACACCTCACATTCACACTCGCACATGTCCGAACTCCCCACCCCGAATATCTATACACAATACAAAATAACAACAAAATATATAATAAACTAAATATCCCTAATAAAATACAAACGAACAATATATAAATAAAACTACTATATTTAATACAACGAAACTGAAAAGCTTAAACCCAAAAGCCACCGGACCCCGACGGAAGCACAAGCGTCAGGCGCTAACACCAGTAGACCAACGCCTTTGCTTCCGCAAAGAGTCCCTCACAGCACGTGGCTCCCTTAAGTAATATAGTATGGCAAATAGCACAATATCAAATATATGATCAACCAAATATGTTTACTAACACAAATGAAGATCGAGAAAAATGAATATTGTTCAAAAGCTACTACATCTCCTCAGCGGGAGCACGAACGACAAGTTCGAATTAAGCTAATGCTCTAGCAAACTAGACATTCACAGCACAAGGCTCTTTCAACTAACAACGTTTCAGAATAAACAAGGCTCCTCTAACTAGCAACGTTTCAGAATAAACAAGGCTTCTTTAACTAGCAACGTTTCAGAATAAACAATATGACATATGCAAATGGAGACTAAACAATATCACATATGCAAATGGAGCAAATGTCCTTAACTTAATATAACTGAAAGTTGAATAAACAATATATTTCACGTCACGGGACCTTCTCGCCTGAAGCACAACCATTAAGCGCAGCTCAACTCGATGCTCTTGCTTCCGCGATAAGGTCTTCCGTAACACAGGCTGCTTTTAAATAGTACAATAACTCAAAATGTCACTGTGACAAAGCTCCTCTCACAATACAGCCACTTCGAGGAGATAATCTTAAATAAATAAATAAATCTTAACGTTTTCTACAATATTATAAGCATACAAAACTTTCCTTAAACAGGTTAGAAATAATTAAGTGGGACGACCCGACCTGACTAACACGCGACGTGCTGTGACACTCGTAACAGCAGCCAGGTTCGGCGTCGTAGCCCCACAAGGCGGAGTGACACAGCCTCCTCTCAGTACCACCATTGGGTTAGATTAGGAACCCGAATTCGGATGCACTAAAACACAGGTGCAAAAATACACATATGAATAACTAACAAAAAGAAACAAGATAATCACATCACCCTTCCCGCAACTTTAACTGCCGTCTTTTATATTCCCTTCACCTCTTTCCCACAACAATAAATTCAACCTCAACATATTCCCTTCACCTCTCTCCCACAACAATAACTTCAAACTGAACATATTCCCTTCACCTCTCTCCCACAACAATAACTTCAAACTCAACAAAATTACATATTTACACGTCACCCCGTGTCTCACTTCCGAATACACCCTCCGACGCTAAATACTGAGACGACCTTAGTGGCCTGCTCGGCGTTAAACCCCAATAACTAATCTGCCGCTAGATACTCTAAATATTACAAAATACGATGGATGGCATTCACTTCTACATTCTATTCTCTTCTATTCTGCACCTGCCCCCCAATACACTAGCCAAAATAATAATAACAGAACAAGCAAACACAAACAACCCCCCCCCCCCCCCCCCCCCGAGCAAATGGCCACTAACGAATTGTTGCGTGTACTCACAGTCATCCGTGAAGACGCCCCGGTTAGAACGAAGACAAACAAGACAAGACAAGCCAGGGGTAAAGTCGTCGCAGCTCTTCTTCTCTCTTCTCTCCTGCCTCGGACACCGGCTCTGGGGGACGATCCAAAACCGTATCGCAGGGCCGATACAACCGACCGATACAGCTGCTTGTGGCCTCCAGCAAATGGCGAACCATGCCTGGAAAACCACCCTCGGAGACTGTTGGCAAAAGACGACTGCCTCGTTCGCTGTTGGAAATGCGACTGTCTTAACAATTTGGATACCGTTAGGTTAGCGAAAAAACGCTCACTAAGTCTGGTGATGTAAAAGCACGTGAAACGACCACCCGATCGCGTGTAGACTGAACGATCACGTGTGGTACGCCAACATCCAAACTGTCCCACGGCAGCAAATACGCGTGTACAGGCCAAATACTAGACACCTATGCTATCGCTACCCGGTGACTAACTAAATCCTGTCACCCCTCTAAACTTACTCCCCTACAAAATTAGGCGAAAAAAACCCGTGTCGTGACAGCTATGCCTGATGCATCCTTTTAGGAATGTAGATGATCCGTCTTGTTCTATACCTGCGTATTTTTCTGTGGGCTGGCGATTTGGTGCCTGATAGGCGGGGGCAGGGGATCTAACTGTTTGTCTGTCCAGCGTTGAGTAATTCCCCTTGGTATGTGTACAATTCTACCAGCGATAGCCTCACCTATCTGGTTTGTGAGTTTTCTTGTACAGGCCGTAAGTGGAAAACACACGCAACTTATTATTACAGACCCACAGTTCATCTCTTATTTGTGGCAGTTTACACCTTACTTGCGTCAGTTTACTGCAACCCACAGTTCACACATCACTTGTGATAGTTTATTGCAAACGCCAATCTTATTTGTGACAGTGTATTACAACCCGTCAATTAGTATCTTAACTGTGACTGTTGATAGTTAAACTGACAGTTTATTACAACCCGTCAGTTAATATCTCAATTGTGCCTGTTAATAGTTAAACTGTGACAGTTTGTTTCAACCCGTCAGTTAATATCCTAACTGTGCCTGTTAATATACTAATGGTCAAAACTTAAGGGCCACCCCACTTTTTGTGTCATTGTTTATCGTCGCAAGTACGCTAATAAAATACAATGTTCTTTCGATCCAAATGGGTTAAAAGATGACCTTCAGTAGACAGTCCACAGTACAGGGAACAATAGACAACAATTCATAAATTTCCACGAACGTGTCAAATGCACGTGAAACATCGTCAGTTTTTGTGAAAAGCTGTGTGATATTGGCAAGCGTACCAAATTCAGGCAGTTGGAAAAACTCGGTAAAGTCGTGATGCTCGTGCTAAAGGGGTCAGTCGTGAACACTGAGCACATCTGTTTCGCTACAAATACCGGTACAGTAGGGGCATAATTGTCACTTTCCTAACCATGCCACTACGACGAAGCCTAACGCCAGTAGATCAAGGCCGGGCGCTAGCATGGCTGCAGGATGGAATTTCCCGACGAGAAGTTGGCAGACGTCTTGGGGTGACCCATTCAGTGATCCAGAGGCTGCCGGCACGATTAGAAAGAAACTGGAAGGGCAGAACGACGACCCTGCTCAGGACGCCCGCGCTGCACCAGCAGAAGGGAGGACAAATACCTCTGTGTGGCGGCTCTGCGGGACCGAACTGTCACGTCAACCACTCTGCGTCGTCAAGTGATGCAAGCTGCAAACGTTAACGTCAGCAGAAGCACAGTCTGCCAACGTCTGCCGAAAATTTGGCCTGCCTTCATGCAGAGCAGCAGTGAGAATACCCCTCACTCCAGCTCATTGCAGAGCCCGGGTTGCCTGGTGTCGTCAACATGTGAGGAGGAACAGACTCCAATAGACTCAGGTTCTGTTTACTAATGAGTCACGGTTCACCGTGTCCTTCAACGACGGCAGGGTGAGGGCCTGGAGACGCCAGGGCGAGCGAATCACGGATGGATGCGTCCAAGAGGTGGATCGCTACGGAGGAGGCTCAGTCATGGTCTGTGCAGGCTTCAGCAGGGAAGGCAGGATCCCCCTCCACGTCATCCGAGGCACGCTGACTGGACTGCGCTATCGGGACGAGATTGTGCAGCCCCTCATCCAGCCAGCTCTCCAAGCCATAGGCGGCAATTTTGAGAGCTGGCTGGATGAGGGGCTGCACAATCTCGTCCCGATAGCGCAGTCCAGTCAGGGTGCCTCGGATGACGTGGATGGCGGTCCTGCCTTCCCTGCTGAAGCCTGCACAGACCATGACTGAGCCTCCTCCGTAGCGATCCACCTCTTGGACGCACCCATCCGTGAATCGCTCGCCCTGGCGTCTCCAGACCCTCACCCTGCCGTCGTTGAAGGACACAGTGAACCGTGACTCAAATATGCCCATACTGTACCGGTATTTGTAGCGAAAAGAAAAGTGCTCAGTGTTCACGACTGACCCCTTTAGCACGTGCATCACGACTTTACCGAGTTTTTGCACCTGCCTGCCTTTGGTACGCTTGCCAATATTGCACAGCTTTTCACAAAAACTGACGATGTTTCACGTGCATTTGACGCGTTCGTGGAAATTGATGAATTGTTTTCTATTCACCCCTGTACAGTGGACTCTCTAAGGTCAACTTTTAACCCATTTGAATCAAAAGAACATTGTATTTTATAAGCGTACTTGCGACGACAAACAATGACACAAAAAGTGGGATGGCCCTTAAGTTTTTGACCACTAGTATATAGTTAAACTGTGACAGTTTGTTACACTCCGTCAGTTAATATCTTATTTGCGACTGTTAGTAGTTAAACTGTGACAGTGTTTTTAGAATCCACTCGTATGTCTAGTGACAGTTTATATCTTAGTTGTGATAGTTTATATCTTTCTTGTGTCAGTTTATAACAATCACCAGTTAGTTTCTTACTAGTGCCCTTTTATTACAATCCCCCAGTGAGTGACAGTTTATATCCTACTTGTGACAGTTTACAACAATCCCACAGTTTGTATCTTACAAGTGACAGTTCATATCTTACATGCGACAGTTTATATCTTACATATAACAGTTATATCTTACATGTGACACTTTATATCTTACTTTTGACAGTTCTATGTTATTTAAGTCAGTTTAGTTCAATCCCTCACTGTGTACTCTTGTCACGCACACACCTCGCCAGAACACACACGCACGCGCGAGCTTGCACGCGCGCGCGCGCGCGCGCGCACACACACACACACACACGCATATAGCTTATAGCTTTAGGGTGAAGGGACACAAAAGTGTGAATAGACACAAAAAGGCCTCTTCCGTGTGAACAGATACAAAAAGGAAACAGGAAAAAGGCGGGCCTGGCTACACACAGGGTGTCTTTCAAAAGTCTCCCGGCACGCCATCGATCTGCCCAGTCTTTGCCTTAAACACAAGAAAGTCCTCATTGAGAGAAGCACAGATGATACTTGTAGTGATTAGCTCTGAGAGACGTGCATTTTGTGCAAGACCGACAGGCGTGCATTGGTGTCCAAACATCTTGTAGGAACAGCGTGCAAGACGGAATTTGAACAAAATGATAACTTTGGTGACAGACTCTTGCGAACCGGTGGAGACAGATGATCATGATGTTGATGACGAACGTCTTATTTACAGGAAACAGTTTTAGGCGAAACGCCTCGATAACAAACTGCCCTGTTACAAAGTGAACATTAAAAGGAGAGAGAGAGAGAGAGAGAGAGAGAGAGAGAGAGAGAGAGAGAGAGAGAGAGAGAGAGAGAGAGAGAGAGAGAGAGAGAGAGAGAGAGAGAGAGAGAGAGAGAGAGAGAGAGAGAGGATGATGATGATGATGATGGAACTTTATTTATCAACGGTAAAAAGTTTTGACAGAAACAAATCGTCATTTTACAAACTTGCCGTTGCTAACATCTACAACATAAAATAGATTAAAAGATAATAATAATAATAAAGAATTATATTTACACATATTATTTCATGCAACAATAAAATTTAAAAAAAAATTACACAAAATAATAATAACACTTAACATTCATCTTATACCATACACACACACACACATACAAACAATATAGATAAATGCATATATTACATGAAAGCATTAACCATCAGGGTTTGTTTAAATGCCCAGTGTTGTTATGTTTGGCTCATCAGGTAATCGAAAAGTTTCGTTTTAAAGATTCCAAGCGAGGCTATAATCGTCAAATGTGCAGGAATAGTGTTCCATACAAACGGTCCAGAAAAGGATAAACTAGTTTTAAAGAGGTCAATTCTAGGCAGAGGTAGGGGTAAAGTATTGTTCCTTGAGGACCGTTCGCGTTCTTGCTGTGGCACAAATTTGGTGGTTAGATACTGCGGTGTCATGTTATGTATATTAATATCTTGTGCATAAGGATGCATTTGTTGAAATTAAGTTGTTGACGCAGGCCGAGAATGTTTAGATGTCTAAATTTGTCTATGGTAGGAATGGGCCGCGTATCTATCATTTTGACAGCTCTTTTATATATAGAGTTTAACCTGTTCATGTGAACATCACTACAACCGTCCCACACTGTGGAGACATAATCAACGTGAGACTTGATATGGGCATGAAAAAACAGTTTACGAGTATGTGTATCCGTTACTTGTCTAAGCTGGGACAACAGGAAAATGTTTTTAGCAATGGTTTTACAGACTGTATTTATATGCGTCTCCCAACATAATTGTTCGTCAACGTGTATTCCCAAGAATTTACGCTCTGTGACTTGTTCTATCGGTTTAGCGTTCAGTTTTAAATGTAACGGCTGTGGTCGGCGTTGGTGTTTTTGTCGTGTAGTGATTAAAATACTCTTTGTTTTTCCTGGATGAAGAACCATATGATTCTCTCTACACCAGTCGGAAACCTCGCTGAGACTACCTTGTAAGCTAATGTTAATGTCTGAGAGAGAGAGAGAGAGAGAGAGAGAGAGAGAGAGAGAGAGAGAGAGAGAGAGAGAGAGAGAGAGAGAGAGAGAGAGAGAGAGGGTGGGGTATGGCTGGGAGAGAAAATCAATACTAATAACACAATTCAAGTTAATGATTACACTTATTGTCAAAGTGGAGTAATACGCATTACACAGGCTGCTCCATCAATTGTTCATAATACTACTGGAGTACATCACAGAGTTCTTTTATTTTTCATCTCGAAACTATCCTTTTATCAGATAGCATCTTCTGGCCGGGAGGCCGTGAACGAATAGTTTTGAGTACATCGCATTTGAAAGTTTGATTCCTCATAATGTTATGTAAAAGCAGTATTAGAGAAACTTAAATTCTTCAGCGTTATTCAGTGACATGTTCTCTGCTGAATAGCCACAGTTAGCACCTTCTGGCCGGGAACCCTCGATATACTGAATAGAACTGAACTGAACTGAATTGAACTGAACTGAAACTTTATTTTCTGAGGATGAAGACAACAGGCACGCAGGCCTTTTTACACGTCTGACCTTAATAACATTTTAAATAAATATAACAGCAGAAAAGGTAACAAGACAAGTAAAATAAATAAAAGAAGAGATAATAATAATAATAATAATAATAATAATAATAAACAGAAGTATTTCGCACGCGCGCGCGCGCACGCACGCACGCACACACACACACACACACAAACACATACACACACACACACACACACACACACACACACATTCAGTCAGATGTAAGGCAGCATGTGAGGCAGCACAAGGGTAACGCATGGTGCCTGTGCCTGAAGTGGCCCACGTCACTACTGACAGTGTCTGCAAAGCACTCACGTAGCCTACCAGTGGCCGTGATACAAGCCCACAGACCAGGCAACAGGACGGCCTTTCAGATAGCATGTCGGGGCCATAATAAGGTATTGGTAACACAGACCAGGCCAAAGGACGAGCTTGTTCAGATGGCATGTCCTGTATAAGGTATTGGTAAATCAAAGTGGCACAGTTGCAGAATCGATCAGTGTTCAGGTCGTACTCCATAGGTAATAGCTGTCCCTGTCCCCCATAACCCGCCCGCTAGTGCCGTCCATTATCACACCGGCCGGTGCCGTAGACGTTAAACGAACAACAAGAGGAAGCCCACAGTCTGCTGTAAAACATCTTGCACGGCCACAGTCAAGCGCTACTGACATTCTGCAAAACACTCAGCCTATACGCAAATGGCTATCGGGCCGCAGTGGGCCCGCGCACATTCGTGTTAGTGCAGTCCACATTCGTGTTAGTGCAGTCCACATTCGTGTTAGTGCAGTCCACATTCGTGTTAGTGCAGTCCACATTCGTGTTAGTGCAATCCACATTCGTGTTAGTGCAATCCACATTCGTGCGCGGGCCCACTGCGGCTGACTTCGGCCCGATTGCCTTGGCTGTCACACATGCTCGACCACAGTCAAGCGGCATACATCACCACAGAAAGTATCTGCAAGGCACTGATAAAACAAGGACAGCCGGTGGCAAGTGATGGATGGAACGACTCAGTCTGTTGGCAACTGATGGATGGATAGACTTAGACAAATTGAGCCCTGTCTTGAATCCCAATATTTCTACATAGCTCATGGGTAGTAGCTGATGACTGAGCGCCGTTCTAGCCACCCACTATTTCTACACAGCTCATGGGTATTGACTGATGGCTGAGTGCCGTTCTTGCCGCCCAATATTTCTACATAGCTCATAGGTAGTGGCTGATGACTGAACGCCGTTCTTGCCGCCCACTGTTTCTACATAGCTCCTGGGTAGTGGCTGATGACTGAGCGCCGATCTTGCCACCCACTGTTTCTACGTAGCTCTTGGGCAGTGGGTGATGACTGAGCGCCGTTCTTGCCGCTCACTGTTTCTAAATAGCTCATGGTTAGTGGCTGATGACTGAGCGCCGTTCCTGCCGCCCACTATTTCCAGATGGTTGCACTGTCCATGGACTGTGACAGTCAAACTGTCATCTATAACTGGCTGTGGTCGTGAGAGAGACAATGATGTACTGTGACTATCATGTTCCGGCTGACTGCGTACAACTGGCGTTAGTTGTGAGAGAGGCAGGGCACAGCTCAATTGTATGACAGATCTTAATAATATGTCGATCTGTGACCTTGACCTTTGCGAAAAGTCACTCAAGGAGCAAATGTTTCGGTATCCTGGTATAAACTACACAGTTGGCTATAATGCTTGAAAAATCCTTTTTAAAAATGTGCATTTTTCACACATTTTCCGGCTTCCCAGACCCTTCACCTTTAACCTTTTGAGTGCTTATCCAAATTATTATTGATAGGGAGGTCATCAACTACTGTAGTGCCAAATATAACTGAACATTTGGAAAAAGAAAATCTACGAAAAAGGCATTTCGATTCATTTGCTGACCCCCTGTGACCCTTGACCTTTGAGAGGGGTCACCCAGATCGGTATGCATAAGGTATCTTCATGTATCTCTTGAAGCGAAAGATAGAATTGAGAAACCGTAATATTTTGGCCCTGCTATTAACCCTCTGTCATCTTGACTCCCCCCCCCCCTCCCCACTGGAATGTTTCTAAAGTAGGATTACAAAGTATCCTTGGGCCAAGTTAGAAGTTTGTCGGTGGAATAGATTCCAAAGATTGCAGAAACAATGTCTGCGTCAGCCGGCACTGAACGCGGTAAACGTCAGAATAGGCTACAGTAGGGCGAAAACGATTTACTGGTAGATTTATTTGCGAGGGCCCACTGCGGCCTTCGTGGGCCCGAGGAACTGTGTTTGAAAGGCATCTAAGTCGCACCATCGGTCAGAGACGCCGGTTTGGTTTAATACTAGTGACACGAAACGAAGCTGATTGGTCATTCTACGTTTCCCTATTATCACTACAGGAGTGTAATAAACACGCTTATTACACTCTGCGCTTCCTGAATGCATACAAAATAGGTGTTTAGCAGAAACACGCAAAATGGCGTTACCGCGGCTAATCACGAACAAACACTTGACTACGGGTTTTGTCGCCTCAACAAAATTGGGTGCGTAAATTTAGGTAAAAGTATTTGTTGAAATTATTCTGTAAGGGACCGCAGACAGACTAGTCTGATTCAGAGAGCTTGTGTTTTCCCATGAAATGATACCATGGCGATAATAAAATAAAATGGCGAAGTTTACATGCAAATATTGGCAATAGAAACCGGCGGCAGCGACATTGGATCCACACGCGGTGTGAGAGACCCAGTCGGAAACCTACAGACACGGTCATTGGCCAAAATACACACCGTATGGTCATTGGCTATTACACGCACCGTATGTTCATTGGCTATATAGAAACAAGAACCGTATGGCCATTGGCCATAATATGCACCGTATGATCATTGGCTATAATAAACACCGTATGGTCATTGGCTAAAAAACGCACCGTATGGTCATTGGCTATAATACACACCGTATGGTCATTGGCTACAACACGCACCATACGGTCATTGTCTATATAGAAACAAGAACCGCATGGTCATTGGCAATACTATGCATCGTATGATCATTGGAGGACCGTCGGTTTCTTTCTCCGGGTACTCCGGTTCTTCCACCCCCTCCACTTTGGTACCGGTTTCAGGCCACTCTATAAATTTCAAATACAAGTGATCAAAATTTCCGAAACCTCAGTAGCTGAGCTGACCCTTCGCACCACGTGAATGTCATGTGTCTGTCTTGCACTGTTTGTCTTGAGAGTGAATGCGTGTATGTCACGTGAGCGTGCGTGTTGGGTTCAGTTCGCTGCGCTTTGAGCCCATTCGCCGAATTGGGAAAAAGCGCCTATATAATAACCGGTATTATCATTATTATTATTATTATGGTCATTGGCATAATATGCACCGTATGGTCATTGGCTATAATACACACCGAATGGTTACTGCGCATAATAGACACCGTGTGGTCATTGGTTATAATACACACTGTATGGTCCTTGGCTATATAAAAACAAGCACCATACGGTCATTGCGGATAATACACACCGTATGGTCATTGCCCATAATACACACAATACGGTCATTACCTATAATACACACGGTATAATCATTGGTCATAATACACACCGTATGGTCATTGCCAAGAATACACACCATAAAATTATGGTCATTGGCTATAATACACACCGTATGGTCATGGGCCATAATATACACTCTATGGTCATTGGCCATAATACACACTGAATGGTTACTGCACATAAAACACACCATGTAGTCATTGGTTATAATACACACCATATGGTCATTGGCTATATAGAAACAAGCTCCATACAGTCATTGCCAATAACACAGTATGGTCATTGGCAATAATACACACCATATGGTCATTACCTATAATACACACAATATGGTCATTGGTCATAATACACACCATATGGTCATTGCCAAGAATACACACCATATGGCCATTGGCTATGATATACACCGTATGGTCATTGGCCATAATAAGCACTGTATGGTCATTGGAAATAATACACACCGTACGGTCATTGGTCATAATATACACCATATGGTCATTGCCTATAATATGAACCGTATGGTGATAGGCTATACAATGCATCGTATGGTCATTGGCTATAATATACACCATATGGTCATTGGGTATAGAACACACCGTATGGTCATCGGCCATAATAACCACCGTATAGTAATTGGTTATAATACGCACCACATGGTCATTGACCTAATATATATACACTGTATGGTCATTGGCCTAATATACACTGTATGGTCATTGGCTATATTACGCACTGTATGGTCATTGATTATAACACGCAATGTATGGTCATTGGTCATAGTATACACCACATGGTCATTGGCTATAATACGCATTGAATGGTCATGGGCAAAAATATACACCGTATGGTCATTGACCAAAATATACACCGTATGGTCATTGGCCATAATACACACTGCATGGTCATTGGCTATATCACCCATCAGCCTAAACCTGAAATAACAAAATACTTAATCAATGGATTTGTTGTAGGATTTGGTTATGTAGGTTACAAGTTATTGAAAAAATACAAGCCACAAACTCGAACAGTGTCCAAGAAAAAAAAAAAGAGAAACTCAAAAAGCAAAGCAAGAAGTCTCCACATTATCAGCAGCACCAAAAGCTTTTGATCTATTTTTCATGCTATGAATAAATTTATTATTTTAATATTTGTAGCATAAGAAAAAATGAGCAACACAAAGAACTTAATGAACCTCTACTATCACTCTGCCATTCTAAGTGGACAGACGATCGCATTCACTATGCTAGGGTGAAGTCTTCTCAAAATACATTCCGCAGATCGGGACAAACTAGATTTCGAGGACAGTGCTAAGCTAGTTGCGGTTGTTGCAGCGTTGATTGCTACAAAAGACTTTCTTGTTAAACAGGAAATTATTCCAGAAATATGTCTATGTAAATAAAAATATGGCAACATTGGCTGTTATCGTTGGCGGTGCTGTGGTCAATGCACTTTCTTTTAGTGGATCAAATTTTTTCCTGTTTTAAAATGAGTAGAGAAGAAAGTGCGGAAGAAATGAGATGTCACAACAAAGCAGCAGAAAAACTGGCCCAAGCAGAACGAGATTATGTGAAAAATAGAATAGAAAGACTTGATTTCATCAATGAAAAACTGGAAGGTCACAGCATACATTTTCGAATGTTGATAACACTATTAAAGAATATTACCTTGTTACTAGTAAAGACATGACTATACCACAACATAAAATTAGTGACTACTACCAACCCAGTCAACAACAAAGAAATGGAGAAATAATATTCGTTTTAGTAGGCATGCCATTTGTTTATTTCACAGAAGTTTTTCTTGCTAGAAGAAATGACAAGCATTGATGCTAAACTATCAAAAATATATTACTCCCCAATTGGCTACTGGAAAGGAAAAACTGCAATACAAAAATTGTCCGCTACCATAGGCGGTGATATCAATCAAATAAAACACTGGCTACAGTGGCAAGCTATTTGGCAGATATATTTACCCGACCAAGAAAAATAATAAGACCACCTTTGAAAACACCACCCCTAATGACACACCAAATGGATCTCTTGTTCCTTCCACATGATATTATGAGGAAAAAACGATACAAGTATGCACTGAGTGTTGTTGACATTGCTTTGAGATTCAAGGATGCTGAAACTATAACTGACAAGAAAGAAGTACCCAACGGAGAAAGAAACACGCTTAGAAAAGATGGTTACAACACAATTCGCTACTTATCTTCATTCGCAGAAGGAATGTGGCAACATTCCTTCTGAGAATGAAGATAAGTAGTGACTGATCTCTCTGTTTATCTATTTTGACGAAGGGTATTTACCCAAAATATTAATAAATTGTGATGTAACTGCCTTTTATAAGCATGTTTCTTTCTCCGTTGGGTACTTCTTTGCATTTTACATGCTTGGCAGTCACCTTTTTGGTCTGGATTGTTCATAACTGACAAGAACGCTAGTACTGTGGCAGCAGCATTATCATTGATTTATAGCCGTGGTCCTTTAAAACAACCTAGGTTTGTTCAAGTTGATGATGGAAGTGAATTCAAAGGTGCAGTTAATCAATTATTTGCGAAACATGGTGTACGATGAGGCATACCAGGTGTCCACAGGTCACAGGCAATTCTTGAAAACTTTAACAAACAATTATCCAAGAGACATTTCAGTTATCAGTATTTTAAGAAACTCATGTATGACAACGTAACACTGAGAGGGTTAAGAGATTACCATCTGTGATAAAAGCAATGAATAACGAGGGTCACATGAAACCTGTTGATGCTATTAAATTAAAACAATGCCACCACCACCAGGGCTAAAAACAACACACGCCGCCAGCGCCTGAAACAAGTTTGTTTATGAAACAGATAAGATATCTCATTATCTGTATCAACCCGGTGAGGCAGAAAATGCTACGAAGAATAGGGTGACTGATCCAATATGGTCTAGACTATCCACAATGTAAAGAAATAGTTACTGGTAACCCATCTATTTATTATCTGAGGGCATTTTTCAGAGAAGAATTACAGATTATTCCACCAGACACTGTTACTCATTTTTAACCATTTCATCAATTAATTCATCAATCATTTCATCTGCTATTTCTTCAACTATTTCATCAGATAACTTAAGCTTGTAGTACCCAGGTGCGTAAAGGCCGTTATTAATTAAACGAACCTGTGTTCGCGAACTATGACGATCTAGAGTTCACGATCTCGGGCGAACCAGTGTGGTTCTGGATGATCTAAAGATACGGTGAACTAGTTCGAAGTATTCGCGAACCTCGGCAAACCATAGTTAGTTGTCGGAAAAAATATTTGCATGACATGTTGAGCGATCCAAGGCGATCCTTTTCTCCAATTGATCAAAACTTTTACCCTCTTCTGCATTGGAGATAAGAAGATAGACACCGATACAAACAACTATGGTGGACGGCGATATTTCACTCGTGCGAAGAACAAGACCTATTTTATTGATCTGTGGGAGACGCAACACTGTTTGTGGGATCACTACTGCAATGAGTACAAAAACAAAAATCTTCCAAATTGCGAAGCGGCATTGCGGCAGCCATTTTGAACACCTTTGCAGACAGTAAGTACGCTGAATCAAGCACTTCAGTTAAGAAAAAGAACCATGGCGAACCTGGTTTGCTGAAGTTCGCCTAGGTTCGTTCAACCTCAATTAAGAAACAAACCAAAAGATCGGCGATCTTCTCCGATCTAGGTTCGCCAATCAAAAGTTCGTCCAATTAAGAACAGACTTAAGCCTTTTCCTTACTATGAAACACACGTTTTGTATCACCAACGGCAAGTGACTTCTTATGTCTAGTGATCATTTCAAGATTTTTTTTTTGGATCTCAGTGACTTGTTTGGATAATCGGGCATTAGTTCTCCATCTAAAACTTGCTTATAGTGTTCATGACGGATGTCTTCATTTTTTATCACTTTTTTATACCTTTTGCTTTAGACCGACTACTTTCTGATGCAGCATGGAATACATTTTTAACCTCAGTCCAATGTATTCAACTATTGGCACTCCATTCAGTTTGTCTTTAAACTTTCCAGGCACTTTCTTATTTTGTGTGCTGTGAAGATCCTTAGGATAATCAGACGTGAAGTTTGGCAAGCACACACCACTCAAAACAGTGATTATCATTGTTCTGAATATTAACAGCAGACTTTTTGTTTGCAACCTCTGTTGGTAGTGTCAACCATGATTTGCCTAAAATAGGATGATATCTTGACTGCTTTAGTTGTAGTTCATGAAAATACCCTTCATGCCAACGATAGGAAGTCAGGTAACATTTTGTTTCTAAACACGTTCTCTGTTCCCTTCTTGCATTAACAGTGTGTTGTCTCGTTGAGATAAACGATACTATCTGTAACGCATGCAGACTCTCCCCAGTCGCACGTACAGACTCTCAACACAACAGACGCATGCACCGCCATTGACTCAGTCGGGCGCATTCACGCGGTATAACTCAAACACTATTTCTCTTTCTTCTGGGCACTTTTACTCTTAAGAAACTAATAAAATAAACTTAAAAGATTCTTTACACCATACACTTATCACTACAGACACATCAACACCACATAGACAACGTAAAAGCCAGGCTAGGTAATTGTCCTCACAATCCAACCTGTTTCACTGGTGTTATCGTTCGGTAACGTTCTGTCCTTCCACGTCTAGGCGTGTTGTTTCTCACGTCGCACGCTTAAGAGTAGTCCCCCGTTTCTCGTACCGTGGACATCCTCCTGACTCGCGCCCATACTGCAGTCTCTGATGACCCGGATGTCTAGGCACCGGTTGCTCACTCCTCGAGTGGTGAAATGACCTCACAATTGGTCCCTCTGGCGGCAGCCTCCATTGACTGACGTCTCGGCTCCCCACAAGATCTCTGTACACAAAGTCCTGACTCATAACACTGGAAAACACACACAACTTGGATGATATGAGGTACATTACGTAACCTGGCTGATACAATAAATCTCACACGTTCATTCGCACACACGTGCTTCGTAACACGAACTACTTTTGCAACACACTATAACTTTGTCACAACATTGAAACAGACTATAACCTGACACACGCCCCATACACGGATTCGTACATTGGAAATGATTATACTCAACACAACCACGTACTACCTTTATAACGACAGGCATACACACCTCACATTCCTTAGTTATCCATCTCAGTAAATAACTACACAGGAAAATCACCGGTTATCCCAACCAATTCTAAACCGACATAACTGAATCATATCAACGCTACATGACCGAAAGTATCTTACTAATGCATACTACCTTTAATTCAGTAGCTGTCAATAATACATAAAAAAAAAACATACCTGAATTCTAGGTTTCAGAGTCTTGGAATACAGCTAGCATATCCAACATACGTCCGTCCTCATGGATAAAATAGCCGTACTAACTACCCTACAGCGGAACATATTCTCCAGAGATGCCCCCTACTGGACGATGAAAGAAAAGAAGTATGGCCGTCGCCAACTCCACTGCAGACCAAACTCTACGGCAGTCGAGAAGACCTGGAGAAAACGACGTCATTCATTGCCGATGCTGGACTGACCGTATAGCCCACTGCGAACGAAAATAAGAAGAAGACTACCATTGAGCTCTGGTTAGACTGAGCTGTGGCCTAAAACTCTGTGCAAAACGCTTTCCTTATGATTGCACGTGACCTCGTGCATACACGAGATATTTGTCACAAGACAAACCGCTGACAAGACCATACCATACAAAAACCCTGTGTGAACTTTATGCATGGGCATAGAGCTTCATCACACTATCACTTCATCATCTACTTTGTTAAATTCTATTTTAGCAACAACCTGAATCTTTACACTACCAGCAAGAAGATTATCTTGAATTACGGTAAAAGATTTCTCTATCAATTCATAAACATTGTATGTATTGGATATAGGCAAGTTTGTTGTGTGAAATACGTTTCGCAAGCTTTGTGAACTGTCGGACATTTTTTTAATAAACAGACAAAATAATAAATAGAAAAATATTACTGTATGTGTAATACCACTTTATTGACTGTAACACCTACAGTAAACAGATTCAGTTCACATAGTTGTCTGAATATCTGTTCACACACTGTCTCAAACCAGTTATCATCAACTTCAAAAAGATGTGTCTTAAAATCAACAGGCATGTACTCTACAAATGGTAGCTCCTCAAATATTTCTAAAGTTATATGATATGACACGAATATCACGCCTGATACTGCTATTGGCGTGATGTCAGGCTGTTTGAAATCTGTTCCTAACTGATCAAAGTGCTGGATATATCTAAAGCATTCTGTAACGTCAACCGCTTGCGCTTGTCTGTCAGTTATTTTTTATAAGCAAAACAAAATAATAATATAAAAAATATTACTGTATGTGTAATACCATTTTATTGAATGTAGCACCTTCAATACTATCATGTAGTTTACAAAGTTGTTTGAATATGTGTTCACACTGTGTCTCAAGCCAGTTACAGTTGGCATCATTAACTTTAAAGGTATGTGTATTAAGAGCAACATACATGTACTCATAACATGGTAGATCATCTACATATTCCAAAGACACATTATATGTCATGTATATCACCGCTGGTATTGAGAGGCTTATGTCAGGCTGTTTGAAATGTGTTTTTAAGTCATAAAAGTGCTGTCTCTGAGAAGTCTGTGATATCAACTGCTTGAGCCGCTTGTCTGTCCATACTTTTTATGACTAAAACAAAAGGGTACATTAATGTATTAATCCATACCCAGTAGGCTGAGCTGTCTTTAAGATAAGCTTTAGATGCTTAGTTCATTTAAGTTTGTTTTTTACAATGTCTCGTTCATGCTTGCTGTGTATAATATCGTTCTCCCTGAGGTAGTCTTCAAAGCTGTCGCAGTCCTTACAGTAAAACAAACAGATAAACTTTAGGTGCTCTTAAAAAATCTTTTAGTGCAGCATTATATTTTGAGTGAGAATCCAGTAAAACAAACAGATAAACTTTAGTTGCTCTCGAAAATCCTTTAGTACAGCATTTATATTTTTGAGTGAGAATCCAGACACTAATGTTTGCGTGTCTGCCAATGAAAGTGAGTTCTGCTAAAGTGTTTCTCTTTTTGACAATGTCTTTCTCTGCAGAGCAATCGTCAACTATAAACAAAGTTGGCTGCCCTTGAAATTGTTTGTAAAAAGACTATAGGCAGACATTTAGTTTTTCCTCAGGGTCAACTAAGTAAATGTTGTGATCAGTCCAAATAAATAAATGGTTGTGATAAGCTTTATTATGTTTGATCGTAGGACAGAATATCACAATGTTTTCAAAATGATGGATGAATCTTGTTTGCAATAAGTTAAGTACTGTAGTAATGGCTGTCTCTGGCAGTGGTGGTGGTCCTCCTCCGGCTCCGACTCCACCGTCTGACCCAAAAGACTTACAGTCGTGGGAAAAAAACAACTATCACATATTTTTTATTTCAGACTTGCTTAGGAAATTGGCTGTGAAAGCAATGGATGCTTTGCCTGGCATAATAGGGAGTGTTGTCAGTTGGTTGATAAGTACAACAGAGAAGGTAGTCGGGTTTATGGCAGAGCTGAGATACTGAGAATCTCACTCGAGTGGTTTTGAAACCTCATCCTATGAGCGAATGTGAGCAGGATAAGTTTTAGGACCACGAGAGTAAGATTCTCAGTATCACCGAAACACCGATGTAAGAATCTATTTCTTACTCACCTTTTTTCTTTGCGTAAATCCGATGTGAGTTGGTTTTCGGCACATGCCTAGTCACAACACAGCCTGTGTCTTGGTAAAGATGTTTTCGTGATTTACTTTGTAATGTGACGTCAACATTTTGGATGCCAGACGAATGCCAGACGAGTTTTAAAGGAAACGTCTATAGACTCTCAAAAAGGTCAAAATAATGAAATTCACATAGTCAATGAATGCTTACATCTTGTTAAAAATATTGCATTCTCTCAGGAAACTGAAGATTTTGTCCGGGGGGAACATCCCAGCACAAAGCCTTCAAGAAGTCTGCTGTAAAGTGTTTATACCTTGTGTCAGTTAGATCGGCACAAGATAGCAAAAAGTGTTTAACAGAATTGACGTGTAGCCCGCTCAGAGATAACTCCGCCCACTGACCCAGAGTTCGACCTTGACCCGCAGCTCCGACAAACACGCCACAGCAGAAAGCGAAAACGGCTGCATCCATGTGTGTAAGTGCGCGCTTGTCAGACATTCCCGACGATATTTCGGAGCAATACTTGCCATACCCAGGCAGAGACAACGTGCAGATTTGTTTAGCTGTGAGCTGTACATTCAAAGCGTCCGAATTTTGTGTGCTTCATCTGGCTTTGACGTGCACGGAACAAATTTCCGCAGTCAACTGAGCGGCCAAGTGACGGAAAGCCACACTCTGTGCACCTGTCCATTGACCCAACGAAGAAGATGGTTACTGATGCTTTCTGCACATGCAAAGCAGGGTATGTATCAATTCTACATTATGCATTAAAAGTATAGACTGTGCTTGTCATAGTTTTAGCCGTTGACAGTTTGTTATACTGTGAGATGCCGTGTGTTCCATTGACGAAGGAGAGTTTGTGTTATCGTTTGTGCAAGAATTTTGATAAAGCCTGCGAATGTACTAAAACTGAGCACAATGCTGCATATGGCATGGTTTGCTTACAAACTTCCTAAGCTTGTGTGTTGCCGTGCTTTAAGTTTTAGCTGTGTTTTTTTTTTCAGACTCGCTCATGTGCTTGCCATCCGACAGCAATGGGACAGACCCCATGAAAAAATTCCACTCCTGAGCCAGTTTCCATCATGATTCAGATTATTTCACGGAAACGTCAACAAGAAAAGGAAGCCCATCATTGCAATCTTTGATGACAACAGGTAAGTTTTACTTCAGTGTGTATATTCTGGTTGAAACTGTGTAATTTGAAGATACTGTTATTAGAATTGTATGTTCACACAATTGTGTATGTAAGCTATATACCTGTATGCATACTTGTGTACAGTTCGTGTGTGTGTGTGTGTCTGTTGTCCCTGTGCATTAGCACGGTGAACAGTGAGTGTGGAAAGTAAATCTGTATGCACATAATTAATTTACACACACACTCTTTCTCTCTCTCTCTCTCTGTCTGCATGTGCAAAAATGACTGCTGATGACATGTAGAAGCTTTATTTATAACAGCACATTTAAAAGTATGGAAAACATGTCATCCTAGAACTGTCCAAAAGAGCACATTATGTGAGTCCTTGCAGTTGTAGGAGCTCATGAGTCATTCTTCAGCATGGATGATAAGTTAACTAAGGAGGCAGTACTCTATTCTTAATATTTAAATGAATAAGAACTAATGGTTTCAAACACCCCACAGATTAATTTTTATTGAGATAATTGGTAGACCATCAAAATTGATTATGTCGTCATTGTACATGACTTCTATTTGAGGGTGCGGGTGTGGCTGGCCAAGCCAATCCTGGAGCCACACCTGCGAGGGCAATGGGGGCACTGGAATTAAACTATGACATAAATATAACTAGTCTCATAGTTTAATGCTATGTAAACATGGGCCAAAGGGGGCGTGAGAGGTCAGTGGGTTCAAATGATTATCTAAATTCTGCTCAAAATCCTGCAGGCATATATGGCTTGGCTGGCACACAGCTGTTCAAGTTTCTGCACATGAGCGCGAGTTGCCTCAAGCTGCACCCTGAGATGCTTCTTCTCCGCAACTAGAAGGATCAAATCTGAAACAAATGAAATCAGTACGGCAGTGTAATGACACAGTTAGAAAGCAGTCGTCAACTGTGATATAAATACAGAATGTTCGATTTTATTTATTCTATGTTACAGGTACCACTTATGGAACAGGAGCTGTTGCCTTTGACTACATCACTTGATTGTGGAGATGTCATATTAAATCAGATTGAGCAGACCAGATTATCTTGTGGTGCTGAGGAACTTTAAATGTCTTCACTGCTTTTCTGTGTGCTAGTTAGAGACTCTGCATCTGTAGCTGCACTTGTACTGTTGACAACAACAGCAAAACCTTTGTTACAAACAGTGCCTGAATTGAACAGCATTTAAAACGAGAAAGGCAAAGCTAAAAGGGGGAGGACAAACTTGTTGCACAGACATGAATGACACTGTATTCTTCCTGGTCACACTTGGCATCTGTAGCTGCACTTGTACAGTGATATGATAATATTATTAAAAATGTATTAGTTAAATGATTTTTGAAAATTCTTTTTTCAATACATAATTTTCATATTGTATGTACACCCTTTGTCAAAGTTTACATCAACAAACATGAAGTTAATTATGATATGTAGTAAATCACATTGTGTTTGT
Organism: Semisulcospira habei; assembly: GCA_036245525.1. NCBI lineage: Eukaryota > Metazoa > Mollusca > Gastropoda > Semisulcospiridae > Semisulcospira > Semisulcospira habei. Next base: position 320,472,900 of record BTPG01000002.1, read on the forward strand.
TGCTGTAAACTCAAAGGGTGTTGCCACCACAGGAGCTTGTTTCGTGGCATCTTACATACTTGTGTGCAGCCACGTCTTTTGCCTAAAATAAACAGATTGTTTGCATCCTAGAAACTGCTGTTTGTGTTCCTGTAGTGTGTGCATGTGTAAAATGTATATTTTTGTGTACGAGAGAGTGTGCTAGTGTGTATGAAAGAGTGTGTGAAGGAACCGTGAGTATGCTTAGACATAAAGAGATTGTGAAATGCAAATCGGAGCATACCTTGGAGCAACCAGTGTTTTGCGTGAACGTTTTTGATGCAGCTCTGTCGACAGTCGCTTTTTGGGAGGTGGTCGCTGGTGTGTGTGACTTGTCCCACTGCTGGGCAAAGCAGGGCATGCTGGCAGCGGGTCTGGAAACGCCGGCTTCTGACGGTTCTCCATTGACAAAATGCTGTAAATAAAATTAATCCATATCATACCGAGGCTAAAAGCTTCAAATTTGTACACTGCCATATGCAAGCTACATTGAGTACTTACAGATAAAGATGACTAGGGTGGTGCCAGAATAGCTTGGCGCCTAGAGGCGCCAAGCTATTCTGGCACTACCCTTGCACTATATTAGACTTATTTCACACACTGGTTGTATTCCAAATGATGAGGGTTAAGAAACATTCAACAGAGCTATCTCTCCGCACTCGTACACTGTGCTTTCACCATAGTAGCTACTGAGAAACGCCGGACTTGCTGTATGAGTGATCTTACCACCTTCGGCCTTCACAACAGATATTTACATGGGCAAACTGACATTACCCGTTTCATTTTTATAATGAACAAATTCAGGAGAAATGAATATGAACTAACCTTTGTGCAAACGAAGAGATGTCAGTTTCCATCCCGGTACTTGACGTTCACTGACTGCATGCTGCTCGACTCATCAGCGGCGGTCTACAGACTACACAATTTGATAAATCGCATGCAATTGCATGGCTACGACGGGGTTTTGGGAATGGTATGAACCTTACACCACATTCTAGACGCTCAGGATATATGAAATCGCTGTTGCAAAGACCCCCACGCACACGTTTTCGCCATTTCTTTTCTCTCTCCGTTAACTTCCTCACCAGCCTCAATGTCGGACCAACATAGCCGACTTCTCGCATCACGCGGGTGTGTCTCACTTCGCGCATTTTGATTGGTTAGCGCTGACCCGTCAGTCAGGAACCGGCTACACGTCACCTGTTCGTCGCAGGCGTAACACCATGGACGCTCATCCTGTTTTAGTACATAAGACTGCGTAACATACGTGTGCCCGATGTGGAGCCGAGTAAGGAAAGTCTCCTCACGGCGGCTGCCGCAGCGATAAGGTGGACTGTCGGACACCTTAGGAAGAGCTTCATGCAGCTTGTTAGCTTCCTCTTTGTCCCACTCGGACTGCCTTTCGCGGGCTATGTACGCACTAATCACATGTTTAAAATCACTATGAACAGTCTGTGTGTCAGGGACAGGGTCGTTGCGGGCATCGTTGGCAGCACAATCTGCGATCCTGTTGCCTTCGATGCCCACATGCCCTGGGACCCAAATAAAAATGTCATGATATTCCTTCATCAAGTCTGCGTAGAGCAATCTAATCTGCAACAGCAGGGGTGGTTTGTTCCGGCGCCCTGAAGGGCCTGCAGGGCAAAAAGAGAGTCAGACAGAATCAGGATGTTCTTTTCACTAGACCGATAAGCATGCCTGAGTGCCAGCAGAACTGCCTGCAGTTCTGCACTAAATACAGATGAATGGTCTGGGAGGCGGGGCTTAAATGGGCGTCTAGGATGGCGAGGGGACTCTGCGGCGGCAGCCATTCTCCCATCCTCAGACTTTTACCCATCCGTATAAATATGACAATAGCCAGGAAAACTTGAAAGGAGTTCATTGAGGCTCTGTTGGTATATGGTTGTTGGATTAGAGTCCTTCTTGTGGGCAGTCAAGTCCAGCAAAATGTCATGAACTGGTAATAGCCAGGGTGGAGTGATGTGTTGCAGAGATTCCGAAACTATGTCCAGATCCACTCCGGCCGCCTGCAGATGAGGTCGGACCCGGAAGGAAAATGGACGGACAGCTCCCGGATGGGTATCGTAAATCTCTGCAAACGGCGGTTAAAAAACACAATCATAGGCAGGCTTGTCTGGATGGGCCTTCAGCTTCAGAACGTAGCTGAGCATGAGGCGGATGCGGCGGAGCTTCAGAGAAGGCTCTCATGCCTCAGCTTACAGACTAGGAACTGGGAATGTCCTGAAGGCCCCCAGACATATCTGCAGACCTTGATGGTGAATTGTGTTCAGACGCTGTAGAACAGAATTGGAAGCCGATCCATATACCACAGCGCCGTAATCCAGTTTAGACCGAACAAGGGCCCGGTACAGTCGAAGTAACACAATGCGGTCTGCACCCCAGTCAGTGCGACCGACGACGCGAAGAACATCGAGGGCCTTATGACATGAGGTTCGAGGATAATTAATATGGCTGCAGAAGGTCAGTCTTTTGTCAACGATGACCCCCAGAAACTTTGCCTTCTCGGCCTCCTTAATTGGCACTCCGGTGATGCTCAGGCTAGATTCTAGAGAAAAATTTCGTCTGGTTAGAAAATGCACATAGACTGTCTTGCAGGGCGAGAACGTGAATCCGTTGAGATGCGATCAACGCACAGTTGCAAGCGCCTCTCAAGGGACACAAGTCCTAGACCTCTTGCACACAAAGCAAAGTCGTCAACAAATAAAGAGCAGTCAGAGTCATCCATGACGGCCTTTACAATGTTGCTGATTTTAATACTAAATAAAACAGGAGACATAATGCTGCCCTGCGGGACACCCATCTTCTGTTCAAAGGAGTCGGAGAGGGTGGAGTCCACACGGACATGAAACGACCGATTAGACAAAAAGTTTTTGAATAAAAAATGGGCAGGTGCCCTTTAAAGCCCATGTCTAACAAGTCAGACATTATACCATACTTCCAAATAATGCCATATGCCTTCTCAAGATCAAAGAAAATTGGATAGACATGTTGCTTATTGATAAAAGCATCTCGAATGAACGACTCAAAGCGGAGTAGATGGTCAGTGCTACGGAAGTGCCGGAAACCGCACTGGTAACTCAAGATGCCACACCAGGCGGGCGTTGATAAGGCGTTCGATAGTTTTACATAAACATGATGTTAGAGTGATTGGCCGGTAGTTGCTCGGGTCGGAAGGATCCTTACCCGGCTTGGGGATGGGCACAATCACAGCCTGGCGTCAAGATGGCGGAAAATGGCCAGTTACCCAAATATGGTTAAAGGCTTTGAGGAGTACGAGGAGTGACTTTTCAGGCAGATGTGTTAAGAGTTGATAATGAATAGTATCTATTCCAGCAGCAGAGTCATTACATTTCTGCAGGGCTTGCTGCAATTCTGATAATGTAAAAAAGGTGTTATAGTCTTCAGATTTATCCAATTTAAAATCCCAAATACGAGACTCTCGCTTCTCATTCTCTCTCTGGAAGAAGGGTGAATAATGCTCTGTTGAACTATGTGCAATGGTGGAGGCAAGCAAATTGGCCCCAGAGTTTTTGTATCTGTGACCAGGCTGGCACTATCTCTAAGATAGCCGACAGAAGCCGAGCCACCCCTGCCCCTAATTCTTCGAACAGTCTTTCAGACGTTTTGGGACGGAGTCATAGAATATAAAGATGAGACGAAACGTCTCCAGGAAACACGGCGTTCACGTTTAAAAATGTAACGGGCTTTCACCCTCTGTCTTTTAACGGTCAAAATATTCGCTTGCGACTGATTACGACAAGCACGTCGCTGAGCAGATTTGAGCGTTGTATTGGGCCTTGCGGCACTTTTCGTTGAACCATGGTACTCTCGGCTTCGAGGGACTGATGTGGACGTTTTAGGGATGGTTTCACCTGCTAAGTACAACAAAATAGAAGTAAAACAAGAAACAGGTTCTTCAGCTGACATGACCACCTCCTCCGTAATACGAGACTGACAGAGGGAGGCGAACAGAGGTCAGTTAGTACCCAACGGAGAAAGAAACACGCTTAGAAAAGACGGGTACAACACAATTTATTAATATTTCGGGTAAATACCCTTTGTCAAAATAGACAAAAAAACAGAGAGATTAGCCGCTACTTATCTTGATTCAGAAGGAATGTGGCAACTGAAGGAGGTGACGTAAAAGAAAAGAAAAGCAGGAAAACACTGCATATGGTTATTGCCTTCTCTAAGGTAACCCGAGCTGCGACAGCCTGAAGACAGGTGTCGATGCTAACGGGGCTGCATAAAATGTGGCTATTAATGAGAAGAGCCACTCCACCCGAGCGCCTCTCCGAATCAGAGCCTGTATGGATAGCTTTAAAACCATTAAAAGAAACAGGGTCAGAAGTTTTCAGGTAAGTCTCCTGAAGAGATATTACTGAGGGGTTATAGGACTTTACTAAAAGACGTAATTCCTCAAAGTTAGCGTGGAAACCACGACAATTAAACTGAGGCATAGAGTACATGATTAAGTCTTATGTGGGGGAGAAGAGTGACTTCCCCCCTTTTCCTCTGCTTTGGAAGGAGTCGAAGAAACAGAGGGGGGCCGGCTCCCGGGCCTTCTATGGTTCTTCGGAGGTGAGAGGAGTGGAGCTGCCGCAGCACCAGCTATGACAACTTCCGCTCCCTCCATCTGCTCCTTCAATGCAGCAAATTTATTTTGAAGGGGGACATCAGTGTTCCACTTCTGGGCCCGTGCGCACAGCGGTCCCGTAGCTTTTTTGAACTTCTAGTTCTGGGCAGCGTTCGGCTGACCAGAGCCAGAAGTCTTTGTAGTAGACAGACTGACAGGTTTGGTTGGGGGCTGAGGCTTAGGGGCAGCAGAGGGCGGCGCTACCGGACCGGTAGTGTCTTCCTTCTGCGTTCCCTGGTTCCTCGTCACCACTGGAGGAGTGTTACTCTCCGGGGGCGAGAGGAGCCGAGACTACGCCGGGCCCCCAACCAAGAAGTTGGGGTTTGACAGGAGAAGTCTTTGGTGGGGCGCTTGCCTGCCACCGCAGCACTGAAGGTAAAGACAGAGATGCTACTAGTGTTTTGAAGCAGCCTCAGCTGCACCAGGGCCTTCGACCAGATTTTTTTTTTCGTCTGCAAAGGACAGCCTCTTCTCCACACGCACCTGCTGAATCTTGCACTCGGATATCCAACGAGGGCATTTCTTATCCGAAGCCATATGCGCCCCCTGGCAAGTCACACACAGGGAGGGAGGGGGTGGTGGTGGCTGTGCAGGACTCTGCAGAGTGTCCGGGCTTAGTGCAACGGCCGCATGCGGCCTCTGCCTGGCGGCATGTCTTCTGGCCATACTTTTGGCACTTAAAGCACCGGAGGGGGAGAGGAAAGTACTTCTTCTATTTCAAGGAGTAATAACCTCCCCAGATGGTAGTAGGAGGGGTGGGGGTGCCAAACGTCAGGATGATGGTAGGGAGGCGGATCTCCCCACCACCTCCCTTGGAAACGAAGCGCCTCACGTAAGTCACCCCCTGCGACTTAAGGTTCCGTACAAGTTCATCTTCTGACAGTTCTGCCAAAGCTTGATCTTTTATCACACCTCTAGAAGAGTTCATCGTTTTGTGGGGTGTGACCTCCACTAGAGTGTCTCCGATGGAAGAGTGCCTCAGTAGCCCACCACCGAGCCCAACAAGTGAACGTGCATCTGTCGGCGGGTCTCCAGCCGACGCACGATGGAGACTGCCCGAAAGATATACTCGGGGGGTTAAGCCCGGTTGTACTGTCTGAGCCACCGCCTTCTATCACATTGTTGAATGCAGGGGAATACTGTCGTAAAGCACCTAATCAGCAGCAGAGGCTATAGCGTGGTGCTCCGTATATCCACCTGCATATCAACATTGGGCTAGGGCTCAACGTGACATGAGCCGATTGACTAGGCCGGTATTCCTAGCCTCCCGTTTAAGTAGATGTCAAGGACAAAGTGGAATGTTTCAGCCACCAGGATCCTTTTCCCCGACACGCGACTCCAAGCACGTCAAACACTTGGAATCCAAAGGAACAAAAATTAATGAGTATTTTTAAGGACCAATCGAACATGATAAGACCTGGGTTAGTACAGCTCCTTGAAAACCGGACCAGTGAAAAAGACTGAACAACATATCTGCTGATATCAAGTCCTAATCCTGGACAAAGATGGCACCCCTTCGCTAGCCCACTCAGTCAATGACTGAGGAGACTACCCAACCACGCCACGTGGAGGCCGGTGCCGAGTGGGCCACACGCGTGTGATACAGCTTATTTCAAGGGTAGTGCCAGATTAGCTTGGCGCCGACAGGCGCCAAGCTAATCTGTCACTACCCTTGAATTTTCCGTTCAAAGGCAGCAAAGAAGGAGGTGTGTAGATGTAACTTAGATAATAATAATAATAATAATAATAATAATAATAATAATAATAATAATAATAAAAATTTCCAAAGTAAACGTCGCCACTGCGCGGCGTAAAGCTGTAAATAGAGAATTAGCTGCCTACTGCCATTTGGTCCAGGCAAAACGACGGGCTTGTACAGATAGCATGTTCGTCAAAAGGTCCTGAAAAATCAGAGTGGCACAGTTGCAGTGCGCCTGAATTGATCAGTGTTCAGGTCGTACTCCATAGGCAATAGCAGTCCCTGTCCTCCATAACGGCTGTCTATTATCACTCCGGTGCCGCGGAGGTTAAAACTGAGACTGTCTTTTTGTTCCGTCGCGCACGTGTTTTTAAAATACCCAGCTAGGGCCATGAGATCACAAACTGAGTTTGCCGAGTTTGAACTCCGTCTTCCCAGGGCCTTTATATGGAAGTACCCAACAGAGAAAGAAACACGCTTAGAAAAGGCAGTTACAACAATTTATTTAACAGGGCCTTTATAAGGCACGCAGCAGCTTTGGATTGCAGTCCAGTGCGCACCGCCGTGGACCGAGCGTGAGGTACACTGAAGTCACAAGGGAACTCCTAACAGTTTAGCCTAGGCGTACACCGGAACCAGTCCTGTAGCAAACGATACTTACAAATAACCAGCCGGAATAGTGGAGAGCCACACTCCATGCATCTGTATTCTCCTACAGCAGTTCTCACAGCCCTATTCCACAGGGGCATATAGAGTGTGGCTGTCAAATGTATCGTCCAGTTATTTGTCAGTATCATCTGCTACAGGGTAAGTTCTCAGTGTGTAGGCCTACGTGAAGCTGAAAGGGGTTCACTTGTGACTGCAGTGTATCTGGTTAGTTCGGGTTTAACGTCCACAGCACCGAGGTGATCATGAACGGCTCTCACGGGCGGGTTATGGGGGACAGGGAAATCTATTGCCTATGGAGTACGACCTGAACACTGATCAACTCAGGCGCACTCCAACTGTGCCACTTTGATTTACCAGGACCTTTCAACGGATATGCTATTGAACAAATCCGTTTTTTTCCCCTGGATTGTGAGTCCAGCTACCGGGCCGGGACGGGATTCGAACCCACGACCCGGCGATTCCCTTCGCTCTCCTGCTCCAACGTTTAACCGCCTGAGCTATTTCGGACTCAAACTGCAGTGTATCTGATTCATTCATTATCTCCATTTTAACGTCCCGCTGGCACTATACAGTGATCGGGGACTAGTGTATCTGATGTTCTGCGTACCTGATATAGGTCTGGGGCTGACGGAGTTAGTGAGCAGTTTGACCGACTTAGTCTTTTTTCAAAAACAAGTGCGGGACGGAACAAAAAGACTGGACCTCAGCTTTAAACCCCGAACTAACCAACCAACCACATACCGTATGCTAACTGTGATGAAGCTCTATGTCCATGCATAGAGTTCACACAGGGGTTTTGTATGGTACGGTCTTGTCAGGGGTTTGTCTTGTAATAATAATAATAATAATAATAATAATAATAATAATAATAATAATAATAATAATACCGATATTATATAGGCGCTTTTTCTCAATTTTTGGGCGAATCGACTCAAAGCGCCGCGAACTGCCGGAAACCCAACACGCACACTCACGTAACAGACACGGATTTACGCCATTTAAGACAAACACAGTACAAGACAGAAGAAGGGCCAGTTCAGCTACTGAGGTTACAGAGATTTTTGATCGCTTGTATTTGAAATTTGTAAAGTGGCCTGAAACCGGTACCAAAGTGTGGGGGGTGTGGAGGTGGGTGGGGGGTGGAAGAACCGGAGTACCCGGAGAAAGAACTCCCAAATGTGACAAATATTCCGTGCATGCACGAGGTCACGTGAAATCATAGGGGGAGCGTTTTGCACGGAGTTTTAGGTGAGAGCTCAGTCTATCAGAGGTCTAGCTAGTAAGTACGGGGCTGTACTGTCAGTGAGGGCAGACATGTGTGAGATACCCTAGCCCGTATTCCAAGACTCTGAAACCTAGAATTCAGGTATGTTTTTATATGTATTATCAACGGCTACTGAGTTAAAAATAGTATGCGTTAGTAAGAGTTAATTCGGTTGCGTAGCGTTGACGGGTTTGGTTCAGTTATGTTGGTTTGGAATTCGTTGAAGTAACCGGGGATTTTCCTATGTAGTTATTTACCGAGATGGATAACTAAGGAATGTGAGGTGTGTATGCCTAAGTCGTTTATGAAGGTAGTACGAGGTTGGTTTAAGTATAGTCTTTTCCAATGTATGAAATGTATGGCGAGAGTATCAGGTTATCGTCTGTTTCAATGTAGTGACAGAGTTATGGTGTGTTGCGGAAGTAGTTCGTGTTATGAAGTACGTGTGTGTGAATGAACTTGTGAGAGTTATGTGTATCAGCCAGGTTACGTAAGGTACCTCATTATCCAAGTTGTGTGTGTGTTTAGCAAGTGTTATGATATTAGGACTTTATTGTACAGAGTTCTTGTGTGGAGCGGAGCGACGGACGCCGAGACATCAGTCAACAGAGGCTACCGCCGAGGGACCTATTGCGAGGTCATTTCATCACTCAGGGAGTGAGCGACCGGTGCCGAGACACCCGGGTCATCAGGGACTACGCTACGGAGCGAGTCAGGGGGACGTCCACGATACGAGAAATGGGACGACTCGGAAACGTGCGACGCAAGAAGTAGACACCTAGACGTGGAAGGACAGAACGTTGCTGAACAGAGAAACAGGTTGGATTTTGAGAGACAATTACCTAGCCTGGCTTTTACGTTGTGTATGTGTATACGGTGTTGATGTGTTAGACTGGAGAAGTGTATAGTGTAAGAGTATTCTTTTGAGTGTTGTTGTTTATTTTTTATAAAGGCCCACAGGAGAAAGAGCTAGTGTTTTTGTTTTACCACGTGAATGCGCCCGACTGAGTCAGTGGCGGTGTATGCGTCTGTTGTGCGAGAGTCTGTACGTGCGACTGGGGCGAGTCTGCGTGCGTTACACTAACCAACCAACCACATACCGTATGCTTGCCGGTGAACTCCGCCGATCTGCTCCGCCACTTAATCGTTTTATCTACACGCGCAGAAGTGGGTGCGCACAAGAACAGACGATAAGGTCTTTAGAAAGTGTAAAACAAAGGTTAGATATTCATGTAGATTATAACTGCCACAGAGAGAGAGAGAGAGAAGAAAAACTTGTACAGAGTAACCATATAGGAAATGAAAACGGGAAAACAAGGACAAATTTGTAAAGCGCCACTCAACATGGCAATGATATCCTTATTATCAAGTGATGTATCGGGTGTGACTTTTCATTGTGTCTCCATTACTGGCGTAGAGACTGTAGACAGGCCTCATTTTCTAACGCGCTACATTCATGGATACTAATGCTTTCTCGCCATTGCCGTACGATAACACATACGTAGCAATTTATAGGTCAACAATCCAAGGACACAGATGCATACGCTGAAGCAAAGGTTTTGCCAATGGTTCAATGGGGTATATTAATTAGTAATATCAAACAACCAGACAGTATTTTGGGAGTTAACATGATTTTTGTCGGCAAATATCCCAATGCGCAAAAGGCCATCGGTCCAGCGGCGGCCAACGATATAATCGATAAAAGCATTCAAAAAGTGATGATACTAGTTTACTAATTTACTAGTTTTATACACCAAGAATAAATATGGTCACTTCTGGAAATTAGACTTAAACGCTAGACTTCTTTGTACAAAGTAATTTATACAAATATGCACACTGGCCTACTTTATCACAGCTGGCTGGCCACACACAGCTTACATCGTCCAACACGGTCAATGCACGTCAATATACCACGCAAATGCCAACTAAACCTCAATGCTGTTCAAAAGCAGGCCAGCACCAGCAAGTAGCAAGTTATATAGAGCATCACTAGATCTACGCCTTGCTCCTCATTGCGAGGGGCTGACGACTGAAGCGCTAACTGCCTGTTGGGCAGCCGGCTCCTGGTGCTGGTTGCACAACAGGCAGTCGCCGCTTAAATAAAATTCCAAATTAGCGTTGAAACTTTTTTGAGTTGTTCCGAGCAGCGCTAATAATAAGTTAGAACCTTTGGTCGGTAATACAACAGCCATTTATCGCCTTAGCCGTCAGCTAAACTCTACCTGTGAGCGAAAATCTGCAAATTAGGAACAAGCTGCGCTAACTGCGGTTGCATCAATACATTTTAGACTGGCTAACTGCTAAATTAGCGTGGAAACTTTAGAGTTGGTCCAAGCAGCGCTAATAACATGTTAGAACCAAGTTAGGGAGTACCAAATATCCATTGCATTAGTCTGGTTGTAGTTTACAATGTCTAGTCTTTGATTGCATTCACAACAATGCATGCACTGTGCTTCATTTCATTCTTTTATTTCACTTCACGACGTTAATACAAATTATATCAAAACGAATGCCATTACTGGCCACCAAAAGGCGGAGTAGTTTCCCACTTTCACCAAAATTTTCATAGGAAACTACATTCAGGGCGTCACTGGACATAAATTCCTGCGCAGCACGCGGTGAAGGAAATGCTGACGTCACTGTAAAATTCGATAAAGAATTGTTGACGTCACAGCTGTAATAACATTCGATATCTTACAGGTAGCCGCTTTAGCTGCAAGCGACTTAGCAACTTAGTTAAATTGAGGATTGTGATGAAGCTCTATGACCATGCATAGAGTTCGCACAGGGTTTTTGTACGGTCTTGGTATGGTATGGTACGGTCTTGTCAGCGATTTGTCTTGTGACAAGTATCCCGTGTATGCACGAGGTCACGTGCAATCATAAGGACAGGGGCGGTCCGTGGCGCAGTGGTTAAGGCGCCTGCCACCAATGCCAAAGGTGCGAGGTTCGAAAACGGGTTCCGGTTTTCTCCTCTGGTAAGTGTCACCGTTAATTCGGGCGGACCGTCGGGTGTTCTTTCTCTGGCTACTCCGGTTCTTCCACCCTCTCCCCCCCCCCCCCCACCGACCCCCACTTTGGTACCGGTTTCAGGCCACTTATTAAATGTCAAATACAAGCGATAAAAAATTTCTGTAACTTCAGTAGCTGAGCAGTTCTTGTATGGAGCGGAGCGACGTGACGCCGAGAAGTTAGTCAACGGAGGCTGCCGCCAGAGGGACCTATCGTGAGGTCGTTTCACCACTCCAGGAGTGAACGACCTGTGCCTAGAAACCCGGGTCATCAGAGACTGCACTTCGGGAACGAATCAAGAGGACGTCCACGGTACGAGAAACGGAGGACTACTCAGAAGCGTGCGACGCGAGAAACTACTCGCCTAGACGTGGAAGGACAGAACGTTACAGAACGGTAACACCAGTGAAACAGGTTGGATTGTGAGGACAATTACCTAGCCTGGCTTTTACGTTGTGTATGTGTATGCGGTGTTGATGTGCTTGTAGTGAGAAGTGTATGGTGTAAAGAATCTTTAAGTTTACTTTATTAGTTGTTAAGAGTAAAAGAGCCCAGAAGAAAGAGAAATAGTGTTTGAGTTGTACCGCGTGAATGCGCCCGACCGCTGAGTCAGTGGCGGTGCGTGCGTCTGTTGTGCTGAGAGTCTGTACGTGCGACTGGGTAGAGTCTGCGTGCGTTAAAGCTGTTCTTAATTAGACGAACTATTGATCGGCAAACCTAAATCAAAGAAGATCGGCGATCTTTTGGTTTGTTTCTTAATTGAGGTTGAACGAACCTAGGCGAACTTCAGCTAACCAGGTTTGCCATGGTTCTCTTTCTTAACTGAAGTGCCTTGATTCGGCGTACTTACTGTCTGCGATGGTGTTCAAAATGACTGCCGCTATGTCGCTTCGCGATTTGAACGATGTTTGTTTTGTACTCCTTGCAGTAGCGACCCCACAAACAGCGTTGCGTCTCCCACAAATCAATAAAAATAGGTCTTGTTCTTCGCACGAGTGAAATATGACTGTCCGCCATATTTGTTTGAATCGGTGACTGTCTTCTTATCTCCAACGCAGAAGAGGGTAAACGTTTTGACCAATCAGAGAAAAGATTCGCCTTTGTTTGCTCAACACGTTGAGCGAACCTTTTCCGACAGCGAACTATGGTTTGCCGAGGTCCGTGAACTACTTCAAACTAGGTTCGCCGTATCTTTAGATCGTCCAATTGAACCAACCTGGTTCTTCCGAGATCGTGAACTGTAGTTCGTCAGAGTTCGCGAACTAAAGTTCGTTTAATTAAGAACATGCTTTACAAGGATATGGAACCCAGTCAGAGAATCAAGTTAGCTGTCAGCTAGCTACCTTGCACTGCAAACAACTGTGACATAATGTACTTAGAGCCATCCCACTGTGCTGTGCTATCGATAGTTAACGCTGCAATGTACGACGTCACCATGGGCGGGTTTAGATATTTATTTCTATTATACTACATGATGAATTGCCCGTGTCTCTATTTAACCCTTTGCGTGTCGGTAGCGGTTTCTGTCGCTATGATTCCTACAGCATTAAAAACCGACAAAAACCGCTACCGACAGCCATAGGATTAACAGTGCACGGTAGTCCTGTGGCTACCCAACAGTCAAGTAACCATGAGCCGCTTTAAATATTTATTTGTGGTATTCTACACACTGTATATTTAACGATGCAGAGATTCTCGACACTTGCTACCTATCAGTCATAAGCTGTTTCAGATATTTTGCTTAGTATTCTACACACGGTATTGTTAACGGTGCACTGTAGTCCCCTTGCTACCCAACAGTTACGTCACAATGAGCTGCTTCAGCTTTTATTTCGCCTATAGTACATCGTACTGCCCGTGTCTGTAGTAATATACGTCACCGTACTGCCCGTGTCTGTAGTATTTTACGTCATCGTACTGCCCGTGTCTGTAGTATTTTACTTCACTGTACTATCCGTGTCTGTAGTATTTTACGTCACCGTACTGCCCTTGTCTATAGTATTTTACGTCACCGTACTGCTCGAGTCTGTAGTATTTACGTCATTGTACTGCCCGTGTCTGTAGTATTTTACATCACCGTACTGCCCTTGTCTGTAGTATTTTACTACATTGCACTGACCTTGTGTGCAGTATTTTACTTCACCGCACCGCCCGTGTCTGTAGTATTTTACTACATTGCACTGCACATGTCTGTAGTATTTTACGTCATCGAACTGTCCGTGTCTGTAGTATTTTACGTCACCGTAATGCCCGTGTCTGCGGTATTTTACTTTACTGCTCTGCCCGTGTCTGTAGTATTTTACTACAATGCACTGCCCATGTCTGTAGTATTTTACGTCATCGTACTGCCAGTGTCTGCAGTATTTTGCTTCACTGCACTACCCGTGTCTGTAGTATTTTACGTCACGGTACTGCACGTGTCTGAAGTATTTTACTTCACTGCACTGCCCGTGTCGGTAGTATTTTACTTCAATGCACTGCTCGTGTCTGTACTATTTTACTTCACTGCACTGCCCTTGTTTGCAGTATTTTACTTCACTGCACTGCCCGTGTCTGCAATATTTTACTACATTGCACTGCCCTTGTCTGTAGTATTTTACTTCACTGCACTGCCCGTGTCTGCAGTATTTTACTACATTGCACTGCCCTTGTCTGTAGTATCTTACTTCACCGCACCGCCCGTGTCTGTAGTATTGTATGTCACTGTACTGCCCGTGTCTGTAGTATTTTACTACATTCTACTGCCCGTGTCTGTAGTGTTTTACTACATTGCACTGCCCTTGTCTGTAGTATTTTCCTTCACTGCACGTGTCTGCGTATTACTACATTGCACTGCCCTTGTCTGTAGTATTTTCCTTCACTGCACTGCCCGTGTCTGCAGTATTTACTACATTGCACTGCCCGTGTCTGTAGTATTTTACTTCACCACACCGCCCGTGTCTGCAGTATTTTACTACATTGCACTGCCCTTGTCTGTAGTATTTTACTTCACCGCACCGCCCGTGTCTGTAGTATTTTATGTCACCGTACTGCCCGTGTTTGTAGTATTTTACGTCATCGTACTGCCCGTGTCTGTAGTATTTTGCGTCATCGTACTGCCCGTGTCTGTAGTATTTTGCGTCATCGTACTGCCCGTGTCTGTAGTATTTTGCGTCATCGTACTGCCCGTGTCTGTAGTATTTTGCGTCATCGTACTGCCCGTGTCTGTTGTATTTTACGTTATCGTACTGCCCGTGTCTGTAGTATTTTGCGTCATCGTACTGCCCGTGTCTGTAGTATTTTCTTCACTGCACTGACCGTGTCTGCAGTATTTTCTTCACTGCACTGCCCGTGTTTGAGGTATTTTACGTCACCGTACTGCCCGTGTCTGTAATATTTTACGTCGCCGTACTACCCGTGTCTGTAGTATTTTACATCACTGCACTACCCGTGTCTGTAGCATTTTACGTCACCGTACTGTCCGTGTTCGTATTATTTTACGTCACCGTACTGCCTGTGTCTGTAGTACTTTATTTCACTGCACTGCCCGTGTCTGTAATATTTTACGTCACCGTACTGCCCGTGTATGTAGTATTTTACTTCACTGCACTGCCCGTGTCTGTAGTATTTTACTTCACTGCACTGCCCGTGTCTGTAGTATTTTACTTGACTGTACTGCCCGTGTCTGCAGTCCGCAGTAACTCTTCAAGTGCTCAGTGTTTTGGACAACGTAATGTCCGCAGAAAACGGGCCATAACCCAACTATGCGACCGATTTTGTTGGACTCCAGGCAGTTATTTAGCATCGTGCATTAGTCATTGAACCTGAAGTCACAGCTAGCAATAGTTCATGCTGTTGATCTTCTCTGTAGTAGGCCATGCACCAGTGTGTCTGAATGCAGCGGAAGTCATTATATTGCCCCTTACACTGCTTGCAACAGATCATGCTGTTGTTCTTCTCTGTAGTAGGCCATACACCATTGTGTCCGAGTGCAGCGGAAGTCATCATATTGCCCCTTACACTGCTTGCAACAGGTCATGCTGTTAGTGCTCTTTTCTGTAGTAGACCATACACCAGTGTGTCTGAGTGCACCGGAAGTCATCATATTGCCCCTTACACTGCTTGCAACAGTTCATGCTGTTGCTCTTCTCTGTAGTAGATCACACACCAGCGTGTCTGAGAGCACCGGAAGTCATCATATTGCCCCTTACACTGCTTGCAACAGTTCATGCTGTTGCTCTTCTCTGTAGTAGGCCGTACATCCGTATGTCTCATAACCCTTTGCGTGTCGGTAGCGATTTTAGTCCTAAAGGAATCATCGCCACTAAAACCGCTACCAATAACAATGGTTAGTTAGGGGTTTAACGTCCACGGCACCGAAGTGATAATGGACGGCCTTGACGGGTGGGTTATGGGGGACAGGGAAATCAATTGCCTATGGAGTACGACCTGAACACAGATCGATTCAGGCGCACTGCACTGAATTGTGCCACTTTGATTTACCAGGACCTTCCAACGGACATGATATGGAACAAGCCCGCCTTTTTTTTCTCTGATTGCGAGTCGATCTACCGGGGCCGGGACGGGGACTCGAACCCACGACCCGGTGATTCCCTTCGCTCTCTTGCTCCGACGCTATTTCGGACTCTACCAAAAACAATAACAATAACAGCATGTATATAGCGCTGTAACCCAGCATTTGTCACGCTGGCCATCTAAGCGCTTAACAACGTAGAGACACAAAGAAAGAGACGCCAAACACAACCGAGAGGGCTAAAGGGGGAGCTTGATGCCGACAGTCAGTGATGATGAAGAACTATTAAAGACTAACTATCAGCTTTGAAAGATAAAGGGCTATACAGAAACATGAGCTTTGGGGATAAGGTACGTTTTAAGATTGCTTTTAACTCATTCTACCCCAGACACACCACAGCAAAATAAGGATCGACCATGATAGTTCAAGGGTGATGCCAGAATAGCTTGGCGCCCATAGGCGCCAAGCTATTCTGGCATCACCCTTGAACTATCATGGTCGATCTGTGTCCTGCACTGCAATGCAGTCTTCAGAGGACAACGGCAAAATTTTGGGATTTCGGTGATGGGGTAGAGTGAGTTAAATGCCGGGAGAGATGGAGACTGCCGCAAGGAGAGAGGAAGTGCATTCCACATGGATGGCCCAACGTGGCAAAAAGCGCGTGACCCTATAGTGGAGAGTTTAGTGCGGGGAACTTTCGGTGTGAGCGGATCAGAGGACGGACGGAGGGATCTGGATGGAGTGTAAAGTTGAAGCAGCTCAGTGAGAGAAGTAGGGGCAGAGTGGTTTCTGCACTTGTAGCACAGAGCGGAGCAGGGATCTTGCGCTGAACTCTCTGTGCGATCAGAAGCCAGTGGAGGGATCGAAGTGCCGGTGTGATGTGGTCGGACTTTTTTTAAGCGAAGGACGAGGAGTGCTGCGTTGTTCTGGATTCGCTGAACGGGTTGTATGGAGGAAGCAGGGAGACCAGTTAGAAGAGAGTTGCAATAATCTAGGCGGGAGAGGATAAAAGAAAAGTCGAGAGACACGCAAAGGGTTAATGCACTGGTCATCATATTGCCCCTTTCATTGCCTGCAACAGACTTCATGCAGCTGAACTTCTCAGCAGGAGGCCACACGCCCGTGTGCCTCTCACTCATGATCATTGAATCGCCGACTGTGGGGACTCTGAATTATAAAAAACTAGTACGCCAGTGGGGTCTGAAACTCCGTTCTTTTTTCAAAACAGGCCAAACTATGCCTGGACACAGCATGAGTGACGGGACACAGCATGAGTGACGGAACACAGGATGAGTGACGGGACACAGGAGGCGGGAGATGGCGTGGTCAGTATCTGTGTACTACTACTACTACTACTACAATAATAATAATAATAAAAAGAAGAAGAATGGCAAACGTTTGAACTCGCCTATTGCATGTGCACCAGTCAGACCACAGCCACAGGCAGGAGTATACGCCACTTGTTATCTCTGCTCAGCGTTAGTTATCTGCAACATATAAACACACCATTACCATCGGCAAATAAAACCAGATGTAACTGTGCCCAGCAAGAATGTTTGAAGCTCTATTTGGTGCAGATGTCCACTGTTCTGTGGGGCAGATGTTCGTTATTCTGCGGGGCAGATTCCGTAATTCTGTGTGGCACACGTCCATTATTCTATGGGGAAAACGTTCGTTATTATGTGGGGCATTCTGGGGGGCAGACGTTCGTTATTATATGGGGCAGATGTTCGTTACTATGTGGGGCAGACGTTCGTTACTATGTGGGGCAGACGTTCGTTATTATATGGGGCTGACGTTCGTTACTATGTGGGGCAGACGTTCGTTATTATGTGGGGCAGACGTTCGTTATTATGTGGGGGAGACGTTCGTTATTATGTGGAGCAGATGTTCGTTATTCTGTGGGGCAGACGTCAGTTATTGTTTGGGACAGATCTCCATTATACTATCAGGCAGATGTCCGTTATTCTGTCAGGCATACGTCCGTTATTCTGTGGGCAGATGTCCGTTATTCTGTGGAAGGGGGGAAGGGAGACGTCCATTATTCTAGCAGTCTAACATCCGTTATTCTATCGGACAGGTGTCCATTATTCTTCGGGTAGATGTCCGCTATTCTATGAGGTAGCTGTATGTTATTCTATTAGGCACATGTCTGCTATTATGTGGGGCAGATGTCCGTTATATCCGGTATTATGTGGAGCAGATGTCCGTTATATATGTTATTATGTGGAGCAGATGTCCGTTATATCCGTTATTATGTGGAGCAGATGTCCGTTATATCCGTTATTATGTGGAGTAGATGTCCGTTATATCCGGTATTATGTGGAACGGGTGTCCGTTATATATGTTATTATGTGGAGCAGATGTCCGTTATATCCGGTATTATGTGTAACGGGTGTCCGTTATATATGTTATTATGTGGAGCAGATGTCCGTTATATCCGGTATTATGCGGAGTAGATGTCCGTTATATCCGTTATTATGTGGAACGGGTGTCCGTTATATCCGTTATTATGTGGAGCAGATGTCCGTTATATCCGTTATTATGTGGAACGGGTGTCCGTTATATCCAGTATTATGTTGAGCAGATGTCCGTTTTGTCCGATATTCTGTGGGGCTTCACGTCTTTTGTCCACCATGAAAGTGATTTCAATGACGGGGCACCGAAAAGAGGTCTGTTCAAATTTTGACCCCAGTTGGGTTCGAACCCTTGACCTTTCGGACTAGAGTCGCGCGCTCTACCAACTGAGCTCTCCAGGTCCCCAATGCAATAAGAGCTGTCGACCGAAATTTCGTTCACAAGGCATTTTATGAAATGGAAGAGAATTAATTTGCTTAGTAAATGAAAAAGATCAAATGTTTTGATTTTTTTCCACATTATTTGATGCGTTTCTATTGTCAAAGGCTTTATGTGAGAGGAACACATGGCAAAGTGCATGTTTGATTTCATGAATAATTTTGCCAAACCAGTCTTCTGATGTCATCACTAATTCATGCGAAATACATCTGACGTCATTTCACTTCATTATTAACTCATTCTACCCCAACACCAAAATCCTTAAATTTTTGCCCCTGTCCTCTCAAGACTGCATTGCAGTGCAGGATACAGATCGACCGTGATAGTTCAAGGGTGATGCCAGAATAGCTTGGCGCCCGTAGGCGCCAAGCTATTCTGGTATCACTCTTGAACTATCATGGTGGATCCTTATCCTGCTGTGGTGTGTCTGGGGTAGATTGAGTTAACTCTGTTCACTGCCAGCTGACGCAGACTGTTTCTGCAATCTCCATCAATTCAAGGGGGAAAAACCCCAGATGTCCCAGCAACATGGATTCAAAGTGGTGTCAGCAAGAGACATAGATCCTCATAAGCCCCCGCAGTTACCGCGGTTCATGAGAATCTCTGCTTCTTGCAGTTGGTGGTGTTCATTTTTTTCTCGGCACTGAATGGTTTAATTAATGACAAATACATGTGACAAAGTTACACATCCCAAAATACAGTCTTGTCATTGCATCATTAATTCTTGCCAAATCTCAGTTCTTCGTTTAATGTGACTGGCAAATGTGGGAGGTTCTCTTTAATGATACTTTATTTCTCAAGGAGAAATGATTAGATACAAAGACCTGTTTTCGACCAAGTTCTTGCACGCACGCACGCACGCACACACAAACTAATAAATTACAAAAGTAAAAATTAATATAGACAAGCAGGAGCATACCGAAAATATCACACGCACAGACCCCCCCCCCCCACCCACACCCCACCGCTCCCTCCCCACCATTCCCCCCCACCCCACCCACCCCACTCCTCCAACCCACTATCACCCATCACCCCACCACCACCTTCATCCCCCCCCCCCCCCAACCCCCCATCTCCCTGTCGCTGCCTGTGATACCGAATTTCGCACGCTGACCGACATTCGCGTGAAGAAGACATATGTGACTATGGCAAAATCCGGCCTAACAAGAAACATAAATCTTCAGGAGTCCTCGCGACTGTCCCGGTGTTTAAGGGGTTACGCAAATACTATGGATACAAAGCAAGTGTACACCCGTTTCTCATGCAAGTCGGTCCCTAGAGTCGGTTACTTTCGGTGTAGAGAGCATGCAGGTCACACAAGGTATACATACTGACGAGCAAAACAAATACGACATTTCTTAATTTTCTAAACACTAGTTTCCTATGATTTTAGCAATGTTGCATTTCTTTTTGCTCTTCAGTAGTTTTCCAACCCGCACTTTCAAGACGCCACGCCCAGACACCCCCCCCCCCCTCTTCCCCTTCCCGCACGCGCGCACAGGCCTTTTACAATGTTCTAACGATTTAGTGTTGATATGAAAAAAAAAAATCATGGTAAAATGAAATCTATGAAAAAATCCTGATGGAATTGTCAATGGAATTGTCAAACAGACGTAAGGATTAACATCGCGCCTACCCTGCCGTGTGAGTCACATTCTCACTTAAATTGGATGGATATTGACAGCGCAGAACGATCAACGTAGAAATGGCGCGCGTTTATTCTGGTAAGAAATAAGACGTATTTATTCCAGCAAGATATGTCGCGCGTTTATTTTAGCAAAAATGTAGCGTATTTATTCCTACTCCACGTGTTCATTCCGGCTAGAAGTGTAACGTAATTATTCCGGCTAGAAGTGTTACCTATTTATTCCGGCTAGAAGTGTAACGTATTTATTCCGGCTAGAAGTGTAACGTATTTATTCCGGCTAGAAGTGTTACGTATTTATTCCGGCTAGAAGTGTAACGTATTTATTCCGGCTAGAAGTGTAACGTATTTATTCCGGCTAGAAGTGTAACGTATTTATTCCGGCTAGAAGTGTTACGTATTTATTCCGGCTATAAGTGTAACGTATTTATTCCGGTTTGAAGTGTTACGCATTTATTCGGCTAGAAGCGTAACGTATTTATTCCGGCTAAAAATGTAACGTATTTATTCCGTCTAGAAGTGTAACGTATTTATTCCGGCTTGAAGTGTTACGTATTTATTCCGGCTAGAAGTGTAACGTTTTTATTCCGGCTAGAAGTGTAACGTATTTATTCCGGCTAGAAGTGTAACGTTTTTATTCCGGCTAGAAGTGTAACGTATTTATTCCGGCTAGAAGTGTAACGTATTTATTCCGGCTTGAAGTGTTACGTATTTATTCCGGCTATAAGTGTAACGTATTTATTCCGGCTACCAGTGTTACGTATTTATTCTGGCTAGGCGTGTTACGTATTTATTCTGGCTAGACGTGTTTATTCCGGCTAAAAGTTTAACGTATTTATTCCGGCTACCAGTGTTACGTATTTATTCTAGCTAGACGTGTTTATTCCGGCTAGAAGTGTAACGTTTTTATTCCGGCTACCAGTGTTACGTATTTATTCTGGCTAGACGTGTTACGCATTTATTCTGGCTAGACGTGTTTATTTCCAGCTAAAAGTGTAACGTATTTATTTCGGCTACCAGTGTTATGTATTTATTCTGGCTAGACGTGCTTATTCCGGCTAAAAGTGTAACGTATTTATTCCGGCTAGAAGTGTGTAACCTATGTATTTCGGCTAGACGTGTTTATTCCGTCTAGAAGTGTAACGTATTTATTCCGGCTAGATATGTTATTATTCATCGCGCTGGGACCATATGGCGTTGAGGCGCGTCCCCTGGGTGGTGGATAGGGGGTCCCTCGCGAGAGGGGTGCACCGAATGAAATAAGGTGCTTTGAACCAACATGGTCTAAGGGAAGGTGACCCCGAGAGAAAACCCCTGGACCTCCTAGTAAGGGGGTTGGGCCCTGCAAATAAGGAAATAGCTACAAAACGCCGACGAAAAGACAAACAGCAATTTCTTTCCTGGAGGAGGAAGGTTCTTCTACCAGAAGATTTATCACGTCCTGTGGTAAAAGCCGGAAGTCTTCGGAAGCCACAGGACCGAGCCGCCTCTCTCTATCCAGGGACACAACCATGGGCACATGGAATGTCAAGACCATGTACCAGAGCGGCAAGGCCGCCTAGATAGCAGCAGAAATGCAAAAGTACAACCTTTCCCTGCTAGGTATCAGTGAAGCCAGATGGACGCAGTCTGGCCAGAAAAGGCTGTTAAGTGGAGAGATGATTCTGTATTCAGGTCATGAAGTGGAGAATGCCCCCCCACACAGAAGGTGTAGCATTCATGCTGTCACCAGTGGCACAGAGGGCGCTGATGGGCTGGGAACCTCTTGGCCCAAGAATTATCACAGCAGCCTTTAGAACCAAGAAAAAAATCAAGCTGAACGTCATCCAGTGTTATGCGCCCACTAATGACAGTGACGAGGAAGAGAAACAAGAGTTCTACGACCGACTCCAGAGTGCTGTGGACAAATGTGCGGAGCGAGACATCACCATCATCATGGGCAATTTTAATGCCAAAATAGGGTAGGACAACACCGGATACGAAGAGGTGATGGGGAGACAGCGACTAGGGGAGATGAGTGAGAATGGGGAGAGGTTTGTAGACTTTTGTGCTCTAAACAGAATTGTCATTGGATGCAGCATCTTCCCACACAGAAGAATACACAAAGCAACTTGGGTCTCACCTGACCATACTACAGAGAACCAAATAGACCATATCTGCATTAGCAAGAAATTTAGAAGATCCCTTCAAGATGTTTGAGTGAGGAGGGGAGCAGATGTCGCCTCAGACCACCATCTGCTTACCTTAAGAAGAAAGCTCAAGTTAAAGAAAAGCCGCACAGAGAAGACAGCGCTATAATGTAGGCCTCCTGAGAGAGATTGGAGTGAGAGAAGAGTTCAAACTGATGCTGTCCAACCGGTTTCGAGCGCTACAGGAGCTAGTAAATGAAGAGGAGGTGGTCACCACAGAGCAGCAGTGGAAGGCAGTTAGAGAGGCGCTGAACTCAACCTGCAAAGACACTGTAGGGTTCAGGAAACACCATCACAAGGACTGGCTGTCAGCACAGACCTTGAAGAAGATATAAGTGGGGAAGCAGAAGAAAGCAGTTGTCAACAACAGTCGCACGAGAGCAGCCAAAAGCAAGGACACAGGAGGAATACTCGGAAGCCAACCGCGAGGTGAAGAGGAGTATCAGGGCAGACAAGAGGGCCTACACAGACAGCCTGGCAGCAGAGGCAGAAAAGGCAGCAGGCAGCGGCAACATGAAACAGCTCTACGACATTACCAGAAGATTGTCGGGCAAGTATGGCCATACAGAAAGACCAGTAAAAGACAAAGAAGGCAAGCCTATTGCAGACAGAGCAGACCAACTCGACAGATGGGCCGAGTATTTTGAAGAGTTACTGAACAGACCCAGCCCACCCGACACCCCAGACAACCAGCCAGCAGAGACCGACCTACCCATCAGCTGTGACAGACCCAGCCGGGAAGAGGTCAGAAGAGCAGTGGCATTTTTGAAGAACGGCAAAGCAGCAGGACCAGATGGCATCCCAGCGGAGTCTCTGAAAGCAGACCTAGAGACAACAGTAGAGCTGCTGTACCCACTGTTTGGAAAGATCTGGGAAGAGGAGGTGATGCCGGCTGACTGGAAGGAGGGGTACCTAATCAAGCTTCCCAAGAAAGGCGACCTCAGCAAGTGTTCCAACTACAGAGGAATCACCTTGCTGTCAGTACCAGGAAAGGTTTTCAATAGGATCAACCTGGAGAGAATGAAGAGCTCCGTTGACCCCCAGCTGAGAGACCAGCAAGCAGGATTCAGGAAATACCGATCATGTACAGACCAGATCGCTACTCTCCGCATCATCGTGGAACAGTTTATGGAGTGGAGCTCCCCGGTGTAAGTCAAGTTTGTGGATTACGAGAAAGCATTTGACAGCGTGGACCGAGAGACTCTGTGGAAACTCCTACGACATTACGGTGTACCCACAACGCTCGTCTGCCTGATCAAGAGCAGCTGCGATGGCATGACATGTCGCGTGATCCGCGAAGGGCAGTTCACCAGGGAGCTCCAGGTCAGAACCGGTGTCAGGCAGGGGTGTTTGCTGTCTCCGTTCCTCTTCCTACTGGCCATAGACTGGGTCATGAAGAAGACCACAGAGCACAGACGAAGTGGAATACAGTGGACACTGTAGACACAGCTTGACGACCTCGATTTTGCAGACGACTTGGCTTTACTGTCCCACACTCATCAACAAATACAGGGCAAGACCACGAGCCTTGATGACATCTCGTCCCAAGTGGGCCTCACCAGCCACAAACAGAAAACAAAGACAATGAGGCTGAACGCAACCAGGGCAGAGCCAGTCTTGCTTGCTGGCACCCCGTTGGAGGAAGTGGAGTCCTTTCATCTATCTCGGGAGCATCATAGACAAAAAAGGCGGCACTGATGCAGATGTCAGAGCACGAATCGGTAAAGCCAGAGCAGCCTTTCTCCAGTTGAAAAAAGTGTGGAGTTCCAGAGAGATGTCACAACGCATCAAAGTCCGGATTTTCAACTCCAACGTAAAAGCAGTTTTCCTATATGGAGGACAGACTTGGAGATTGGCAAAAACCACAGTCAACAGAGTACAGATCTTCATAAACAGTTGTCTTAGAAAAATTTTGAAAATCCACTGGCCAGAGAAGATCAGCAACGTCAGACTCTGGGAGAGAACAGAGCAGATAACAACAGAGAATGAAATTGGGCGAAGAAGATGGGGATGGATTGGTCACAGTCTGAGAAAGCCAGCTTCCAGTATCACTAGGCAGGCATTGTCACGGAACCCCCAGGGAAAGAGGAAAAGAGGCAGGCCGAGAAACACCTGGCGTCGAGACCTCCAAGCAGACATCAAGAGACTGGGAACCACCTGGAGTAAAATCGAAGGAGAAGGACAGGACAGGAGTCGCTGGAGGTCTCTCGTCGAGGGGTGACAGGCGTAAGTAAGTAAGTAAGATATGTTTATTTCAGCTAAAAATGTAACGTTTTTATTCCGGCTAGAAGTGTAACGTATTTATTCCGGCTAGAAGTGTAATGTATTTATTCCGGCTTGAAGTGTACCGTATTTATTCCGGCTAGAAGTGTAACGTATTTATTCCGGCTAGAAGTGTAACGTATTTATTCCGGCTTGAAGTGTAACGTATTTATTCTGGCTTGAAGTGTAACGTATTTATTCCGGCTAGAAGTGTAACGTATTTATTCCGGCTAGAAGTGTAACGTATTTATTCCGGCTAGAAGTGTAACGTATTTATTCCGGCTAGAAGTGTAACGTATTTATTCCGGCTAGAAGTGTAATGCATTTATTCCGGCTAGAAGTGTAACGTATTTATTCCGGTTAGAAGTGTAATGTATTTATTCCGGCTAGAAGTGTAACGTATTTATTCCGGCTAGAAGTGTAGTGTATTTATTCCGGCTAGAAGTGTAACGTATTTATTTCGGCTAGAAATGTAACGTATTTATTCCGGTCCGATGCGGTTTTTTTCATGAAATCACTGTAGCGTGTTTATCCCGGCCAAAAGGTTATCGTGTTTATCCCGGTCAAAATGTTATCGTGTTTATCTCGGCTACAAATTTAGTGTGGTTAATCCGACCAGAATTTTAGTTTGTCTATCCTGGCCATAAATGAAACGTGTTTATACCTGTTAGAAATTTAGCGTGTTATGCCGGCCAGAAATTTAAAGGTTTTTGTTTAGGCCAGAAATGATGCGTGTTTATCCCGACCAGATATTTAGCATGTTTATCTCGGCCACAAATGTAGTGTTAGTTATTTAATTAAATCGGGGTTTAACCTCCACGGCACCGGAGATAATGGACGGCCCTAGCGGCGGGTTATAGGGGACGGGCACTTATTACCTATAGAGTACGACCTCAACACTGATCAATTTGGCCGCAGCAGAAATTTAACGACAAAACAACTCTGTTCCTAGAATATAACAGCGGGAAATATTTCCTATTTGTCCTTCGCCAAAAACAATAAAACAAAAACAAAGAAAAACAAGAAAGAAATAGACTACTGTCCAGCTACGTTATTAAACAATCGCCACCAACAGAGCTAGTAGTCCAGTCGTGCATAGACTACCCACTGTAAGAGAGCTAGTTGTCTAGTCGTGCATAAACTACCCGCGTAAGAGCTAGTTGTCCAGTCATACACATACTATCCGCTGTAAAAGTTAATTGTCCAGTCGTGCATAGACTACCCGCTGTAATATAAGAGCTAGTTGTCCAGTCGTGCATAGACTAACCGCTGTAATATAAGAGCTAGTTGTCCAGTCGTGCATAGACTACCCGCTGTAATATAAGAGCTAGTTGTCCAGTCGTGCACAGACACCCGCTGTAAAAGCTAGTTGTCCAGTCGTACATTGACTACCCGCTGTAAGAGAGCAAGTAGTCCAGCCACACACAGACTACCCTCTGTAAAAGAGCTAGTAGTCCAGCCGGCCACAGACTACCCGCTGTAAGCGCTAGTAGTCCAGCCGGCCACAGACTACCCGCTGTAAGCGCTAGTAGTCCAGTCGTGCACAGACTACCCGCTGTAAGCGCTAGTAGTCCAGTCGTGCATAAACTACCCGCTGTAAGCGCTAGTAGTCCAGTCGTGCACAGACTACCCGCTGTAAGCTCTAGTAGTCCAGTCGTGCACAGACTACCCGCTGTAAGCGCTAGTAGTCCAGTCGTGCACAGACTACCCGCTGTAAGCGCTAGTAGTCCAGTCGTGCACAGACTACCGGCTGATCATGTCACTACGCGGAACACATACTAACGAGGCGCGACCCACTTTAACAACTTCCCTGCCTACGTAAAAACATTTTGTTTCTGAAATCTGTGTTCACTGAACGACACAAGGCCACAACTGTCCAAGGGATGATGGACACAAAGTGGTCTCACCAAGAGGCACAGATCATCATGAGCCCCCGCAGTCTAGGGGACTCATGAGGATATATGCCGCTTGCAGTCGCGTTCACTCTTTCTCGGCAGTGACGTGAATAAACAGCGTCGCTTGTAGGTGGGTGGCTCAAGCCGAGTGATGCTGACCAGACTGTGATTGTCTCAGCTCAAGGTCTGTTTTCCTGTGATGGTTAGTTATTAGGGTTTAACGCCGAGTAGGCGACTACGGCCAATTCACGACTGTTTCCCTGAGAAAACTGAACACTAGAAGAGGTATAGATCTTCATGAGCCCCCCACAATAGCGGGGGCAAATGAGGATCTATGCCTCTTGTCTAAAGCGTGCGCATGCGTGCGCGAGTTGTGAGTGCGCGCTTAGAGTTATAATTATTATAAGATAAGCGCATTATAAATACCGTAATTATTATTATTATAAACCGGTTAGTATGCATACTTCTTTGACGGTATTAAACAATCACCACCAACTGGGCTAGTAGTCCAGTCGTGCATAGACTACCCAGCGCTGAATAACCGGTTAGTATGCATGTCGCTTTCTTTGACGGTATTAAACAATCACCACCAACTGGGCTAGTAGTCCAGTCGTGCATAGACTACCCAGCGCTGAATAACCGGTTAGTATGCATGTCGCTTTCTTTGACGGTATTAACTCATTCTACCCCAGACACGCCACAGCAAGATAAGGATCGACCATGACAGTTCAAGGGTGATGCCAGAATAGCTTGGCGCCTATGGGCGCCAAGCTATTCTGGCATCACCCTTGAACTAGCATGGTCGATCTGTGTCCTGCACTGCAATGCAGTCTTCAGAGGACAACGGCAAAATTTTGGGATTTCGGTCTTGGGGTAGAGTGAGTTATACAATCACAACCAACAGGGCTAGCAGTCCTGTCGTGCATAGACTACCCGCTGAATAACCGGTTAGTATGCATGCTTCTTTGACGGTTGAGGATCTCTGACTTGAGAATGATTTCAAAAACACAACCTACGTTCACTGCAGGGTTCAACGCTCAACAGATGTTTCCCTGTGACGGGACTATAGGACTGGTCTCTCAAGGCTGTAAAAGCTTCAAGTGAGAGACACGGAGCAAGTCAGATATGTAGTCGCATGTTACAACAACTAAAATCAAACCTGTCGATTATTTGTAGCCCATTACCGGCAGAAATGCCCGCCAAGAGATCAACGTGATTCCATGGAAGACGAGACTCCAGTCCGTCAGCACCTGAGTGAATCCAGGTACGTAAGAGTTGTAATCCTGTCTGAATCCAGGTAAGTATAGGAGTCGTCACCGGTGTGAATCCGGATAAGTAGAATGGTCACCTGTGTAAATCCAGGTAGGACATTACCTGTGAGATAGGAGTACTTCTTGCCCCCAGTTATGGCGCAAATGAAGAATCTTGAGCAGCGTGACTGGACTACAACACTGGGAGAAGTCCGTCAAGAAATGGAAAACTTGCGTCGATCCGTGAAAAAGAACAACTTCGGCAAACAAAGTAAGCATACGTGGATGTATATTCCCACCGTCAGAAAAGAGACGCTGACAATGTTCGTAATGGCGGAACTTTGTAACTGCACGCGCCAATCGTGGACTACGATGTAAAACTTGTTCACATCTCGTTTAGAAATGTAGATGATTGCCTTTATCAGCTAATACACGGACACTGGTGAGAAGTCAGTGAGAACCGTCCACAAATCACAACACATGCGTCTCCAGATTGTCCGTCACTGATATCCACAGTCCTACGTTCAGAAGGAAGTTTGTAGTGTGCACGCCAATTCCATCTGCCCTCTGGTTTTTCAGTCACTTACTTCTCACATCCGTTGTTGTAAAGGACGTTTGTGAGCAAGTTAGCGACAGCTACCCTAAAAGAGCGGAAGACCGGAAGACCGGTGTGCAAGTTAGCGACAGCTACCCAAAAAGAGCAGAAAGCCCGGAAGACCGGTGTGCACGTTAGCGACAGCTACCCCAAAAGAGCGGAAGACCGGTGTGCAAGTTAGCGACAGCTACCCTAAAAGACCGGAAGACCGGTGTGCACGTTAGCGACAGCTACCCCAAAAGAGCGGAAGACCGGTGTGCACGTTAGCGACAGCTACCCTAAAAGACCGGAAGACCGGTGTGCACGTTAGCGACAGCTACCCTAAAAGAGCGGAAGACCGGTGTGCACGTTAGCGACAGCTACCCTAAAAGACCGGAAGACCGGTGTGCAAGTTAGCGACAGCTACCCCAAAAGAGCGGAAGACCGGTGTGCAAGTTAGCGACAGCTACCCTAAAAGACCGGAAGACCGGTGTGCAAGTTAGCGACAGCTACCCTCAAAAGAGCGGAAGACCGGTGTGCAAGTTAGCGACAGCTACCCTAAAAGAGCGGAAGAGCGGTGTGCACGTTAGCGACAGCTACCCTAAAAGAGCGGAAGAGCGGTGTGCACGTTAGCGACAGCTACCCCAAAAGAGCGGAAGACCGGTGTGCAAGTTAGCGACAGCTACCCTAAAAGAGCGGAAGAGCGGTGTGCAATTTAGCGACAGCTACCCTATAAGAGCGGAAGAGCGGTGTGCAATTTAGCGACAGCTACCCTAAAAGAGCGGAAGAGCGGTGTGCAATTTAGCGACAGCTACCCTAAAAGTGCGAAAGAGCGGTGTGCACGTTAGCGACAGCTACCCTAAAAGAGCGGAAGACCGGTGTGCAAGTTAGCGACAGCTACCCTAAAAGAGCGGAAGAGCGGTGTGCAAGTTAGCGACGGCTAGCCTAGAAAAGCGGAAGAATGGTGTGCAAGTCAAGACAGAGATGGCGGCTGACTAATTCTATAACCCAAATGCCAAGGCCATTGTATCTGAGATACACAATCCAGACCAAAAGGTGACTGCCAAGCGCGTAAAATGCAAAGAAGAACCCAACGGGGAAAGAAACACGCTAAGAAAAGCCGCTTACACCACACCATACAAAAGACGGTGACAACACACACACAAAAGACAGTGACAACACACACAACTATGTTGTAACTGTCTTTTCTTAGCGTGTTTCAGTTTTCTCCGTTGCGTTCTTCAATGTATCTGAGGCCCAGTGTGTGCTATAGACACCCTCCAGGCGCCACACTATGTCACGGCCGGTGAAGATGTTCACACCCCAAATTCCCGACTGTCCGCTGTGTGAGCTGCACGTGCCATAGCCACCCTCCTGGCCTCACTGTGTCACATTACAAAGCCGTCTTCAGTCGGCCTGCCTCTAACCTGCTCACTCCGCACGCGCGCGCGTGTGTGCTGGTCTTCAGCGGCTGTCTTGCTATTGACAAGGTGCGCGTGCAGTGTGCGTGGTGGACTTGATAATGCCCATGTCGGTCTGTCGCATGCTTTGATAGGGAGCTCATTTGGCAATGGCCGGGTGGCCGGTGGGTCTCGACAGGACTGGTCTTGGAGCAATCGGTCTGTCTGGCATACCCGAGTAGCAAAATCTATCCGGCCCACGACGAACGCAGTGGGCCCGCGCACAGCCGTGCGCGGGCCCACGGCTGAGGCTGTCGTGGGCCCGAGGACCTTCGTTCAATGGGTAGCGACAGCCAACACGTGTGCCTGCATTGTAACACGTTGGCTTGTCTAACTCGATGTAACTTATGGAGCAAGTGGGACTATCATGTTAATGGGCCCATTTCAAAACTATGTAGTATGGTCTTACACTTTGGTATGGTAATGGGTTCATTTATCTAATGCGATGCCTATTATACATCACGCGGGCCTGTAAAATGCGATGTATTTAACGCGATGTATTTGGTACGTGGATCCATCTAATGCACTATATTATGGTAATGGGCCTACGTAACGCGCTGTATTATGGTACGTGGATCCATCTAATGCACTATATTATGGTAATGGGCCTACGTAACGCGCTGTATTATGGTACGTGGATCCATCTAATGCACTATATTATGGTAATGGGCCTACGTAACGCGCTGTATTATGGTACGTGGATCCATCTAATGCACTATATTATGGTAATGGGCCTACGTAACGCGCTGTATTATGGTACGTGGATCCATCTAATGCACTATATTATGGTAATGGGCCTACGTAACGCGCTGTATTATGGTACGTGGATCCATCTAATGCACTATATTATGGTAATGGGCCTACGTAACGCGCTGTATTATGGTACGTGGATCCATCTAATGCACTATATTATGGTAATGGGCCTACGTAACGCGCTGTATTATGGTACGTGGATCCATCTAATGCACTATATTATGGTAATGGGCCTACGTAACGCGCTGTATTATGGTACGTGGATCCATCTAATGCACTATATTATGGTAATGGGCCTACGTAACGCGCTGTATTATGGTACGTGGATCCATCTAATGCACTATATTATGGTAATGGGCCTACGTAACGCGCTGTATTATGGTACGTGGATCCATCTAATGCACTATATTATGGTAATGGGCCTACGTAACGCGCTGTATTATGGTACGTGGATCCATCTAATGCACCAGATTGGCGATCGCATACGTGGACAGTCGAAACATGGTAACAGAAAAGTATCCTATCTGCACGAGAGTTTATTTTTTATTTTTTTCACCGTACAGATCTACATTTTGTCCACAGGACCCCAGTAAGCAAAGATCCTCAGCGCCTACTCTACTGAACCCACCCTCTGATCCACACACACTGGCACACAGAAATACTAAAAGACGGACACACAGCGATTTCCGCCATTCGTAAGCTCTTCGGTCTGGCATAGCAACTAGTATAGCTATTCTGAAGAAAAATGATAGCACGATCAGCGAAATGACGTCACTTCAAGCTTCACACACACACACACACACACCACGCACACACCACACACAAACAAACAACAAGATGTGGATCTCATCCCAAAGTCTAACGAAATGTTTGGTGCTCAGGTGCGTTTATCTTTTAGGAACATTCAGAGTTGTTCATATTTTTAGGCTTATAATGCTGATCCATTTCCCTCCTCTCTAAGCCAACCTCTGATCAACACACACGTCGGCGCACACAAATAAAGACAGGGACACACGGCGCTTCCCGTCATTAGTACGCTCTGTGGGCTCGTGTAGCGACAGGAATCCATCTCCTTCTACTCTAACCCACCCTCTGATCCACGCACACTGGCACACAGAAATAAAGACGGACACACGGCGATTCCCGCCATTCGTAAGCTCCGTGGTCTGGTGTAGCATATCTATTCTGAAGAATAATAATAGCACGAGCAGCGAAATGACGTCGCTTCAAACTTCACGTCATGGCATCAATAGTCCCACGACGCCGTGTTCATAGTAACGACTCGATGTTATAGGTCACTCATCGCAGTACTAACATTTGACGTATCAGAGAATCAACTTTGCAATTTTCTTGCTGATTTTCACGCCTAGAACTTACAGGTCACAATTTGACCTAATCCTACCCCAGGGCCGGGACAAATAGCAGGCTTATGTAAACACTGTTTATGAACAATCATTTGGGTATTAATGAGAAGATTGTGTTTTTCGTAAAAGAAAAATTAAAAATATTTTAGCTGTTTTACAAACTGAATTACTCCGAAAAAGTGCTGCAGAAAATTGTCTGATTTTCACACCTAGGGCATACAGGTCACAATTGACCTAATCGTATCCGACAGCCGAGAAAAACTGTAGGCTTATGAAAATACTGTATGTGAAAAATCACGCGATTTTTAATGAAAAGATTGTGAAAGCGTGAAAATATATTTTTTCAAAAAATATTTAATTATCACTCACAAATTTATACAGGTACAATGCTGGTTAACGAACTCATTCAATATCTCCCTTTTATCTAGCTATATGCAAAATATCTAGTAAAATAAAAAAAAATTACGGACTCCACCGCGGATCAACCGTTTTTTTTTTTGTGAAACGGCCATTTTGTCGCCAATGAGCATTTTAATAAAAAAAAAAAAAATCGGAAAAGAAGGTCTCGAGATAATTCTTTTAGGGAAAATATAGTACAATTTCAAGCTTGTCTGTCCTCAAACGCGGGCTCTAGTCGCTGTCACACACACACACACACACACACACACACACACACACACACACACACACACACACACACACACACACACACACACACACACACACACACACACACACCGGCACACACACGCGGCACGCACGCACACACACACGGCGCTTTGGCGCCCAAAAGACGTTTTCTAGCAAGGTTTGCATAGCTAGACGTGACGTCATTTTTATCTTGTCACTTCTTTGCCAGAATTCGGGGCCCGCACGCCCAGCACATCGTGTGCGTTCTCCGGAATGCGCTCCGACCAGCCCCATTTCAAATTTTCAATACGGTAGACAAAAACATGACCTAATTTAGGTAAAAGACCGAGTCAGTATCCGTATGCATCAATCCCCATTGAGTTAACCCGTTTGCTGTCGGTAGCAGTTTTAGTCGCGATAATTCCTACAGGAATCATGGCGACTAAAAACGCTACCGACAGCCGTAGGAATCATCGCGACTAAAACCGCTACCGACACCCATAGGGTCAATCCGGACTAATATGTACACATAAAGGTAACAGTGTTCTGAGCCCCATGACTACAATAACACCCATCGAAACACCCTCATTACCAGTGTCCGTTGAGCTGGACGAATACTGTGATAAGAGACTGATCCCTCTCACTGCCAGTGTCCGTTGAGCTGGACGAATACTGTGATAAGAGACTGATCCCTCTCACTGCCAGTGTCAGTTCATGTAGATAATACTGTGGTAACAGACTGATCCCTCTCACTGCCAGTGTCAGTTGATGTAGATAATACTGTGGTAACAGACTGATCCCTCTCACTGCCAGTGTCAGTTCATGTAGATAATACTGTGGTAACAGACTGATCCCTCTCACTGCCAGTGCCAGTTGATGTAGATAATACTGTGGTAACAGACTGATCCCTCTCACTGCCAGTGTCAGTTCATGTAGATAATACTGTGGTAACAGACTGATCCCTCTCACTGCCAGTGTCAGTTCATGTAGATAATACTGTGGTAACAGACTGATCCCTCACACTTCCAGTGCCAGTTGATGTAGACTGTGTACAGAAAGGTAACTGCGTTTTTAACCCCTTACCTCTTCACCGCCAGTGTCAGTTAATCTGGACTGACATTGTGTACTTTCTTTTAGGGAAAATATAGTACAATTTGAAGCTTGTCTGTCCTCAAACGCGGGCTCTAGTCGCTGTCACACACACACACACACACACACACACACACACACACACACACACACACACACACACACACACACACACACACACACACACACACACACACACACACACACCATCACACACACACACACACACACACACACACACACACACACACACACACACACACACACACACACACACGCACCACTGCCAGTGTCAGCTAATCTGGATTAATACTGTGTATATACAGGTAACAGCCCCCTCAATGCCAGTGTCAATTGATATCGTATTCATAAAGATAACTACTTCAATGCCAGTGCTGGCAGACTGTCTCTAAAATCCTTCTATTTCACGCCAGAGACCCAGGCGTCCACGGAACAGGGATACACAGTGCTGGCAGACTGTCTCTAAAATCCTATTTCACGCCAGAGACCCAGGCGTCCACGGAGCAGGGATACACAGTGCTGGCAGACTGTCTCTAAAATTCTATTTCACGCCAGAGACCCAGGCGTCCACGGAACAGGGATACACAGTGCTGGCAGACTGTCACTAAAATCCTTCTATTTCACGCCAAAGACCCAGGCGTCCACGGAGCAGCGATACACAGTGCTGGCAGACTGTTTCTAAAATCCTTCTATTTCACGCCAGAGACCCAGGCGTCCACGGAACAGGGATACACAGTGCTGGCAGACTGTCTCTAAAATTCTATTTCACGCCAGAGACCCAGGCGTCCACGGAACAGGGATACACAGTGCTGGCAGACTGTCACTAAAATCCTATTTCACGCCATAGACCCAGGCGTCCACGGAACAGGGATACACAGTGCTGGCAGACTGTTTCTAAAATCCTTCTATTTCACGCCAGAGACCCAGGCGTCCACGGAACAGGGATACACAGTGCTGGCAGACTGTCACTAAAATCCTATTTCACGCCATAGACCCAGGCGTCCACGGAACAGGGATACACAGTGCTGGCAGACTGTTTCTAAAATCCTTCTATTTCACGCCAGAGACCCAGGCGTCCACGGAGCAGCGATACACAGTGCTGGCAGACTGTTTCTAAAATCCTTCTATTTCACGCCAGAGACCCAGGCGTCCACGGAACAGGGATACACAGTGCTGGCAGACTGTTTCTAAAATCCTTCTATTTCACGCCAGAGACCCAGGCGTCCACGGAACAGGGATACACAGTGCTGGCAGACTGTCACTAAAATTCTATTTCACGCCATAGACCCAGGCGTCCACGGAACAGGGATACACAGTGCTGGCAGACTGTCTCTAAAATTCTATTTCACGCCAGAGACCCAGGCGTCCACGGAACAGGGATACACAGTGCTGGCAGACTGTCTCTAAAATCCTATTTCACGCCATAGACCCAGGCGTCCACGGAACAGGGATACACAGTGCTGGCAGCACGATGCACAGATCGTCATGAGCTAATCCAGCTCAGTTGGATCGTGTTCAGTTCTTCTCGGGGTTGATACACTTGAGGCGTATTAACCCTCAGCGTGTCGGTAGCAGTTTTTGTCGCGATGATTCCTGTAGGAATACTCGCAACAAAAACCGCTACCGAGACGCAAAGAGTTAATGTGTGTGATCAATCGACAACTGCCAGTTGGAATCAATATTTAATTCACTCATCAAAATACAAAAGGTTATACACAGGCGGAACGTGCACTCCACGGATGTGCGCTCAACAGGTATTGACCTCAAACAGTACAGTGCGGGGTGGAGGAGCACCAGCAACAGGCATTGTCCTATTAGGGATATGGTCTATAAAGAGCTAGAGTTATCCAGTGCATATGGAGCTAGGGTTATGGCCTATATAGAGCTAGAGTTATCCAGTGCATATGGAACTAGGGTTATGGCCTATATAGAGCTAGAGTTATCCAGTGTATATGGAGCTAGGGTTATGGCCTATATAGAGCTAGAGTTATTCAGTGTATATGGATCTAGGGTTATGGCCTACATTGAGCTAGAGTTATTCAGTGTATATGGAGCTAGGGTTATGGTCTATGTAGAGATAGAGGTATCCAGTGTATATGGAGCTAGGGCTATGGTCTATGTAGATCTAGAGTTATCCAGTCCATATGGGGCTAGGGTTATGGCCTATATAGAGCTAGAGTTATCCAGTGTATATGGAGCTAGGGTTATGGCCTATATAGAGCTAGAGTTATTCAGTGCCTCCACCGCGCAGGCTTTAGGAAACGCCCACGGACTATTCAGTGTATATGAAGCTAGGGTTATGGCATACATTGAGCTAGAGTTATTCAGTGTATATGGAGCTAGGGTTATGGTCTATGTAGAGATAGAGGTATCCAGTGTATATGGAGCTAGGGCTATGGTCTATGTAGAGCTAGAGTTATCCAGTCCATATGGGGCTAGGGTTATGGCCTATATAGAGCTAGAGTTATCCAGTGCATATGGAGCTAGGGTTATGGCCTATATAGAGCTAGAGTTATCCAGTGCATATGGAGCTAGGGTTATGGCCTATATAGAGCTAGAGTTATCCAGTGTATATGGAGCTAGGGTTATGGCCTATATAGAGCTAGAGTTATTCAGTGTATATGAAGCTAGGGTTATGGCCTACATTGAGCCAGAGTTATTCAGTGTATATGGAGCTAGGGTTATGGTCTATGTAGAGATAGAGGTATCCAGTGTATATGGAGCTAGGGCTATGGTCTATGTAGAGCTAGAGTTATCCAGTGTATATGGAGCTAGGGCTATGGTCTATGTAGAGCTAGAGTTATCCAGTGTATATGAAGCTAGGGTTATGGCCTATATAAAGCTAGAGTTATCCAGAGTATATGGGGCTAGGGTAATGGTCTATGTAGAGCTATAGTTATCCAGTGTATATGGAGCTAGGGTTATGGTCTATGTAGATTGATTGATTGTACATTGCTTAACGTCCCGACAGCAACAAGGCTTTCTCAGGACGTGCCTGCACTGCTTGTGAAAAAAACCCTAAAAAACACAACGCAACAGAATATTGAATGAATGTCGCCAGCCGGTCCAATACGTTAAATAAACCTACGACATGGGGCCTAAATAAAGCTAAGACCATTTAGCAACACACATACAATATCAACAGCTACAGGCAGCGCAGACAGTAGGGAGAGTTTAAAAAAGGAAAATACAGGTGAATGAATTAAGGGTAGACAGAAACACATGCCCCAGAATAGAAGGGAAAACCCACCTTGTGGGGGCTGACCAGGGTGACCCTGGGAACTAAAAAGTAGTTAATCTCACCCAAGTCCCCCAGGGCAGATCCGGGTTGGGGTGGCCTATGTAGAGCTAAAGTTATCCAGTGTATATGGAGCTAGGGTTATGGTCTATATAGAGCTAGTTATCCAGTGTATATGAAGCTAGGGTTATGGTCTAGATAGAGCTAGAGTTATCCAGAGTATATTGAGCTAGGGTTATGGTCTATGTAGAGCTATAGTTATCCAGTGTATATGGAGCTAGGGTTATGGTCTATGTAGAGCTAGTTATCCAGTGTATATGAAGCTAGGGTTATGGTCTATACAGAGCTAGAGTTATCAAGTGTATATGGAGCTAGGGTTATGGTCCATATGGAGCTAGAGTTATCCAGAGTATATGGAGCTAGGGTTATGGTCTATATAGAGCTAGTTAAAAAGTGTATATGAAGCTATAGTTATGGACCATACAGAGCTAGTGTTATCTAATGTATATGAGCTAGTGTTATGGCGTTTATAGAGCTAGAGTTAACCAATGTATATGGAGCTAGCGTTATGGTCTATATAGATCTAGAGTTATCCAGTGTATATGAAGTTAGGGTTATGGACTATACAGAGCTAGCGTTATCCAGTGTATATGGAGCTAGGGCTATGGTCTATATAGAGCTAAAGTTATCCAGTGTATATTTAGCTAGGGCTATGGCCATTATAGAGCTAGAATTATCCAGTATATATGGAGCTAGGGTTATGGTTTATAGAGAGCAAAAATTATCCAGTGTATATGGAGCTAGCGTTATTGTCTGTATAGAGCTAGAGTGCATATGAAGCTAGTGTTATCCTGTCTATATGGAGCTAGTGTTGGCCTGTCTATATGGAGCTAGGATTATTCTGTCTATAGGTATAGAGCTAGGGTTATTCTCTCTAAAGGAGCTAGTGTTATCCAGTCTATATGGAACTAGTGTTAGCCTGTCTACATGGAGTTAGTGTTAGCCAGTCTATATGGAACTAGTTTTAGCCTGTCTATGTGGAACTAGTGTTCGCCTGTCTATATGGAACAGGTGTTCGCCTGTCTATACAGAACTAGCTAGGGTTATTTTATCTATAGGAGCTAGTGTTATCCAGTCTGTATGGCCGAACTAGTGTTAGTCTGTCTATATGGAACTAGCATTAGCCTCTCTGTATGGAACTAGTGTTAGCCTGTCTGTATGGAGCTAGTGTTAGCCTGTCTATATGGAGTTGTTGGGGTAAGCCGGTGTATTACGGAGTGGCGGTTCTGTCCTTAGTGCTGGCGGATTGATGTCAGTATAAATGAAGCGCTACAGGGAAGTTATTCTGGACATAATAAGCGCGCTTGTTGTCGAATGGCGTGCTGCTTGTTAGACATTAGGGGCGGTCCGTGGCGCAGTGGTTAAGGCGCCTGCCACCAATGCTGAAGGTGCGAGGTTCGATTACGGGTTCCGGCGTCAGACTTTCTCCTCTAGTAAGTGTCACCGTTAATTCGGGCGGATCGTCGGGGGTTCTTTCTTCGGGTACTCCGGCTCTTCCTCCCCCTCCACTTTGGTACCGGTTTCAGGCCACTTTATAAAATTGTAAATACAAGCGATCAAAATTTCCGAAACCTCAGTAGCTGCGCTTACCCTTCGCACCACGTGAATGTCCCGTGTTTGTCTTGTACTGTGTTTGTCTTCAGAGTGAATGCATGTGTGTCACGTGAGCGTGCGTGTTGGGTTCAGTTCGCGGCGCTTTGAGCTGATTTGCAGAATTGGGAAAAGCGCCTATATAATAACCGGTATTATTTATTATTATTATGTGTTGCAGACATTGCATGTGAAAAAACCGCAAAATACAGACGCACATCTATACGCCGATTGTGACGTGTTTAGGCAAGTGAGGAAACCTTTGTCCGAGCTCCGGCGACATTGTTAACACATTGAGTCTCAGGATCGCAATTCCTGAAGTTAGCACTTGTCCTACGAAGAATATGTTTCGGTTTAGGAGACAGTTGAACCATGATAGTTCAAGGGTGGTGCAGGAATAGCATGGCGTATTTAGGCGCCAAGCTATTCCTGTGCCACACTTGAACTGTCATGGTCGATCCATATACTGTTGAGGTTAACAGGGCTGAACGAGTTAACTCATTCTACCGCAGACACACCACAGCAAGATATGGATCGACCATGATAGTTCAAGGGTGATGCCAGAATAGCTTGGCACCTATGGGCGCCAAGCTATTGTGGCATCACCCTTGAACTATCATGGTCGATCTGTGTCTTGCACTGCAAAGCAGTCTTCAGAGGACAACGGCAAAATTTGGGGATTTCAGTGTTGGGGTAGAATGAGTTAAGTTAAATAACACAGACATACATGTGCACCGACGGGAGGGTGGTTTGTGAACGATTGCGTGAACGATGACTGAAATGCGCAGATATACAAGTACGTACTTGGTTAACCCATTCTACCCCAACACCGAAATCCTTAAATGTTGCCGTTGTCCTCTGAAGACTGCAGTGCAGTGCAGGACACAGATCGTCCATGATAGTTCAAGGGTGTTGCCAGAAAAGCTTGGCGCCCATAGGCGCCAAGCTATTCTGGCATCACCCTTGAACTATCATGGTCGATCCTTATCTTCCTGTGGTGTGTCTGGGGTAGAATGAGTTAATCCTCGGTATAAATCCGTGTTTGGGAACAATTAGGTGTTTTGTACCGGCTCTGGCTACAACTGTAATCTTTGAGGATGGAAACGTGAGAAGGTTGGCTGCACGACACCGTCATCCAAACCAGCGTTCAGTGTTTGAAATACAGCCAGCGATAACAAACTCATTTTGAGCACATTATTGTTCGTGCTATGATCTTTATATAGCCAGAGATAACAAACTCATTGTTAGCACATTATTGTTGTGTAATGATCTAGCCAGAGATAACAAACTCATTGTTAGCACATTATTGTTCGTGTCATGATCTTTAGTTTGAATGAAACTGTCGCTCTCCCGACCACTTTAGTTTCGGAGTTATGTCCCTTTAACAATGAACGTTTGTAAAACGTTATCAAAACGTGATACGTCTTCCGCCATGGCTGGCCGTCATAACTGACTGAGGTCAGACATCCATGGAACAGTGATGACGTTTTTATTGCAATTGGAGCAGCCAGTCCAACATACCTAGACGTCATAACTGACTGATGTCACAGAGCAGAGGTCAGACATCCATGCAACAGTGATGAAGCTTTTGGAGCAGCCAATCAAGAGCCAGTATTTTATTAACCTGTTCAGTGCCGATAAATCTAAACAACATCCAACTGAAGAGGTATAGATCCTCATGAGCCCCCGCAGTTACAGGGACTAATGAGGATCTACACCTCTTGCTGACACAACTCTGAATCCATGTACCTGGGACTGCTAGGGTTTTATGGTGTTGAATGAACGAAGATTGCAGAAACATATTGTGCGGGTTAAAGGAGGTTGATATTTGAAGCAAACGAGCAGTTCACAAGGCAAAGTCGTCTTCACGTAAACGTCTGACCTTTGAAACCTTTCTCGTATTGTGAATGTCACTACATCTCGTAATCGATGAATGCCGGTGTATACCTGTTACTGAAATAGCACATAGCCATTTACTTGTCCAGGACTGCCTGATACTAATATAAAATAATATAAAGTTCTTGGTAGCAGGGGTTTGCAACACAGTCCCTTGTACTTGTAGGCCAGAGAGAGGTTGAATTAAAAATTCTTTGGTTGTTCTAAACATCAGTTACACGTGTGATAAGTTGAGGCTTTATATCGTCCGCATAACGAGTGATGAGTAGCCTCCCTTTGTCTTGAGAACAGGCGACCATGAGGGTAAAAGCGAACAGAACTAGGCCAATGACAAAAAAGTAAAGAGTCGAAAAGAGTACTAAACCCTTTGTTCAGGACTGCCTGACACTAACATAACGTATAACCCTTTGTTCAGGACTACCTGACACTAACATAACATATAACTCTTTGTTTAGGACTGCCTGACACTCACATAAGGTATAACCCTTTGTTCAGGATTGCCTGACACTAACATAACGTATAACCCGTTGTTCAGCACTGCCTGACACTAACATAACGTATAACCCTTTGTTCAGGACTGCCTGACACTAACATAACATAAAACCCTTTGTTTGAGACTGCCTGCTATTAACATAACGTATAACCCTTTATTCAGGACTGCCTGAAACTAACATAACGTGTAACGCTTTGTTCAGGATTGCCTGATACTAACATAAAGTATAACCCTTTGTTCAGTACTGCCTGACATTAATATAACGTATAACCCTTTGTTTATGACTGCCTGATACTAACATAACGTATAACCCTTTGTTCAGGACTGCCTGACACTAACAGAACGTATAACCCTTTGTTTAGGACTGCCTGACACTAACGTAACGTATAACCGTTTGTTTAGGACTGCCTGACACTAACATAACGTATAACCCTTTGTGTAGGACTGTCTGAAACTAACATAACGTATACCCCTTTGTTAAGGACTGCCTGACACTATCATAACGTATAACCCTTTGCTCAGAACTGCCTGACACTAACATAACGTATAACCCTATGTTCAGGACTGCCTGACACTAACATAACGTATAACGCTTTGTTCAAGGCTGCCTGTCACTAACATAACGAATAACCCTTTGTTTAGGACTGCCTGACACTATCATAACGTAAAACCCTTTGTTTAGGAATGCCTTATACTGACTGACCCAAACATAACCCTGCCTGATACTGACCCCAAACATAACCCTGTCTGATACCCCACCCATAAAATAACCCTGCCTGATATTCACCCAAAACATAACCCTGTCTGATACCCCACCCACAAAATAACCCTGCCTGATGTTCACCCAAAACATAACCCTGTTTGATACCCCACCCATAAAATAACCCTGCCTGATATTCACCCAAAAAATAACCCTGTCTGATACTGACCCACAACATAACCCTGCCTGATACTACCATTACTGCCACTACTACTAATGAAGATTTGTTAAGTGCTTATTCTAAAAATAACTCTAAGCGCCGATTAAAAACAACAACTAAGACTGAGCTAACACACACACACACACACACACACACACACACACACACACACACACACACACACACACACACACACACACACACACACACACACACACACACACACACACACACACACCACACACACACACCACACACATGGACACAAAAACCTCAGAGTGGGTTACCTACCATT
The DNA here is from genome assembly GCA_036245525.1 of Semisulcospira habei. NCBI lineage: Eukaryota > Metazoa > Mollusca > Gastropoda > Semisulcospiridae > Semisulcospira > Semisulcospira habei. The sequence continues at coordinate 320,515,152 of BTPG01000002.1, forward strand.
TATGTGAAAATGGGTTCCCATATTTCTATTTATTCTAGGGCTCTGGAGTTGATGCGAATGTTTAGAACTCACATTATAACTAAGCTCTACAACTTAAAATAAAATAGACATTTTCTAGAAACAGAGCCACTGGATGGAGAAAAAATGGGTTTCTACCAATAAAGTGGGTGCCTCTTACACAAAAACTGGCATTACAGTGAAAATGGGTGTCCTCGTCAAATCATTCATTTTAGCATGGCCTATCTAAAAAAAATTAGGTGTCTGTAACAAGGTAAAGTAAACGGAATATTTGATGCTTGTTTGCCACATTTATTTGATTGTTGTCATTGTTTTTTCAATTTAATGTGTATTCCTTCTTTTTCCTGCATTAAAAATGTCAAGCACAATGACACAACACACAGTGAACAAATACCTCACTAAACATACCTTTGGTTGATTTTCTTATGATTGTTTGGGTGGGGTTGTGGGGGGAGGGGGGAGGGGTGGGGGGTGGGAGGGGTGGGGGGTGGTGGTGGGGGTGGGGGTGAAGGTGGGTGGGTGGGGGGGGGTCATCACTTTTGGTTTTATAGAGCTGCTGAATGCTCTCTTATGAATGAAAGATTTTCATTATCCCTGGAATCAGTAGGTCATTTCAGAGGCGCGCACCGAGTTGCACGTCAAACCACTCACAAATACACATTTGGAGTGCACCAGATGGATCCAGTTGGCCAAGTCCCACATTCCACACTATAGGACAGCTATGACTGAGAAGCAATTGCAGCGTTTATGGCGTGGTACAAGGTTTAAAACTAAGAAACTGTTGTTTTTAGAAGCGTGTCGGGCAACAGTTTTTCTTAAAACTGTTTTAAAACCTCTTTAAACTCAACTTTTGTTAATGTTAAATGTGTTTTTATTTACAGGCGTGTCGTATCTGTTATGCATCTATTCCAACGTAATAGTGCTGGATATTTTTCCCATTGTCGCCTTCTCTCTTCGCTCGGCACTCGACTTCCCAGTCCTTCCCTCAAACGGGCAGCATTCACACAAACAATACTTTACTATTACACGCTCTGGCAACATTAGTTTTTTTCTCTGACCTAGCATTACGTCGAAAAATGGTCCATCCAAGCCTGCACTCTTCATACTGCACTAAACGACCAACTGCAGCAGACGACGCATGTAACGACACTGACTGTGTGACGTCATTTGCATTCAATCAATTTGTGCATACAATCTGACAGGAGTTGCAGTCAAAATGAAAGCATAACACCAACAAACCCACAAACAAAGCAACAGGTTGAACCAAAAGGTCGGGCAGGACACAAGACAACAGCAGCCTCACCCAAAGTCTATACGTCCTCTCTCACACTGCGCACTCATACAATCACTTCACTTCATAGCAACCGGCGCACGAATAAATAGGCTAAGTCGCTGGCGAATGAATACATGGCTCTAAAATTTGTCACTAGACATCACCTCCCACCACATCACCGCGGAAGCACAACACAAGACAACCTTTTTTTTTTTTAACAAAACAACCACACCCTCAAATAACAAACCTCATTTTGCAGCAACAAAAACAATTTACTCCCTCAAACAACTATAATACCACCCCCCCCCCCCCCCCAACTTTCGTATCTCTCCGGCTCACCGACGCAGTCGACCCATATCAGCTATTAAGTTATTTATAGCTGAGAAGGGTGATGTCACACACACACGCCCACTTCAGGGGTTTTGTGCACACACACACACACACACACACACACACACACACACACACACACACACACACACACACACACACACACACACACTGCTGGGTCAAGTTCAAATACACTAGTGGCGTGTCTTTTAAGCACAAAAGTTCATGTGATAACGCCAAAATGAGAAAAACTGATTTTCTAAAATATTTTTTATAAATCTTTACCGCAAGACAATGCAGAAACAACCCTCAGAAAAAATGGGTGTCTGACTTGGGCACCCATAATTTTACACACACCCATTTTCCATAAGGATGGTAAAGACAGTCACTCATTTTAGGGCTTTTGTACACACACACACACACACACACACACACACACACACACACACACACACACACACACACACACACACACACACACACACACACACACACACACACACACACTGTAGTGGTGATGATTATGTACACTACTAACATATCACATAACCATCAATGTATTCAGCGCTTCCAGATACTCATACTAACGCTCAACGCAGCCCTTTTTCCAGGAATGCCCGACACAAACAGAGTATATAGAGAGAAGAACCCGACGGAGAAAGAAACACGCTATTTCTCCGCTGGGTTCTTCTTCGCATTTTACACGCTTGGCAGTCACCTTATTGGTCTGGATTTGGGACCTTCTCGCAGACGCCATACAATGGTTACTGAACCCTTCCCACACTGCAAGTCAACAAACCATGCACGTGCAACGCTGCGCACGTTTCAATAATCAACTTCACTCAGAAAACTGAAAATAAAAAGTCGAGCGGCCAACCACCAAGCTGACTCTGGCTTTCAAACAGATAAAAGGCATCGGGAACAAAGGGGATCTGTGTTCGCTTTTAGATTTCAGCAATGTGTACGGCCGGAAAACCACTCCACCAGCAAACGCTTCTACCTGCAACAGGCGTAGATCCTCATCAACTTCTGCAGGCTGCGGAGGGCTAGGCGAGGATGTGCGCCAGTGTGCGCTGGTGTTCTTCAGAAGGAGGTATCCGGCGTTCAGTCAGTATTTGTAAACGCTGGTTGACGTATCAGTACAAATCGTAACGGCGTTTTGTTATGTGCTCGTTAGCGTCACTGCATTCATTCTTATGCAATCCAGAATTGTGTTGTACCCGTCTTTTCTAAGCGTGTTTGTTTCTCCGTTGGGTACTTCAGTCTTTTCTATTCATTCTTATGATTTCATTTCTGCAGGTGCAGCTTTTACTTGATTGGGACTGTGTACAGAGATACAGCGTTAGTGAAACATTATCCTACTATCCTTTTATCAAGAGAGAGATACAGTGTAAGTGAAAACACTATCCTGATATGCTCTGATTAAGAGAGAGATACAGTGTAAGTGAAAACACTATCCTGATATGCTCTGATTAAGAGAGAGATACAGTGTAAGTGAAAACACTATCCTGATATGCTCTGATTAAGAGAGAGATACAGTGTAAGTGAAAACACTATCCTGATATGCTCTGATTAAGAGAGAGATTCAGTGTAAGTGCGGAAAACCCTATCCTGATCATATGAGAACACTATCATGATGTGAAAGCACTATATTGATATGAAAACACTATCCTTATGTGAAAACACTATCCTGATGTAAAAACACTATCCTGATGTGAAAACATTATCCTGATGTGAAAACACTATCCTGAGGTGAAAACATTATCCTGATGTGAAAACACTATCCTGATGTCACAGTGAAACACTATCCTGATGTGAAAACGCTATCTTGATATGAAAACACTTTTGGCGCGAAAGACCGCGCGCGCGCGCGCGCGCGCGTGTGTGTGTGTGTGTGTGTGTGTGTGTGTGTGTGTGTGTGTGCGCGCGCGTATGTGCGTATGTATGTAAAGAACTTGACACAATCTCCGAAGTTTGCCTACTTGTACAAGCTTGAAATTAAGCTTGATGCATCATTCAGTAGGTGCCTGGGCGGAGCTCCTGCGAGCATTTTGTGATTGGATACACGTCTCATTGAAGAGTTAAATGACCCTTTATAGGAAGTCGGTTGACCCACATTAGAGTCCCGGCGCTATTTTCATTATAGTCACGTGCGGGTTCGGATATAGCCGGATTGGAGAAATACATTGGATGAGTTCGTTAGGCAGCTTTGGATCTTTTGAACTTTTCAGTAAAAAAAAAAATTCTATGCAGAAAAAAAAGTAAAAAACCTTGACTTCTTGAGAAAACTAGAGAGTGACCGTGTCGTAAAGCAGAAAATTCGCCACACGACGCAGACATCGACGCTCTCTCTCTCTCTCTCTCTCTCTCTCTTTCTCTCTCAGTGACTGTGACTTCAAGTTGCTTGTGTGCTCATCGTGTGTACGTCGGTCGGTATTCAATTACTCTACACGGTTATGATTCTTGGCAGAGTGTGTGTGCTTAGCGAATTCTCCATGATGGTGTAGTTTCAGGACTGTGAACTTCATATTTTGTAAGTTATCAGCATTTTCATTTTTCGCTACATTTTCTGCTAACTTCGCGTCTTCAGCCATGTTGTACTTCGTCCTTGTGACGTCAGTGCCGCCAGCTAGCGAGGCGCTGTTTGATCTCACGCTGATAGAGTGGTCCTTATCGCCGCATCTCGTCACGCTTGTGTAGACTCTCACTGGAAAGTATAATTAGAACAAATGACCTGATCCAAGTGACCTTTGAGACTTAGGGCTGGAAATTACCACTGTGGAGAAAAGCTCTGTGACCGTGACATTCTTTCTATGTCGATGTACCTCTGCCACCTGGTGTGACCCTCCTCAGTGTGGCGAGACAGAGATCAACACCACGGGATGCCTAACAGTCAGTGCTCCTGTCGATTCGCCCTATCCCCAAGAGCTGTATGAAACAATTATCCAGATGTCGAATGGGGACCGGAAACTACAATACAATACAATACAATACAATACATACATACAATACAATACAATACAATACAATACAATACAATACAATACAATAATCCCCTTTCTTCATCTCATCTCAGGTGTGGCTCTTCCCGGCCACGCTCAACCTCACTGCCTGCGCTAGTGCACTCAACGAAGCGCCGGAGTACCAGCAAGCTTCAGGCCCCACATTCCGAATGATGTAATGACAGACACCTCCCAGACGCAGTGACTGTGTTTCTCAGTACTGAACAGCCGCGTGTGTACTTTTTAGAAACCATTTTGGACTGCTTTCACGTTAATGATGTAGTTCTACTACTTGTTTTTAAAATGACTATAAAGTTATATACTAGTTAAGTTCAGTATAATTAAGGTGGTGACTGTTTATGCCGGAGCGACTGTCTAAACACCGGCGCTGTACTATGGCGCCGGGCGACGGGCCCCCAGGTGCTGTTTGACCGTTGTTCAGTTTTATGTTGCCTAGATCGGAGATCTTCTCCGTATCGACGCGGGTATTTTGTTTCTGTTGTTAACTTGTTTTATGTACTAGTTTTAGCCAAGTAGGAACTTAATAAAAAAAAAAACATTATAATAGTGTGTTCAGGGGACATAGGGCTGTCTTAGTATTCTGTTTTTGTCAGGGAGGTTCGGGTCGGGATGAGGCCACTGGCGCTGGCCATTAGACTGATGCCTTGGCGACGGGCTTTACCCGAACGAGTCATTGTCCATTGAGTAGCTCTGTTATTGTAATTTGTGGAATGAGCGAGTGAGCGAATGTGCCTGTGGTGGCAAAAATGTGAATTTCCCCATGAGGGATTAATAAAGTATTATCTGTATTGTATTATACTCATTTGTAATGCTCATGAGCGTTGCTTGTGAGTATCTGAAAACAATCCAGTATTCTAAGTAAATGGAAATTGGTACTCACTGATATGCAGCGCGCTTGAGCGTTGCTTGTGTGTATAATTATTCATTATTCTTACATCTCTAGTCAATCCGATAAATCTGAAATACTAATTATCGGTTACTTACAGGCAGCCGGCACGTGAGCGTAGCTTGTGAGTATCCGATAATTACGAAATCCGATACGCGAAAAGACGCTAAGTGTGCTACGTATGGAAGTTTGCACGGTGCCTCTATCTCTGATTAGTGCTCGACATTGGGTTTTATAATTACACACGATCAACTGACTTTTCTAATATGAAAATTGAATGCTGGTTGTCTCTTGTGTTGTTAGTATGTGTGCCTTGCATACATCCTGCTGACATAAAATACACTGAATGGCCGGCACTGTAAGCTTTGCTGGACAAAACTAGACTGTTTGCCAGTGGTGACTTTTCCACGGTATTGTTTCTAGTGACATTGCCCACAGCCGTCGCTGTATACGGTAGCTACACCGCTACACGATAGTCGCACGTCTGGATTATTGTGATAACGTCGCTGTATACGGTAGCTACACCGCTACACGATAGTCGCACGTCTGGATTATTGTGATAAGGTTGCTGTATACGGCAGCTACACCGCTACAGGATAGTCGCACGTCTGGATTATTGTGATAACGTTGCTGTATACGGCAGCTACACCGCTACAGGATAGTCGCACGTCTGGATTATTGTGATAACGTTGCTGTATACGGTAGCTACACCGCTACACGATAGTCGCACGTCTGGATTATTGTGATAACGTTGCTGTATACGGCAGCTACACCGCTACAGGATAGTCGCACGTCTGGATTATTGTGATAACGTTGCTGTATACGGCAGCTACACCGCTACAGAATAGTCGCACGTCTGGATTATTGTGATAACGTTGCTGTATACGGCAGCTACACCGCTACACGATAGTCGCACGTCTGGATTATTGTGATAACGTTGCTGTATACGGCAGTTACACCGCTACACGATAGTCGCACGTCTGGATTATTGTGATAACGTTGCTGTATACGGTAGCTACACCGCTACACGATAGTCGCACGTCTGGATTATTGTGATAACGTTGCTGTATACGGCAGCTACACCGCTACACGATAGTCGCACGTCTGGATTATTGTGATAACGTTGCTGCGACATCATCGTTTGAGAGGCACGTTTTGGGAGTTAGTGCGTGTGCTGAACTCTAGACTCTTGTATAGACAGAGGTCACTTTGACTTTTGCATTCAGACCACAGGACGAGTGGAAAAGATTAGTTCCCAGTGGCTCTATGGTTTGACACTTACATACTAATTTGTTGACGTGTTTGCACACACTTTGACTATATCCAGTTGCATCGTCGGACAGCGTGGAACTTGATTTACCAGTTGACTTGCGTGGTCAATTCTTGCAATTTATTTTGTTTGATCAGTTCTGTGTGGCGACTCTCTCTTACTTGCTGAGTTTGCACTTGGCATTTTTCTTTGTGAAAAAGTGTACTGTTGTGTCTGTCCCTTAACCTGTCCCAACTGCAATGGCGAAAGTTAGCAAAAATGAATGTAACTTACGCATTGGTCATCTTAATGTGTTCCATCTCTACAATAAGGTGACCGATTTAGCATGTTTTTTTTCAACGATCCCACACCGTCGCCCTTTCACTTGTTTGGTGTTACCGAGACACACTTGAGTTCTACCATAAGTGATGAAGCCATTAGTATCCCTAACTTTACTGTAGTTAGAAGAGATCCTTCCTCCCCGGGACAAACAGGCCGCATTGCCGTCTACATTTATCAATCTATGCACATTTAGTCCGTAGACGGCAAGATCTAGAAACCGCCGGTGTCGAGTGCGTGTGGATTGAAGTAAATGACGTCCTTTCTTGGCACCGTCATACGTAGGCTTTCTATATTGTAACCCGGCGGCTGACTTTAGTTGGTACGACGATTTCAACTGTAATCTAGACAAAGTTTGTAAAGTGAACACTGATACACTTTTAATTGGGTGATTTCAACTTCAACGTCTTCAAACCTCACACTGCTTGGGAAACAACATCTTTCTTATTTTTTCTAATACAGCTAGTCAAATCACCCACTAGGATTACTGTTACCTCGTCCGCTCTCATAGACCACATATACACCAGTCAAATCACCCACTAGGATTACTGCTACCTCGTCCGCTCTCATAGACCACATATACACCAGTCAAATCACCCACTAGGATTACTGCTACCTCGTCCGCTCTCATAGACCACATATACACCAGTCAAATCACCCACTAGGATTACTGCTACCTCGTCCGCTCTCATAGACCACATATACACCAGTCAAATCACCCACTAGGATTACTGCTACCTCGTCCGCTCTCATAGACCACATATACACCAGTCAAATCACCCACTAGGATTACTGCTACCTCGTCCGCTCTCATAGACCACATATACACCAATAAACCCAAATCAGTAACGGATGTTTGTGTTCCCGATCTCAGCATCAGTGATCATTTCCCTGTAGCATGCATCTGGTCTGTGAAAATTCAAAAGATAAAAAAGAAAGGTCATATCACCACAAGATATCGTTCTTTTAAACATTTTAATCAAAACGCCTTTTTACATGATCCTAGTAATACGTGCTTTGACGCAGTAACTGAGTCCAACGACCCAGATGTTTCTCTCTCTATATGGTACAAAATTTTTCTTAGTGTACTTAACAAACACTCACCGCTGAGGGAAAGGCGTGTCAAAACCGCGGTACTGCCCCCATGGATAACAAAAGAACTAATGCAGGTCATGGCGCTTAGGAACACCCTCAGGAGAGAAAAGAAATTTGATGAGTTAGAAAACAGCGTAATAGGGTTAAGTGCATGTTACATGATGCGAGAAAAGCCTTCGTTAAGAATACTATCAAAGACAACAAAGACTGTTCGGCTATATGGCTTGTCCTTAATTCCCTTACCAGAGGCTCTAATGTGGTCTCAGTTATTCAGAGTGATCTGTCCGCTGACATGTTTAATAATCACTTCTTATCCTTAGCTGATGGGCTATCCAAAACACAAGACAATGTAAGCGACACGTGCTCCGACGTTTAAGTTGAATTCTGCAATGAGAGAACTGCCGGCCTGGCTCCTTTTAACATTCCTCCACTTGCAGTACATGAAGTAGGCAAATATATAAGTAGTCTAGGGAACAAGAGATCATCAGGCCCTGATGATATAAATCCTAAAGTTTTGAAACTATCTTTACCTTACATTGTTGAATCACTTACACACATCAACGACGTGTGTCTCCATTATTGTGTATTTCCCATACAGCTGAAAACTGCAAAAGTTATTCCACTAGCAAAATCCAAGGACAGGGCAGATCTGAATAATTACAGACCGTTTTCTTTACTGTCCGTACTAAGCAAACCCCTGGAACGACATGTACACACAAATCTATTTCAACATTTGGAAACACCTAACATGCTTCATCCCCTTCAGTCTGGATTTCGTCCGAAATATTCCTGTCATACGCACTTTCCAGACTTGCAGATAAGTGGTTGTCTAACATGAACAATTTTCAGCTGACGGGTGTTATATATCTCGATTTTAGGAAGGCGTTTGATCTTGTTAACCACGGCACTCTGATTAAAAAGCTTAGTCACTACTTGAAAAATGACTCAACAGTTTCCTTTTTTAGTTCATACCTAAAGGGAACAAGGCAAGAAGTAGTAGTTAATGGACCACACTCGGAACTGAAGGAGGTAAAGTTTGGAGTGCCCCATGGTTCGGTCTGAGGGCCTCTACTATTTTGCTTATATATCAACGATCTACCTCTTCATCTAACATCCCAATATGTTCAGTGTGACTTGTTTGCCGACGATACTTCAATTCACACGGCAAATAAAAACTTTAATGTGATTTAAAAAAAAAACTACAGCAAAGCCTTAATGAGGTGACTGCCTGGTGTGAATATAACTCAATAATTATCCATCCTGTTAAACTAAGTCCATGGTAATTGCGACACGACAAAAGCACCAGCTACCACCCCCCCCCCTTTTCTCTTGAGCTGTCGTTGGAAGGTAATTCAATAAAACAAGTCTCGGAACACCGCCTGCTAGGGATTATCATAGATGATCAGCTCAAGTGGCAAGCACACACAGATAAAGTGTGTAAAACTGTCTCAAGGAACATTTTCATGCTATCCAAGCTGAAACACTTCACTGATCTTGAAAGCAGAAAATTATTTTATTATGTACATATCCAGTCCCACATTAATTATGCTTCGAATGTGTGGGGTGGTTGCAGTGATGTACATTTAAAAAGACTGAACTCTTTGCATAGACGAGCAGTAAAGTTAATCTTACCGGATCCTTCTCTGACAACTGATCTTCTTCTTCTTCTTGTCGTTCGCAGTGGGCTATACGGTCAGACCAGCACCGGTGATGAATGACGTCGTTTTCTCCAGGTCTTCTCGACTGCCGTAGAGTTTGGTCTGCAGTGATGATAAGATGCACAAAGCGGGACTTCTTTCTCTTAAGAATCAGTTTGTTTATAACAAAGCAGTTCTCATGTTCAAGATTCGAAATAACAGAACTCCCCAGCTGCTAGTCCGGTCTCAGTCCCGCTATGGGGATACAAAAAGCATGTACGTCGCACCCAAAACCAGAATCGACTTATTTAAAACAAGTTTAGCATTCTCGGGGACAACTCTGTGGATTTCTCTTCCATTAAAGACCACTCCTACGATATCATGTTTTAAGGAAAGACTTTTTAAATACCTAGCATCGCAATCATAAGTAGCTTCAATACTTACTTACTATAGGAGCAAATCATGCTCAGTTCACACACTGTTAGTAGGAACTCATTCATTAATCATGGATATGTATATCTGTCCGGTGTGAACGAGTGTGCGCACGCAAGTATTACTATATGCTGTGTAATGGTGTGCGTGCGATTTTTTAAAATTGTATTTTATATTTTATATTTTTCATATTTGTTTTCCCTCCCCTCACCCCGCACCCCCTTAGTCTCAGATTATGTATCTAATGTATTTAATTGTTGTTCGACCCATCCGAATTTGGATGAGATTACATAACTGAAAAAACAAATGACAAAACGAGAAAGGAAACAGACAAAATAGAAACAAAAAGCAATTTCGTCTTGGAATTGGTACTCATAATAGTGACACACACACACACACACACACACACACACACACACAAACACACACACACACACACACACGCGCGCGCACGCACGCACGCACGCACGCACGCGCGCGCACACACACACACATACACACACACACGCACAGACTATGGGGCAGACAGAACAGATGTTTTGCGGCAATCGGCCCACAGATATTGACATATTGCACAGATAGTTGTTCATTGCGTAATTTAAGTGCATAGAATATGAACATTGCAACTTTTCTGATAGAGTCACAGCCCAGGTTTGCAAGTAACATGCTTATGTTCTCATTCTTAGTATCATTCAAAAGGCTAGCAAAGTACTTATTCCTCAAAGCTGTGTATCTATTACAATACAAGAGGAAGTGTTCTTCATTCTCCACAGTGCCAATACGGAATACAGAATGGACAGTCCTTCACATGTGTATTTGAATATCTATTATTCACGTTCAGTTCCGGTTCCCAGTCTGAAACGTATAAGGCGGCCCTTGATTTTTATTATATCGTTATCTGGGATACATATCTTTCTAGTTCTAGTACTGGATATACGGTAGGTCTGATTTCGTACATGAAGCATGTATTGTTGTATGCAAGCCAAGGGGAATCACAGCGCTGGACAGACAACAGTTAGAGCCCCTGCCCCCACCTATCAGGCACCCAATCGCCAGCCCACAGAGAAATACGCAGGTATAGAATAAGACGATCATTTCCATCCTCAAAAAGAATGGATGAGGTCTCTTATATAACCCATGTCTTTCTCCGGAACTTAGGCAGGAGAAACATACATACACAAACATGAAGGTGCGCTACTATATGTGGTCGGGTAAATACCCTGATTTCCCACAGTAGATGCACAGAACATTACACAACAATGTAACGATACAAATTTGCCTCGAGTTATAGATACTCACAAACCAGATAGGTGAGGCTAGCGCTGGCAGAATTGTATGCAAACCAAGGGGAATCACAGCGCTGGACAGACAACAGTTAGATCCCCTGCCCCCACCTACCAGGCACCCAATCGCCAGCCCACAGAGAAATACGCAGGTATAGAATAAGACGATCATTTCCATCCTCAAAAAGAATGGATCAGGTCTCTTATATAACCCATGTCTTTCTCCGGAACTTAGGAAGTAGGCAGGAGAAACATACATACACAAACATAAAGGTGCGCTACTATATGTGGTCGGGTAAATACCCTGATTTCCCACAGTAGATGCACAGAACATTACACAACAATGTAACGATACAAATTTGCCAACATGTATTGTTGGCATCTTTTGCCAACCAGTACTGAGCTCATACGCTCATTCAACAATTACTCGATCTTTAAAAAAACTTTGAAATGTCATAGATCTGTCTCATTTTCTTTATTTATTTCTCTTTCTCTCTTATTGCACGAGTGGCAACAGACTTTGCTTTCTAAACAACATATGTGTTGACACGCAAAATGGAAAGTTTCGAGCTCTCAGTTCAGTTTGAATTGCGACACATTTGTGCAGCATTTGTGTAGTGTGCTCACCGCTTGAGTCATCTCGAAATAAGGCATTTTTAAAATTTCCCTGCCATCTGCCATCATTTGATCTTTGCCTTCTCCGTTTATTTATGATGTAAGGTGTCGGACAGCCCTGATCTATGCGCTTACACGAAAGACCTAGAACAGATTCGTGCGCAATACTAGAATTGCGGATTGGCCAGCTGATTAAAAATTACAGGTTTGGCAATGGTTCTAGCAGATAGGCAATGGGGCATTGAACCCCCCTGAGATTTTCAGGTGCTAGCCAATCACAGTGTCGGAAAATGGAGTGACTGCATGACAATAGGAGATATTTCAACATCAGAATCAGGTCAAAGACAAAAGGTAGAGACCCTTGACAACGAGGACAGCTCGCACATAAAAAGGACTTAATGGGTTATGGCTCTTATACAGAAGAGACTTCGTGAGTTATGGTTCATCCCATCTTGTTTTTCCTATTTAAAAATAGGAACAGGTTTAAAATGGGGCTGGTCGGAGCGCGATCCGGAGCACGCACATGACGTTTTGGGCGTGCGGGGCTAAAATTCTGGCAAAGAAGTAACAAGATGAAAATGACGTCACGTCTAGCTACAGAAACCTTGCTGGAGAACGTCTTTTTGGCGCCAAGTGCCGAATGTGTCTGTGTGTGTGTGTGTGTGTGTGTGTGTGTGTGTGTGTGTGTGTGTGTGTGTGTGTGTGTGTGTGTGTGTGTGTGTGTGTGTGACAAACACTAGAGCCCGCGTTTGAGGACGAACAGCTTTAAATTTTAGGATATTGTCCCTAAAAGAATAACCTCGTGGCAGGTTTTTATTTTTTATTAAGTTTTTGATTATGATGCTCATTGCCGAGAAAATGGCCGTTTCACAAAAACCGGTTTATCCGCACTGGAGCCCGTATTTGTTTGTGTATTTATTTATTTTTTATTTTTTTTACTAGATGTTTTGCATATAGCTAGATGAAAGGAAGAGATTGAATGAGCTCTTTAACCACCATTACCTCTTCGACGTTTTTTTTTAAAATTTTATTAATTTTTTTTTACTGATAAATATTTTTGGAAAAAGATTTTTTTCACATTTTTCTGGAATTATTTTGGATTTTTCTTAAAACAATCGAATCTATTTACGAAAAAGAATCAATTTTCTCGTTAATAATTGCATGAGTTTTCATAAACGGTATTTACATAAGCCTACGGTTTGTCTCTGCTGTCGGGTACTTTTGTACATTTTGTACATAGACGACTGCAGAAGTGTGCATGAGAACCGTCACCTTGTCAAGTTTTCAAATGACACTGCCCTACTTAGTTTGTTGTTTGGCTTCGAGCAGAGTCATGGTCCTGTGTTAAACGAGTTTGTTGACTGGTGTGATAGATCATACCTTGAACTAAATGTTTCTAAAGACGAGTGAGTTGCCTGTTGACTTTTGACGAATTAGTTCCGTCCTGGTGAACACTGTAATTCATGGCCAAGAGGTTGAACTAGTTAGCCAGTTTAAATACTTTGGTACAGTCTTTGATGAAAAGCTGAGAAGGGATGAAAACACAGACGCAGTGGTGAAAAAATGTAACCAAAGGTTGTACTTCCTCAGGAAGCTAAATTTAGTTCACAGAACATTTCTGAGGCTCTTTTACAAATCATTTGTGGAAAGTGTTTTGACTTTTTCTTTTATCTGCTGGCTCATCTCTTTAAGTGCCAAAAACAAAAATAGCCTTGAAAGGACCGTGAAAATCTGCTCCAAGATCATTGGTGAGCCTCAGAGAACTATGCAGGCTTTTTTGACAAGCAGACAGTGAAGAAGGCAATGTCCATTATTAGCCGAAAAGACCATATTCTAAATACAAAACTTGAGCTGTTGCCCTCAGCCCGCCGGTACAGATGTCACAGTTGTAAGAGCTGTTCTTAATTGGACGAACTTTTGATCGGCAAACCTAGATCGGAGAAGATCGGCGATCTTTTGGTTTGTTTCTTAAGTGAGGTTGAACGAACCTGGGCGAACTTCAGCAAACCATGTTTGACATGGTTCTCTTTCTTAACTCATTCTACCCCAGACACACCACAGCAAGATATGGATCGACCATGATAGTTCAAGGGTGATGCCAGAATAGCTTGGCGCCTATGGGCGCCAAGCTATTCTGGCATCACCCTTGAACTATCATGGTCACTCTGTGTCCTGCACTGCAAGGCAGTCTTCAGAGGACAACGGCAAAATTTGGGGATTTCGGTGTTGGGGTAGAATGAGTTAACTGAAGTGCTTGATTCGGCGTACTTACTGTCTGCGAAGGTGTTCAAAATGGCTACCGCTATGCCGCTTCGCGATTTGAACGATGTTTGTTTTTGAAAAGAAAAGGGGAGACTGCCAGTGCTAATATTTTAGGAAGGTTACAAAGTAAAGTAGGTTATAGCACTGTCAGGGGAGAGAAATGTGCATGATCGACCAGTGATCATAGATCTACTGTGGCCAAAGCACCAAAAAAAAAAAAAAAAAAAGATAGGAAAGAGAGGGGGCGCTAAGAAAGCGACCGAAAGCAATGCATATGGAAGCCCCCCCGAAGGGGGGCGTATCACATATCCACTGTTCCAGCCACTCAGTGCATGGAAATTTAAATCTAGGTCCCCCAAGGGGGGTCCAGATATTTAGCCGGTGTGGACAGCTGTTTCGGTCTAGGCGACCTCTTCAGCACACCATTGTTTTTGTACTCCTTGCAGTAGCGACCCCACAAAAAGCGTCGCGCCTCCCACAAATCAATAAAAATAGGTTTTGTTCTTCGTACGAGTGAAATATCGCCGTCCGCCATATTTGTTTGTATCGGTGACTGTCTTCTTATCTCCAACGCAGAAGAGGGTAAAAGTTTTGACCAATCAGAGAAAAGGTTCGCCTTTGTTTGCTCAACACGTTGAGCGAACCTCAAGTTTTCCGACAGCGAACTATGGTTTGCCGAGGTTCGTGAACTACTTCGAACTAGGTTCGCCGTATCTTTAGATCGTCCAATTAAGAACCAACATGGTTCGTCCGAGATCGTGAACCGTAGTTTGTCAGAGTTCGCGAACAAAAGTTCGTTTAATTAAGAACATGCTTAAGACAAACAGATAGAAGTTCTCTTTTATTCCCACCGCTGTTCTTTTGTGTGAACAAAGTGGCATAGAATTTTATTAAATGTATTCAGTTGTGACGTATGTGCGCGAGCATGATGGGGATGGAAAGTGCCAGTTTTGTTATTGTAAGGTTTATGTGATAATAGCTTTTTTTTTTATAATGTAATGTATGTCAATATTAGCATAGATGTTTGTATTAGTATATTTATCAGTGTTAGTATAGTTGTCAGTATTAGCATAGCTGTCAGTATTAGTATAGTTCTTAATTCTGCGTGCATGGGTGCCTGGGTGTATGAGTGTGCGTATGTCCGTCTTATCCATTTAAATTTTTTTTTTTTTTTTTTTTTTTTTTTTTTTTTTACTTCACTTAATATTTATACGCTCCCGTCCAAACTGGAATTGCCCCTTCGTGGAATAAATAAAGTTTTTTGACTTGACTTGTCTTGGATAAAATTGTGAGCTTCGGCACCACTTGGTCGGAGTTATTTTTAAGACAGCTAGCATAACTTTGATTTTTCTTGTACGAAAAAAACTATCTTCTCATTAATACCCGTACTATTTTTCATAAACAGTGTTTGCATAACCCTGTTGTTTGCCCCGGCTCTCGGGTAGGATTAGGTCAAATTGTGACCTGTAAGCCCTTGGTGTGAAAATCAGCAAGAAAATTGCAAAGTTTGATCCTCTAATACGTCAAATGTTAGTACTCAGATGAGTGACGTATAACATCAAGTCGTCACTACGAAGACGGTGTCGTGGGACTAACGATGCCATAACGTGATGCTTGAAGTTACGTCATTTTGCTGCTCGTGATATTATTCTTCTTCAGAATCGCTAAGCCAGGCTACAGAGCTCAAGATTCAAGATTCAAGAAATTTATTGTCCATTAAAGGATATTTGTCTTTGCCTGCCGAGCGTAGGTCAAAGTTAAAAACAAAATATCTCAATTACACAACAAACAAACAACATGGCTAAATCTCTGAATAGACGAAAATATAAAATAGTACGTTTTGACACTAACATCATACGCACGCCCAGACACGCGCACAGACTCACAACTTAGATTATGGCAGTACAGCCATATGAAGGCAAAACACGTCAAGTCCAGTATGACTATGTTGGAGCTACCCTGTTTTTCCCCAAAGGGAACTGTAGGTCTGTGGGTGTGAGTCTGCTCAGCTGGAAAGTCACGTCAGCTGGAAAGTTACGTGCAATCCTGAGGGCTGGGGGTTACAGTTTAGACTTGTTCAACAACTGTATTGCCTGCGGAATGAAAGTGAGTTTGAATTTGTTCCTGTTACATTTCGGGCAGCGATAGCGTCTTTTGGAGGGAAGAAGTTCAAAATGCGACTGAAGTGGGTGGATTGTCACTCATGATTGCACGTGCTTTCCTAGCCAGCGCTCTCTCAGTCAGTTGTAGGAGGCTGTTGGTAGATAAGCTGATGATTTTGGCGGCCGTCTTGGTAACGTTTTTGTTTGCTGTAGACAATGCGGGGAAGAAACAGATCGTGCAGAATGACAAAACAGACTCAATGATGCTGACATACAAAAGTGACAGCAGTTTGGGGCTCACGTTAAAAGATCTTAGTTTCCTCAGTATGTACAGTCTTTGTTGGCACTTTTGAAAACAGTATGTACATGTGGACCAAAGGTAAGTTTAGCCAGGGTCACGCCCAAATATTTGAGCTCACTCGAATGTCGGGAAGTTCCGAGTGTCTGTATTTATTTCTGTGTCATTGTGGGTGGATCAGAGGATGGGTTAAGGTAAAGGAGATGGATCAGAAGGATAAGCTTGAAATAGGAACAATCTTGTTCTTTTCCTTTCTAAAAACTCTGCGCAGCGCAACTCATCAAGCCTGGCAGTCAAGATGTCTCCCCACTATTTATCCGCTTTGTCTAAGCCCTTTCAGCTGTGCGCTGCCGGACTTCCAAACTACACTGCCATACTTCCATACTACACTGCTATACTTTCATATTACACTGCCATACTTCCATAGTCCACTGCCATATTTCCATATTACACTGCCATACTTCCATGCTACACTGACATACCTCCATGCTACACTGACATACCACTATGCTACTCTGCCATACTGCCATGCTACACTGCCATACTTCCATGCTACTCTGCCATACTTCCATATTACACTGTCATACTTCCATATTACACTGACATACTTCCATGCTACACTGCCATGCTTCCATAGTACACTGCCATGCTGCCATGCTACACTGACATACCTCCATATTACACTGTCATACTTCCATATTACACTGACATACTTCCAAATTACACTGACATACATTTATACTTCCATATTACACTGCCATACTTCCATATTACACTGACATACCTTTATACTTCCATACTACACTGACATACCTCCATGCTACACTGACATACCTCCATGCTACACTGACATACCTCCATGCTACTCTGCCATGCTGCACTTCCATACTTCCATGCTACACTGTAATACTTCCATATTACACTGCCATGCTTCCAAATTACACTGCTATACTGCCATGCTGCACTGCCATACTGCCATGCTACACTGCTATACTTCCATATTACACTACCATGCTACACTGCCATACTTCCATGCTACACTGCCATACTACCCTGCTGTATCTCCATTCAACACAGCCGTAGGTCCATACAACAATGGGTTCTTTAACTCCCTAACACTGGGAAGTTTTAGTTTGCACGCGGGGATCCTGTCATTTGCTCAATGCAACACGACAGATATCGAGTTTGGCCACGAGCGTGAAATCAGTGGACGTAAATGACAATAGAAAACATTAAAACGTTTAGGGCTTAGCTTTTTTTTGTCCACCACGAAGGTGATTTTAAAAACGGGGCACAGAATAGAGTTTGAACAAAGACGGGGCACCGAATAGAGTCTGAACAAATTTTGACCCCAACTGGTTTCGAACCCGCGACCTTTCGAGAAGAGAGTCGAGCACTACCACCGAGCCACCTTGCTCCCGTAAACGAGCTTATATCACCCAATGAGCAAAAGGCCATCGGGTAGACGTCGCCCTTATGGCCTTTGCGCACTGGAAGGGTGGGTGGGTGGGTGGGTGGGGGGTGGGGGGGGGGGGGCGGGGGGCTCACTTCGGGTGACAAAGAAACCGTGATCGTTGTATATCTCTCTCTGGGAAGTTTTAGTTTGCACGCGGGGATCCTGTCATGTGTGTGCGTGTGTATGAGTGTTGTGTAGTGTGTATGTGTGTGCGTTGGTGTGTGTGTGTGTGTGTGTGTGTGTGTGTGTGTGTGCGTTGTGTGTGTGTGTGTGTGTGTGTGTGTGTGTGTGTGTGTGTGCGCGCGCGCGTGTGTTGCAGTATGTTCGTGTGTGTCTCTGAGTATGTGTGTGGTGTAGAATGTGTGCGTGCGTGTGTGTGTGTGTGTGTGTGTGTGTGTGTGTGTGTGTGTGTGTGCGTGCGTGCGTGTGTGCGTGTGTGTGTGTGTGTGTGTGTGTGTGTGTGTGTGTGTGTGTGTGTGATGTAGAGAGTGTTCGTGCCTGTGTCCTTTATTTACGTTCAAGTGAAAGCGTTGTTTTGTTTGTGATAGTGTTTAATGGTAGTTCTTAGCAAATGGTAGTAACGGCAAGTTTGAAAATTAGTCCTGTTACCAAATACTTTTACCGTTATAAAATAAAGGTTCATTGCTCTCTCTCTCTCTCTCTCTCTCTCTCTCTCTCTCTCTCTCTCTCTCTCTCTCTCTCTCTCTCTCTCTCTCTCTCTCTCTCTCTCTCCGCTCTTCCCCCCCCCCCCCTCCCTATCTAGGCCGTAATGAATTGTTTTTCAGTCGGGCTGACACATCGCTGTGATTAGCCTAAAGCCTAAATCTGCGCCGCTCAATGCTGCATGTCATTTATCAATGGCTGACTCGTTTAACTTGCCACGTGATGCCTCCCACCCATCCTCCCCTCACCGCGGCACACACACACACAACCGTGACACACACATATGTACCCCCCTCTCCATCCCTCATCACCCCCGCCCACCCCCAACCATCGACCAAGTACACAATTTCCTCGGGCCGACATCTGTCGCAGTGGGCCGCGCACATCTGTGATGCGGCCCGATGTTTTTTGCTTGCTGCGAAAGCTGAATGCGATTTAGCAATGGCTGCTTCGTTTCTCTTGCCACATGATGGACTTATTTCTGAAAGCAACTAATCCCCTTTTCCATAACCGCTCCGCCACCAGGAAACGCCATCCGTCTGCACACCTCTCGGGTCCTCATCAATACTAGTATCTACAACTTGCGGTCGGCCGCGAGGATCTAGGCCTGTTGCCAGTCCGATGTACATCGTAATTTCTCGGGCTGAATGTGTCGTGATTTTACTAAACGCATGTGCCCATGGCTGATGATGCGCGCGCACTCAGCGGAAGCTAATCTGCTTTTGCTGGAGGCAGACCTTGTGATTTGACTTCGTGAATGATATCTTTTTGTAATATTGATTAATCAGGGCCTGTGCTGTTGGGAGATTAGAGGCAGACACAGAGGCTATAATCCCTGGCTTATCGGCTCCCATCGGTAAGAAAGACAAAGCGGATTACAGAGCTTTCCGCTGGATATAAAATTGTCCGTCATCGGGACGCACAGCAAGACAAAAAATCCCAGAAATACAGAGTAAGGCCTTGTTAGCAACGGAGCTCGTGTGTCAGCTGTCGGAGGGTTCTGGTGAGGAACATCAGCTGGAAACCCTTCACCGGGATTAGAACACGAAATGATACGGGGGAGGTTGCGTGCGCTGATGAGGGGGCGACTAGCCAGTCCTACACTCTCTGCTGTGACAGTAAGAGTGTTGTAGCCAGAAGAGGATAAGCAATAGATGTGAAATCATACGGTAATACAGTCTGGGGGTGGGGGTGGGGTGGGGGTGGGATTATGTTGGGGGTGGGTGGGGTGGGTGGTTGGTGAGGGTGGGGGTGGGGGGGTGGGGGTGGGCGGCGATCAACAGACGCTGTTCGAAAACCGAAGTAGGTCAAATCTGCAGGTGTATCGACGAAAACAGTGGATTAAAAGCTCAGACAAACACGCGATATCGCATATTTATCCGGATTTTAATCCACTGTTTTCGTCAAAACGTGCAGTTTTGATCGACTAATAAATTCCGGAAATCGTCTTTTAAGGGGCGACCAGTCAGTCCGACACGGCGCTGAGAGCTGACAGGTCACGGTATACATTTAAATTGGGAAGTTCAGGCATAAGAGGCCCCGTGTTTTTAAAAATAATTTTTGCCTTGTTTGAAAATTTGCAGTTGGGCTGAATGTTGGAATTTGCTGGAAATTTGTGGTTAGCTGAGAGGAGACATGTTTGGTGCTTTGATTCATACCATCCTGAGCTTATCCAGTGGACATTTGTGGGCCTATGTTGAGTTGCCTTTGACGTAGTGATTTGAGGGGCACGCTGATTTCAGCTGTGCTTGGGTGTGGGGTTGGTAAGGAACCAGTTTCATAGCCAAGAAATGAGACGGGTCATGTGCTGTTTTTTTTTTTTGTATTTTGTGCATGGCAAATGTGCAGCTGGTGGGCGGTAGTGTTTTTTAGGGAATTGAAAAATTAGGGGATGACTGGGACTGACTAAGGCTAAGAGACTGGACAGTACGGTCTGAGCACTGTGGTCCGTGGCCTGAGGTGGGTCAGGCCGGTAAGTACTGCCGTTTGTCACCAGTGAAGCCGCCGTTTGCAGCCAATAAAACCGACATATGTAGCCAGTAAAGTTGTCGTTTGTAGCTAGTGAAGCCGTCATGTGTAGCCGCATTAAAGCCGTCAGGTGTATCTAGTGAAGAAGTCATGTGTAGCTAGTGAAGCCGTCATGTGTAGCTAGTGAAGCCGTCATTGTGTAGCCAGTGAAGCCGTCATGTGAAGATACTGAAGCCGTCATGTGTAGCTAGTGATTGTGTAGCTAGTAAAGTCGTCATGTGTAGCTAGTAAAGCCGTCATGTGTAGCTAGTAAAGCCGTCATGTGTAGCTAGTGATTGTGTAGCTAGTAAAACCGTCATTTATAGCTAGTAGTAAAGCCGTCATGTGTAACTAGCGAAGCCGTCATGTGTAGCCAGTAAAGCCGTGGTGTGCAGCTAGTAAAGCCGTCATGAGTAGCTAGTGTAGCTAGTGAAGCCGTCATATGTAGCTAGTGATTATGTAGCCAGTGAAGCCGTCATGTGTAGCCAGTGAAGCAGTCATGTGTAGCTAGTGAAGCCGTCATGTGTAGCCAGTGAAGCCGTCATGTGTAGCTAGTGAAGCCGTCATGTGTAACTAGTAAAACCGTCATGTGTAGCCAGTAAAGCCGTCATGTGTAGCTAGTGAAGCCGTCATGTGTAGTTAGTGAAGCCGTCATGTGTAACTAGTGAAGCCGTCATGTGTAGCTAGTAAAGCCGTATTCTGCAGCTAGTAAAGCCGTCATGTGTAGCTAGTAAAGACGTATTGTGTAGGTAGTGAAGCCGTCATGTGTAGCTAGTGATTGTGTAGCCAGAAAAGCCGTCATGTGTAGCTAGTAAAGCTGTCATGTATAGCTAGTGAAACCGTACTGTGTAGCTATTGAAACCGTCATGTGTGGCTAGGGAAGCCGTATTGTGTAGCTAGTGTGGCCGTATTGCGTAGCTAGTAAAGCCGTCATGTGTTACTAGTGAAGCCGTCATGTGTAGCTAGTGAAGCCGTCAGGTGTAACTAGTGAAGCTGTCATATGTAGCTAGTGAATCCGTCATGTGTATCTAGTGAAGCCGTCATGTGTAGCTAGTGAAGCCGTCACATGTAGCGAGTGATTGTGTATCTAGTGAAGCCGTCATGTGTAGCTAGTGATTGTGTAGCCAGAAAAGCCGTCATGTGTAGCTAGTAAAGCTGTCATGTGTAGCTAGTGAAACCGTACTGTGTAGCTATTGAAACCGTCATGTGTGGCTAGTGAAGCCGTATTGTGTAGCTAGTGTGGCCGTATCATAGCTAGTAAAGCCGTCATGTGTTACTAGTGAAGCCGTCATGTGTAGCTAGTAAAGCCGTAATGTGTAGCTAGTGAAGCCGTCAGGTGTAACTAGTGAAGCTGTCATATGTAGCTAGTGAAGCCGTCATGTGTAGCTAGTGAAGCCGTCATGTGTAACTAGTGAAGCTGTCACATGTAGCGAGTGATTGTGTATCTAGTGAAGCCGTCATGTGTAGCTAGTGAAGCAGTCATGTGTAACTAGTGAAGCCGTCACATGTAGCGAGTGATTGTGTATCTAGTGAAGCCGTCATGTGTAGCTAGTGAAGCAGTCATGTGTAACTAGTAAAGCCGTCATGTGTAGCCAGTAAAGCCGTCATGTGCAGCTAGTAAAGACGTATTTTGTAGATAGTGAAGCCGTTTGTAGCCAGCAAAGCCGCAGGAGACATGGTGTGATTATCTATGTTAAAACCACCACTACCAACCCCAACCCTAACACACACACACCCCCTCCCCACCCCTTCACGCCCCCCCCCCCCCCCACCCTCGCGCACCTAACAAATGTTCGAAATGTCAGTGCAATGATTTTATGAAAGTAAACTTTCACGCAAACCTGTAATGCATTCTACACTGTGATCCGACATACCCAAAGTTGGGAGTTGTCGTTTGAAGACCACAAAGTAAGTTCCAAGACAGACTGACCATGTGACCATAGTTTACGGGTGGTGCCAGTTTGATCATGCTAGTTCAATGATGATGTCAGAATTGCATGTCGCCTAAAAGCACCACGCTATTCCGGCACACCCTTGAACTAGCTTGGTCAATACATCTTTTTCTTTACAGTGTCAGTAGTTAATGTGTTTAGCTTTCACGCCAACGTATACACTTTTACGCCTGTTAGTGAAAACTTCACGCCATCCTGTAAACTTTCACGCCAACCTTTAAATTGTCAAGCTTACGAAACACTTTCCTGCCAAACAATACGCCCGACATAATCTGTCCATTGGTCACGTTTCCATGTCTCAGAGCTCCCCAGTTCACTGTTATAGCCCTTCCAGGCAGTTGCGCAGTTCTGACGACAATAAAATGCTTCGGATTCCAACTAAAGGACTCAGGATTTGGGCAGAGATCGTTTTCTTACCAGTGTCTATCAGTCTGGAATGATCTTCATAAATCCTTGAGACACAGTGAGTCCAGTGCCAGTTTTAAACGCAGTCTTAAACCCCATCTTTTCCCATCTTGATTATCAGTGTTCATGTATTTAGTCATCTATGTTCTTTTGTGTAATTGTACATGTGGTTTTGGTTTTGTCACTTTTTGTGTAATATTGTTCTTATTCACAAGCACGGCGCCTAGAGCATCTTACCATGTACAAATCCTCTTTATTATTGTTATTATTATTGTGACTGATCATTGACTGATGACGTATTATTTACGTGCGTGTGCTATACGCGACGCCTGTTTGCCTGAAAGTTTATGTTATGCTTAGGACGCCGCCCAATATAACTTGTCACTGCTGGACCTGACTGACGGAAAACTAATTGTTTCTACCGTCACGTCTTGCGTGTTTGCTTTCATGATGTAATTGTTCCGATTGTGTGAGGGCAAACCACGGCAAATGTTTGGAATTTTCTTTGATTACGCGTGGGGCATTGGTTTGTTTTTTAGGGCAGGCTTTTTGGTGTGTTTTGTTTCTACCGTTACCAGCACGTCAGGCAGGTTGCTAAATCAATCTTGCTTTGATGGTTAAAACTCATTCAAACCCCAGACACACCACAGCAAGATAAGGATCGACCATGATAGTTCAAGGGTGATGCCAGAATAGCTTGGCGCCTATGGGCGCCAAGCTAATCTGGCATCACCCTTGAACTATCATGGTCGAGATGTGTCCTGCGCTGCAATGCAGTCTTCAGAGGACAACGGCAACATTTTGGGATTTCGGTGTTGGGGTAGAATGAGTTAGGGGGCGCATGCGGTAACGCAGTACCAACAGAAACACGTCAGGCAGTTTGTTAAATCAATCATGTTATGACAAACTGTTGCGCCGAGACAAAATTTTCGCTTTGTTTGTCACATTATAGATGCTAATGATCAGGCTAGCAAAGTCCACAAACGTTTGCTAGTTTGACCGAAAAGTAAACATACGCATTAGACTCAACTTAGTGTGTGTAGAGCTGTTCAACTCGTTGGACCTCTGCATGGGTTTCTTGTTCTCCGTGGTAATGACCGTAAAGGATTTTGAAGAACAAATGTTATGGCACGAGGCTGCATTTTATGTGACGGTGTATAATCAACAAATGTACTGTGATTTCAAATCCATGAAAATGCTTTAGGAATGACTACTTTAGCGAGCGCAGGTCAGTCTCAGTTTCACTGTTCGGTGCAAAAATGGCGGGTCTTTCCAAATCCGTGGCTGTGTGTAACCCTTCTAACACGCACTTGCTTTTAAGGATAGAGACAAGAGAGACCATTTTGTCAAAACACAAACTTCGAATGCATACTTACGTACGTTAACTCATTCTACCCCAGACACACCACAGCAAGATGAGGATCGACCATGATAGTTCAAGGGTGATGCCAGAATAGCTTGGCGCCTATAGGCGCCAAGCTATTCTGGCATCACCCTTGAACTATCATGGTCGATCTGTGTCCTGTACTGCAATGCAGTCTTCAGAGGACAAAGGCAAAATTTAGGGATTTCGGTGTTGGCCGGGGTAGAATGAGTTTTAAACGATATTAACGAATGTTAGGAGAGCTTAGGCAGAGTAGGCATTGTGCCTTTTTAAGAGCTGGGACCCTACCGAACATAAAGAAGTCATTTATTAAGCATTTTCATGGGTTTGAAATCCCAGTACATTTTAGTGCTTCGACCTTAAGCTACGTTTCCATAAGCACGAATCCGATACGAATCCGATTGTGGGTTTCTATTATTTTGTTCGATGGGTACCGAATTTCGCATCCGACTGCGAAACGAACGCAACATTATCAGTTTTGGGGTTCGCCCAGGGGAGCGATTTTTTTTCGGATGTCGGATGTGTTCGCACCGAAAGTATGACGTAAATTTTGTCATCTGCCGCATGCTCTCGCGCCATTTTGTTTTTTGCGTCATATCGGTGGCTCCTACAAAGGCGGAGTTCGGATGCCGCACATTGTATATGGAGACACACGCTCCACGAATTTTGAACTAAAATTTCATTGCCGCGTCGGTTTCTGATCGTTATTGTAGTATCGGATTCGTGCTTATGGGAACTTAGCTTTACTCAGCATAGAGAGCACCAAGAGAAGAGAGTATACAGGTATGATGGGCCTTCGTGCTGTCAAAGCGTGGAAGCCAGCAGTTGAATTTTCTCATCGCGAAAAGATAAGTTCCAAATTCTGTACGTGTTTGTACGTCTATTTTGAAAAAGGTGTTTAACCCGAAATATTAATAAATTGTGATGTCACTGTCTGTTCTAAGCGTGTTTCTTTCTTCGTTGGGCTCTTCTCTGTCAAGGTGTGATCCTACAAGAAATCTTTCCTTATTTCTCAAAAACCAAATTTTAGAACTGTCTTGTATGTACGAGTTGCAGAGATAGATGGCGCCAAATTAATCTGGCACTACCCTTGAATGATCATGGTCGATGCATCTCCTGCTGTTGTGCGTCGCGGAGAGACGGTCCGGCGTTTACTCAGTTGTTGTGAATGGAGAAGTATTGTATACTCAGAGGCAACGAAAACGCGAAAAGTGTCGGTAATTGTACCCGCGAACAAAGAGCCACCATTACAACAAAACAAAACTTCTTTGTTGCTTACTTCAAAAGTTGAGGGCACCATATGCGAGCTATCTTCACAAAAACACACCACACACACACACACACACACACACACACACACACACACACACACACACACACACACACACACACACAAAACACTGGAAGAGTTATTCCCTTGGCCATTTTGGAGGACACAGGGCTTCATAAGTGGTGAAAATAAGCTAAACTGGACACACTCCCAAAAGCAAATTTTCTGCGAGATGTGTTATGGTGTCATTAACTGCTTCAAACGAAATTTTACTCTCATAATTCAATAGAGAACCAGAACTTCCGGTGTAGACCACTTTCTTAATAAATCTTATTTTATTCAAAGGTAATCATTTTCAAACCATTTTTGTGCTCTAGTCATTGACCCAGAGATAAAGAACACACCCATATCCATTTGATCAGTAAATATGGCCGCTACCCTAAAAATAAACACCTTTTGATTTTCATGTTTGTAGGTCATGTTGATTATTTAGGTGCCTTTGACAAATGAAAAGCAGGTCAAGACCAAACAGGCCGGATTGTCAATCACACTGACCCTAGTGACACTGCACGCTGGTTAGTTTTCAACTGTGTCCTCTGCAAATGCTCCCATCCCACTTTCAATATCCCGTGATGGTAGAGTAACTGATGATGACGTCATAAGTCATGGATGTGAGATTTTGAAGACTAAACATTCCATTTACACGAGACATAACACACTCCTCATAACATTCTCTCACAAATGACGTCAAAATAACCCGGAACAAAGCATATTTACGAAGACAAAAGGTACGGTGAAAACGATTCGCCTTTTTATTGCCTCATTGTTTACTTCAACACTAGAGACGGTCCGTCGTTGTGAATAGAGAAGTACTGTACTTCAACACTAGAGAGTGTCCGACGTTGTGAATAGAGAAGTACTTCAACACTAGAGACGGTCCGATGTTGTGAATAGAGAAGTACTTCAACACTAGAGACGGTCCGATGTTGTGAATAGAGAAGTACTTCAACACTAGAGACGGTCCGTCGTTGTGAATAGAGAAGTACTTCAACACTAGAGACGGTCCGTCGTTGTGAATAGAGAAGTACTTCAACACTAGAGACGGTCCGTCGTTGTGAATAGAGAAGTACTTCAACACTAGAGACGGTCCGATGTTGTGAATAGAGAAGTACTTCAACACTAGAGACGGTCCGTCGTTGTGAATAGAGAAGTACTTCAACACTAGAGACGGTCCGTCGTTGTGAATAGAGAAGTACTTCACCACTAGAGACGGTCCGACATTGTGAATAGAGAAGTACTGTATTTCACCACTAGAGACGGTCCGACATTGTACGGTGAAAAATTCGCCTTTTTATTGCCTCATTGTTTACTTCAACACTAGAGACGGTCCGACATTGTGAATAGAGAAGTACTGTACTTCACCACTAGAGACGGTCCGACATTGTGAATAGAGAAGTACTGTACTTCAACACTAGAGACGGTCCGACATTGTCACCATCGGATCGCGCGGGCTGCGGGACGAGTAGAGGCTGGCGCTACTTTTCATCCCGCAGAGTCTGACGGCTGGCACCGGATGACCAATCACATTGCGAGTTTCGCGCACACCCCTCTCTTTTGAAAAATGGCGCTGCTGCCGTGTGAATCCGCCATTGTTTACCGAAGCAGAGGCCTTGACCCCGTCTGGAATTTCCAGCAGGCAGTGGTATCTGCGGGTCGGGCTATGCGGGAACGTGTAGCGCTCCATCCCGTCAGGCTAAGACTTCCGATCAGGCGGCCGACCGACCCGCACAGTCGCACGACACGAACGGACCGTGTATCTGCGACTCTGCCCTCCAATGACGGAAATGACCTGAACTGACCTCTGATTTCAGACACTTGTTACAAGAAACTATCCTGCCCTCAATTATCGTGCACAAACGGGTAACGACAGCCACCGCTGGCTTACTGTGTTGAGAGGGGCGGGTGTGGGCCATCTGGTAACAACAGCCGCCACCAGTTTGAGGTGACGTAAGAGGGGCGGGTAATACAATGTATGACGCACGATGTTCGGCAGTCAGTTTGTATAACTAAACCTGATATACTGCTCTTGGCGATTTGCTCCTGCGAAGACACTGCACCATATTAATAAGGCTTCTTGGGCTCGGCATCAGGTTAAGGGCAGGTGATTCGTTAGACACCATGCCGGCCAAAGGCAGTTTCTTTGATACTTATACTGACGAGCAAAAGAAATGGGACATTTTTGGAATCATCGTATATATATAATATCTAGACTACTTTTCATTATGTCATGTGTGCACGTTACAGACTACTTTTATTATGCAATGTAATATACAGACTACTTTTCAATATATAATATGTGCACCTTATAGTCTCCTTTTCATTATGTAATGTGTGCACCTTATAATCTCCTTTTCATTATCTAGTGGGTGCACCTTATAGTCTCCTTTTTATTATGTAATGGGTGCACCTTATAGACCCCTTTTCATATGTAATGTGTGCACCTTATAATCTCCTTTTCATTACGTAATGGGTGCACATTATAGACTCCTTTTCATTATGTAATGTGTGCATCTTAAAGTCTCCTTTTCATTATGTAATGTGTGCACCTTAAAGTCTCCTTTTCATTATGTAATACTTTTCATTATGCAACGTAATATACAGACTACGTTTTATTACGCAATGTGTGCACTTTGTAACATATAGAATACTTTTTATTATGTAATGTAATATACAGACTACTTTTCATTATGCAATGTGTGCACCTTGGTTCGACTCATACCCGTATTTTTTTATTTAGTTTTTTTTCCCCCGTTTGAATAGCATGTTTATCTTATGAATATATATGAACATTTTTTTTAGGTGTGTGTGTGTGTGAGTGTGTGTCAGTGTGTGTGTGTGTGTGCGTGTGTATGCGTGCGTGCTTGCGTGCGTGCGTGCTTGCGTGCGTGCGTGCTTGCGTGCGTGCGTGTGCGTGCGCGCGTGCGTGCGTGTGTGCGTGCGTGTGCGTGTGCGCGCGCTTCGTAGTTTAGGATATGACTGAAAACAAGTCTATGGTCTAATCATGATTTATCATTATTGCCATACCGCGGTGTGAAAACAAGTCTATGGTCTAATCATGATTTATCTTTATTCACAAACCAGATAGGTGAGGCTAGCGCTGGCAGAATTGTCAGTACTCAAACCAAGGGGAATCACAGCGCTGGACAGACAACAGTTAGATCCCCTGCCCCCGCCTATCAGGCACCCAATCGCCAGCCCACAGAGAAATACGCAGGTATAGAATAAGACAATCATTTCCATCCCTAATAAGAATGGATCAGGTCTCTTATATAACCCATGTCTTTCTCTGGAACTTAGGAAGTAGGCAGGAGAAACATACATACACAAACATGAAGGTGCGCTACTATATGTGGTCGGGTAAATACCCTGATTTCCCACAGTAGATGCACAGAACATTACACAACAATGTAACGATACAAATTTTGCCTCGAGTTATACATGATACTCACAAACCAGATAGGTGAGGCTAGCGCTGGCAGAATTGTCAGTACTCAAACCAAGGGGAATCACAGCGCTGGACAGACAACAGTTAGATCCCCTGCCCCCGCCTATCAGGCACCCAATCGCCAGCCCACAGAGAAATACGCAGGTATAGAATAAGACAATCATTTCCATCCCTAATAAGAATGGATCAGGTCTCTTATATAACCCATGTCTTTCTCTGGAACTTAGGAAGTAGGCAGGAGAAACATACATACACAAACATGAAGGTGCGCTACTATATGTGGTCGGGTAAATACCCTGATTTCCCACAGTAGATGCACAGAACATTACACAACAATGTAACGATACAAATTTTGCCTCGAGTTATACATGATACTCACAAACCAGATAGGTGAGGCTAGCGCTGGCAGAATTGTCAGTACTCAAACCAAGGGGAATCACAGCGCTGGACAGACAACAGTTAGATCCCCTGCCCCCGCCTATCAGGCACCCAATCGCCAGCCCACAGAGAAATACGCAGGTATAGAATAAGACAATCATTTCCATCCCTAATAAGAATGGATCAGGTCTCTTATATAACCCATGTCTTTCTCTGGAACTTAGGAAGTATTATCTTTATTGCCATACCGCGGTGTGAAAACAAGTCTATGGTCTAATCATTTATCATTATTGCCATACCGCGGTGTGAAAACAAGTCTATGGTCTAATCATTTATCATTATTGCCATACCGCGGTGTCAAAACAAGTCTATGGTCTAATCATTTATCATTATCAGCATACCGCGGTGTAATGTTTTAGAAACATGACTGTTTGCACGCTACCACACACCTAATGTCAGAATGTGTGTGGTAACACATGTCTTAAATGCGAACTACAGTCCATATGAAGCGACTAATACACACCACTCTCAATGATAATACCTTCACAGTGTGCTGGATACACGGCAGATCTTGGTTAACCTGTTCAACACTCTCAATGGTAATAACGGTCCTGACGGGCGGGTTATGGGGGACAGGGAAATCGATTGTCTGTGTAGTACGACCTGAACACTGATCAATTCACGCGCACTGCAACTGTGCCACTTTAATTAACCGAGACATGCTATTGAACAAGCCCGTCTTTTATAACTGTGCCACTTTGATTTACCAGGACCTTTCAAAGGACATGCTATTGAACAAACCCGTCTTTTATAACTGTTCCACTTTGATTTACCAGGACCTTTCAAAGGGCATGCTATTGAACAAGCCCGTCTTTTATAACTGTTTCACTTTGATTTACCAGGACCTTTCAAATGACATGCTATTGAACAAGCCCGTCTGTTTTGCTAGTCCAGCTGGCGGGGCCTACAGTTCTTGCCAGCACAGGTGTCCGTTCCCACGCAAAATGTTTTGCACCTCAAAAATAATAAATAGATGGAGACAATAATATCAACTGTAGGCAACAGGCACCTCATAAATAATAAATAGATGGAGGCACGTGGTATCCCTCAAAAATAATAAAAGATGGAGGCATGTGGTATCAACTGTAGGCAACAGGCGCCTAAAAAAATAATAAATAGATGGAGGCACGTGGAAGCAACTGTAGGCACCTCAAAAATAATACATAGATGGTATCAATTCAACCGTAGGCAACAGGGCTTTCGTGGGTTACGGAGAATGACACTCATTCACCCTCCAAATGCCCGCTAAAGCTTGCGCCGCCAAAATAATCCCATCGTAACCCACTGGATCCCTGCTGCGTAAGCACTATGTCGGCCTTTATTAACGGGGTAAACATAGCACCTGTAACGTCCTGTCAAACAGGGTAAACATAGCACCTGTAACGTCCTGTCAAACAGGGTAAACATAGCACCTGTAACGTCATGTCAAACAGGGTAAACATAGCACCTGTAACGTCCTGTCAAACAGGGTAAACATAGCACCTGTAACGTCATGTCAAACAGGGTAAACATAGCACCTGTAACGTCATGTCAAACGGGGTAAACATAGCACCTGTAACGTCATGTCAAACGGGGTAAACATAACACCTGTATTAAACATAGCATCTGTAACGTCAAGTCAAACAGGGCAAACATAGCACCTGTAACGTCCTGTCAAACAGGGTAAACATAGCACCTGTAACGTCCTGTCAAACGGGGTAAACATAGCACCTGTAACGTCATGTCAAACGGGGTAAACATAACACCTGTATTAAACATAGCATCTGTAACGTCAAGTCAAACAGGGTAAACATAGCACCTGTAACTTCATGTCAAACGGGGTAAACATTCACCTGTAAGGTCATGTCAAACAGGGTAAACATAACACCTGCAACGTCCTGTCAAACAAGGTAAACACAGCACCTGTAACCTCCTGTCAAACAAGGTAAACACAGCACCTGTAACGTCCTGTTAAACAGGGTAAACATAACACTTGTTACGTCCTGTCAAACAGGGTAAACACAGCACCTGTAACGTCTTGTCAAACAGGGTAAACATAACACCTGTAACATCCTTTCAAACAGCTCTTCAATAACTAAGAAATTGTGCTTTTTTTCTCGGCATAAAACAACCTACTTTGCAAGTTCATTTCCCAAGTAGCAAAAAGTCTTCGGGTCCACGAGAGCCGCGGTGGGCCCGAGGACCTTTGCTTACTTTTTGTTTCTCTCTCTCTCTATTTTTGTCACTTTTTTTTTATTTTTCGGTGCATCATTAAGCGCTTAGAGCCTGCTTCGCATGGATGGTGCGCCATATAACTGATTATTCTGCGATTGTTAATTAAATACATAACACACGGATACTGCACAATTTTACACTCCCCATTTACACACACACGCAGGCCGCACCAGTTACTTACATTGAGAAACGTGTTGGCCTCAACGTCCTGTCATTCTGGAGTTCTTCACCGCCAGTGGAGGCAGTCCTATTATTCCGAAGTTCGTCACGGTTATCCCGAAGTTCTTCACTGTTATTCCGGAGTTTTTTTTAACAGGCCGTGCAGAGTCTTGTTATTCTTCCCTGTTATTACAGAGTTCTTACTGTTATTATGGAGTTCTTATTGTTATTACATAGTTCTTACTTTTATTCCGCCGTTCTTACTGTTATTCCGCCGTTTTTCACTGACAGTGGTGTCAGCAGGACAAAGCTGTCACGCTAAACACATCTTGTTATTCCGGACTTCTGCACTGACTGACAGTAGGACAGTGATATCAGCAGGACAAAGCAGTGACACTAAACAAATCTTGTTAGACAGTGGGACAGTGATGTCAGCAGGACAAAGCTGTCACACTAAACAAATCTTGTTATTCCGGACTTCCTCACTGACTGACAGTGGGACAGTGATGTCAGCAGGACAAAGCAGTGACACTAAACAAATCTTGTTAGACAGTGGGACAGTGATGTCAGCAGGACAAAGCTGTCACACTAAACAAATCTTGTTATTCCGGACTTCCTCACTGACTGACAGTGGGACAGTGATGTCAGCAGGACAAAGCTGTCACACTAAACAAATCTTGTTATTCCGGACTTTTTCACTGACAGTGGGACAGTGGTGTCAGCAGGTCAAAATTGTCACACTAGACAACACTGCCACGCAAAACCGATGCAATCAACTTTTCCACTCAGCTCACTCTCGAGCACACACTGAAAGCGCCGAGCAGGAACCACAGTTCTTTAATGAAGAAAGCCAGGGAAGTGTGGGTTTGTATAGCCATGTGCCTGGCGACAGAATGGCCGCTGAATCAGGGGCGGATAACACGTGTGCCCATTATAAAAACACAAATCAGCGCTGATCGAGAGTGGAGAATCGATAGACCCCAACGCGAGTCACACGACGCGCGGCCTGACCAGCAGTGTGTCAATGAACTGTCAAGTGTTGGTTTGCACTCCACACGGCCGACAAAGGGTCAACAGCTTTGAAGGTGGGGGTCAGTTTAACTCATTACACTCTGAGGATGAAATTATCAATTGTTTAGATATCCTTTCAAGTATACGTCAAAATTTTGAAACAGATCGACCATGATAGTTCAAGGGTGGTGCCTGTCCACGCCAAGCTATTCTGACACCATCCTTAAACTAGCATGGTCGATCCACATCCCGTCGAAGCATGTCAGGGCTTTATGGGCAATTTAATTAGAGACGGATGACGTAAGTGTATGTATAAGTCCATAAAGACGACATCATTCTCTGTGCTCTATAGATCTACTCGGTGTCATTACTCCGAGACGGATAATGCACATCATGCTCTGTGCTCCATAGATCTATTCAGTGTCATTACTCTGAGATGGATAATGCACAACATGCTCTGTGCTCTATAGATCTATTCAGTGTCATTACTCTGAGAAGGATAATGCACAACATGCTCTGTGCTCCATAGATCTATTCAGTGTCATTACTCTGAGATGGATAATGCACAACATGCTCTGTGCTCTACAGAACTACTCAGTGTCATTACTCTGAGATGGATAATGCACATCATACTCTGTGCTCTATACATCTACTCAGTGTCAGTACTCTGAGGCGGATAATGCAGAGGTTTGTCTTAGCCGGAGTCCAAAGACGGAATCGTACCAAGTGTTGTATGACGCCGGCAGTCGCACTGTACACAAGAGATGTCTTAGCCAGAGTCCAAAGACGGAATCGTACCAAGTGTTGTATGACGCCGGCAGACGCACTGTACACAAGAGATGTCTTAGCCAGAGTCCAAAGACGGAATCGTACCAAGTGTTGTATGACGCCGGCAGACGCACTGTACACAAGAGATGTCTTAGCCAGAGTCCAAAGACGGAATCGTACCAAGTGTTGTATGACGCCGGCAGACGCACTGTACACAAGAGATGTCTTAGCCAGAGACCAAAGACGGAATCGTACTTCGTTTTCAATAAAATTATTGAGCCCACGTGGGCAGATGCACTGCACGCAAGCGGACGGCCCTTGTTTGAGTTTCTTCCATCGCCAACAAGAGGCAGTGTCGGATTTAGAGTTCCCCACACCCGATCAATGTTCTTCACACCCGATCAAAGATCTTTACACCCGATCAAAGTGTGGGTGTTTGCACAGTCGTCCCGCGTGAGGTGCGTTCCGTTCGTCGTCAAGCAAACCACGGTTGCTCCGGTAAGAGGCTGAAGGAACCCGAAGAGGAATCAACACTGGATCGTTTATCAAATTTGAACAGTTTCTAAGAGGCCAACATTCGTCGTCTTAACCCGTTCAATGCCGAGAAAATCTGACCAGCTGCAAGAGGTATAGATCCTCATGAGCCCCCGCAAAGCGGGGGCTCATGAGGATCTATGCCTCTTGCTGACACCACTTTGAATCTATGTTCCAGGGTTCATCGGTTTTGAAATGAGGAAGATTGAGAAACACGGTCTGCGTCAGCTAGTACTGGACGGGTTGAGCAAAGAAACAGAGTACAAACAGCGATGCGGGTAGGGCTAGCAAATAGCCACAAGTGTTTGTCGTCAATAGAACGACATATATATCTACATCTAAATGTATACGTTCCACAGATGAGCATAGGCCAGAAGTGCGCCTTCAACAGACCGGTCTACTGTACACGCAAAATGTTGAGCACAGATCCAATAGAGCAGCATAATCCATAAGCGCTGATCACAGAAAACTGTACCCTTCAACGCGCGGGCGTTACGCGCGCGCAGCATTTAGTCGAACACAGAGACGGTAAAATATTACGTAGACCGGCGTATTCTCTTGCTTGGAGGAACTAGAATATAAGTATGAGTAGAATTTCGTCGATCTTCGTCCGGCTCGCGGCATCACCATCTTTTTGTCGATGTTGGTGATATCGGATGGACTCACTGACTGTCTGAGAGCCCCAGGTACAGGCTCGCATGTGGGAGGTGGCTGTAGACTGCCACGCCCACTGAGCCACACGCTGGAGAATCGCCGTCACTCGGCGCGAGGGGGGTTGGGGGGTGGGGTGGGGTGGGGGGAGACAATGGGGCGGGATGGTGGGAGGCAGTGAATCCAACGTCTGTAAACTCGAATGGATTCCGGCAAATCAGCATTATCCACGCGTACACACCGACAGATATATACGCTGCGCACGCACGCACGCACGCACTACACACACACACACACACACACACACACACACACACACACACACACACACACACACACACACACACACACACACACACACACACACAGCGATATGGCAACCAACTCGTCAATTATCGAGCTAAGCACTCCGGCCGATCAGCCTGTAAAAGAGTATGTCAAGGGTTTGCCGCCTCTCACCACCTTGACCTTTGCCCCTTGCCCCCTCCTCCCGCCGCTTCTCCTATATCGTAATCCCTTCACTGCGGGGCTCATGAGGATCTATGTCTCTTGCTGAGACCAATTTGTATCCATCTGGTTTTGTCACCCCACCCCACCCCGCTGTAGCCAGCTAGTATGGTACAATCACACGTCCTGAGGGAGTGGCGTCACTGTAGCCCGCTGGTATAGTTCAATCACACGTCCTGAGGGAGTGGCGTCACTGTAGCCCGCTGGTATAGTTCAATCACACGTCCTGAGGGAGTGGCGTCACTGTAGCCCGCTAGTATAGTTCAATCACACGTCTTGAGGGAGTGGCGTCACTGTATCCCCCCCCCCCCCTTCCGGCTTTGAGACTACAATTCTACAATTACACCCCCGTCCCGCCCACTCCTCCAGGACAGCGTTGAAACTCACACTTGAGACTGGAATCAACAACCACCCCCTCCCCCCTTCCCCCTTCCCCCAAACGACCCTGCCTTCATGCCCTCTTTAAGAATCTGGCGTAAACAACCCCATCCCCACGCAGTTCGTTTTTTCTGTCAGTCAGTGGTAAAGTCCTCCTCCTCCCCCCCCCCCCCCCGCCTTTTGCAGTCCCTTGTTAATTTCTACCTGGCACCAGCCTGTCGTGCAGAAAGTGTTTCATTCGTGTTGATAATAGAGTGACAAGATCAAAGTCGCCAGCGGGGTGTGATCGGGTGTCGTGGAGCCCAAAGCGGGTGGACATGATGATCAACCAAGTCACGACAAGAAATCCCATCGCCATGGCCAACATGGCGGAACGCTAAACTGCGGAAGCCGTCCGCTGGGTCAAGCGAGTGATGTCCCTTTATGATACGTCAACACTACACGCGACAAAATGGCTGCTACACTGAGGCGGAGTTAGACTGACCTCGAGGTCACAATAGGGACACGGTCACCTTTACCGTTTGATACATACATTAGTTATGCCCCTTGCCTGGCACCGTTTCATGAAAAATGACTTTTGGATGAAGAAACTGCAGCAATGAGGACGCCCACAGGTCATGCAGGAAGCGGCATCGCTCGCCCGCTAGTAGCTTTCAATCAGGACTGTCCTAGTAAGCCCACTGCGGCTGTTGTGAGCCCGAAGGCGTTTTGCCACGGGGAATAGCACACAGTACAACTGGATGAAGCTGCAGTAATATGGACGTGCAATCGTGCCTGGAATCCACATGTCCCACAGCGAGTGACATCACAATAACCCGCTAGTATGTTACAATGTTACTTACAGAGATCACAGAGATCACATCACAAACGAGGAAGTGGGAAGCAGAATCAGGCAAGCCATCGGGCCCTATGAAGACTTATTAGCCATTGTGAGAAAACGCAAACTGAAGTGGTATGGGCATGTCACACGTTCAGCAGGGCTTGCCAAAACAATCCTGCAAGGCACTGTGCAAGGAGGACGAAGGAGAGGAAGACAGAGGAAATGATGGGAGGACAATATCTCAGAGTGGACAGGACTGAAGCTGGGCGATACGCTAAGAATGGCAGAGAAGAGAGAGGAATGGAGGGAGCTGGTTGTTAAGTCATCAGTGGTGCCCCTGCGGTCGTCGTGGGCCCGAGGACGTTTTGCTACTAGGATACGAGACAATCATAACCCGCCAGTACGGTACAATCATAACCCGCCAGTACGGTACAATCATAACCCGCCAGTACGGTACAATCATAACCCGCCAGTACGGTACAATCATAACCCGCCATTACGGTACGATCATAACCCGCCAGTACGGTACAATCATAACCCGCCAGTACGGTACGATCATAACCCGCCAGTACGGTACAATCATAACCCGCCATTACGGTACGATCATAACCCGCCAGTACGGTACAATCATAACCCGCCAGTACGGTACAATCATAACCCGCCATTACGGTACGATCATAACCCGCCAGTACGGTACAATCAATAAGCATTAGGACGACAGCAGCCGGTACGGTGCAGTTCAGCCAACCAATCAGTTTAGTTTTCGCTTGATGACACCGCATGCTGATTGGTCCTTCAGCCATCATCGTGTACGTCACTAGACATGATACCCAGTATGCAAAGCTCCTCCGGATGAAGACGGCCGCAGTTGGCCTGTGTGCGGGCCAACTGAGGCCGTTGCGGCTCGAAGACCTTTTGCTATCGAGGTAGGGACACCTTGTCCTGCTGATTCTGCGTAAATTCTACCGTAGATTACGTGAATTCTAGCGGAGATGGCGTGAATTCTAGCGGAGATTGCGTGAATTCTAGCGAGAATTACGTGAATTCTAGCGGAGATGGCGTTAATTATAGCGGAGATTGCGTGAATTCTAGCGGGAATTGCGGGAATTCTAGCGGAGATTGCGGGCTGATTCTGCGTGAATTCTAGCGGAGATTGTGGGCTAATTCTGCGTTAATTCTAGCGGAGGTTGCGGGCTGATTCTGCGTGAATTCTAGCGAAGATTGCCGACTGATTCTGCGTGAATTCTAGCGGAGATTGCGGGCTGACTGCGTGAATTCTAGCAGAGATTGCGGCGTGATTCTGCGTGAATTCTAGCGGAGATTGTGGGCTGATTCTGCGTGAATTCTAGCGGAGATTGCGGGCTGATTCTGCGTGAATTCTAGCGGAGATTGCGGGCTGATTCTGCGTGAATTCTAGCGGAGATTGCGGGCTGATTCTGCGTGAATTCTAGCGGAGATTGCGGGCTGATTCTGCGTGAATTCTAGCGGAGATTGCGGGCTGATTCTGCGTGAACTCTAGCGGAGATTGCGGGCTGATTCTGCGTGAATTCTAGCGGAGATTGCGGGCTGATTCTGCGTGAATTCTAGCGGTGATTGCAGGCTGATGATGATTGGGGAAAGACCACAGTGAGCGGTAGCACCAGATTCGTTGTCCGCATCTATCTAGCACTATCGTTGGCCGCATCTATCTAGCACTATCGTTGAAGCGTCCTGGTCAATCTATCTTCTAC
The DNA here is from genome assembly GCA_036245525.1 of Semisulcospira habei. Lineage (NCBI taxonomy): Eukaryota > Metazoa > Mollusca > Gastropoda > Semisulcospiridae > Semisulcospira > Semisulcospira habei. Next base: position 320,553,846 of record BTPG01000002.1, read on the forward strand.
CGTTTGTAAAGATAAAGTCGATATCACCCGTATTTTGTCACACGATCTCCATGTAAACACGTCACCCGTATTTTGTCTCACGATCTCCATGTAAACACGCCACCCGTATTTTGTAGCACGATCTCCATGTAAACACACCACCCGTATTTTGTCGCACGATCTCCATGTAAACACACCACCCGTATTTTGTCTCACGATCTCCATGTAAACACGCCACCCGTATTTTGTAGCACGATCTCCATGTAAACACACCACCCGTATTTTGTCGCACGATCTCCATGTAAACACGGCACCCATTTTTTTGTCGCACGATCTCCATTTAAAGACGCCAGCCGTATTTTGTCGCACGATTTCCAAGCAAACATGCCACCCATATTTTGTCGCACATATCTCCAAGCAAACACGCCACCCGTATTTTGTCGCACGATCTCCATGTCAACACGCCACCCGTATTTTGTCGTACGATTTCCATGTAGACAAGGTAAGGACCTTTTTCCAGCAGACAAAAGACCCCAAAAGCAAAACGTTTTCGGGCCTATGTCGTGGGCCCGATGACCTTTGCTTACTGGGTATCAGACCGACCTGCGTCCTCATCGACGTCTTCTATCAACCACTACACGCCAGACAAAGTTGGTCTAATTAGGCTCATCAGGCAAAATACTGTAGGACCGACCTGCGTACTTTATCCACCCCAGTACTTTATCCACCCTCCTCATCAGCCCCTGTACGCCAAGCTGCGTTTGTCTAATTAGGTTCATCGGCAATGAGATACAGGGCGTAGGATGGGGCGCGCACGGCCGCACAATTCCAATGGCCATCCAATCTCCAGCAGATGAGATGTGACAGTTCTGTGGCGGAGATTAGCTGTCAACAAAATGAATGATGCCAATTCAGGCCACAGGCCGCAATAACTCTTAAAGCCTTTCCTGTACACATGGGTCCAATAGGCGGTTAAAACACTGTCTGTAAACGTGAGCCCTATTGGTGGTAAAGACATTCTGGCAACGAGAGACCTATTACCAGTGAAAACATTTTCTGTCAACGTGAGTCCTATTGGCAGTGAAAACATTGATTGTCAACGTGAGTCCTATTGGCAATGAAGACATTTGATTGAAGAGTGGAACAGCGTAAAAAAAAAAAAAAAAAGAAAAAAAAAAAAAAAAAAAAGGCACGGGAGGTAAATTACCAAATGGCCGCGCGACGGCTCAGGTGACGATCATAGTTAATCTCCCTTCTCATTGCTCTTTGGCGCAAAAGGTAGATAATAGTCTCTACTTCCGGCCTATACTCTGAATGGCTGTATTGAATTGAGATCAGTGTATCACACGCACTTCAGGGGTCCACTGTTAGCCAATCATGTGTGGAGTGATCACCCCCCGGGATTACTGCAGCGAACAAACAAACAAAGAAACAACAGTACCTTGATGACGACCTCGACAAATAAAACCTCGACGGCAAATCCCTTCACTGCTGAGAAAAAGTGAACACAATCCGAGTGCAGGAGGCGGGAATCCATGCCTGTTGCTAAACCACGTTTCTTGCTGAACCACGTCTCTTGCTGAACCACGCCTCTTGCTGAACCACGTCTCTTGCTGAACCACGTCTCTTGCTGAACCACGCCTCTTGCTGAACCACGCCTCTTGCTGAACCACGTCTCTTGCTGAATCACGCCTCTTGCAGAACCACGTCTCTTGCTGAACCACGCCTCTTGCTGAACCACGCCTCTTGCAGAACCACGCCTCTTGCTGAACCACGCCTCTTGCAGAACCATCACTGTGATCAGTTGTAGACAGTTCCATCACTGTGATCAGTCTTAGATATTCCCATTGTAAACAGTCCAAATAGTTTTATTGTAAATAGTCCTAGACAGTCCCATCACTGTAATCAGTTTCAGTCCACTTAATCAAATTTCAAATACAAACGATTTTCAATTTCCAAAAACTACAGTAGCTCGCTTGAGCTTGCCCTTAGCACCACGTGAAAGTTCTGTGTTTACGTTCAGTGTGTGAGTGAATGCGCGTGATTCACGCGTGAGCGTGCTTGTTGGGTTCAGTTCGCGGCGGCGCTTTGAGCCGATTTTCAATTGGGATAAAGCGCCTATTTAATGCGCTTATTATTTATATTATAATCAGTCCTAAATGGTCCCATTGTAAACAGTTCCAGGTAGTACCATTGTAAACAGTCCTAGATAGTGCCATTGTAAATAGTCCTAGACAGTCCCATCATTGTGTGATCAGTCCTAGATAGTCCTATTGTAAACAGTCTTAGGTAGTCCCAGAGTGAACAGTCCTAAATAGTCCCATCACTGTGATCAGTCTTAGATAGTCCCATTGTAAACAGTCCTAGGCAGTCCCATTTTAAACAGACCTAGATAGTCTCATTGTAAATAGTTTTAGACAGTCCCATCACTATACTATGATCAGACCTAGATAGTCCCATTGTAAACAGTCCTAGATAGTCCTAGATAGTCCCATTGTAAATAGTCCTAGACAGTCCCATCACTCTGATCAGGCCTAGATAGTCCCATTGTAAACAGAGCTAGATAGTCCCATTGTAAATAGTCCTAGACAGTCCCACCACTGTGATCGACATGCGTCCTCGTAACATCGAAACGAATCCTTCCTTTACTGCTTGTAACGTTTGTGGTTGTGTTATTCTTTGAGAGCACGTTTGTGTTAATCATAGGAAAGATCCGATATTCATTTGAGTTATTTTGGATAAGAATTACGTACCTTTTTAGTAGGATTCATTTTCTTTCGCACGGAGAATTGCGATCGATTGTGACGCGGAGTTTCGCTACAATATTGTAAAGTTTCACCCCATTAGACTGGAAGATTCGAGCAGGGTCGCGATCTTTCTAGTGACCTCATAATATGACGTCAAAGTTGTGGCAACATTTCGTAATATTGTATCAAAGACGCCTAGATGATAGTGGAAATTTGAAGTTATTTGTAGAACATTCTTTTTTTTTTAATAAATATTAATGATTTTGGTTACTTTTTCTTTTCTGATTGGTTGTATTGTGCGAATTTGCTGGGTTAGTCTGGAAATCTGTAATCGTATAAAAGACCGTGTTAGGATGTGTGTGTGTTCATTGTATGAGAGACGCAGTGTGTCAAAAGTGCTGATGCTTTGTAGAGGAGACAGTGTATCATAGTGGATGCATTTGTGTATGCATTGTGCGGAGATCTCATCACTGCAATAAAATATTCTTGAAAATGTTACTCCAGTGTGGTCTTCAACCTTGATACCACCTGTGACGTGTTGCAGCTGAGTGAAGTTCTTTACATGAACCCTACGTGCGTACGTCTGGTGTGATTGTATTATACTACGACTACTCGACTACCACGTAACACTGCTTCTTGGGCATTCTTACTGTCAAAAAGCGCAACCTACTGTATTTGACCTGATCCTGATTTCGGAATAACTTCGTTGTGTCTAAATCCATCCAACAACGCCCGATCAGTCTACAAGAGAAGATTTTTTTTTTAAATTAAATTTTGGTTTTAATTTTTGGTTAACGTGGCAGCAGACCAGTGTATCGGTACGCGACAACCTCCACGGAATACCGTACCGGTATAACGTCATACCGGGATTTTCCGGTAAATCGGTAATACCATGCAACTCTAAAATCACATCCATTTCTTCCAAGACTTTGCTTTTTTTTTTTAAAGGTATATATAAAACCTAAATCTACCCAGTAGCAGGTTCAGTGTCAATTGTGAGTATATTCACACCCTCACCGGGAGTGGGAAGGCCTGGATATAGTCAAGTGGACTGCGGGGCGCCTGGGGTAGTCCTTATTGCTTTTTGCAATGGGTGTTTTAGTGGAAGGCTGAAAATGATAGGTCTGTCATTCCTTGTCTCCCATCCCCCTACTTTCTAGACCTAGCGAGCCTTGTAGTCACAAAAAGGGCAGCTGATGTCTTGATGACGCAATGCAAGCTTACCAGCCTGGAATTCCATGGCATTAGCACTGCAGAGCACTCTCAGAACTGAAATGTAAAATTACGTCCATATATATGTACGTAATCCTTATCCTTCTCATAAGACCCTGCTACCAATAAGGTATTTGTTTTCATTCCTCCACGATTTTTCTAAAAGAAATCAAGAAGACATCTTTCGACCTGGATGACGCCAGACATGACTGACGTCAAAGCAATATACATTTATACATAATAGACGTATGACGTAATTTGAAATATTTCATGACGTTGTCGTCTCAAGTACTGAGTGTGCTTGTTGTTTCGAACAACACTAAATAATTTTTTTTTAATTTATTTATTTATTTTTTTAACTTTAGAACGTTTTGGCAATCTTTTATAGAACAAAACTCACATTCAAGATGCGTCACAAAGAGGGCTACAAGAAGTCCGCCATTTTTCGTTACAAGGGTTTTTGTATCACGGTCACATGGTACGGTTTGCGCTAAAGCGACGGATATATATATATATATATATATATATATATATATATATATATATATATATATATATATATATATATATATATATATATATATATATTATATATATATATATATATATATATATATATATATATATATATATATATATATATATAGCGCAGACTGTACCACATGACCGAGTTAAATAAACCCTTGTAGCGACTAATGGCGGACTTTTTGTAACCCTCTTTCTGACGCGTCTTGGATGCCAGTTTTGTTCTATAAAAGATCACCAAACGTTCTAAAGTACAAAGTTACTTAGTGTTGTTTGAAATAAAAGGCACACTACTGGAGACGGCAACGTCATGAAAGATTTTAAATTACGTCATGTCTATTTTTGTATAAATATATGTTCCTTTTACGTCAGTCATGTCTGCCGCGATCAAGGTCGGAAGATTTCTTCTTGACTTCTTTTACGAAAATAGTGGAAGAATTAAAACAAATACGTCATTGGTAGCAGGGGCTTGCTGCACGTATCCTACTAGGCCATAAGGGCACAATGGTTCCTTTGACCTCCCGAAGGCCTACAAGGGTCCGTGTAGCAAACCCCTGCTAACAATAACCTATTATGCGTGTGTGTGTGTGTGTGTGTGTGTGTGTGTGTGTGTGTGTGTGTGATGGTGTGTGTGTGTGTGATGGTGTGTGTGTGTGTGTGTGTGTGTGTGTGTGTGTGTGTGTGTGTGTGTGTGTACCCACTCCATAACATTTCCCCTTCTTTGACACATGTACTGATATATTGTATAAGTTGACAAGCAAATTAATATTCATGAACTTGCTTGATATAATTTCCTTCCCATAATCCCTTGCCGACCAGAAAGAGCCAATCTTGATGCTTGCCTCCGTCAAAACAAAAGCGCTAAATATGCTCATACTGTGACATTAGCAAGCTCCTTATGTTCACTAGTAATGACATACTTCTTAGTGTGTACGTACGCTCGAAATTTCTTTCGCCATTCTATTGAGATTGACGACACTGATTTCAGAATAGTCTGACGTGAACTCCAGACTACGTGGGCCCTAGATTGTGACGTTAAAGTGTTTTGTGGTGACTTGATTTTTCTAGTACGTGTAGTACACACAGTGCTACTATCAGTTTCGCTATGTTTTAGCACAAATCTAAAACAAGATGGGATGAACCATAACCCACAAAGTCCCTTCCATATGAGAGCTGTTTTCGCTATCAAGGGTCTCTACCTTTTATCGTTGAATTGATTCTGATGTTGAAATATCTCCTTTTGAAAAAGCCTTGCAGATGTGCCAATGCATCATAGTGAGCTCTATAATGGGCGCGCGCAGTGCATACGCGTCATTGGTTTGTCAAACGTTATTTGTCATGAGGTTTTTTTTTTATTTTTTTTATTTTTTTACGTAACTTTATATTTAACGTGATATAAAATTCGCGTTCGCTTCAAGACTTGGGAAAATGGTGACAAAACTAGAATTTCACGGTACAATTTCAGTCTTGCTATAATTTGTGTGAAATCAGGTTGACTTTACCTAGCTACATGCTATACTATGTACACCTGCATTTTCTTCTGAAAGCGCGTCGATGTGTGTGTATGCGTGTGCGCGTGCGTGCGTGCATGCGCACGCTGCAAACATCCTCAAGAGGCATAGATGTTCATGCACCCTCCGGGCACTTGAGGATCTATGCCTCTTGGAGATGCGCGCATATGTGTCATTGGTTTGTCAAACGTCATTTGTCATGACGTATTTTTTTGTTGTTACGTAATTTTATATTTAACGTGATATAAGTTTCGCTTTTGATTCAAGACTTGCGAAAATGGTGACAAAACTAGAATTTCACGGTATAATTTCAGTCTTGCTATAATTTGTGTGAAATCAGGTTGACTTTACCTAGCTACATGATATACTAAGTACACCTGCATGCGCTTCTGAAAGCGCGTCGATGTGGGTGTATGTATATGCGTGTGCGTGAGTGCATGCGCGCGCTTCAAACATCATGTGCCCTCCGGGCACATGAGGATCTATGCCTCATGGAGATGCGCGCATATGTGTGAGAAAGAGCGCGCGCGAGAGAGAGAGAATGAGAGAGAGAGAGAGAAAGAGAGAGAGAGAGAGAGAGAGAGAGAGAGAGAGAGAGAGAGAGAGAGAGAGAGAGAATTACGTCATATGTCTGCGTAGCGAAGGAATTGCTTCTTTTACGTCACCGGTACTGTCTGACGTTCTCTTGAAGTGAAGTTTTTTTTTTTTTTTTACTGTTTTAATTATTTTCTGAAAACAATTATTTTTTACTAAAGAAGTTGAAAGGATACAAAACTGGCTAACGAACTCTCCAATGTCTTTCTAGAAACTAGCTATATGCAAAAGTTCAAGATGACAAAAATTACGGACACTAATCTGGGTCAACCGACTTTCTATAAAAGGTTGTTTATGTCTTCAATGAGACATTCAATTACAATATGCTCGGAGACTCTATTAGCCACCCACTTAAGAAAGTATTTCGCCAAGTTTCTAGCTTGTGTGTGCAGAAATATCGGAGATTCTCTTGTTTACATACATAAGCACATTCGGCGCTTCGCGCCAAATGTACGCTCAGCAGCGAGGTTTGCGTAACTAGACATGACGTAATTTTTACCTTGTTACTTCAATTGTTAGAGGTTTAGCCTGCCCGCCTTTGACATCATGGACATGCTATTAAATTTGCCCCACCGCGACCCGTCCTAAAAAATCCCTTCTATAAATAGAAGGGCTTTAAAAACGTGAAAATATCCAGCGAAAGTCTAAATGATCTTGGGCGTAAATCTACCCAGTGTAAATGTGTGCTGTCGCTATTACATTGAGATATTTTTATTTGAGTAAATTCAAGCTTTTGTCGATTTATGCTAGGTGGAATCATGCTGTGAAGATTCACGCTGAGTTTATTTAGTTCTAAAAATCATGAAATGGAAAATCAGAGGAACACATATGCTCTGTGTAGATGTAAGTCTGGGTGTATCTGCGCTGAGTACATTTCGGTTAGTAGTGTCAAGCTGGGAAGTTGTATGACCAAAAATAGCGAAATTGACCACTTCAGCACCAATGGCGGTAATGGGAAGGACTCGGGTAAAGTTTTGCTTTGGACTGGGTACATACATTATATTGAGCAACAATTTGTTTTATACAGTGCCGATAAACAGACAGATGTGATTACTTGACCCGAATCAGAATGTCCTCGTCGTACCGACTGGGACATTTTGATTCGGGCCTGGTAATCACATCTGCCTGTTATCCGCACTATATCAAGCAAAATGCTGCTCAATTTACATACACACACACACACACACACACACACACACACACACACACACACACACACACACACACACACACACACACTACACACATCACTACATACATACATACATACACTATACATACATACATACATACATACATACATACATACATACATACATACATACATACATACATACATACATACATACATACATACATACATACATATATATGCGCGATGACAATACATCAAGCACCAACCACTGGCGTATAATTTATGTGGGGGAGGTTAGACAACTGCCCCACAAATTAACCTCGTCCTGAGAAAGTCTTGTTGCTGTCGGGACGTTAAGCAATGTACAACCAACCAACCAACCACAAATTAACCTACCAACCCACCAACCTGATTGTACATCCTACTCCTCCTGTGACTTCCGGCTGTTTCTGTTCTGAAAGAGCGTGATCACTCACGTCAGCCGATACAGCATTGCGAAGTTCCGCTCCGCTGAGCAGCTCGTTCAGCCGTGGCCATAAACCTAGCATCATCAATTAATCAATGATGGACGAATACTGGGCCAATCAGCGTGCGTGTACTTAGATGGCCAGGTATATCGGTGTTACAAATCACGATATACCATCACCACCTGCAGCCTGATTATAGGGAAAAAGCTCGGGTTCTGACTGGCAAGTACGTAAAGGGCGGGGGGACCATGTCAACAGAACCCATTTACAAAAGTGGTCCTAATAAATTACTATCGCGCCAGATGAACTCACGAACCACGAAAAGCAAGCAGTGATTCAAGCAATAAGCGTTGTAAGTCATTCTTTCACTTCCTTTCGAAAGCAATTTCTGACAAAAGTGCATGTTCACGCACTACAGCAGACGACTGATCGACCAGATAATTGAAGCGTAGTGCCAGATTAACTTTGCGCCTGATGGCGCCAAGGTAATCTGGCACTACCCTTGAATTATCATGGTTCCTCCTGCAATTGGTAAATAGTCCTTAGGTGACACCTAAAACATTAAGAAATGCGGCCCTGGGGTTAGCGGGGCTAACGAAAGCAACTCAAATGCTGCTTGTTGAATCAACTCAAATGCTGCTTGTTGAATCAACTCAAATGCTGCTTGTTGAAGCAACTCAAATGCTGCTTGTTGAAACAACTCAAATGCTGCTTGTTGAAACAACTCAAATGCTGCTTGTTGAATCAACTCAAATGCTGCTTGCCTCTTTTCCTTCGTATTTACTCTGTTAAAACAGAACGCTAACTGGTGGCCGCGCATGTTAGTCTGAATAAGTACTGGCCGTGACCGCCATTGGCAGACACACTTCTATTAGCATCGACTCTCTGTATGGAATGGTTGAAAATATACTTAATTGAAGATTGTATTGAAGAGTGGCACGCCTTTCTGAAAAGCAGTTGTTGCTGTAGTAACCAGACTGTAAACTGAGCGGGTACAAGAAGTTAGGTATACCGACAGAAAGGGTCTGTACAGATTCAAACATGAATGTGATTTGTGATGAATCTCACCTGAGCATTGAGTGCCCATATTGTTCAACGCCTAGAGAAAGTGTCATACTTGTCAATTACCGCAGAACAAAGCCTATGTTTCGTCTTCGCTTCGCTACACGTCGCCTTTCATACCGTGACGAGCAAAACAAATGCGACATTTTTGGTATCACCGGAAACACTACAATGTTTCTAACGATTCCCAAAATGTCGCATTTCGTTTGCTCGTCAGTTTTACTACCTTCATTGTACATCGTGGGTGTACTTCGCAACATGCAATTGACGGGACGCAGTGTATGTAAACTATACTAATGGTCAAAACTTAAGGGCCACTTTTTATCGCAGACGCACCGACAACACCACACAAATAATGTAACAATACTTGGAGTCAGTACTTTGCTAATTTATTCAGTAACAATTTCATTTAAGTTTTGAGTAAATCAAGCAATTGTAACAACAGCAGTACGTTACGTCACCCACCCCTCATTTGAAAAGTCACACAAGACTGGTCCAGTCAGTAGCGAGTGTACCCACCGTTTGCAGCCAAGCATTCAATGCAGCGTTGACGCATGGAGTTCACCAGGGTTCGGAGAACATGTTGTGGGATCGCTTCCCATTCGTGATGCAGAAACTGAGTCAGCTGGGGGACGCCTTGAGGTGGGGTGGGGTGGGGTGGAGGGTGGGGGTGGATGCTGACTACACGTTGCCCCAGCACGTCCCAGAGGTGCTCGATGGGAGCCAGATCAGGTGAACGAGCTGGCCACTCCATCCTCATGATGCCCCGTTGCTAAAGGTACTCATCCACCACACGGGCGCGATGAGGTCGAGCGTTGTCGTCCTGCAGAACAGCATTGTCGCTTATGGCTTGGAGAGCTGGCTGGATGAGGGGCTGCACAATCTCGTCCCGATAGCGCAGTCCAGTCAGTGTGCCTCGGATGACATGGAAAGGTGGGTGGGTGGGGGTGGGGGTGGGGGGTCCTGCCTTCCCTGCTGAAGCCTTCCCAGATCATGACTGAGCCTTCTCCGTAGCGATCCACCTCTTGGACGCATCCATCCGTGAATCGCTCGCCCTGGCGTCTCCAGACTCTCACCCTGCCGTCGTTGAAGGACACAGTGAACCGTGATTCATCAGTAAACAGAACCTGAGTCCACTGGAGTCTGTTCTCCCTCATGTTGACGACACCAGGCAACCCAGGCTCTGCGATGAGCTGGAGTGAGGGGTATTCTCACTGCTGCTCTGCATGAAGCCAGGCCAATTTCGCGCAGACGTCGGCAGACTGTGCTTCTGCTGACGTTAACGTTTACAGCTTGCATCAGTTGACGTCGCAGAGTGGTTGACGTGACAGTTCAGTCGCGCAGAGCCGCCACACAAAGCCGCCACACAGAGCTGTCCTCCCTTTTGCTGGTGCAGCGCGGGCGTCCTGAGCAGGGTCGTCGTTCTGCCCTTCCAGTTTCTTGGAATCGTGCCAGCAACCTCTGGATCACTGAATGGGACACCCCAAGATGTCTCCCAACTTCTCGTCCGGAAATTCTATCCTGCAACCATGCTAGCGCCCGGCCTTGATCTACTGGCGTTTGGCTTCGTCATGGTGGCATGGTTAGGAAAGTGACAATTATGCCCCTACTGTACCGGTATTTGTAGCGAAACAGAGGTGCTCAGTGTTCACGACTGACCCCTTTAGCACGTGCATCACGACTTTACCGAGTTTTCCCACCTGCCTGCCTTTGGTACGCTTGCCAATATCGCACAGCTTTTCACAAAAACTGACGATGTTTCACGTGCATTTGACACTTTCGTGGAAATTGATGAATTGTTGTCTATTGTTCCCTGTACACTGGACTGTCTAAGGTCAACTTTTAACTCATTTGGATCGAAAGAACATTGTATTTTATTAGCATACTTGCGACGATAAACAATGACACAAAAAGTGGGGTGGCCCTTAAGTTTTGACCATTAGTATATATAATTCGAATATCAGCATATAATAATAATACTGTTCTATCTTCATCCTACGTTGTGGGCAGAAACCGCACCATGCAATCACTGTGGCGGAGTCTTTGTATCAGGCGCAAAGCTAATCTAGCGCTACCCTTGAATGATCATAGTCGATCCATCTCACGTCCCTTGCAGCTACTCTGACGACTGACGCTCGCTCAGTTAGTCTTGCCGTGCACAGACAACTCTGTCTTTTCTGTGCGCCACTAGGGCCCCAGAGACTCCCAGAGGCGCGGAGGACAACTCGGATTGTCAGATCTCGTGAGCTCTTTGGTGCTGAAGTGTAAGGAAAGCAGCATGTTCTTGCTACACTCTATCGATCATCTCCGCGTGTTTTTTGCTCGGTAAAATCGGCAAAGGGTGTTTCCTTGCTGGGTCACATTACAGTAAAACGACAGGCGTTTTTTTGTGCGGACCACATTACAGTAAGACGGCGCGCGTTTTTCCTTGCGAAACCTCATTACAGTGCTGACCACATTACAGTAAAACGACAGATGTTTTTTGTTGTTGTTGTTGTTGTTGTTTTTGTGCGGACCACACACATAACAGCAAGGCAGCGCGCTTCAACCTTCCTGGACTGCGCTACAGTAAAACATGACGCATTCTTGTGCGGACAATAGTCAGGTGACGTTTACACCGAAAGACTCTTCACAACGGACGACTCCCTACAACGGACGACTCCTCACAACGGACGACTCCTCACAACGGACTACTCCTAACAACGGACGACTCCTCACAACGGACTACTCCTAACAACGGACGACTCCTCACAACGGACTACTCCTAACAACGGACTACTCCTAACAACGGACGACTCCTCACAACGGACTACTCTTAACAACGGACGACTCCTCACAACGGACTACTCCTAACAACGGACGACTCCTCACAACGGACTACTCCTAACAACGGACTACTCCTAACAACGGACGACTCCTCACAACGGACTACTCCTAACAACGGACTACTCCTAACAACGGACGACTCCTCACAACGGACTACTCCTAACAACGGACGACTCCTCACAACGGACTACTCCTAACAACGGACGACTCCTCACAACGGACGACTCCTCACAACGGACTACTCCTAACAACGGACTACTCCTAACAACGGACGACTCCTCACAACGGACTACTCCTAGCAACGGACGACTCCTCACAACGGACTACTCCTAACAACGGACGACTCCTCACAACGGACTACTCCTCACAACGGACGACTCCTCACAACGGACTACTCCTAACAACGGACTACTCCTAACAACGGACGACTCCTCACAACGGACTACTCCTAACAACGGACGACTCCTCACAACGGACTATTCCTAACAACGGACGACTCCTCACAACGGACTACTCCTAACAACGGACGACTCCTCACAACGGACTACTCCTAACAACGGACGACTCCCTACAACGGACGACTCCTCACAACGGACGACTCCCTACAACGGACGACTCCTCACAACGGACTACTCCCACAACGGACGACTCCCTACAACGGACGACTCCCTACAACGGACGACTCCTCACAACGGACTACTCCCACAACGGACGACTCCCTACAACGGACGACTCCTCACAACGGACTACTCCCACAACGGACGACTCCCTACAACGGACGACTCCCTACAACGGACGACTCCCACAACGGACGACTCCCTACAACGGAGACTCCCCACAACGGTCTACTCCCTACAACGGACAACTCCCTACAACGGACGACTCCCTACAACGGACGACTCTCTACAACGGACGAGAGCAAAGTCACGGCGGATGACCAGCTGTACCATAAGCATCTATAGACAACATTCCAAACATCTCCCTCCAGGCTCATGAGGATATATGCTTTTGGGGACGTTTGGAGTGTTGTCTGTCCGCCGTGATCTCGCTCTTGTTGTTGTTGCGAGTCGTTCGTTGCAAACGTCACCTACTATTTGCTACGGTAGGGCGGCGTACGCGTTTCTTTGCTGGACAACATTACAGTACGGCGGCTGACATTTTTGTGCGGACCACAATGAAAATGACAATGATTTTTTTTAATTTTTCAACGGTGAACGTTTTGGTTGGGTCAACCATTTTTCGAACTTGTCGTTGCTAATCTAGTTTGCATGTAATGCACAAGTCATAGAATACTATCTAAAATGAATACAATAAAACAAGCAACCCCAAAAAACAACAACAACAAACAAACACAAAACAAAAAAAAACCAAAAAAAAAACAAAAAAACAAAAACAACCAAGATCACGATTTCAGCCCAAAGTCAACCGCATTGTTTGGAGCTCAGATGCGTTTATCTTTTAGGAACATTCAGAGTTGTTCATATTTTTAGGCTTATAATGCTGATCCATTTCCCTCCTCTGTAACCCAACCTCTGATTAACATACACGGCGGCGCACACACAAAAAAAGACGGAAACACGGCGTTTCCCACCATTAGTACGCTCTGTGGGCTCGTGTAGCGACAGGATCTCCTGCTACTCTAACCCACCCTCTGATCCACACACACTGGCACACAAAAATAAAGACGGATACACGGCGATTCCAGCCATTCGTAAGCTCTGTGGTCTGGCGTAGCATAGCTGTTCTGAAGAAGAAGAATAGCACGTGCAAGCGAAATGACAACACTTCAAGCTTGACGTCATGGCATCATTAGTCCCACGACGCCGTGTTCATAGTAACGACTCGATGTTATACGTCACTCATCGCAGTACTACCATTTGACGTATCAGAGGATCAACTTTGCAATTTTTTTTTTTCTGATTTTCACGCCTAGAGCTTACAGGTCACAATTTGACCTAATCCTACCCCAGGGCCGGGACAAATAGCAGGCTAATGCAACCACTGTTTATGAAAAATCATGCGGGTATTAATGAGAAGATAGTTTTTTTTTCATAAAAGAAAAATTAAAGTTATGTTAACTGTTTAAAAATGACTCCGAAAACGTGGTGCAGAAAATTGTCTGATTTTTCACACCTAGGGCATCCAGGTCACAATTGACCTAATCGTACCCGACAGCCGCGACAAACTGTGGGCTTATTTAAATACTGTATATGAAAAATCATGCAATTATTAATGAGAGGATTGTGGGGGGTGGGGGGGGGGGGGGGGGAGGGTGTTGTTGTTTTTTTTTTGTTAGTGTTTTTCTTTCGTAAAAAAAATGCAATTGTTTTCAGATTAATCCCAAATAATTCGTGAAATTAGTCCCAAAAACGTGAAAATATATTTTTTCAAAAAGTATTTAATTATCACTCAAAACGTTCTACATGTACAATGCTGGTTTACGAACTCATTCAATATCTCCCTTTTATCTAGCTATATGCAAAATATCTAGTAAAAATAAGAAAAATTACGGACTCCAGTGTGGAGCAATCGCTTTTTGTGAAAAAGCCATTTTCTGGCCAGTGAGCATCGTAATAAAAAACAATCAAAAAAAGAGTCTCGAGATTATACTTTTAGGGACAATATCATACAATTTCAAGCTTGTCCGTCCTCAAATGTGGGCTTTAGTCGTTGTCACACACACACACACACACACACACACACACACACACACACACACACACACACACACACACACACACACACACACACACACACACACACACACACACACACACACACACACACACGAACGCACGCACGAACGCACGCACGCACGCATGCACGCACACACACACACACACACACGCACCGCCGTTTGGGACAAAAAGATTTTCTCTAGCAAGGTTTGCGCAGACGTGACGTCATTTTTATCTTGTTACTTCCTTGCCAGAATTTCTGCCCCGCACGCCAAAAACGTCATTTGCATGCTCCGGAATGTGCTCCGACCAGACCCATTTCAAAGTCTAGTATTGTTTTTATCCCTACGTCAAACGACCAATCCCTTTAGCGCAAACTGTACCACATGACCGAGCTACAAAAACCCTTGTTTTCATCTCTTCGTCACACGACCAATCACTTTGGCGCAAACAGTACCATGTGACCGGGATACAAAAACCCTTGTAGCAACTAATGGCCGACTTTTTGTAGCCCTCTTTCTGACGCGTCTATGATGTCAGTTTTTTTTCTAGAACTAAAGATCACCAAAACGTTCTAATGTACACGCTACTGGAGACGGCAACGTCATGAAAGATTTTAAATTACGTCATAAGTCTATTATGTATAAATGTATATTCTTTTGACGTCAGTCATGTCTCGCGTGATCCAGGTCGGAAGATTTCTTCTTGATTTCTTTTACGACAACATTGGAGGAATGAAAACAAATACGTTATTGGTAGCAGAGGCTTGCTGCCTGGGCCCTTCTAGGTCTTCAGGAGGTCAAAGGAACCATTGTACCTCTCAGGCCTTCGGCCGTCGGGGTACAGTGGTTCCTTTGACCTCCCTCAGGCCTACAAGGGTCCGTGTAGCAAACCCCTGCGACCAATAATTTATATAGTAGCGACAAAAGGCGGACTTTTTGTAGCCCTCTTTGTGATGCATCTTGGATGCGAGTTTTGTTCTATAACAGATCACCAAAACGTTCTGAAGTAAACAAAAATACTTAGTGTTGTTCAAAACAACAGGCACACTCAGCACTGGAGACGGCAACGTCATGAATATTTAAATTACGTCATAAGTCTATTATTGTATAAATGTCTATTCCTTTGACGTCAGTCATGTCTGGCGTGTCTGGCGTATTTAATTTACCCACTTCGTGGACTGCTATAGTCGGTATCGTGAATGCCTCTCTGTCCGTATTTTTCCGGTTACTGTGGTCTACTAGCGTGTTCGGACAAATATACTCAGGTGAGCTATTTCCTGTTGGTATTAACGATTCCGCTACAGACACTGACCTATATTTACTTGACCTCTGACTTCAACAATTTTCGCTTTGAGTTCCTTCGCGCATCTTAGCCGCGCACTTTTGCATTGCCCTTTCCGGTACCAATGTGAAAAGACAGCTAATGATTTTATGTTCTGTGCACAATCTTATGTTTTAGTTTCTGTTCATGGTATGTGTATGAAAGGAAATGTTCTGCCTATGCCTATGGTACCTAAAATGATCAGTTGTGGGTGTGGTGTTTTTAGTGAACTAAATCAGTAAATGATCTAAGGTGTGTTGAGTGTATTGATATGTGAGAGTCATAACACTTCAAAAGCAGGCACTGATGGGCTAGATTATGCTAATTTTCTGCAAAGTGTGCAGTATGGTGAATGTTATCATTTGATTCCGAACGAGAGTGAACATTCAGTTTTTGTAGGTATTGATGAAGAAATTACCAATACTACTGATATTGCTGTTTGTTTTGTGGGTGATGGTAATAGTGATGTTAACCGCTTTGATGTTTTTATATGTTGTGTCCGTGACAGTAATAATCGTTAAAAAAAAAAGAGGTTTCTATTATACTTATAAGCTCAGAGAGCTTCTCAAGGCGCTGGCCTGAAATATCCAGCAATCACAAAATAGTTTGCTGAAGTCAGGATTCGAACCCACGTCGCCCAAGATGCACTCACACAAGTCGTGCGCTCTGACCACTGAGCTACGTGTTGTGAAGACGGTGATTATAAATGCTGTGCTGATTGTGACGATGACGGCGATAATAATATGGATTGTAATGGTGAGGATGGTGATTATAATTGCAAACAAGACACATGCATACTGTAGTGGTAAATATATAAAATAATAGCACACCACCTAACATAGTATGCTTGAGCCTATGTTTAGTCTTTTATTTTGTTCACCTTTCCTGTAAGCTGTAACGTGTGACACCATGACACTTTAAGCAACAACAAAAAATATCTTGATTATCTTTTTCTTACTATAATGACATAATCCACAAAAAGCCAACTCTTTTCTAAAGCAAACTTTATTGGTTTCATCCTTTTATTGTCATTGTCAACCATATTTGCATTTTCATTGCATTTCTTTAAGCCCCCTTCTAAAAGCTCTGCTCTGCTTCGAACTGGCCTCTCGACTTAAAGTCGCTCCATGTAGAGTTTACACTCATGGTGAATCCTCACCCTAAAGTAGTGGCTAACAATGGCTGAAAACAACCTTTCTTTCAAATTGTCTTTGCTGTCCACACCTTGCAAACACTCCTCAAACTTCAACGTTATTTCTTTATCACTGGAGCATAACTGCTGAAAGTCTGTGCTACTAAAGGACTGCGCAACTTGGCCAGTATAGTCACGGAACTTCACCTCCAGCATCTCAAACAGTTCTTTCGACATCTGATGTATATGGGTGAGTCCACCCCTGTCCAGTGTTGTTGTGAGTGAAGGGCTACTTTCCTCCTCACACTGGAAAGCATCAAGACATTCTAGAAATGCTGGGGGAAGTCGCTCTTTCTGTTTCCGCAGAATACATCCACCAATGTATGGGACAACCTTACTGTCAAGCTCAGTTAACTCCGTGTGCTGTCTCTGCACAGAAAGCTCACTCGTTCTCGGATATGCCAGACTTATCAAGCGTTCAAAGAGTTTTAAGCACAGAAATGCAGCGTTGGCAGCAGTGGTGTCAATGGCTTTCATGACATCAAGGCGATGTTTGAGGAATTCCTGGTGGTACCGCATCCATGCTTTCTCTCTTGTGGCGCTGTGAAATTTTCCAGCAGGCATCAGGCATGCAGTCATGAAACCCACTGCTGGCAGGACTGGTTCAGCTGTAAAAACACACATAAGCAAAACATCCCAATCACAAATAAGCCCACACAAAAAAAAAAAAATTTGGTAATCTGACCAATCCTATATTTCACTATTCTAAGTACATCTGACCCTAAATTTGTGTGGATCTAATCACATGATTATACACTTGAAAAATAAAGAAGCAAAATAACCAACAACAAATATAAATTTCATACCTGGCAAGAACTAAAGTTCATCTAAACTAACTCAATGTTCAGACTTGGCAACCCAACGAGATCAGGTTGTGCCATATATTCCATCTCCACCTCTAGGCTCTGCTTAAAGATCCCTCTATACGTCTATTTAGTGACCTCAGATTTTTGGATGAAGGTTATATGTCATACCAAACTGGACTTAAAATGAAGCAAGAAATGGAGCAACATACCTTGAATGCTTTCAAAGAAGGATCTGCGAGCAGTTGATAAGTTGTCGTCTACAGCATGCCCTGAACAAATTGAAGCCACAAGGTCGCTAGTGATCTGAAATTTAATGCAGATGAAAAGACAGATGATCACTACAGCCCAGATAGCAGTTCATGGATGGGCATGGAATTGCCCAAGGCCCAAAAATTACTTTAAAGAAGGCCCTGTGCTATGTTACGCTTGAAAAGTTTCAAGCTAGAAAATCTCTCCAAATTTGTAAACTTAAGGCTAGAAAACCTGTACATTAGAAATGTCATCTTTAAGAATAAAATAGTAAGCTTCAACGTAAAAATAAAGAAAAAAAAACATATTTGTCTTGGTGAAACAAACTTTGGGGTTTATTTGAATTTTTATTACTGCAGCTGATCTCCAAATTGCTGATAATGTATTGAAATTCTGCACCTATGGAAAAGTTTAGAAGGTAGTGGGTAGGTAAAGAGTTTGTTACGAATGAAATAAACCTGAATCCCACTGCAGATAGCTATTAAAATCTATTCTAAGATTTTTGTTAGTAATAAATAAGTGGTGGAGTTGGAGGGAGGAGGGGGGGGGGGTGCATTGTGAGGGGTAAGAGAAAAAACTTTCCTAGTGGGTTTGCTCGTCCCTAAATAATAATAATAATAATATATATAAAAATAACACTATATTTGAAATTGAACATTTTCACTCACAACTGAAAAATGATTGGCATAACATATGACATTATTTTGTATTATAACTAAAAGCACAATTCACCTTTTTATTGTGTTACAAAAGGCATACGTAACTGTAAACATAAGCTAACAAATTATTAATTTAAATTAATATTTTAGGCTTTGTACCTGAATTCTGTTTTCCACCGTAGAAGCATATTGGATCGGACCATCAGAAGCTGAACTATCCTCAATTGTCACTTGTCCAACATCAACTGATGTCTCCTGTAAGAAAACAAATCATCTTATGATTATAAATTTTTTATCAGTATCAGTAGTGCAAAGAAGCATCTACCATTCACAGTTTTGTCTTGGTGACAATCTAGCTGAACTTGCAAAAGATGTAGCCGAATAATGTGCATTTCAGCAAGTTGGTCATTGTACAAACATAAATAATTTACTCATAAACATGTATGACTAAGCTGAACACCTCTGAATTTTAGCGTTTCTGAAAGACCACTGTTATCTTCTTCCTTTGACCTATTAGGGACTATTGTCAGGAGTCTAATGATAAAAACTACTTACAGTAGTTACTTTATCAGTAAATCTGACCAAAGACTGGAGTATATTTATTCAAATTTCACTCCACCTCTACAAAACAAACAAACATTGACTTGGTGAGTCGGTCACTCCGTCAATCATCGAATGATCAATCAATCAACTATGACCATTTCACTCAACGACTTCTCTTTTATCCTAAAAGTTTTTCGATATGAAAACTCTGTTAGATGTCAAACAAGTTCATTTAGCGTTGATATAAAAGAAAACCGAAAAACTTACCTCGACGATTGAATCAAAAATGTCCGTTTCAAACGGGATACACGCATTCCTTTCTCTGTCTTCCATGATAGTCGAAATGCAACTGGAAAAACCTAGGCAAAATCGTAAGCCGGCGCATGCGCACAAACCCGAAGCGAACTTCGCATTAGGCTTTGAGAAGGTACACGCGCTCAGTCAGACATCCGGCCCAGTAATGTAGTATCCATGGCTACAGAGGTGAAGTGGTCGTTAAACCTATTTGCATTGAGGTGGGGTGGTAAAGGCGCACAATTTTTATTCGTATCCTTAGTGACAAAATTATTGACACGCCGTACAGCGGAGGAGTCAGTCTTTGCTTTTGTGTAACTGCCTTATCGGAAAGAGATCTATTTGCTCTAAGAATATATTGAACACGATTACGCTGTGTTTTGTATTCGGTAAACCGCTTCTCTCTTTTCAGTTCGTTGCTGAGTTCCACAGACTCAATCCGATCCACAAGTAAGGCTGCTGGCATTTTTGGTACGGACCACACTACAGTAATTCGGCACGCAAGGGCGTTGTCATCTTCAGGATGGACAGATTGTCACGGTCAAAGGCTTCGTCATCTTCAGGGTGGACAGATTGGCACGAGTCAAACATAGACGACAGACGAGAGGCCGGTTCTCTTTTCGAGGTGAACATGTTCACTCCACCCTTGGACCGACATCAGCCTCAGTTGGCCAGCGCACAGACGTGTGCGGACCCATTGCGGCCCATGTCGGCAAAAAACTTTTTGCTTACTGGGAACTGGCGGACAAGGATCAGCAGGCTGTCAACAGACACTCGCCTGAACATCTCCATTACACCGCTTCCAGCTCCAGCCTTCACTCATCGCCCCCCCCCCCCTCACCCCATAATCCCATTCCACACCCCTCCACCCCTTACCCCCCACCCATCCCCCACCCCCCACCCCACCCCACCCCACCAATTCCTTCACCTGTCGTGTGGTGCTGTCGCAGTTGGTGAATCTGTCAACGCAACAACAACAAAGTCGCTCGCTTCTTTAGCTTGCGGGATAACAGATAATTACGAACATGTTCGCCAATCACCACAGATTCTAGAGCGACTGTGTGACTGCAGGGGTTGATGGGGAGCTGTGCGTGTTACAGATGGAGAGTTTTTTACTATGGATTCTTGACTAGAACAGGCATGCAGAGTGAGGACTGAGGGCGTCCGGATAGTGGAAAGAACAGCGGCCTTGTCACGTGCAAAGGAAGAGCCACCAGCAGGCCACTCCACAGGGGGACACTCGGGCAGTGCGCAGACAGTTTCAGTTATGGCGGGACTCGTGCTTACAACAGTGGGGGGGGGGGGGGGGGGGGGGGGTAGGGGTAGGAGGGGGGGTGGACAATAAATAAATAAAAAACACGGACGGACAGGACACAAGATGCATGACCCCCCCCCCCCCTCCCCATTTTTAAGAGAAACGCATTCTCCCCAACCTCCGTCCACGCCTGTTGCTGGAAAACATTAACAAGCTGTGTGGCATCTGTGTACCTTGCACCAAAGGAGAAAATGGGGTTCAGCGTTGACATTTTGAGAATAAAGTAGACACTGCTCCAATACCTGTCAGTACTTTTTGCGATATTTTTCATTTCCTTGAAAAGTTCGCCAAATTTGAAAATGTGACCTGGTTAGTTTGCCAAATTTGAAAATGTTGCCGGGTTTGTTTACCAAGTTGAATGTGGCCCAGAAAACGTTAGTTGAAAATGTGGCCGGGTTAGATTGCCAGGTTGAAAATGTGGCCCAGTTAGTTTCTCAAATTGAAAATTTTAGTTTTGGATCGTGCGATCAAGGACAGGAAATACGACCGACTACGGTACAGCGTTTAAATAATAATAATAATAATAATAATAATAATAATAATAATAATATAATGTACATGTATATAGCGCTTAACCTCCAAATGAATGGTGCACTAAGCGCTTTACAAGATCAAAAATCACAGAACAAAAAGTACAAGAAAGAAAACGCTACAATAAATGTTACAAAAACTAAAGTGACACATATCAAAAGCTCGCATTCACACACACACACACACACACACACACACATACACACACACACACACACACACACACACACACACACACACACACACACACACACACACACACACACACACACACACACACACACCGTTACAAGAACAGTTACTGTCAAAGATTGCTAACGCACCGAAAATGCATCTAACTATATGCATAAGAAAACAGATAGGTCTTGAGCAGTGATTTAAAAGCAGAGAGAGTTGGGGCATGTACTGACATGGGCTGAAAGGTCGTTCCAGGTGACTGGACCGAAATAAGAAAAGGCACTCTGACCCTGGCTAGACTTCTTTCGCCTAGGAACCCTGAAAATACACGTGTCTTATGCTGAACAGAGGGATTTTGAAGGCGTCACGTGGTGGTGATTACGTGTGTTGGTTAGGTAGGGTTGGTGGGGGGGAGGGATGTTGCGGGGGAGAGAGAGAGTGATCTGACACTGTACGGTGTCATTCATCCAGTTTAAAAGGCGACTGCCAAGCCATGCTCAAAGAAAAGAACATCACAACAAAGAAAGACACACGCTTCGAAAAGACATTTAACTGTGTTGTAATTGTCTTTTCTAAGCGTGTTTCGTTCATCGCTGGGATGTCCTCTAAAGAAATCACGTTGGCATGTAATACCTCGTGAAGCACAGGAAGAAAAGCTGGCGGAGCGCTGGAGGAGCGTGTATTGATCACAGTGGAGAAGGCTTTTCGTCAATACAGCGGAGAAGACTCTTCATCATTCCCTTAGAAACACTCTCTGTAGCCTGCTTTCTCACCACCCACCATCCCCAGTAGCAAAACGTCTACGGGCCAATGATGACCGCAATGGCCTGCGCACGGAGGGCCCACTGCGGTCGTCGTGGGCCCGGTGACCTTTGCTCACCGGGAAACCCCCGCCTCACCCCTCCACCCACCTTCCTATATCGCCGGGTGTAGAATGGCCGGAGGGTTGAAGGCACCCACACTTTCCCGCCAATTCAGCAGTCGTTCATGCGCTAATGCCTGATCTCAGCGAGTACGTCTACATGCCTCGGGACGCGATCAATCGCCACTCCTTCTTCCTTTCACAGTTTCCGCTCACTGCTCTAGATGGGAAACACATATTTAGATGAAACAAACTGGAGGCATAGAGCTTCATGCCATCCCGCGGGCTGGGGGACGTCTGACGATCATTGCCTCATGCTGAGGGATATCGATGGTGGAAGATTATAATACGAGGTCTGCACGGACCATTCACACCTCCTGGACACAACAGTCCGCCCTGAAGCACGAGCACTCACTCCCCAACAACAGAACCCGTCTGCAGGATATATAGATCCTCATGGGCCTGCGCAAGTCTGCTGGGAAATATGAAGATCTACGCCGCTTGAAGGTACCGCGTGAACCTGCGTTTGTCTGCTGAAGAGTGCGCGGTGACGCCCAATCCGCACAGGCCCAAGAAAGTGGAGGCCATGTACCAAGTGCTTCGCAAACATCTCGTACCCACGCATGCTCTCGCGAGAATAATAGGGCATGACGGGAAACGTCTGGAATCGGAAAGAAGAAGAGTCTGTGTTGTGGTTAATGCTCTGTCCGTTTTAGTTGTGTCATCTCGCTTATTAGATAACAGGCCAAGCAAAGAGTCGGAGTTTGCAGCAAATGCACTTGAGACTCATTCAGTGTGAGCTTGTTCAGGGCCGTGGTGAATGAAAGGGGACATTGGTAGTGGCTGCCTCCTCCACAGTGATATTGTGCTAGGCTGTCCAGGTACCTTGATATCTCGGTGAAGGGCAAGGTTCGGTTTACACGGAGCTTTGAGGGGGCTGCAGGTGCAACACCTCGGTTGCTGTGTAACAAGAATCGCTCCGTCGGAGGTTGAAGTGAATAGGCCTACATTTTTGTCCCCTGTATCGCAGGCTTTCTGGGAGCGGGTAGGGGCAGACACTTTTATTTATCTATTTATTTATTATTTGTTTATTTATTTCATTTTAGAAAGTGGGGGCTTCTTAAATACATTCCTATCATTTTGGTGCCCTCTCTCTCTCTCTCTCTCTCTCTCTCTCTCTCTCTCTCTCTCTCTCTCTCTCCCCCCCCCCCCCCCTTTCCGACTGGGGGTGGGGGACCAAAATGATTGGAATGTGTTTAACAAACTGAACACATACCCTCCTCCTCGTAAAGAACACATATGTAGATGGGAACATCAAGCGGCAAATGTCCCCTCAGCTCACGCCGGCAGCAGCTCGGGGCCGATGAGGACCTATGCTACACGTAGACGAGCTGTTGTCGGTTGAAGCTTGGCGAGGGACGGAACGGAAAATTGGTAATTCGTGCCGTCAAATGTCGAAGCTTTTAGCATTTCATGGAGAGTATCTAAAGCTTGAATAGCTGGGGAGTTTTGAACGGGAAAACACGCCGGTGCTTAAAAATCATGCGCCACTAAAAATGTCCGCTTTTCCTGTGGCATTTCCTGTAGAAGAACCAACAAGGAAGCGACAGTCATCGTGCACTGAGCGCAGGACGATCACCTCCAGTGGAGGACAACCGAAGTAAACGCAGACCAGCCCCAGTAAGCAAAGGTCTTCGGGCCCACGACGGCCGCAGTGGGCCCGCGCACGGCAGTGCGCGGGTCCACTGCGGCCGTCGTGGGCCCGAAGACGTTTTGTTATTGGGGAAGCCTAGTGCATCCACAGCCTATGCAGACTGTGAGAGGTGATGAGGATCTATGCCGCCTGCGACTGGCCCTTACTGCCTATAGGAACATCGATAAGCCTTTGCACAGAGACAGGGGACAGGAGGGGGCATTGTACGCTTAGTCATTAACACTTGTTGGCACACGTTTGCTGTACATACATCTTTTCAGTCCGTGTCACGAGAATTTCTCTTTTGACCGCCAGTCGATATCCTCCAGATTTTTTTTTGTTTGTTTTTGTTTTTGTTGTCCATGTTAAAATTGTGATGTTGGCGGTCGATACGACACAACAAAAGCGAATTACTTTAATGGCGCAATTTTCCTCTCTCAATATTAAATAATTTCAAGGGAACAAATTACAGTTTTCAAGCAATGATTGGTGCCCTGTGATAATCAGCCTTGAAGCCTGGAGATGAGCGGACACAGATAGACGCCACACAATTACAGTCCCTGACAGGAAGAAACGGACTGGTGTGAGGGGTGTATATACTTTCAGTGTGTCTGGGTGTGAGGGGTGTATACACTTTCAGTGTGTCTGGGTGTGAGGGTGTATACACTTTTAGTGTGTCTGGGTGTGAGGGGTGTATAGACTTTGTGTGTCTTGGTGTGAGGGGTGTATACGCTTTCAGAGTGTCTGGGTGTGAGGGGTGTATACACTTTCAGTGTCTGGGTGTGAGGGTGTATACACTTTCAGTGTCTGGGTGTGAGGGGTGTATACACGTTCAGTGTGTCTGGGTGTGAGGGGTGTATACACTTTCAGTGTCTGGGTGTGAGGGGTGTATACACTTTCAGTGTTTTGGTATGAGGGGTGTATACACTTTCAGTGTGTCTGGGTGTGAGGGGTGTATACACTTTCAGTGTGTCTGGGTGTGAGGGGTGTATACACTTTCAGTGTGTCTGGGTGTGAGGGGTGTATACACTTTCAGTGTGTCTGGGTGTGAGGGGTGTATACACTTTCAGTGTGTTTGGGTGTGAGGGGTGTATACACTTTCAGTGTGTCTGGGTGTGAGGGATGTACAACACCTTCAGTGTGACTGGGTGTCAGGGGCGTAGCCGAACACATTTCAGCGTGACTGGTTGTGAGGGATGTAGAACCATTTCAGAGTGACTGGGTGTGAGGTGCGTACAACACATGTCAGCATGACTGGGTGTGTGAGGGGTATACAACACATGTAAGCGTGACTGGGTGTGAAGGGCGTAGAACACGTCAGTGTGACTGGGTATGAGGGGCATAGAACACATTTTAGTGTGACTGGGTGTGAGGGGCGTAGAACACATTTCAGTGTGACTGGGTGTGAGGGGCGTAGAACACATTTCAGTGTGACTGGGTGTGAGGGGCGTAGAACACATTCAGTGTGACTGGGTGTGAGGGGCGTAGAACATATTTCAGTGTGACTGGGTGTGAAGGTGTACAACCCCTAGCAGGGATGAGACAAGGTTTCCAATGCTGGCAATATTAAAGTTTACCAGTAACCAAAGTTTAAAAATTCTCTCTTACCTTGAATTGTGTGTGTTAGAGACTAATATTTCCTGTGGTCGTTTATTATCAGTACGTTTTCTAATGAACAACACAGGCACTTGATCACAAGTCCGTATCGAAGGTCTGCGACACAGTTGATGCACAGTAAACGCATTTTTTTCATCTTGCTTTTCAACTCCGACCAAACATAATGAATGGAACTGAGGTTCTGAGACTGATGGCCAGGAAATAATATAATTTTGTTAGGTCCTCATTCTTTTCACTGTATCTGCAAGAAATTGCGAATAGTGTGTGTGCGTTTTGTACATCTATGGTCAGAAATGCTGATGCATGTGTCAACGCGCCTTTGACCTATCCCGTTTCAAAATCAGTCTCTTCAAGTAGTTCTCGAAGCAGTCGTAATCATTACGTTGTGAAATATATACTGCCCAGTAAATCTGATTACGTTTGCTCCCAGTTATAAACTCTCTGCGTGTGATATCGACTGGCGATCAAAAGAGAAATTCTTGTGACACGGACTGAAAAGATGTATGTGCAGCAAACGTGTGCCAATTGTGTAAGGACGTTAAGCGTACAATGCCCCCTCCTGTCCCCTGTCTCTGCGAAAAAGCTTATTGATGTTCCTATAGACAATAACGGCCAGCAGTGAGAGAGACTCAGACTCAGACAGTTTATTGCTCAGACAAAATGTCCATACAATGGAGTGAACCATTATATAATTCATACATTTAGGTGTATATAAAAGCCATATGGCGATGTTTGTATCAAAACACGCGCGCGCGCACGCGCACACACACACACACACACACACACACACACACACACACACACACACACACACACACATTTCCATTCGATCTACGCCAGCACATATTAGCCACTTTTGACCTACATGTAAAATGCGGTATTCAAATCCAGACCTCAGCCGTGTACTACACAGACGAGTTGGGAGTAAGAACCACAGTTTGCACGTGTAATCATACAAGCATGCTGCTACGGAGTTTAAATGCTTGGAATATAAATCTTGCTAAATCGGCAATAGACTGCGGGTTAGTAGTGTCTGGGGTACACAATTCTTTCTTTTTGAGTTCAGCAAGGTCAACGTTGCACAGGTATTTGACACGCCGTTCATCATATATGGGGCAATAAAACAGGAAGTGTATTTCATCTTCCACATCTTCCACACACAGAGAGAGAGAGAGAGAGAGAGAGAGAGAGAGAGAGAGAGAGAGAGAGAGAGAGAGAGAGAGAGAGAGAGAGAGAGAGAGAGAGAGAGAGAGAGAGAGAGAGAGAGAGAGAGAGAGGCATGCCTGTCTTACAAGCTGTCACGTAAACACAACATAACACATCAGGAAAACAAACACATCATACAAAGAAAAATAAATCAAGGAAATCAATTAACGAACACAATAGGTGAATTAAAAAAATACTATGAATTTTTAAAAAATCTGGCTTTGGAGAATTTGTCACTGCCACCGATGCAAAAGCAAGGGAAATAAATTGCGTGTAAGTGCTGTGTGGCATGAATGCTGCAGGCGAAATCCGGATTGGAAAGGGTGGAGGAGTTTACCGTTTTCTAGGTAAGCAAGCAGGTGTTTTGGGACAAAACAGATAATAAAGAAATAGGCCGATAGTTATTAGTGTCAGAACGATCTTTTGTTTTTGTAAGTAGTTAAGTTCGTTAGGAAAAGTGTTATGCTGGATACAGAGATTATAAATTAAGGATTCTACAATGTATGGGAGAGACTGATGTCATCAGGCCTTGAGGACTTTTTATTTGGAAGGTTACTTATGAGTAAACCCATTTTATGAAGACTAGCATGGGGATGTTGAAGCTGGCTGTGCCCATTGTTCCTTGTTGAGAAAACTCAGACAGCAGATTAGAACGGTAATAAGTGTTATCCTGGCATGACGATATTAGAGATTCGGCAACAGAAAGAAAATGGTCATTGAATGTATCAGCAGTAAGATTAGTGGGAATGGTAGTTGTGGTACTTGGAGACCCCTTAGTAAGTGTGTTTAGCAGAGGTATCCTTGCTGTTTTTAACCGTGTCACGAACTAACTTTTTTCTTGACTCTCTGATCATGTATTTAACACGGTTACGCTGTTGTTTCTAGTCAGTAAACATTTTATTGCTACGTAGATCGTTTCTAAGCGCCATCGCCTGCACGGTTTCAGGAGTAAGCCAGGGAGGAAGAATGTGAGATTTTACCCTCCTCTCGCGTTAAACAGTATCGTCAGCAGTCAGTTTGCTGTGCTCGAGTCCACAATCACCAAATATAAACGTCTAATTTGTAAATCAATGATGAACACCAACTACTAGTTCAACAATGAATATTAACCCTTTTGTTCATGCATCCGCCGGTACTGTTCGCAGCGCCGGTGGTTGCATGCACAAGGGGGTTAACTCATTCTACCCCAGACACACCACAGCAAGATAAGGAACGACCATGATAGTTCAAGGGTGATGCCAGAATAGCTTGGCGCCCATGGGCGCCAAGCTATTCTGGCATCACCCTTGAACTATCATGGTCGATCTGGGTCCTGCACTGCAATACACTCTTCAGAGGACAACGGCAGCATTTGGGGATTTCGGTGATGGGGTAGAATGAGTTAAGCAAATTAGTGGCCGATAAATCCCTGAACGAAAGGCTGCATCCTCTGAGTTACCTCTAATCCGGGTGTAGCTGCAGGGCTCTCCCGCCCTCTGGTCGGTGTCGGTGTCGGATTAGCGGCGGCGAGGGCTAGAAGGGCGTTGTTGGTGCTCGCGGTGCCTAGGTCGGAGGGTGGAATGCGCGGAAATTCGCGTTCTGACGGAGTGAACTGCCCGGCGTGACTTTGTTGGGGACAGTATGTCGGGGGTTAACCAGGCTGGACAGAGTTGTACATGGCAGTGTCAGACATGTTGAACTGGGTTTGAGCAGAATGGGCTTGGCGAAATTGAGACTGTTGAAGTTGGTTGGAATTAGCTTGACTGGGATGGGTTTGGTTGGTGTGGGAATGGCTGGGATGGGGACAGACCGCTTTGGAATTGTTTTCTCTCTTTGCTTGTCCCCATCCTGTGCCCATGCCAGAAGCCTGATTCTGGTAGTGCTAGGGCCCTCGCTGTTGGGGGTTGGTAGGCGCATGACGATCCTCTTTCGGCCCATCGTATCGTGGAGAGCGGCGTGCTACTCCGGCGAACCTGATGGCGAGTGCCAGTCGCTTGGTGCCTTCCACTGTCAGGCGACTTCTGTCTCTCTGGAACAGAGTCTGACGCGGCGCAAGATTAGCTGTCAAGAAGCGGGGGACATGGTCGATATAAGGGATCTTGGCCTGCTCACACACAGCCCTGCGGTAATCGTTGAAAGCAAACACAGCCTTTGCCAGGTAATGTTCAGTTCCACCTGGAATGATACAGGATGTGTACAGAGCGGTGCTGGGAAAGGCTGTGCGTAGCAAACATAAGAGCTGCTCCCAGGACTGCTTGCTGACGGCGCTCACTTTGCAGCTGTTGATACCAACATGCGTCGTCACACAGCGGATGTGGGGCATTGGTGGCAAAGTGCGGAGCCACTCAGTGACATTAGCCACAGTCAGACCGGAGATAGACAGGTTCTGAACAAGGGCACCGTCGACAGACATCCTGCGCTCGTCAACATTTTTCAGCACAGAATCCCCGATTAACAGCGTGTTGACATCTGGTCGTACTTGCAGGCGCCGGAGATGTTCTAGAGGTGCATGGTCCTTAGCATTGATGCTACAGTCGTTGGTATTGCGGGTGGAAGTATCGTGGCCTCGTGTGTTTTCCTCCAATTCATACGATACAGAGTACCGTTTTTTGTTGTTGTTTTTTTAAAAGTGGAATTTGCACGAGGAGTGTGTTGTCGGTCGTGGTAGAGTTTATAGGGGCACATGAGAGACTGTGAGACGCTATCTTCTTGTCTTCTTGGGGTGAGCATTTGGGGGGGGGGGGGGGGGTTCCTTGGCTGGTTCAAAACTCTGGGTGTTGCTGCAGGCACTGGCTTTAGACAGGGATTCCACTTGCTTCTTTAGGTCTTTGAGTCTACTGGCATGTTTGCCTCTACTGTTTGCCAGTTGAGTCACTTTCTCATCGAGCCTGATGTGGTCCGCTGAGAGACCGTCTACAGCTAAGTTAAAGCTTTCTGCATATTCCTCAACCGTCTCACTCACATAGTCGGTTAGTCAGTTGGTTGTCTAGGATTAATGCCGATATGGCGACCTAAAGCCGTCTCACTCACACAGTCGGTTAGTCAGTTGGTTGTCTGGGATTAAGGCCGAGCTGGCGACTAAAGCCGTCTCATTCGCTTTGAGGAGCGCTTACCCCAGGATAGCGCACAGAGAGAGAGAGAGAGAGAGAGAGAGAGAGAGAGAGAGAGAGAGAGAGAGAGAGAGAGAGAGAGAGAGAGAGAGAGAGAGAGAGAGAGAGAGAGAGAGAGAAGGCAGCTAAGGCCAGCTCACAGCGGTCCCGTATTTCCAGTATTCGTGTGAAAAGCGACAGTAGGAAAACAGCAGTGCGTCCCAGGCTAACTAACCACCAGGCACGTGAGTTTTCCATCTGAAAGTGGCTATTTGCACAGCGCCGTGACGATGCGTTCACTTATCCACTTTAGCCAGACAACTGCCCGGCCGAATGGCGGACGCACGGGCCCCATCAATGGCTATTTACACGTCGCTGTCAATGGCTATTTACACTCTGTAGTCAATGGCTAAGCACACTGAGCCGTAACAATAGGCTTTACCTTATCGTGTAGCAGACAGACAACAGGTGGCACTCCCGCACGTCAGACAATTAAGGACCCTTTCGGCTGAAAAAAAAAACACCTGATAATCGTGGTGCGCACACGTGACTCGTATGACGCAACTGAAGAGCAGGGACAAAACACTGAAATGGAGGCATGTTTAGAGAGTAAGAGCATAGACCCTGATCAACCTCCAAGTCTGCAGGGACATGATGATCTGTACCTACTGTAGATAGCAGGTTCTGGCATGCGCACTCACAACTTCCCCTTTAGATCTTGAGTATCAGTCCAGCCACTAAACAGGTGATTTTTGTGTCCGCTTCAGACATGGGCTGCTGCATTGCGCCCATCAATTACGAGCGATAACTCGTCAATATGTCCAAGCAAACGAGCAAGGGGACGTAATTGAGGTCCCTACAAGAGTAGAATGTCTGGCAGCTGCCAGCAGCAGTTGTTGGCTGAAACACCGGACTTTCCCCGCATGAGAAAATCAGATGTAAATGTGGGTGATCGAATATGTCTTGTTAAAGTTGAGATTCACATGTCAGTGCACGGACGTCAGTGCTCGAATGAACGCTTCTTGAAGAACCAAAATTGAGTTACGTCACGAGGCTGACCTCCCCTCACAACACACAAATACGTCACGAGACCGATCTTTACAACACAAATATAATTTATTATACGTCATGAGACTGATGACACTGCACAACACACATAATTTATTATATGTCATGAAACTGATGACACTTCACAACATACACATAATTTATTTTACGTAATGATACTGATGACACTTGACAACACACACATAATTTATTATACGTCATGAGAGTGATGACACTTCACAACACACATAATTTATTATACGCCATGAGACCGATGACACTTCACAACACACACAATACGTCACGAGACTTATCTCCTTTCACACCACAGATATAACAAAATCTACAAATCCAGGCCAGGAACGGACAAATACCAAATGCGCAAAAGGCCATCGGGCTGAACTCGGCCGCCGTTGACCGATAGCCTTTGCGCATTTGGTTTTTGTCTGTTTCTGTAATTATTATGGAGGGCCCGGCCACAGCCTATAAATATACATTTAGATAAGTTTTCACTGTTAGCAGATGAATGAGGTTTGGTGATGGAGTTAGAAAACAGGGGTATTGGAAATGATTGAAAATGTTGCAATGTCTGCTGCCAATGTTCATGTCAGTCTCCTGTTAACCAGGGGCAACAGTCAAATGCCGGGCACTGTCCTCCTTAACACGTCACAGTATGAACAAACATGCAGACTTAAATTTTGCCTTTACAATGCAAAAGCCAGTATGTCCATTTTTAAGGAAAGCGAGAATTTCATTGTTATACAATGAAAATCTCGCTTTTCTAAAAAAAAAAAAAAAAAAAAAAAAAACGGACATTCTGGCGTTTGCTATCTAGCGGCAGTGTTAGTGACAAGATGGGCGCCATATATGGAAGACAAACTGCAACTAAAGCCCCGGCGTTCTGTTGCTGATGTATGGAGGTGCATGAACAACATCGAACCGGTGGGTTCCACGATAGAGAGGTTTTGTTTGCAACGAACGACTGCCAACAACGAACGAGAGCAAAGTCACGGAGGATAGCCAGCTTGTTCCATAAGCATGGACAACACTGCAAACATCTCCAAGAAGCATTGATCCTCATGAGCCCTCCGAGCCTCTTGGAGATATTTGGAGTGTTGTCTTACTACTTACTTACGCCTGTCACCCCTCCCCGGGTATAGGCCGTCGACGAGAGACCTCCAGCGACTCCTGTCCTGTGCTTCTCCTTCGATTTTACTCCAGGTGGTTCCCAGTCTCTTGATGTCTGCTTGGAGGTCTTGACGCCGGGTGTTTCTCGGCCTGCCTCTTTTCCTCTTTCCCTGGGGGTTCCATGACAATGCCTGCCTAGTTATACTGGAAGCTGGCTTTCTCAGACTGTGACCGATCCATCCCCATCTTCTTCGCCCAGTGTTGTCTGACCGCCGTGATTTTGCTCTCGTTTGTTGTTGCGGCTCGTTCCTTGCAAACGAAACTTCACCCTACCTGGGTCACCCCTACCTGCACGCGGCTGGAAACAGTTTGTGAGCTCTTGTTTTCCATCTGTCTATTTCAGTTCAAACACCAGATGATGGAGACGACTGTTAACTCGTGACTACGTCTGGTTACACGGGCGCCATCAGGGAAGAGTACCCCAGACTGACCACCAGTACAATGTAAACGTGAGTAAACAGTGACGCAAGGTATGCACAGGTAGAAGTAGTGACGCAAGGTATGTTCAGGCGAGAAGTACTGACGCAAGGTATGTACAGGTGAGAAGTAGTGACGCAAGGTGAGAAGTAGTGACGCAAGGTATGTACATGTGAGAAGTAGTGACGCAAGGTGAGAAGTAGTGACGCAAGGTATGTACAGCCCGGTGAGAAGTACCAATCACCAAGGGAATCGCACCTGGCGATCAGCAAATCAGGCGCGAAACTCTGGCACTCACACAGTCGGTTAGTTAGCTTAACGCCAAGCAACCGACTGCAGCCATCTCAATCACACTTTCGGTTATTTAGTTGCAAGACACGCACACAATCGGTTAGTTAGCTGCAAGACACTCACACAGTCGGTTAGTTATTTGCAAGACATTCACACAGTTGGTTAGTTAGCTGTACGACACTCACATAGTGGGTTAGTTAGTTGTATAACACTCACACAACCGGTTAGATAGTTGTACAACATTCACACAGTCGGTTAGTTAGTTATACGACACTCACAGTCGGTTAGTTAGTTATACGACACTCACAGTCGGTTAGTTAGTTGTACGACACTCACAGTCGGTTAGTTAGTTATACGACACTCACAGTCGGTTAGTTAGTCGTACAACACTCACAGTCGGTTAGTTAGTCATACGACACTCACAGTCGGTTAGTTAGTTGTACGACACTCACAGTCGGTTAGTTAGTTGTACGAAGCTCACACAGTCGGTTATTTAGTTGTACGACACTCACAGTCGGTTAGTTAGTTGTACGAAGCTCACACAGTCGGTTATTTAGTTGTACGACACTCACAGTCGGTTAGTTAGTTGTACGAAGCTCACACAGTCGGTTATTTAGTTGTACGACACTCACAGTCGGTTAGTTAGTTGTACGAAGCTCACAGTCGGTTAGTTAGTTGTACGAAGCTCACACAGTCGGTTATTTAGTTGTACGACACTCACAGTCGGTTAGTTAGTTGTACGAAGCTCACACAGTCGGTTAGTTAGTTGTACGACACTCACAGTCGGTTAGTTAGTTGTACGAAGCTCACAAAGTCGGTTAGTTAGTTATACGAAGCTCACACAGTCGGTTAGTTAGTTGTACGAAGCTCACACAGTCGGTTATTTAGTTGTACGAAGCTCACAAAGTCGGTTAGTTAGTTGTACGAAGCTCACACAGTCGGTTAGTTAGTTGTACGACACTCACAGTCGGTTAGTTAGTTGTACGAAGCTCACACAGTCGGTTAGTTAGTTGTCAGGCACTCATGAAGGTTAGTTAGTTAGAAGTCAACTAAGGCTGTCTCACTCACACAGTCGTTTAGTTAGTTAGATGGGTTAACCCATTTAACACAACGGCCCCACATGTTGGAGGTGTCACACAACGACTATGTATCAGCTGCATGAGAGGGGTCAAAAGATGGAAAGCTAATCTGGCACTACCCTTGATTATCACGATCGATCCATCTCCTGCTCTTGTGCGTCGAGGCTAATTGGGTTCAAACTGACACCAAGCTGGCGATTAAAGCCGTCTCACTCACACAGTCGGTTAGTCAGTTGGTTGTCTGGGATTAACGCCGAGCTGGCGATTAAAGCCGTCTCACTCACACAGTCGGTTAGTCAGTTGGTTGTCTGGGATTAACGCCGAGCTGGCGACTAAAGCCGTCTCACTCACACAGTCGGTTAGTCAGTTGGTTGTCTGGGATTAACGCCGAGCTGGCGACTAAAGCCGTCTCACTCACACAGTCGGTTAGTCAGTTGGTTGTCTGGGATTAACGCCGAGCTTGCGATTAAAGCCGTCTCACTCACACAGTCGGTTAGTCAGTTGGTTGTCTGGGATTAACGCCGAGCTGGCGACTAAAGCTGTCTCACTCACACAGTCGGTTAGTCAGTTGGTTGTCTGGGATTTACGCCGAGCTGGCGACTAATGCCGTCTCACTCACACAGTCGGTTAGTCAGTTGGTTGTCTGGGATTAACGCCGAACTGGCGACCTAAAGCCGTCTCACTCACACAGTCGGTTAGTCAGTTGGTTGTCTGGGATTAACGCCGAACTGGCGACCTAAAGCCGTCTCATTCGCTTGGAGGATCGCTTACCCCAGGATAGCAGCTAGGTAACACCTTAAATAGGGGGAACAACTGTCAAATCATGGCCTCAACACTCACTTTTGGCATTATTGTAGTCACTTCAATAGAATTCAGAGTTTTAGAATTTAACATATTTATATTATAAACAGTAACAAATATCCACAATTGAATCGTTTTAATTTTTTCGGAGAAATGCTTGTCAACGTGGTAACGTCCTATTTTTCAAAATTCCTAACGGTTTGAGTTTTTTAGTTTGTGCACATTTTCTCCACGGATTCCTTTACGTTTTGTGAAGAGTTTGCCGCAAGAGGACGCCAGCTGACCTTTTCAAATGTTACAAAGAATACTGATGTAAAAAGATTACTGAAATAGCGAAATAGAGTATCAAATATCAGGTAAACCCATCTGTCTGTCAGTCCCTGCTGCTACCTTGAGATTAGCTGCTACCTTAAGATTTAGCGATTGAGAACACGGATTACACTTGTCAAATCGTCCTAGGCTTAATCATCGATCATCAGTTGTGCATGAGTTACTTTGCCTGTCGCACGTGTAGTGAGGAATTATTCAGCTCAATAGCGGGTCACCTTTTACTACAATCGTACTTCCTTTGTTCCATTAGAGAAGTTTTTTTTTGTGCAAACAACGACGCCCAACAACGAACGAGAGCGAAATCACGGCGGATAACCAAGCATGGACAACACTCCAAACATATCCAAGAGGCATAGATCCTCATGAGCGTGGAGCAAACAACAGAGGCGTGTTACTTAGGTCTGACTGACGAAGCAAAGACAAGGACCATAGACCGCGAGAGTTCGTCCTCCCATATCACAATGTTGACAATACACAACAGTCCGTGATAGCTCGTCAAATTGCAGTATACGGACACATTACCACAGTCCTCCTCATGCATTATAAGGACGCTTTACCACAGTCCTCATGCATTATACGGACACTTTACCACAGTCCTCCTCATGCATTATAGGGACACTTTAGCACAGTCCTCATGCATGATTATACGGACACTTTACCACAGTCCTCCTCATGCAGTATACAGACTCTTTACCACAGTCCTCATGCATGATTATAAGGACACTTTACCACAGTCCTCCTCATGCATTATAAGGACACTTTAGCACAGTCCTCATGCATGATTATACGGACACTTGACCACAGTACTCCTCATGCATTATACAGACTCTTTACCACAGTCCTCCTCATGCATTATAAGGGAGCTTTACCACAGTCCTCCTCATGCATTATAGGGACACTTTACCACAGTCCTCATGCATGATTATACGGACACTTTACCACAGTCCTCATCATGCATTATACAGACTCTTTACCACAGTCCTCCTCATGCATTATAAGGGAGCTTTACCAAAGTCCTCCTCATGCATTATACAGACGCTTTACCACAGTCCTCTTCATGCATTATAAGGGAGCTTTTTCCACAGACTGTACCCACGTTTTCGAGCCAACGGCGGCCGCAGTGGATCCGCGCAGCGTGACACGGTGCGCGAGGCCGACTGTGGCTGTCGTGGGCCCGAGGATCCTTGCTTACTGGGGTAATAGGTCGTCCTCCGCTTGCACTATCAGGACAATTTATCACAGTCCGTGACAGCTCGTTTCTCTTCTCCACATTCTGCGCTCTTCACCTCAAGAACCAACTGGCTGAGAGCTTGACCATGACAGCTGGATTGTTATTGATAAAAGAGCTGATATGATATTGATCCATCTCTGGCGACTTGTAAGCAATGCTTTGTAAACTATGTTACGACAATTCACGTCATTTTAAATTACATGTACGTCTGCAACAAAGTCAGTAGGTGCAAGTCAAAGAGAAATGTTGACTGCGGTAGCGCAAGAGGCGCCGTAGTACACAAAACACCACGCACAAGTAAGAGCAAAAAGTTGGCCGTAGAGATGAAAGAGTTCTACATCGCGGAACAAAGGAAGGCCCGTGTCTGATTGTTCAGTTAAAGCGGCGCCCACCGTGCTCATTCATTATGCACCAAATAACTCATGACTGGGCTGCGTGCAATACAGTCGCCAGCGATGCTGATCAGCTGTGGCAGCACTACATAGACGCAGACAGTATACAGGTCATAGTGGACAATGGTGACAGAGACGGTATACATATTATAGTGGGTAATGGTGACACAGACGGTATACAGATCACAGTGGGTAATGGTGACACAGACTGTATACCGATCACAGTGGGTAATGGTGACACAGACCGTATATCGATCACAGTGGGTAATGGTGAGACAGACCGTACACATGTCATAGTGGGTAATCGTGACACAAACCGTATACGGATCATAGTGGGTAATTGTGACACAGCGTATACAGACCACAGTGGGTAATGGTGACACATACCGTGTACAGATCACAGTGGGTAATGTTGACACAGACCGTATACCGATCATAGTGGGTAAAAGTGGGATCAGGACACAGACCGTATACAGGTCACAGTGGGTAATGGTGACACCGACCGTATACAGATCATAATGGGTAATAGTGGGACCAGGACAAAGACCGTTTACAGATCACAGTATGTAATGGTGACACAGACCGTATACAGATCATAGTGGGTAATGTTGGGACCAGGTCACAGACAGTATACAGATCACAGTGGGTAATGGTGGGACCACAGGACACAGACCGTGCACAGATCATAGTGGATAATGGTGAAACAGACCTGTACAGATAATAGTGTGCAATGGTGGGACCAGGACACAGACCGTATACAGATCACAGTGGATAATGGTTACACAGACCGTATACAGATCATAGTGGGTAATGGTGGGACCAGGACACAGGCCGTACACAGATCATAGTGTATAATGGTGACACAGACTTATATAGATCATAGTGGGTAATGGTGGGACTAGGACACAGATCGTTTACAGATCATAGTGGGTAAGTGATCGGGACACAGACTGTATACAGATCACTGTGGGTAATGGTGACACAGACCTATACAGATCGCAGTGGGTAATGGTGACACAGACCGTATACAGATCACAAGAGGGTAATGGTGACACGGTATACTGATGACAGTGGGTAATGTTGACACAGACCGTATACATATGATAGTGGGTAATGGTGAGACAGAGCGTATACAGATCACAGTGGGTAATGCTGACACAGAGCGTATACAGATCACAGTGGGTAATGCTGACACAGAACGTATACGGATCACAGTGGGTAATGGTGACACAGACCATATACAGATCATAATGAGTAACAGTGGAACCTGGACATAGACTGTATACACATCATAATGGGTAATGGGCGACACAGACCGTATACAGGTCATAGAGGGTTGTGGCTACAAAGACCGTATGCAGATCATAGTGGGTAATGCCGTGAACACAGACCGTATACAGAATATATAGACGGGGATGTTGGGACAAAAAGCAACTCGACTAAACCAATTTATTGTGTAACCCCTTCGCTGCCACTGTACATACATGTTTGTTTCTGAAATCTTCGTTCATTCAACGACCGAAAAGCAAAACCGTCTAAACACCATGTATTTTTACTGGTCTCAGGAAGAGGCATAGATCCACATGAGCCCCCGCAGTCGCGGGGGCTCAAGAGGATCTACGTCTCTAGCTCTTGCAGTTGGATTGTGTTCACTTTTTCTCGGAAGTGAAGAGGCTAATATTGCTCCAACAGAGAGACATTTGTCTTGCCATCAGAGATATTCCCCAATCACGCATGGTGACTTCGCACTCCACATAAGGCAGCGTCCACGTAATGCTCCCACACAGGTCAAGCTAAAACAAAACCCGGTTTCTCTGTGGCTTGCTAAAATGATTGGCGGGGACAGCCCCGTGACACATACTGTAAACACGCTGATTGGCTGATGTGCGGTTGGCTTGAATGTGATTTACACTCACATTCTGACAACCCGTGCATCCAACTCACGGACCCTCCTCCGTCAGACTGAGAAAGAAGCAAGTCAGCAAGATGAAAAGTTCTGAACAACCAACAGAAGTCGTGGAAGCTTATGAGGATCTATAGTGCTCTTGCAGGTGGGTGTGTTTGGCCGCCTGATCCCCGATTGACGATGCGATGGCCGATTTGACAGCTGATCCCAATTATCGTGAAGGAAAGACGTGGTGCTGCGAGGTGCCGTAGCAAAAACATCTTAGGGCCCACGATGGCCGATGTGGGCCCCCGCACAGCCGTGTGCGGGCCCACTGCGGCAGTCGTGGGACCGAGGACCTTTGCTTCCTGGGGTGTAATTGGCTGGACATATGACGGTGTTAACCCATATCATACTGAGGGTAAAAGGTTCAAATTTGTACTCTGCCATATGCAAGCTACATTATAGTACTTACAGATAAGGATATAGACCAATGGCTTTAGTTCAAGGGTGGTGCCAGAATAGCTTGGCGCCTAGAGGCGCCAAGCTATTCTGGCACTACCCTTGAACTATTTTAGTCAAACTTATTTCACCCACTGGTGTATTCCGAATGATAAGGGTTAAATCAGTATCGCTCATTCATTTACTATACCGCTACATTTTCTTGGCAAGCAACGCGCACGCAGCCATAGGAATGGAACCCGCAAACTGCATCGACGCTCAGTAGCCCTGGTTCAAGTAATGCCTCACGAAGACAAAGTCGTCTTCCAGATATTTTTTTTTCTGGTAGAGTGCGAGCATGCGTGTGAAACAGGCCCTGAGCAGAAATGGTTCACGCTACTCGGGAATAAATCTTCCAACAATCACCGATTCACCTACTTAAATTATTCACACTCTCCCTCTCAACTCCTTGCATCGCAGGGCAGTGAAGCAGATCCTGCCTGATCCAGCCGGCCTTTCTACCGACCAAAAAACGAATTTGAAAAACTAAAAATGCTTCCTCTTGATAGGCACCATATCTTTAACAAAGCGGTAGCCATGTATAACATTTGGAATGAAATCGACCCAGAATACACGTGTAAGCTCTTCACCAAGGCAGCTTCAGGCTATTCAACATCAAGGCGTAACTTCACGCCACGCCCGAGGATAGATTTATTTATGTTGAAACAACCCTCTCATTCTCCGGCGCCTCGTTTTGGAATAAACTGCCAGCGCACATCAGTAGTGAACACACACTGGTTCACTCCCCTTTTTCAAGGAAAGCCTCTTCAAGTACCTGCTATCTAACAGCTCATTCCTCGGTTAGGGTGTCCCCATCGCATCACGCCTTGATATTAACCTCCGCGCGCAC
Source organism: Semisulcospira habei (assembly GCA_036245525.1). Classification (NCBI taxonomy): domain Eukaryota; kingdom Metazoa; phylum Mollusca; class Gastropoda; family Semisulcospiridae; genus Semisulcospira; species Semisulcospira habei. The sequence goes on from BTPG01000002.1 coordinate 320,594,129, forward strand.
GTGTGTGTGTGTGTGTGTGTGTGTGTGTGTGTGTGTGTGTGTGTGTGTGTGTGTGCGTGCGTGCGTGCGTGCGTGCGTGCGTGCGTGCGCCGCGCGCGTGTGTGATTTCAGTGAAGAAAAGCCGATCCTTGTTCCGTTCACACTGTTAGCAATTATAACCGGTGCCCTCCATTTTGCCTTATCCATCTGTTTTGAATGACTTGTTATATTACGTGCACTTGTATGTTAGTGGCTTTGTACCTTTAGCAGAGTTGTAGGCCTACCTTTGTAGATTAGCAACGGCAAGCGTGAACAAGATGAGGATTTCATCCCAAAGTCTACCGTATTGTTTGGAACTCAGATGCGTTAATCTTTTAGGAACATTCAGAGTTGTTCATATTATTAGGCTTATTATGCTGATCCATTTCCCTCCTCTCAAAGCCAACCGTCGATCAACACACACGTCGGCGCACACAAATAAAGACGGGCACACGGCGCTTCCCGTCATTAGTACGCTCTGTGGGGCTCGTGTAGCGACAGAAATCCATCTCCTCAGTTCTACTCTAACCCACCCTCTGATCCACACACACTGGCACACAGAAATAAAGACGGACACATGGCGATCCCCAAGCCACGACAAGAACAGATGGCCTCACGAAAGAACAGAAGGCAGACCAACCGCCAACAGGTGGAGGATTATACCTCCAACCTCCCCCAAGCGCCACGACCACAGCCTGCGGTTAGGAGAGAGACAAGGAGCTACCGGCCCCCTCTGTCCTCACCGATAAGGCGACAAGATCAGCCAACGTGGGTGCCCTCGCCCCCACAACCAACGACCTACGCGCCACAACCGACCCACCAGCCGACGCCACTGCTACACGCCCTAGAGCATATGCTATACCAGTATCAAATGCCTTTGCCACCGACAGGGCTGCTCCCAGAAATGGACAAACTCCTACGGAATGTCCTACCTCCCACCTACCCAACAGAAAGCCGTCAAGGAGAAGAAGAAGAAGAAACTCAAACAACAGCGCCATTCGAGGAGGAGACGGAATACTCGTCGGAGCCGGTGTCGGAGTCGGACTCCCCATGATCCCCACCGCCGGTCGACATTCCCGAATCACTCACTCGGGAACGGCCGGCATCGCCGAAGGAGGAGGGGACTCGGCTCCGGGGGTTGGACTTCGACGACCAGGACGCTGTCCCCGTAATTTCAGTAGTAGAGGGAGATGCCCACCACCGGGCACTGGTCACCGCCCGGTGGCTGGTACACTCCGGAGCAATCAAAGATCTCCACTCCCCCCCCACCTCCCCCCCCCCCCCCCCCCCCCCCCCCCCCCCGAGACAGAAGATACGGCCAGCCAAGCCACAACCACGAAGGAAAACAAAGAATGTCAAGCAACACCCGACCTAAAGTCAACGGGATAACAGCCGCCCCAGCACCCGACCTAAAGTCAACGGGATGACAGCTGCCCCAACACCCGACCTAAAGTCAACGGGATAACAGCCGCCCCAACACCCGACCTAAAGTCAACGGGGATAACAGCTGCCCCAACACCCGACCTAAAGTCAACGTAGATAACAGCTGCCCCAACACCCGACCTAAAGTCAACGGGATAACAGCCGCCCCAACACCCGACCTAAAGTCAACGGGGATAACAGCTGCCCCAACACCCGACCTAAAGTCAACGGGGATAACAGCCGCCCCAACACCCGACCTAAAGTCAACGGGATAACAGCCGCCCCAACACCCGACCTAAAGTCAACGGGGATAACAGCCGCCCCAACACCCGACCTAAAGTCAACGGGGATAACAGCCGCCCCAACACCAGCCAAGAAAAAGACCGGGACCACACCCGCCGCCACCCAAAACAGAGGATGCGGTAACACCGCCCCGCCCACCCAAGAGATAGGCACAGACGCGACCCCAGTCCCGACCAGAGAGATAAAAAGCACCATGACCGATCCGGCACCACAAGAGGCCGACACCACCCCACGACCGCCAGACACCAAGCCGACCACCGCCCACCGGAAACGCTACAGACCACCCAAGCGCTTCTGAGAACATAAACGCCCGCCACTACTCCCCACGCCGCCTCCACACCTCCGACTGCCACCTCAACACCGCCACCCACCACGCCCATTCCAACGACCGACCCCGAAACCCAGACTCCACTGGCCACCACCACCCCAACTCCCCAGACGCCTCTACAGCCAGCGACGGTACCTCCGGCCACCACCACCCCCGCCACCACTCATTCAAGAATTCCTGGAGTGGCTGGCCTACCGACATCCCCCAACCTGGCACTAAAGCAACGGTCAAACCGGCCACACCACCCGCCTCCGGACCACCACCAACCACCCGGCCCCGGCAACACTATCAGCCACTGCGCGACGGAGCGGCAGACAGACAGCGAGACAACCCCTCCCCCCCCCCCCCCCCCCCCCCTCCTGGACGAAATCAGCGAGAGCTGGAAGTCCCGATCCCGTTAAAATTTGCACTTGCACTTGCATTCCCGCCATTCGTAAGCCGGCTCTGTAGTCTGGCGTAGCATAGCTATTATGAAAAAGAATAATAGCACGAGCAGCAAAATGACGTCACTTCAAGTTTCACGTCATGGCATCATTATATGCAAACCAAGGGGAATCACAGCGCTGGACAGACAAGAGTTAGATCCCCTGCCCTAACTGTTGTCTGTCCAGCGCTGTGATTCCCCTTGGTTTGCATACAATTCTGCCAGCGCTAGCCTCACCTATCTGGTTTGTGAGATGGCATCATTAGTCCCACGACGCCGTGTTCATAGTGACGACTCGATGTTATAAGTCACTCATCGCAGTACTAACATTTGACGTATCAGAGAATCAACTTTGCAATTTTCTTGCTGATTTTTACGCCTAGAGCTTACAGATTACAATTTTGACCTAATCTTACCATAGGGTCGGAACAAACAGCAGGCTTATGCAAACACTGTCTATGGAAAAATCATGCGGGTGTTAATGAGAAGATAGGTTGGGTTTTTAAAAAGAAAAATTAAAGATATGTTAGCTGTTTTACAAATGACTCCGAAAAAGTGCTGCGGAAAAATTGTCTGATTTTCACACCTAGGGCATACAGGTCACAACTGACGTAATTGTACCCAACAGCCGAGACAAACTGTAGGCTTATGGAAATTACTACATTTTAATACCGTATACGAAAAATCATGCGATTATCAATGAGAAGAATGTTTTTTTTCGCGAGAGAGAGAGAGAGAGAGAGAGAGAGAGAGAGAGAGAGAGAGAGAGAGAGAGAGAGAGAGAGAGAGAGAGAGAGAGAGAGAGAGAGAGAGAGAGAGAGAGAGAGAGAACGAACGAACGAACGAACGAACGAACGAACGAACGAACGAACGAAACTTTATTTTCCAAGGATTGAGATATTAGGCGCGCAGGCCTTTCTTACAATCTGTCCTTGCTAAGCTACTTTTAAAAAAAAGGAACACCAACCAAACAACAAAAACTAACTAATAATAAACGTCACACACACGCATACACACACGCACACAGACACACATATACATGTACTCGTGCAATGCGCACTTTTGTACATACACATACACACGTACGTGCGCACATAATTATCTAACATATAAGTAGGTATGATTTTGTGTACTATCAAATACAAGTTAGAAAACTGAACAAACAATTTGGAGGCTAGATGGAGGGGAAAAAAACCAAAAAAAAAACCAACAAAAAAACATGAAGCGTATTATGTCGAAAAACAAAGAAGAAGAAAGGATCAGCATAATGATGTCTTAGAAAGGTAATCATGTACTCTACTTTTAAACAGAGAGAGGGGCGTGGTTTGTTGAATAGTGGGAGGAAGGGAATTCCATAAAAGAGCACCTGAATAAGACAGGCTAGATTTGAACAGGTCTATACAGGGCCTTTTTATAGAGAGACTGTTCCTGGAGGTGCTGTATTTTTTTTTCAGTTGGCGAAAAAAGCCTAGATAAGTAAGGTGGAGCTTTCCCGTTAAGAATTTTGTGCATCAGTACACATTTGTTTAGTGCGAGGTGCTTAACCAGAGGGAGAAGTCCGATGGCCTCCAGCTTGGCATCAGTGGATAAAGACGGATCAGGGAGGATAAGCTTAGCAGCGCGCTTGTATAATGAGTTTATCTTCTTGAAGTGATTTTCACTGCAGCCATCCCATATTGTTGAGACATAATCAATGTGTGGTTTAATGTAGGCATTAAAAAATAGTTTGCGCGTCTTAAGGTCAATGATCGTTTTAAGTTTGGAAAGTAGAAACAACTTTTTGGACAAATGTTTGCTCATATAATATAGGTGGTTATGCCAGCTTAGATCATCATCTATTATTACTCCAAGCAGGCGGTGTTGACTGACCTGCTCAACTGAGATGAAGTCCAAAGAAAGGTTGAGTGATGGAGGTTTGAGCTGATGTTTCTGGCGGGTTGTGATAAGCATGCTTTTTGTTTTATGTGGGATTTACAAGCATGCGATTTTCATTACACCACCGAGAGACTTCATGAAGACTCTCTTGAAGATTATTTGCAATTTCAGGCACAGTTTTACCAGCGGAATGTAATGTTGAGTCGTCGGCAAACATGTCACACTCAGTCTCAGTACACGTTACATGTAACGGTAGATCGTTAACGAAGATACAAAACAGTAGTGGGCCTAAAATAGACCCCTGGGGCACTCCATACTCCACAAATTGTTCAGAAGAACATTTTCCATTGACGTAGACTGTTTGTGTTCTTTTTGTAAGATAGGAGTTCAGAAACGAAAGAGCTGAGGGGCTCTTTTTGTTTAAGTAGGTGGCAAGCTTTTTCAATAAGATGGTATGATCGATAAGATCAAACGCTTTTCTTAGATCCAAGAAGACAGCACCAGCCATTTTATTATCATTTATGCTGTTTACCCACGAATTCACTATTCGTACGAGTGCAGTGTGGCATGAATGCTTGGGACGAAAACCTGACTGGTAATGATATAATAGGGACCTTTTTTCAAGAAATTCCAGAAGATGTTTGTGAACATTCTTTTCCAGAGGCTTCGAGAGAACTGATAGAAGGGAAATGGGGCGAAAGTTATTAATTTCAGAAGAATCGTTTGCTTTAGGAACAGGCACTATTTTTGATTTTTTGAAAGCTACTGGGAAGACATTTTTTGTATACATAGGTTATAAATGTATGTAAGAGGTTCCACTATGTATGGTTGCGACAGGTCAAGGATATATCCATTGATACCATCACTGCCCGAAGACGTTTTCTTTTTTAGGATAGAAATGTATTTGCCTACCTCGTGTACAGCAATATCAGGGATGACGAAAATATCATCTGAGGACAATCTTTGTTTACAGAACTGAGTTAGCTTTTCTGGTGTGGAGAGAGAGAGAGAGAGAGAGAGAGAGAGAGAGAGAGAGAGAGAGAGAGAGAGAGAGAGAGAGAGAGAGAGAGAGAGAGAGAGAGAGAGAGAGAGAGAGAGAGAGGAGAGAGAGAGAGAGAGAGAGAGAGAGAGAGAGAGAGAGAGAGAGAGAGAGAGAGAGAGAGAGAGAGAGAGAGAGAGAGAGAGGGAACAACAACTTACTTTTTTAATCTTAGCCTACTACTCTCCCGTCAAGTATCCAAGTCATCGGTCAACGGTCACGATGTAAACCACCTGCACACAGAAACCAAATCAATGAAAGTCGTTTTCAAATAAGAGTATGAACTTTGAAACTTACATCTTACGAACTAAACATGAAACAAGATTTTGTGGATGCAATGTTGTTTATGACCAGAATTTTCCCCAGTCTCTTTTAAGCCGGTCTTAATAATTCATATAAATGTATGGGTAGTGATGTCATAAGCCCATGATGCAGAATTCATAGAAATGTTTGGAAAGTGACGTCACAGCCCCAGGATGCAAAATTCATAGAAATGTATGGGAAGTGACGTCACAATCCCAGGATGCAGAATTCATAGAAATGTATGGGAAGTGACGTCACCCGGCTCCTTTAAGTGGTTGCCTTCATCCGCTGTCCACAAACACAACAACACACAAAAGTGTTAGACAAAAACTAGAAATCGACCGAAATTTCAAGTGTTGTTTCGGCACGAAAGGTCAAGTGTGTTCAGTAGAGATGTCAGCAAAACAGCCAGCAGTACGTGCTTAGACAGCGTTGTCCCTCACCACGTCACTATACCTCCCATTACGTCACTGGCCGCTACAATGACAAACGACTTAAAGGTTGCTCCCTCTTTCACTGCTAAAGCCAAGTGCCTCAGTGACTGCCCGGAAAACGTCAACACGATCCAACTGCAAGAGACATAGATCCTCATGAGCCCCCGCACTCGCGGGGGCTTATGAGGATCTATGTCTCTTGCTGAGGCCAATGTGTCCCCATGTCGTTTGTTGTGGCTTTTGGACGCTCAATGAATAAAGACTGCAGAAACAAAATATACGTCCAGTGGAAGGGAAGGGGTTAAATCGCCAGCCAAACTATATGCAGAAGAGAATCTACCTTCATAGTGCGTGTCGTGCCTGAAAACGCTTCAGCAGGCTTTAACTAAACTAATCATGCACTGCCCTTGCTGTCTCACAATCGATCCATCTCCCGCGCAGTTAGTGTTTCGAACGAAAGAGACAACGGTAGGTGATGGAGCGCCTTAGTGAAGGCAGTCTGGCAGCAGAGATACGGTACATAGTGATACCTGGCTATCTATACCCTACATAAAGCAAGTTATCTGCACGAAACAGACACCCGAACAGTAAAGACAGATACCTGGCTATCTACACGGCACTATGATAGCTACATGAAAACACGGGTCAAAGAAAGTTATCGCCACGATACAGACACCCGAACAAAAAGAGCGCTGTGTTACTGCCGTGTTGAATGCCAGCTTACATCCCCCAACCCCCAAACACCCCCCCCCCCCCACCACCACCACCACACCTCTACACACAGACACCCCCCCCCCCCCCACATACACCGACAACCCCTCCCCCTCCCGCCACCCTCCTCTCGATACCCCCTTGATACCGACAGAATCAAAATCAAGGTGTGCAGGCCGAGGAGCTTTGCTTACTGGGATGTTTTGTAAAAGTGACGAAGTAAACGGCATGGGTTAGTTAGTGAATTAGTTAGTTAGTTAGTTAGTATTGAAAATTTCTGTCAAGCAGGCTAATATTAAGCCACACGGTATGACGAATTCATGATCTGGATCACACTTACACGACAATGGATTACACTAACTCAGGGGCGGATCAGTTACTTCGGGGGGGGGGGGGGTGGTGGTGGTTACTTTTGGGGGGGACCTTCAACCTGACGCAAAAGGCATCCCCGACGCTAGACCTTCTTCCAGTGGCCGAAAAAGCTAACAACGGGGGGCAGGGGTGGGGGGGGGTGGGGGTCGTGTGTGGGGGAGGGGTCGTGGGGGGGGGAGGGGGGTGGGGGAGGGGGTGGGGGGGGGAGGGGGTGGTTAGTAGTGGAAGAAGGCGTGTATGTGTCAACACTCTCGCCACTCGCCAAAATATCAAACAACGGGGGTCGGGGTTGGGGGGGGGGGGGGGGTGGTGGTACGATACGATACGATATGATACGATACGATACGGTTTATTCCACAGGCCATTGGACATTAGAATTGGGGGGGGGGGGGAGGAGGGTAGGAGGGGAGGGAGGGGAGGAGGAGGAGGGGGGGGGAGGAGGGGAGGGGTGGAGTACAATGACAAGCGATCAAAACGCGACAAATGTACAGGGTGCAGCCATGTTAGAAAATGTCCATATCACCGATCAGTCGGCCAATTACTTATTAGGCATTCACAGACCCGATACTAGTTGATGTGGACAATGGTTCACCCTAACAGCAGCCTGGATCTGCTCCATGAAGTGAAGATAGTATTTAGGATCGTCCACTTGCGGTCATCTGCAGAGACGAGATAGAAGATTATCTTCGCGAGCTGTACGGGGTTGATTGTTTGACGAAGGCTTGATGAACCAACACGCTGTTCAGTCTTGCAGTCACAGGGTAGCACACACCAGCTAGTGGCCGGTCGGTGATGGCGCAGTCCCGTCTTGTTGACAGCTAGTGGCCGGTCGGTGATGGCGCAGTCCCGTCTTGTTTGACAGCTAGTGGCCGGTCGGTGATGGCGCAGTCCCGTCTTGTTTGACAGCTAGTGGCCGGTCGGTGATGGCGCAGTCCCGTCTTGTTGACAGCTAGTGGCCGGTCGGTGATGGCGCAGTCCCGTCTTGATGACAGCTAGTCAGTGGCCGGTCGGTAATGGCGCAGTCCCATCTTGATGACAGCTAGTGACCGGTCGGCAACAGCGCTGTCCCGTCCTGATGACAGCTAGAGGCCGGTCGGTAATGGCGCAGTCCCGTCTTGATGACAGCTAGTGAGGCGGAGAACAACCACGGACTCTTCTCCCTCTCCGGTCACCTTCCAGGAGACAACACGGCGGTCCGTCATCACAGTGGCCAGTAGTTTCTCTACAGCAGTGGTTAGACCAGTAGCCGCCATCTTGACTGGTTACAGCCCTTCAAACTCGTAATTTCGGGAGACATGAAATTTTGTGTCCATACGCCATGCAAGGGCAGACCACTCCCGTCGGGTAGGTTGATTGATTGATTGTACATTGCTTAACGTCCCGACAGCAACAAGGCTTTCTCAGGACGTGCCTGCACTTCTTGTGAACAAAAATAAAAAAAAATAAACAGAATATTGAATGTATGTCGCCAGCCGGTCCAATACGTTAAATAAACCTACGACATGGGGCCTAAATAAAGCTAAGACCATTTAGCAACACACATCCAATATCAAGAGCTACAGGCAGTGCAGACAGTTGGGAGAGTTTAAAAAAGGCAAATACAGGTGAATGGACCAAGGGTAGACAGAAACACATGCCCCAGAATACAGAAGAAAACCCACCCTGTGGGGCTGACCAGGGTGACCCTGGGAACTAAAAAGTAGTTACCCACCCAAGTCCCCCAGGGCAGACCCGGGTGGGGGTTCCCGTCGGGTGGGGGGTGTGGTAGCACGTGTGCGTCGAAACTCGCCCAAAAAATCACATAGGAGGGGGGGGGGGGAGGGACGCTTTGTTATAGCATTTTCAACAATTTTGGGTCGGTGGGGGTGGGGAGTGGGGGTAGAGGGGGGGGGGCGGAACCCCTAGGATCCGTCCCTGCTAACACGACTGTAGATTACACTAACACACTGTATATTACACTAACACGACTTTGGATCACATTAACGCGAAATCACCGAGTCATTTTGCTGCTCGTGCTATTCTTCTTCTTCATAATTCCTGTCGCTACTCCAGTCCACAGAGCGTACTAATGGCGGGAAGCGCCGTGTGTCCGTCTTTATTTGTGTGCGCCGACGTGTGTGTTGATCAAGGGTTGGCTTAGAGAGGAGGGAAATGGATCAGAAGGATACGCTGACAAATATGAACAACTCCGAATGTTCCTACAAGAATAACGCACGTGAGCTCCAAACAATACGGTAAACTTTGTTATGTTTATCACGACTCCATCAAATTAGCGCTCAGTCACTTACTTCTGGTAGTTTATAATAATAATAATACCGTTATTATATAGGCGCTTTTTCTCAATTTTTGGGTGAATCGACTCAAAGCGCCGCGAACTGAAACCCAACACGCACACTCACGTAACAGACACGGATTTACGCCATTTAAGACAAACACAGTACAAGACAGACGAAGGGCCAGTTCAGCTACTGAAGTTACAGAGATTTTTGATCGCTTGTATTTTAAAGTTTGTAAAGTGGCCTGAAACCGGTACCAAAGTGTGGGGGGTGGTGGGGTGGGTGGGGGGTGGAAGAACCGGAGTACCCGGAGAAAGAACCCCCGACGGTTCGTTCGAATTAACGGTGACACTTACCAGAGGGGAAAAGTCCGACGCCGGAACCCGGGTATCGAACCTCGCACCTTTGGCATTGGTGGCAGGCGCCTTAACCACTGCGCCACGGACCGCCCCAATAATAGTTAAGTACGGATGCAAAAAAAAGCAGGTTCCTGATCTGAGTGCAGCTGACCGCGGGAGACGGCATGCAGCCATACCACTTCCACCACTAGCGCAAGCAACATAATTTAAATGTTAACCTATATGTCACTTGAAGCGAAAAGACACAAGACAATGCGTCTGCGGACAACGTTGCTTTATTACTAACACACGTCGTGACAGCCTTTGGTGACGTTGCTTTAATACTGACACACGTCCTGACTGCCATTGATGACCTTGCTTTATTACCTACACACGTCCTGACTGCCTTTGATGACGTTGCTTTAATACTGACACACGTCCTGACTGCCATTGATGACCTTGCTTTATTACCTACACACGTCGTGACAGCCTTTGGTGACGTTGCTTTATTACTGACACACGTCCTGACTGCCATTGATGACCTTGCTTTATTACCTACACACGTCCTGACTGCCTTTGATGACGTTGCTTTAATACTGACACACGTCCTGACTGCCTTTGATGACCTTGCTTTATTACTAACACACGTCGTGACTGCCTTTGATGACCTTGCTTTATTACCTACACACGTCGTGACTGCCTTTGATGACGTTGCTTTATTACTGACACACGTCCTGACTGCCATTGATGACCTTGCTTTATTACCTACACACGTCGTGACAGCCTTTGATGACGTTGCTTTAATACTGACACACGTCCTGACTGCCATTGATGACCTTGCTTTATTACCTACACACGTCGTGACTGCCTTTGATGACGTTGCTTTAATACTGACACACGTCCTGACTGCCATTGATGACCTTGCTTTATTACCTACACACGTCCTGACTGCCTTTGATGACGTTGCTTTAATACTGACACACGTCCTGACTGCCTTTGATGACGTTGCTTTAATACTGACACACGTCCTGACTGCCTTTGATGACGTTGCTTTAATACTGACACACGTCCCTGACTGCCTTTGATGACGTTGCTTTAATACTGACACACGTCCTGACTGCCTTTGATGACGTTGCTTTAATACTGACACACGTCCCTGACTGCCTTTGATGACGTTGCTTTAATACTGACACACGTCCTGACTGCCATTGATGACCTTGCTTTATTACCTACACACGTCGTGACAGCCTTTGATGACGTTGCTTTAATACTGACACACGTCCTGACTGCCATTGATGACCTTGCTTTATTACTGACACACGTCCTGACTGCCATTGATGACCTTGCTTTATTACCTACACACGTCCTGACTGCCTTTGATGACGTTGCTTTAATACTGACACACGTCCTGACTGCCATTGATGACCTTGCTTTATTACCTACACACGTCGTGACAGCCTTTGATGACGTTGCTTTAATACTGACACACGTCCCTGACTGCCATTGATGACCTTGCTTTAATACTGACACACGTCCTGACTGCCATTGATGACCTTGCTTTATTACCTACACACGTCGTGACAGCCTTTGATGACGTTGCTTTAATACTGACACACGTCCCTGACTGCCATTGATGACCTTGCTTTAATACTGACACACGTCCTGACTGCCATTGATGACCTTGCTTTATTACCTACACACGTCGTGACAGCCTTTGATGACGTTGCTTTAATACTGACACACGTCCCTGACTGCCATTGATGACCTTGCTTTAATACTGACACACGTCCTGACTGCCATTGATGACCTTGCTTTATTACCTACACACGTCGTGACAGCCTTTGATGACGTTGCTTTAATACTGACACACGTCCCTGACTGCCATTGATGACCTTGCTTTAATACTGACACACGTCCCTGACTGCCATTGATGACCTTGCTTTATTACCTACACACGTCGTGACAGCCTTTGATGACGTTGCTTTAATACTGACACACGTCCCTGACTGCCATTGATGACCTTGCTTTAATACTGACACACGTCCTGACTGCCATTGATGACCTTGCTTTATTACCTACACACGTCGTGACAGCCTTTGATGACGTTGCTTTAATACTGACACACGTCCCTGACTGCCATTGATGACCTTGCTTTAATACTGACACACGTCCCTGACTGCCATTGATGACCTTGCTTTATTACCTACACACGTCGTGACAGCCTTTGATGACGTTGCTTTAATACTGACACACGTCCCTGACTGCCATTGATGACCTTGCTTTATTACCTACACACGTCGTGACTGCCTTTGGTGACGTTGCTTTAATACTGACACACGTCACTGACTGCCATTGATGACCTTGCTTTATTACCTACACACGTCGTGACAGCCTTTGGTGACGTTGCTTTATTACTGACACACGTCCCTGACTGCCATTGATGACCTTGCTTTATTACCTACACACGTCGTGACAGCCTTTGATGACGTTGCTTTATTACTGACACACGTCCCTGACTGCCTTTGATGACGTTGCTTTATTACTGACACACGTCCCTGACTGCCTTTGATGACGTTGCTTTATTACTGACACACGTCCCTGACTGCCTTTGATGACGTTGCTTTATTACTGACACACGTCCCTGACTGCCTTTGATGACGTTGCTTTATTACTGACACACGTCCCTGACTGCCTTTGATAACGTTGCTTTATTACTAGCACACGTCGTGACTGCCTTTGATGACGTTGCTTGTGATGAAACTCTATGCTCATGCATAGTGTTCGCACATTAGGTTTAATACGGTACGGTTTTTGTTAACGGTTTGTTTTGTGCCGATAGTCCGTATAGCACGAGGTCCACGTGGAACCTTTATGACACGGGGAGTTTAGTGAGTTGTAGGCAGAGTTCAGTTTGGCAGAGCAGTAAATACGGGGCTTATCGTCAGCTTGGACTGATGTGTGTGAGATACCTAGCCCGTATTCCAAGACTCTGAAACCTAGGATTCAGGTGTTTTTATTATGTATTATTGATAGTTGCTTTGTTAAAGACGGTATGCGTTGGTAAGAGTAATTTGGTTGTATAGTGTTGACCGGTTTGGTTCAGTTATGTTGGTTTGGAATTCAGTGAGGTGACCGGTGTTTTCGTATACAGTTATTTACCGAGATGGATAACTAAAGGAATGTGAGGTGTGTATGTCTAAGTCGCTATGAAGGTAATACGTGTTTGGTTAAGCATAGTCTTTTCCAGGGTATAGAATAGTGTATAGCGAGAGTGTTAGGTTATAGTCTGTTTCAAGGTAGTGGCAGAGTTATGGGGGTGTTACGAAAGTAGTTCGGGTTATGAAGCACGCGTGTGTGTGTGACTGAACGTGTGAGTTATTTGTATCAGCCAAGTTACGCAGTGTTTGTCATGTTATCCAATGTTGTGTGTTTAGCAAGTGTTACGATTTGGGTCCTTGTTGTTGTTTAGAGTGCTTGTTGGAGAGAGAGAGAGAGAGACGGACGCCTGAGACGTCAGTCACCAGGACCTAACGCGAGGTCATATCTCCAATTCTTCACTCGGGGAGTGAGCGGCCGGTGCCAAGACACTTGGGTCACAGCGAAGATACAGTACGCGTAACGAGGACGTCCACGATACGACAGACAGGACGACTCGAGGAGCGTACGAGAAAGGACTTGCACGCCTAGACGTGAAAGGACTGACAGTAACCAGGCGAGAACACCAAACAGGTTGGATAGTGAGAAACTAATACCTAGCCTGGCAGTGATATTGTGTGTATGTGGATGTGGTGGTGAGATGCTGGTAGTGGTGTAGTGTATATAGTTGATAACCTTTTAAGCGTTTGCTCTATTTATTGTGTATAAAAGTTCCGTTAGAAAGGAAGCCCGTGAGTTGTGTTTTACCGCACGAATGCGCCCGTCTGAGTCAGTGGCGGTGTATGCGTCAGTTGTGCGAGAGTCTGTGCGTACGACTGGGGGCAAGTCTGCGTGCGTTACATTGCTTTATTACTGACACACGTCCTGACTGCTTTTGAAGACGTTGCTTTATTACTGACACAAGTCTTGACTGCCTTTGATGACGTTGGTTTTGTGTCTGTTGTCTTTGTACATTAGAACTGAAACACGATAGACGATTACCGAAAGTCAGAAATAGGTAAAGAATTTAGCGTCTTTTGACGCAAACGGTGGATTTAAAGCCCGGACAAACTCATGCGATCGTCTATTTGTCCAGGCTTTTAATCCACCGTTTGCGTCAAAAGATATGCAATGTTGTTATTTACATACTTTTGTTTTCCGGAAGTCGTCTATATACGTCGGTTAAATGTTTAGTATCTTTTTACAGTTGCTTTTGAATTGAAACACTTTTCGTGACGCACTGACCCAGTGTACGCTGGTTGTGTGTCTGATAAATTTCTGCAATCACTAATCCAGGTCAACGTTATCGACTTCAGTTCTAACGACCACGACAGCTCTAGCCGTAGTGCCCGATAATATCTACTAAATGAGGCTTGGACAGGAGCCAGGCAAGACAATTTATGTCTCTTGCTGGGCGTGGGTTATGGGGCAGAGCAAGTCCGTGGACCATTTTCAGATTTTTTCAAATATTCGCACTTCGCTTGTGCGCCGCCATTACTAAGTCTTGTTCCCCGGACTCACGTCACGACAAGCCTCAGACGAAAGGTTTCTCCTCACGCACAGATTATGTGGAATCTCCTGTCGTGCTGTGACTACACTGGATCCCCCATAACCACCTTCCTGTCAATGGAACGTGTGCATACAGTGGACGGATCTAGGCTGAACAGAAGTATGGGGCATTGGGCTTGCCGGGTTTCTGTAGCTCGCAGATGAAACGTGGTTCTCGTGTGTGGGGATTGCAGTGAATTCTTTAACCCTTTGAGTGTTGGTAGCGGTTTTAACCGCGATGATTTCTGTAGAAATCATCGCGGTTAAAACCGCTACCGACACTCCAAAGGGTTAATGGCATTGTCAAAAACGTATTGCACGATGTTTTTTGAGGAGCGGAATCGGGACGACATTGGAACGTTCGACGAACACAAAGCCGTCTACAAGAATTCTATACAAAACATCAATTAAAATCACGTCTCGTGTGGTAATAATCCCCCTAAAGATGGCCACAGGGTATCTGCATGAAGAACGTTCTGCACTGACCGAATGTCTGAACAAATTTTGTATCACAGGTTAATATCTGACAGCAACTAAACAGGTCTATATTTCACTCTGTGATTCACGTGAGGAGAATGTAGGTGTGTAAGCTGGTTTGGCTGGCACGTCGGAAAACGAAGGAAGAAGACATTCATTCGTGTCACTAACAGAAATACCTACAATCGGACAATCTCAATCTTCTCATTTGTCGCCAGATTTAATATCTACTGACCGTCCCTTGAACTCTATTCTTCTGTGGCTTGTCAATTTGGAGCAGCTTGGATACCTTCGTCCTTGTACTTGTTCCACTTAGCAGCCCAGTGTGCGGATCACGATCATCACTAACGAAGCTCATCAAATCAGGGGACGCTATACCACTCAGGTTCTGACAGTTGCCTCCCCTCCAGTCTAAGGTTGGCAGTGGAAATGTATATCTACAGACTACACCCCAGAAGCTAGTTAGGTAGTTGTTAGGTTTAACGTCGAATAGGCGAATGAGTGTGACGCGGCGGCACCCCAGAGGCTTGTTGGTCGCTATATAATGTAGAGACAATACGGGCGCATCGTTTACAACGAAGAAGTTCAGGAGCGGATCCAGAGGGTGTCTCGACGGGGGGCCCCGACAGCCCTCCCTTCGCCCCCCTCCGACCTCCCCCCCCATCCCATCTCTCCCCTCCCCCTTTTTCCAAACTGTGTCATATAAAAGAAAATCCAGACCAAATCAGTGACTATCAGGCGAGCATAAATTCAAAACAAAGAAAGAAACGCGCTTAAAAAGAACAATTACAAAAAAATTGTGTTGAAATTATTCTTTCTTGGTACTTTAAATTTTAGGATTTTCATTAAAATTGTACTATAGTGTTGTAACCGTTCTCTCTACGCGTGTTTCATTTATTTATATTTTTTGGTTGGGTTTTTCTCAGACATACTTAGAGTTTAAGATTAATCGGGCACTTTTGATTCTTATATGGTGTTAATTTTCTTATTGAAAAGAATGTTCTACCTGGAGTTTCTGCAAGAGCAATCACCTTGTGTTTGACAACAACACTACACTACCAATTACTCCTCCGTCTGAGGAACAACTCAGCAATTTGTGAAAATCGTGATACTGCTCTATACACCCACAAACCTCCTCCATATGAGGAACACAGGATCAGATCACAGAAATAGTCATGATCACTCATCATGTATACCTTTACACTGGCTGACGATTACGTAAGGGTTAGTTAGTGATCAAAATCAAGACATTTCACACCTCCCCTTTGGTGACACGCATCAATGACCACATTGCTACTCTGATGGGCATTGGTGCATGTCCACGGACACTACCTTAGAAGACAAAGCTACGCAATCTGTGTTAGACTGGAGACCCACTGTGCTCAGAGTGTGTGACGCGATTAGGGGATTGGCAATTACCTGTGACACCCGGACCAGTCGGCTGCTCGCTTTCTCAGTGATCACAGTTGGCGTGTCCACAGTCGTAGACGTAAACCTAGTGACTGCCACGTATGAGGATGCAATACCATTCGTATCGCACAGAAAGAGGTAATGCTTTTCATGAGCCCCTGTGACTGAAAGGGCACCTGAAACGTTATGCCTGGCAGAGGGACTGAGTTCGGCCCCAATTCAGCAATAATTGGATATTTTTCCACTGCTGGGTTGACCAGCAGTCAGCGGCTTATTGCCAGATGGCTGCCTCAGTCTGAGGATGCAATGAGGATTGTATCGCACAGCAAGAGGCACTGACGTTATGACGTAGGGCTCAGTAAAATTATGACAAGGTTCAAAAGCATGGCGTAGGGCTCAGCAGCAGTATGGCGTAGCACTCATTAACATTATGACATAGCACTCAGCAACATTATGAAGTAGCGCACATTTGCATGCCGTCGACGATTCCTATCTTCTGTAAAGGTTTGGTGTTGTCGTTCACGACTGCTACTAACATTATGACGTACAGGGGCCTCAGTAGTATTATGACGCAGGGCTCAGTAGCATTTCGACGCCGGTTGGGCTCGGTAGCATATTTGAGGTAGCGCTCAGTAGAATTTTGGCGTAGCGCATAGTAGTATGTACCCACTCCATAAAGTTTTCCCTTCTTTGACACATGTATTTTTAGTTGATCACGCCAAGCCTTGACAGTGTGTACCAACAGCGGCTGCTTAGACGTGCGGGGCTTATTGCACGCGACACTACACACCGGTCTCTGTAACGGTCGTCTCTGTAACCTCGCCGCTACTCTGCCCTCAAAGCACGGACAAACCGTTTTAGTAACAGTTTTTATCCTAGTGCTGTCCGAGCCCTTTCTGTGTTATAAGCGTGCGATGTTGTGCTCTGTGGGCCGATCATAGAGTTTCATTGCCGAGGCCGACTGATGTTTGCGTGAATGACTGAGTGAGAGTGCGTATGTGCATGGAATCATGTGACCGACCTACAGAGCACTTCGCCCAACCCTTCTGCCATCCCTTTGGCTGCTGGTGGGGTTTGGTCGAGCTGAATCCATGAGTCTCCTCCCCCGGCAGGGTGCGGCCCCAACGGTTGAGAGAATAGTGTATATCAGTATTAGCCTAGTCTTATGATATATATTAACCAGTTTTACTTCCAACTGTGATCAATAAATTAGTGACATTTACTCTAAGATATTCTGGTTTCTTCTTAAACGATTGTGTGTGTGTGTGTGTGTGTGTGGGTGGGTGGGTGGTGGGTGGGTGGGTGGGTGGGTGGGTGGGTGTGTGTGTGTGTGGGTGGGTGGGGAAGATGAGCGTGGGTGTGTACGGTATGTATTGGTTTGTGATATTAGTTGCTTAGTTTTAAAGTTTTTACAGGGTGTGTAGGGCATTAAATTTGTGTGATAGAGCCGGTATTGATTGGTTGTTTTTGTTTGTTTGTGTGGTTTGTGTTTTTTTTTTTTTACTGTGATGTTTGTAATTGTAACGACACCAACACACATTCCTATGCGTTATGTTCTTAAGGCAAATGGCAATAAACAGTATCTTATCTTATCTTATGTATTGATATATTGTATCACAAGCAAATTCATATTCATGAATTTGCTTGATATACTTTTCTTCCCAAAAACCCTTGCGCACCAAGAAGACTCGATCTTGATACTTGCGTTTTCAAAACGGAAACGCGAAATATGCCCACACTGCAACATTAACAAGCTCCTTATGTGTAGTAGTAATACTACTGAAAATACTTCTTGGTGTGTATGAAAGATCGAAATGTACATCCAATAAACTCACACGAACGGAGAAAAGACACCAGGAAACGTGCAAGTCGCTTTACTGACAAGTGAAACTGACGAGATGTCAGCTGGCGATATCGACAACCTGAGAAAAGAATAAAATAAACAAACCTGCTGGCATTTTCCGCAATTATGCGTGATCTAGTGACAAGTAGAATTTACTCGGCAACACGCGCACGGTTATACAAGGTACTTATGTCTTCATAGTCAGACAAAATATACGCGCTGAGTCGACATCGATATACAGTCGTCCGCCATTCATTTGTTTTGTCTGAACACCGCAATCAGTCGCAAAATGAATGACGGGAGGCATAGTTTTGTTTTGGACTGGGTACAAAACTTATATTGAGAAACAGTTTTGTTTGATATAGTGCCAATAAACAGACAGATGTGATTACTTGACTCGAATCAAAATGTCCCTCGTCTACGACTCGGGACATTTTGATTCGGGCCTCGTAATCTCATCTGCCCGTTATTGGCACTATATCAAGCAAAATGTTGCTCAATATAATATAATATCTAATACTGATTAGGCTCGGTTACATGTCTGCGACACCGTCAGCATCTCAGCTATGACTGACACGTGTGTGTAACGGATTACCTCAACCAAACACTGCAACAGAGACAACGACAGCACCAGCAATAGAGCTTGTTACCATTAATGCCATTAAACAGAGTTTCAGTGCAGGCTGCAGAGTCGAAGCTAAATGTATGCGTTGCTCATAGCGCAGAGGTTGTGGAGGGTTGAGAATGTGAGTGCCCTGCATGGTGCTGCTGATCATGAGGGAGGTAAACAGTCCTGTTGTGGTGTATCTGATGGGCATGACGGCCCTGTGGGCGGAAGGCTCAGTAAACCAGTGTAATGCCCTGTATGGTACGGTATCATACTGACAAGCAAAAGAAATACATTTTTGGAATCGTCTAAAACACTGAAGTGTTTCCGATGATTCAAAAGTGTCGCATTTCTTTTGCTCGTGAGTATACTTGCTGACAAGGATGATTGTGAACGGAGGCCAGGGTAATTTATCATGTATTTGTTGATAATGAGGGTTGATGATGGAGGGTTCAAATAAACCAGTATATTGTCCTGTGTGGTACGCTATACTTGCTGTCGATGATGGTTGTGGCTAGAGGGTTCATATTATCAACACATACGATACATTGCACTGCCCAGTGTAACGTGTCGGATATTTGTTGATAACAAGAACTGTGGACGAAGGGCTTAGCAAAAGCCAGTGCAATGTCCTGTGTGCCACGCTATCAGTGCCGACAATGACGAGAGCTGTGCAGGGCACGAGATGAACGCGGGGCTGTCAGGTTCCAGACTAACGTAATTGCGGTTTCTTTTCTATCTGCACATGCAGCAGATTTTCTTAATCCCCTGCTGCCCGGCTTTGATGACATTGATAGAGACGAAATTATATCTTAATTTGCCAGTAGGATGGTGTGACTACTGATTTAGCTGGCGACTGACTGTGGACAAATTGAGTTGACCTTGTCTATCTCTAGTGAAGACGACCAAGCTCACGTTGTGCAAGAAAGCCAAGTTCAAGACTGGAACACAGATCCCCACGAGGCCGGGGATAGTTGGCTCACCATGATGTATGTTCCACAGATCCCCATGAGGTTGGGCTTAGTGGGCTCACCAGTGTGTATGGATATAGTTGGCTCACCATGGTGTATGGGGATAGTTGGCTCACCATGGTGTATGTACCACAGATCCCCATGAGGTTGGGCTTAGTGGGCTCACCAGGGTGATTGGGGATAGTGGGCTCACCAGTGTGTATGGGCTTAGTGGGCTCACTAGTGTGTATGGGGATAGTGGGCTCACCAGTGTGTATGGGGATAGTGGGCTCACTAGCGTGTATGGGGATAGTGGGCTCACCAGGGTGTATGGGGATAGTGGGCTCAACAGGGTGTATGGGGATAGTGGGCTCACCAGGGTGTATGGGGATAGTGGGCTCACCAGTGTGTATGGGGATAGTGGGCTCACCAGGGTGTATGGGGATAGTGGGCTCACCAGCGTGTATGGGGATAGTGGGCTCACCAGGGTGTATGGGGATAGTGGGCTCACCAGGGTGTATGGGGATAGTGGGCTCACCAGGGTGTATGGGGATAGTGGGCTCACCAGTGTGTATGGGGATAGTGGGCTCACCCGGGTGTATGGGGATAGTGGGCTCACTAGTGTGTATGGGGATAGTGGGCTCAACAGGGTGTATGGGGATAGTGGGCTCAACAGGGTGTATGGGGATAGTGGGCTCACCAGGGTGTATGTAACACAGATCTCCATCGGGCTGGGATGGCGGGCTCACCAAGATGTATGCCTGGCACACGTGGGTCATGTCCACTCTTTGCTGTCATCCTAGTGCGCAAAAGGCTATGGGCCCGAAGTCGGTCGCAGTGGGCCCGCGCACAGTCGTGCGTTGGCCCAGTGCGGCCGACTTCAGCCCCGATGGCATTTGCGTACTAGGATATTGGCGGTCAGCCTTCATGTCTTCATATTCAAACTGTGGACGTTCTTTCTACGAGAAACTGTGCAGTCTGTAGTAGCCTAGCCCTTTTGCGTGTCGGTAGCGCTTTTTGTCACCATGATTCCTATAGGAATAATAATATCCTGACATCCGACAGAAATAAGAATAAGAATATCTCGAGAGATTCATTTGTGGTACATTTATAACTAGTACCAACAAGACAAAGACAAATTCTAAATGAACAAAGTATACACTACACAATCTTTACACATAGCTCTTGCACATCTCACACATAAACATCCTTTATGCACTGAGCGGCGCTTACACATTCCCACCCACCTAGACACAATTATACATAATACTGATTGCACAGGTAAAGGGGGATAGAGGGAGGCGTTAGGTTTGGGTATGCGTGGATGTACCTAAAGATTGCGACAATAACTGATACCGACGCGGAAAGGGTTAATGAATACAATACAATGGAAGGCAAGGCCCAAGGCAGGGCAAGGAAGGGCAAAGGCAACTTAACTTTATTGTTTGTTCGAGTCAAAGCACGACAGAAATTAGCGGAAGATCTGAGTTGGAACTCTGTATTTCACGACAGCAGCAAAAGAAACGTTCTGATACTTGTACACAAGAACAGTCTGTGGAAACACTAACATAGGTCAAGAATGTAACTCCATGGCCAAGGACGTTTAATCAGAGACGTTATTATGTGTCCTATTTCTAAAAAAAAAAAAAAAAAAAAAAAACACCTGATTTTATTGACAAAGTACAGACGTTATTTCATATGTCTGATTAACGTAAGACCTTATTATGTGTCCTATTTAATGAAACAAACTTATTTCATTGGCAAAGTACAGACGTTATTACATGTCTTTGATTAACGTAAGACCTTATTATGTGTTCTATTTCATTAAACAAACTGATTTCATTGGCAAAGTACAGATGTTCTTTCATATGTCTGATTTCTTTGACAAACTACAGCCGTTATTACATGTCTCTGATTAACTAAGACGTTATTACCTGTTTGTTGTTGTTTTTTTTATACGTGCCCGATTTATTTAACAAACTGATTTCATGAAAAAATTTTGAATGTTTTGATTTGTGTCTGATTTCATTAACCCAAGTAGCCCCAAAGTTTGGAGGTGTAACCTAATGACTATGTACCAGTTACAGCAGATGGATCGACCATGATAATTCAAGGGTAGTGCCAGATTATCTTGACGCCATCAGGCGTCAAGCTAATCTGGCACTACCCTTGAATTATCATGGTCGATCCATCTCCTGCTGTAGGGCCTCGGGGGTAAATGGGCAAATAAACTACTGCTGATGGTGTTTTCTTTGGGAGTTTCACATACAGTCAATTCTACGCACTGTAATTTCTTCACTGCGCGCTGGAAGCCATTACGTGCACACAGGATAAGGGAGGTCACGCACGCACGCACGCACACACGCACGCACGCACGCACGCACGCACGCACGCACGCACGCACGCACACACGCACGCACGCACACACACACACACACACACACACACACACACACACACACACACACACACACACACACACACACACACAAAGCAGGAGTCTTGAAATCAAGGGCCGTGAACTCTTCATGTTTCAATGAATTTCTCGACAGCGTTGATTGTGTAGTTGCGGGGCCAGCGGTTTTGTAAGAAAAGTCCATTAGCGGCTCGCGTGCGAACAAAAACTGTGAGGTCGCTCTGTGATAGATGGGGATACAGTGCACTAGAATAAGTGGGTGATGCTGTATCGCTGTGTAGGCTGTCACGTTGTACACGTCATTACACGCTGCTGGTTTAATTCTTTGTCGTCAATTTTTCAAATGTCTATTTTGTACATAATACCAGTCATAGGTAATGGTCTGTAGCGGCCAATATCCGCAATGCCCCAGATGACAAAGCAACACACTGCACGTGAAGGACCTTAACCCTTTGCGTGTCGGTAGCGGTTTATGTCGCGATGATTCCTGTAGGTAATGGACGTAATGTCTTTCCTGTAGGAATCATCGCGACAAAAACCGCCACCGACACGCAAAGGCTTAATGTTAGAGGACAGAGGACAGAGGCAACACACATCAAGTGTACGATATTACTGCCAGATGACACAGCAGCATAATGCATGATGACAGAGCAACACACATTAAGCGTAGGACATTAATGCCAGACGATAGAGCCACACATATAGTGTAGAATATTAATGCCAGATGAAACAGCAGCACCCGCAATGCCAGATGACAGAGTAACACACATTATGCGTAGGACACTGATGCCAGATGACACAGTGGTACAATGCCAGATGACAGAGTTACACACATTAAGTGTAGGACGTCGATGCCAGATGGCAGAGTAACACACATCAAGTGTAGGACATTAATGCCAGATGACACAGCACCACAGCCACAAGCGAAGAATGTTAATGCCAACTGACAGATCAGAACGCACTATAAGTGACGGACGTTAATTCAATTCAATTTAAAAACTTTATTGTGTCGGTCTGACCGAACAATTTTCATTCCTTGTGTTCACATGCTCGCGTACGGTTTCAGTCACATTGTGACAATATTATGACAATGGTGAAAAAAAAAGAAAAAAGAAAAAAAGATTACTCACACACTGCTTAGTATTTCATCCATCTTCTGGCCCTCCCCCCCTCCCCCTCCACCCCCCACCCACCCCCCGCCCGACAGACAACAAAACACACACACAACCCACCACATGACCACAGTGTCAGTGGTAGAGGAGTAAGTCTGCCACTTGCAATATGCCACTGCGACATCCGAGGTGCAAGTTCCTCGACGGCGTCAACAGGGAGAGAGAGATACGCTAGTTAACACACTCCTCATATAGAAGACGGATGGCGGCCGAGGGTACAAAGCTGCCCATTGAGCGTTTGATTTTAACAAGAGGAGCCTTGAACCTACGGCCAGACGGGAGCTTTTGAAGGTGCTTAGAAAGGCAGTGCGAAGTGTCAGCTGCCAGCCTCAGGCCCTTGCGTATCATTCTCGTCCTGTAGAGGCTGTCAAGGCTCTTCAACCTGCCCCCCAAGGATTTTCTCACTAAGCCTGATTATCTTGTTCAGCTTCCTCAAGTTCTTCTCGCCCAGGGAGCCGAACCATGATCAAAGGAGAACGTAAGAAAGTTTTCTATAAAGGAGAGGTAGAACTGCCTGAGGATTTTGGGGCTCACATCAAAGGAGCGGAGTTTGCACAGCATATACAGTCTCCCTTGAGCTTACTTAAAGATGAGGTCTGTGTCAGTTGTCGATGCCAGATGAGTAGCACATCGGAAACAAAGGAAGTTAACCTTTTGCGTGTCGGTAGCAGTTTTTGTCGCGATGATTTCTGTAGGAATCGTCGCAACAAAAACCGCTACCGACACGCAAAGGGTTAACGCCAAATGACAGCAGCACATCGTACTTTGCCTACCTGACAGTCCGCGCTGTGCCTACCTGACAGTCCGCGCTGTGCCTACCTGACAGTCCGCGCTGTGCCTACCTGACAGTCCGCGCTGTGCCTACCTGACAGTCCGCGCTGTGTCGGCCTGACAATCCGCAATGTGCCTACCTGACAGTCCGCACTGTGTCTACCTCAGTCCGCACTGTGTCTACCTCAGTCCGCACTGTGTCTACCTCACAGTCCGGACTGTGCCTACCTGACTTAGCGGCGTGCCTCTATGCTCCTTTAGTTTCAACAGATACAAACTAAATTCGACCACGATAAGTCAGCAGTGCGCGTAAATTGATCAGTGTTCAGGTCGTACTCCAAATGCAATAGCTGTCCCTGTCTCTTATAACCCGCTCTTGAGGGCCACCCTGTGTCACTCGTGTGCTGTGGACGTTAAACCCCAACTAACCAGCCATCCCCTGTACGTCAGCAGCAACCACTGCACATCATTACAGTGCCAACAGGCTGACACTCCCCAGTCGACAGCAAGCACTACACAAGTCATTAGGAGTGGATTGATCGCGACAGTTGAAGAGCAGTGCCTTACTGGCTTCACGCCTGTCAGTCAAGGTTTTCAACGGTCCACAATAGATCATGGGATTTAAAGAGCGAACCATTTGTCAACAAGACAGTTGAAGAGATGAGTTGTTTCCTTTTAATGGACACTAATCGTTCACAGAACAAAACCGGCCGCGTGTCCGTTATGTACTTTCTTTTGTTCTAGAGGTATTCCTCCAGGGATTCTAGACATTGGTATAACTCCTTGGATTCTGGACATTGTGTGACTTTGCGCTGGAATTTCGGAGAAAACTTTTCAGCAGAAAACTGGTCAGACAAATGGCAATGGAGGGCCGAACTTCTGTACTAACTACAAACAGCTGATGTACAACAAGGAAAGGACCAACAGGTGATGTACAACAAGGAGAGGACTTTTGATGTACAACAAGGAGAGGACAAACAGCTGATGCTGCATTGGCCAATGTGGACAAATACCACAGAACGCGTGTTGGGCACTAATGATGTACAACAAAAAAGGGCAAACATCTGATGCTGAATTGGCTAGGGTGGCTAGTTGTGGTGTGAGTATGCAGCAGTAGCATGAGAGTAGAACAGTGGTAACAGTATTGTATGAGTGTAGGTACAGTATGAGTGTAGACCCGCAGTAGTAACAGTATAGCATGAGTGTAGAACAGTAGTAACAGTATAGTATGAGTGTAGAACAGTAGTAACAGTATAGTATGAGTGTAGACCCGCAGTAGTAACAGTATAGCATGAGTGTAGAACAGTAGTAACAGTATAGTATGAGTGTAGAACAGTAGTAACAGTATAGTATGAGTGTAGACCCGCAGTAGTAACAGTATAGCATGAGTGTAGAACAGTAGTAACAGTATAGCATGAGTGTAGAACAGTAGTAACAGTATAGTATGAGTGTAGAACAGTAGTAACAGTATAGTATGAGTGTAGAACAGTAGTAACAGTATAGTATGAGTGTAGAACAGTAGTAACAGTATAGTATGAGTGTAGAACAGTAGTAACAGTATAGTATGAGTGTCTCTCTTGGCTTGACTTCGCGAACGAAGATTTTATAGGAGTTGCCCACGACGTCTGCAGGCTTGTTCGTGGCTGCGGAGGCCAATCCGAGACAGGCAGGTTCGACCGCAGTGGCTGCAGGGGAAGGTCTGGCCAGGGTTCTGAACTGCGGCATCTCTGTTTTTTCTCCTGAGCCGCTTGTCCTTAAGGCTAGCTCTGCGAGAGTCCTCAAAGGAGACAGCTGCCTTGTAAATGGTGGAGCGCCAGGTGTCACGGTCCGCAGCAAGCGAAGACCACTGGTGGTGGTCGATTTGGCAGGCACTAAGTGACTTCTTGAGACAGTCTTTGTATCTCTTCTTTGGTGCCCCTCTGTCACGGTGTCCAGAAGCAAGCTCGCCGAACAGGGTGATCTTTGGTAGGCGATGATCCTCCATCCTGGAGACATGCCCCGCCCAGCGGAGCTGTGTCCGCAGCAGCAAAGCCTCGATGCTCACAGTTTCAGCCTGTTCAAGGACCTCGACGTTGGTGACATAGTCACTCCAGTGAATGCCCAGGATGGTACGCAGGCAGCGCTGGTGGAAGCGTTCGAGGAGTCGTAGTTGGCTGCGGTAGAGGGCCCAGGACTCGGAACCATACAGCAGGGTGGTGAGGACCACAGCTCTGTACACGCTGATCTTGGTGCCTGTTTTCAGCTGTTGATTGTGCCACACCCGCTTGAAAAGTCGCCCGAAAGCACTGTTCGCTTTTGCCAGCCTGCTGTCAAGCTCCTTGTCCAGCTTGGCGTCCGACGTGATAATGCAGCCAAGGTAAGTAAACTGGTGCACTGACTTTAGTTCAGACTCGCCAATGGTGATGTGAGGAGGGCGATACACTGTCTTGGGTGCCGGCTGATGGAGGACCTCTGTCTTTTTCAGACTGACCTCGAGTCCAAAGAGCTGGGCAGCATCTGCGAAGCAAGACGTGATGCGCTGCAGGGCTCTCTCTGTGTGTGCAACGAGGGCAGCATCATCAGCAAAAAGCAGCTCACGAATCAGTTGGTCTAGGGTTTTCGTGTGGGCCTGCAGTCGTCTGAGGTTGAACAGGCTGCCATCGAGACGATACCTGATGTACACTGCATCGTCATCATCGAGGTCCACTGTGGCCTGCTTCAACATCATGCTAAAAAAGATGGTGAAGAGGGTCGGTGCCAGCACGCAGCCCTGCTTTACGCCGTTGAGAATAGGGAATGGTTCTGAGAGGTCATTGTTGAGTCTGACCTGGCCTTGCTGGTCCTCGTGTAGCTGGACAATCATGTTGAGGAACTTTGGGGGACAGCCAAGTCGCTCCAGGATCTGCCACATGCCTTGCCTGCTCACAGTGTCGAACGCTTTTGTTAGGTCGACAAATGTTACGTACAGCCCTTTGTTCTGCTCGCGGCACTTCTCCTGTAGCTGTCTCAGCACAAAGACCATATCGGTGGTGCTCCTGTTTGCTCTGAAGCCACACTGGCCCTCTGGGAGTTGGTCTTCAGCGATGGCAGGTACCAGCCGATTCAGGAGCAGCCTTGCAAGGATTTTCCCAGCAATGGACAGCAGGGTAATTCCCCGATAGTTGGAACAGTCAGACTTCTCGCCTTTGTTCTTGTACAGGGTGATAACGACTGCGTCACGGAGATCTTTTGGTAGTGTTCCTTCCTCCCAGCAGCAGAGAAAGAGGTCATGGAGCTTGTTGTGCAGTGCTGTGCCTCCATGTTTCCAGATCTCTGGCGGTATTCCATCAATGCCTGCTGCTTTGCCACTCTTGAGCTGGTGGATGGCTGTGAGGGTCTCTTCAGCGGTGGGCGGTTCGTCCAATTCAACCTTTACTGGGAGGTGTGGGATTTGTAGGATGACTGCTTCTTGAACAGTGCGCTCAGCGCTGAAGAGGCTCTGAAAGTATTCCGACCAGCGGTTCAAGATGGAGGTATTATCTGTGAGGAGTGCCTGGCCATTCGCGCTTCGCAGGGGACTTTGTACCAGGTGCCTGGGGCCATACACTGCTTTCAGTGCTTCGTAGAAGCCCCTGTAGTCACCATTGTCAGCACAAAGCTGGGTCCTCTGTGCAAGTCTGGTCCACCACTCATTCTGGAGATCTCTGAGCTTGCGCTGGAGACTGCTGCAGACGAGGCGGAAGGCAGACTTCTTCACAGGGCAGGAAGGCTGGGCTAGGTGGGCCTGATGGGCGGCTCTTTTTTTTTGCTAGGTGTTCCTGGATCTCTACATCGTTTTCGTCAAACCAGTCTTTGTTCTTCTTTCTGGCGAAACCCAAGACTTCTGCAGAGGATTTTGCAATAGCAGTTTTCAGTTGTTCCCAAAGTGTTTCAGGGGAGGAGTCTACTGGGTCCGCTGTGTCTTTGAGCCTGCGCTGTAAATCTGTCTGAAAGGCAGCTTTCACATCGTCACGCTGAAGGCTGGCAACATCAAGCTTTTTCAAGTATGAAATGTAGAACAGTAGTAACAGTATAGTATGAGTGTAGAACAGTAGTAACAGTATAGTATGAGTGTAGAACAGTAGTAACAGTATAGTATGAGTGTAGACCCGCAGTAGTAACAGTATAGCATGAGTGTAGAACAGTAGTAACAGTATAGTATGAGTGTAGAACAGTAGTAACAGTATAGTATGAGTGTAGAACAGTAGTAACAGTATAGCATGAGTGTAGAACAGTAGTAACAGTATAGTATGAGTGTGGAACAGTAGTAACAGTATAGTATGAGTGTAGAGTACGCGACTCTCTACTGAATCTGTTCAGTGCCGAGCGCCGCCCAACTGCAAGAGGTATAGATCCTCATGAGCCCCATGTTTTTGAGACATCC
Organism: Semisulcospira habei; assembly: GCA_036245525.1. Classification (NCBI taxonomy): domain Eukaryota; kingdom Metazoa; phylum Mollusca; class Gastropoda; family Semisulcospiridae; genus Semisulcospira; species Semisulcospira habei. The sequence continues at coordinate 320,622,682 of BTPG01000002.1, forward strand.
AGCGTTTCTTTGTCTTGAATTAACGACATTCAGCGTTTATTTTTCTTAAATTAACGAAGATTTGTAAAAACACAATCCGCGTTAGCGGGCACTGAACAGATTAACTCACTCTACCCCAACACCGAAATCCCCAAATTTTGCCGTTGTCCTCTGAAGACTGCATTGCAGTGCAGGACACAGATCGACCGTGATAGTTCAAGGGTGATGCCAGAATAGCTTGGCGCCCACAGGCGCCAAGCTATTCTGGCATCACCCTTGAACTATCATGGTCGATCCTTATCTTGCTGTGGTGTGTCTGGGAGTTAAGCGGTTAATGCTGCGAGACTTAACGCCGTCAAAAGACATACTCTCGTCCGACCCATTCACCTTACAACAGACATAGAAGGCCGTCAGCTATACAAGAGATACAGATTGCCACATTTACAAGACATACTCTCGTCCGACCCATTCACCTTACAACAGACATAGAAGGCCGTCAGCTATAGATACAAGAGATACAGATTGCCACATTTACAAGACACACTCTCGTCCGACCCATTCACCTTAAAACAGACATAGAAGGCCGTCAGCTATAGATACAAGAGATACAGATTGCCACATTTACAAGACATACTCTCGTCCGACCCATTCACCTTACAACAGACATAGAAGGCCGTCAGCTATACAAGAGATACAGACTGCCACATTTACAAGACATACCCTCGTCCGACCCATTCACCTTACAACAGACATAGAAGGCCGTCAGCTATACATACAAGAGATACGGATTGCAACATTTACAAGATATACTCTCGTCCGACCCATTCACCTTACAACAGACATAGAAGGCCGTCAGCTGTACATACAAGAGATACGGATTGCCACATTTACAAGATATACTCTCGTCCGACCCATTCACCTTACAACAGACATAGAAGGCCGTCAGCTGTACAAGAGATACAGATTGCCACATTTACAAGACATACTCTCGTCCGACCCATTCACCTTACAACGGACATAGAAGGCCGTCAGCTATAGATACAAGAGATACAGATTGCCACATTTACAACAGATAGATTGCCAGCTTTACACGAATTATAGATTGCCAGATTTGCAACAGATACAGATTGCCATCTCATCGGCCATTCTCAGTCCTGAGCATCTGCAATCACAGCGGCTAATGATCGTCTATTCCTTTTTCTGACCAAGGTCGGCTCCAGCTGTTTCTCAAGCTGAGAGAGTTAAGCGTACTGCACCCGCAATGTTATTATTATTTTTACGTCTCCCTTCATTAAGAGCGCCCCCCGGGCACAGCTGTAGTTCGGCCATATTGCCCCCAACTTGGGCGAGAAAATGGGGGTGCCTGCTGTGGCCCTCTTTCCGTGCAGAAAGCAAAATGTGGGTGAATCTTTTTATGAGGACAAGTTCTCTCTCTCTCTCTCTCTCTCTCTCTCTCTCTCTCTCTCTCTCTCTCTCTCTCTCTCTCTCTCTCTCTCTCTCTCCCTCCCTCTCTCCCTCCCCCCCCCTCTCTCTCTCTCTCTTTCTCTTTCTCTTTCTCCGTCTTTCTCTTTCTCTCTCTCTCTCTCTCTCTCTCTCTCTCTCTCTCTCTCTCTCTCTCTCTCTCTCTCTCTCTCTCTCTCTCTCTCTCTTTCAATCTTTCTCTCCGACTTATTTAATCCGGCATTCATTGCGGTGTGCATCCGTTCATTGATTTTCAAATTGTGCCCCACTTTTTCTTTCCTTCTATACCCCGTTCCTTTGTCAGTTTGAAGAAAGTCAGGGTGCACACTTTAACCCCATCCCTGCCACTGTACGTGCATTTTAGTTTCTGAAATCTTGGTTTATTCAACCACCGAAAAGCCACCGTCCAAGAAACATGGATACAAATTGGTCTCGGCAAGAGGCATAAATCCTCACGTGCCCCCGCAGTCGCGGGGGCTCGTGAGGATCTCTGTCTCTTGCAGCTGGATCATGTTCACGTTTTTGCTCGGCAGTGAAGGGGTCAATCAAGCTCTGTCAGAGTTCCTGTCTCTCCATTTTACACCGAGATTCTCGTAGCAATTTAGGTATCCGGTCCGTGTAATAATGCTCGGTGCGGGTGCTGGTTATAAACCTTAATACACTTTGAACCCCACGTATTCTCTAATACCAAAAATACTTGCTATACCTACTTACCATAGACCTATATTGACCAGCAAAAGAAATGCGATTTTTTTAAATCATCAGAAAAACTTTAGTGTATCAGATGATTCCCAAAATGGCGCATTTTTTTTTGCTGGTCGGTATACGTGTAATTTGCCTTCTGACTATAGACCTATTTGCTATGGACCTACTTGGTGTAGATCTACTTACTGTGTCAACCTAACGGGACCTCTCCCTGTGAAATCGCTCTGTTGGAAGTCATAACAGGCGCCCTCCTGGCAGTTCTCCATCTTTAGCAACACACAAGGGATGCAGATTTCTCTGCATGTTCATGACTACAAACTTCTACAGACAGCTTGCACCCCGGACTCTTCATCATCTGTTCATACATTCTGGTGACGTATTGAGCACAGCAGGTTGTGCCAGTCATTAGTGCCTACGCCAAATGACAGCAAGGAAAAAGTGCTCGTCATTAGGATCTGTGCCAAATGACAGTAAAGAATAATCTATGCCACATGACTGTAAGGAATTAGGATCTATGCCAAATGATGGTAAGGAATTAGGATCTACGCCAAACGACGGTAAGGAATTAGGATCTACGCCAAACGACGGTAAGGAAGTAGGATCTACGCCAAACGACGGTAAGGAAGTAGGATCTACGCCAAACGACGGTAAGGAATTAGGATCTACGCCAAATGACGGTAAGGAATTAGGATCTATGCCAAATGACGGTAAGGAATTGGGATCTTTGCCAAATGACAGTAATGAATTAGGATCTATGCCAAATGACAGTAATGAATTAAGACCAATGCCAAATATCAGTAAAGAATTAGGATCTATGCCAAATGACAGTAAGGAATTAGGACCTATGCCAAATGACAGTAAGGAATTATGATCTACGCCAAATGCCAGTAAGGAATATGGATCTATGCCAAATGAAAGTAAGGAATTAGGATCTACGCCAAATGGCAGTAAGGAATTAGGATCTGTGCTAAATGACAGTAAGAAATTATGATCTATGCCAAATGACAGGATCTACTCACGTGACGGTAAGAAATTAGGATCTACGCCAAACGACGGTAAGGAATTAGGATTTACGTCAAACGACGTTAAGGAATTAGGATATACCCCAAACGTCGGTAAGGAATTAGGATATACGCCAAATTACAGTAAGGAATTAGTATCTATGCCAAATGACGGTAAGGAATTAGTCTCTTTGCCAAATGACGGTAAGGAATTAGGATCTATGCCAAATGACGGTGCCAGGCGTGGGTTGTGGGAATATACAATACAATACAAATATGTAAATATATATAAAGATGGCACAGTTTGTAACCTACAGCTTTACTTCAAACTGCAACAGTTAACCCCTTCGCTGCCAGTGATCGCCAAAAGCACGTCTGCAACGACTGCACACTGTCCGACATCCACCTGAAGAACACGGGTGTAAATAGGAGCAAAACTGGGCGTAATGAACTTGTCCTAAAAGACTGAGACCTAAATCCTCATGAGCCTACGCGACTGCGGGGTATCATGAGGGTTTATGTCTCTTTGCATCTGGGTAGCGTTCGTATTGCCCCTGCAGTTAAGGGATTAACTCATTCTACCCCAAGACCGAAATCCCCACATTTTGAAGTCGTCCTCTGAAGACCGCGTTGAAGTGCAGGTCACAGATCGACCATGATAGTTCAAGGGTAATGCCAGAATAGCTTGGCGCCCACAGGCACCAAGCTATTCTGGCATCACCCTTGAACTATCATGGTCGAATCTTATCTTCTCGTGGTGTGTCTGGGGTAGAATGAGTTAAGTTAATTAGAGAAAACGCTTTTTGATTAATGCTTATCATCCGTGTAGTGGTCTGTCATTTGGACCTCACAACTCTAAGCCATAAGGTCTGAAATAACACACCAGCGCACACACGCTTCCTGTCAGTGTTCAGTTATTTTTTTTACTCTGCACCAGTCTACCCCGAAAAACCAACAAATCAAGAAATCGCCCAGATGAAAATGTCATCCTGCTAGACAAGAAAACGTCAGAGTAAAAACACGATCAATCAACAGAACATTATTTGCTGCCTTCGGGGCCAGCAGCTTCTAGAAATCCGTTTTTACAATTTGGCTGTGGATCACTCCGTCATCTCTGTAACCTTTGCACCGTGCTGCAGTCAGCGTGCTTGCTCGGACATAGTTCAATATAAGTGCCAGATTGGCCTGAATCTTTTGCGAGGACCACCCTTAAACTATCGTAACGCGGGCCGTATTGGACATCCACAGAAAGTATATAAACGTTGTGACACAGGACCCTAGACGATAAAATGATCCCGATTGCACGATGTCCCCTTCAATTTCAACTGTTACGAAATGACTATCTGCCTTTGATCATTACAAGCCGCACATTTTTCACATTCCAAGCTATTTTCTAACGTGGAGTCTTCTTTACTGCCAGCCTATAATTACATCGCAAGAACACGCAACAAAAGCTAACATGTTTCGTGTTTCTTCTTCTTTTCTAAAATTAATTTTTGGTTTTATTCCTTTGAAAATTATACTGACGAGCAAAAGAAATGCGTCATTTTTAGTATCATGATGATTCAAAAAATGTCGCATTTCTTTTGCTCGTCAGTATCAGCTGATTGTGTTGCCCGACTTGGTCCTGCTGTATTGCAGTGTAGACTGTTAAGTACTCGATTACAATCAGTCCCACTGTATAGAAGCGTGGACTGTAACTATCAAATACAATTAATCGTGCTGAGTATGGACTGTAACTACAAAAATACACTCAGTCCTGCTGTATAAAGTGTAGGCTTTAACTACTCAATACCAACTGGTCCCACTGTATAAAGTGTAGGCTGTAACTACTCAATACAACTGGTCCCACTGTCTAAAGTGTAGGCTGTAACTACTCAATACAACTGGTCCCACTGTGTAAAGTGTAGGCTTTAACTACTCAAAACAACTGGTCCCACTGTATAAAGTGTAGGCTGTAACTACTCAATATAACTGGTCCCGCTGTACAGAAGACACGTGCGCGCCGGCTGTATATTGACGAATGGGTTGCCGCGGGATATTTTAATTACCCAGATGTGTTTTTCTCTAAACCATCTTGTTTGTCGTTTCGCTGGGACGCGCTGGTCCTAACTGCCGTCATCCGGCCAACAATCGACCAGCCTATAGGACAACCGGTCAGGCGATAGGACGACCGGCCAGTCAATAGGACAACCTGCCAGGTTATTGGACCACCGGCCAAGCTATAGGACAACAGGCCCAGCAAAAAGACAACCAGCCACGCAGCAGAACAGATAGACAGGTTTATTTAAGACCTGCGCGGATTTGTGCAGAATGTTCTAAAAAAAAGTGCCACCACCACAGAACTATAATTATGGTCGATCCGCCTAGTGCATGAGGCCGGAATGGTTCTGGACAATGAGGTGATTTGATATAGTACAGGTTTAGTGAGTGAGGCCGGAATGGTTCAGAACAATGAGGTTATTTGATCTGATACAGGCCCAGTGTGTGAGGTCGGATCGGGTCAGACCAAAACTATTATGGTCGATCCATATGTTGTTTTAATGTGTGCGGCCGCAACGGGTCAGGGCAATGAGGTGATTTGATTCCCTACACGTCCAGTGCCTGAGGCCTGGATGGACAATGAGTTGATTTGGTTCAGTTGCATGAGCGAGATTGGTCCTTCGCCAGCCCTAGCGGAGCATCTTGCTTAGTGGCTGACGCAGGACTAGGCTCACTCGTGCAATTGAGCCCAGGTCCCATTGTACAAAAGACAGCTTCAACCCGTTTGGTGTGACAGAGTACTGCCGGAGATGGATGATATACTAAACGCCATAAAACAAAACGAGACAGAGATTCAACGGTCGACATAGTTATTACTTATGTTTTAGAGACATCACAGTCTTAAACTATTTTTAATTCTCTTTCCAACCTTGCAACCTTGCAAACCGCGTTTTTATCCGATTTTTAATTTTAACTATTGTAACCATGACGCACGGAACACGAGTAAGCCCCGAATAAAAACAATCACAAGGTCGGTATTTAGCTCATGACAATGTGTTGTAGGCCACACCATGCGTTTCCTTCGGAATTTCCAAATTCTTATATTACAGAAACATCAGTTATTTGGCGTGTTCACAGTAAAATGCATTGTGTTTCCATGAAACATGGTAGCCAATAGAAGATATCTACCCCCAGAGATACATCTTACAAGTGGGTCTGTAGCAGATGCCTCACGTTAGCAAGAAATGCCAGTTGATCAGTTCACTTCACTGCAAATAGCATCCTGTTGTCTGCAAACTGAAAACAGGGTTTTATTGAGTTACACACACCTACCCCCAAACTAACAAACTCCTGTTGAATCGATAACCTTTCTAGCAAAGAATATTTATTTACTGGCAAAGAATGACACACGCTATTTTCTCTTACCGTGTTACGGTCATTCACTAGACACTCTGACACGTGAACACATTGTTCTTTATTTCAATACAACATTTAACTCACTCTACCCCAACACCGAAATCCCCAAATTTTGCCATTGTCCTCTGAAGACTGCACTTTAATGCAGGACACAGATCGACCATGATAGTTCAAGGGTGAGGCCAGAATAGCTTGGCGCCCATAGGCGCCAAGCTATTCTGGCATCACCCTTGAACTATCATGGTCGATCCATATCTTGCTGTGGTGTGTCTGGGGTAGAATGAGTTAACCCCTTCCGTGCCAATTTTGTTTCTGAAAGCTTGGTTCATTCAACGACCAAGAGCCAAAACAATCCAAGAAACATGGATACAAATTGGTCTCAGCAAGAGGCATGAGCAGTTGCAGTTGGATCATTTTCACGTTTTCTCTCGGCAGCGAAGGAGTACAAGCTGTTTGCGCGAGGGTGTTAAGAGTGCATCGACACGTAAAAGTCGCGCATGAAGACATTTAGTAAGTTTGTCACCGGCACGCTAATACAAGCGCATGCAGGCCACATGTGCAGTGTGCTGTTTCAGATGATGCAAAATGTTGAGTGTTATGAGCTGACCCTTCGCACCACGTGAATGTCCTGTGTTTGTCTTGTACTGTGTTTGTCTTTAGAGTGTATGTGTGTTTCACGTGAGCGTGCGTGTTGGGTTCAGTTCGCGGCGCTTTGAGCCGATTCGCAGAATTGGGTAAAGCGCCTATATAATAACCGGTATTATTACACCATTATGCACCGTTTAAGTGATAGCAGGATGTAAGTCATTGGCGCATGCGTGTATGTTGTTTGTAATGGTCGAGTTGATCTGACTGCCTTCTTTCCTTGTCGATACAGTCTTACCTACGGCTTCCACCCCCTCCCCCCATTTTCTCCCCCTCCCCCCTTAAGTACGACGGTTTCCACCCCCTCCCCACCCCTCCCCCATCCTCACCCCTTGGGTACGAAGGCTATCACCCCCTTCCCCATCTTCAACCCCTTGGGTACGAAGGCTATCATCCCATACCCCATCCCCACCCACTTGGGTACGAAGGCTATCACCCCTTCCCCAGCCCCAGCCCCAACCACGTCACCCCCTCCCCCATCCCCACCCCTTGGGTACGAAGGCTATCACCCCCAAGGCTATTACCCCTCCCCCATCCCCACCCCTTGGGTACAAAAGGTTATCACCCCCTCCCCACACACCCTTGGGTACGAAGGCTATCACCCCTTCCCCCATCCCCACCCACTTTGGTACAAAGGCTATGACCCCCACCCCTTGGGTACGAAGGCTATCACCCCCTCCCATACCCACCCTCATGGGTACAAAGTCTTTCCCCTCTACCCATCTCCACCCCCCTTGGGTACGAAGGTTATCACCCCCCTCCCCCATCCCCACCTCCTTGGGTACGAAGGCTATCACACACATCCCAACCCCCTTGTGTACGAAGGCTATCACCCCCTCCCCCATCTCCACCCCATTGGGTACGAAGGCTATCACACACATCCCAACCCTTGGGTACGAAGGCTATCACCCCCTCCGCCATCCCCACCTCCTTGGGTACGAAGGCTATCACCCCCTCCCCCATCTCTACCCCCTTGGGTACGAAGGCTATCACCCCCTCGATTGGGTGCCTGATAGGCGGGGGCAGGGGATCTAACTGTTTGTCTGTCCAGCGCTGAGTAATTCCCCTTGGTATGTGTACAATTCTACCAGCGCTAGCCTCACCTATCTGGTTTGACGGTGAGTATTCTATAACTAGAGGCAAAACTTGTATCGTTACATTGTTGTGTATTGTCTTGTGCATCTACTGTGGGAAATCAGGGTATTTACCCGACTATATTTAGTAGTGCACCTTCGTGTTTGTGTTTTTGTCCTGCCTACTTCCTAAGTGCCGGAGAAAGACATGGGTTATAGGCGAGACCTGATGCATTCTTTTCGAGGATGTAGATGATCGTCTTGTTCTATACCTGCGTATTTCTCTGTGGGCTGGCGATTGGGTGCCTGATAGGCGGGGGCAGGGGATCTGACTGTTTCTCTGTCCAGCGCTGAGTAATTCCCCTTGGTATGTGTACAATTCTACTAGCGCTAGCCTCACCTACCTGGTTTGTGCGTGTACATACATATGCTCATACGGCGCTTTGCGCCAAACGTACGTTCAGCAGCGAGGTTAGCGTAACTAGACATGACGTAATTTTTATCTTGTTAGTTCAATTGTTAGAGGTTTAGCCTGCCCGCCTTTGACATCATGGACATGCTATTAAATTCGCCCCACCGCGACCCGTTCTAAAAAGTCCCTTCTATAAATATAAGGGACTTAAAAAGAAGAGCTGGCAGAGACAGCCCGGTGACGCCGAGAGTGCGTGTATGGAAGTTCGGTGACGCCCAGAGTGTGTATATAGTGATCGGCGGCTTCTGGACGTGAGCTTATCTCCCCCGGAACAATTTGCCTTGAACCGCCACACATACTTTCGACATCACGGACTGCACATCACCACACTCCCCTCCGCCGATTCAACGCAGATGCTGATGAAGTCAAGGACAAACCGGGATATGGGCCGACGTCGGCCGTAGTGGGCCCGCTCACAGTAGCGCCCGTGCATGTCGGCCCGAGGACCTTTGCTTAATGAGACATCACAACTATCCCCTCCAAAAACGGAGAGCACAAATCAGTGCACTGTCTTTGATAAGGTCAAGGACAAGCTGGGATCCCCACGAACCCTTAGATTGGCAGGAGTAGGTCTAGGTCAAGGTTAACGCGAATTGTTTTTTTAGAAGACGCGTTCACTACAGACTGAACTACCTCGCCGTCAACCGGCAAATCCTTTCGTTCCCAAACAATCCTGCATGAGACGCGTTCACTACAGACTGAACTACCTCGCCGTCAACCGGCAAATCCTTTCGTTCCCAAACAATCCTGCATGAGACGCGTTCGTTACAGACCTGACCTTGTGACGACCTTGCCTTTAACATCCAAATCCTCTCGTTAACAAACAATCCTGAGTCGCGTGATGATTACAGTCCCCCGACACATCGACCACACAGGGTCACGGACCACTACTACCACTTCCGCTCCTCCCTCCCCCCTGCCCCCCCCCCCCCCCGCCCTCGGCCCTCCGCCCCCCCCCCCCCCCCCCCCGCTCTCTCTCTCAGTTGAATGGCAACGTCATGTTGGTAACATATGTAAATGAAAGATAATCTCAAAGAAACTTTTCATTGTAATCAAATTAAGATATATCACTAATGTAGAAACACGGAAACTGTTCTTCAACGCCCACATCAGTTCACTTATCGACTATGCTTCCACGGTGTGGGACGGCGCAAGAGAGGTCCAGTTAAAGAGGTTAAACTCTCTTCATCGTAGAGCCGCGAAGTTTATCCTTCCAGACCCTAACTCAACTGCCGATTATAAATTAAGAACATTAGATATTCTACGCCTGAAAAATCATTTTAATGTATAATAAGGGAATAATTATGTTCAAAGGGCTGAATAACAAATTGCAAATTGCCCGTTTAAATTAAGAAAATGTTTTCCTCCACAACATCAACATACTCCTTATCAAGGCAATCCATTATTGTGCCACGACCTAGAATCGACCTCTACAAGACGAGTTTAGCGTTCTCAGGCCCTAGTCTGTGGAACGCTTTGCGTAAACATGTCCCAATATCGACATTGCTTTCCTCTTTTAGAGCCATTCTTTTCAAATACCTCACGTCATTATCGTAATATTTTCATTGCGACGCTGTATTAGGTAATGCATGAACTTCACTTCCAAGAACTTTAACTGTAGTTAAAAGTATCTACTGTTCATACAGGATATGATTATTGATTGCATGGCGCGTGAGCATGTATGTTTGTGTATGTTTAACGGTGTGTGCGTGCGTGCGTGCGCGCGTGTGTGTGTGTGTGTGTGTGTGTGTGTGTGTGTGTGTGTGTGTGTATCTTATTTTTATTTTAATTTTGCTTTCCTTTTATTTTATTTTTAAAAATTTGTTTGTTTGGTCTTTTTTTATATAGTATTTTCGTACCATGTGCATTATATGTAAATTAGATTAGCAAAGGCAAGTTCGAAAAATGGTTTTGCCAACCAAAACTTTCACCGTTGTAAAATAGAGAATCATTGTCATTGCCATTCTCTCTCTCTCTCTCTCTCTCTCTCTCTCTCTCTAACAGACCACCTAACCATCAGCAACAACAGCAGCATGAGCAGTCCTTTCTGTAACCATAGTAGTACCCGACACCCTGGCTTCACTAGATCCCGAACCCCTACGGTCTCTACAATTTGTCGCCTGCACGCCAGTATCCCTGGGCCCCGTCCCATGGCTTTCAGTACAGTGCTTTATCGATGTACCCTCCGTTCAACCAGACCTTGCAGCCTGAACTCCGCCGTTGCCGGTCTCAAGCCCGGATGAGAAAAAAGGAGGGAAAACCTACGCCAAACTACAAACCACCATGCTACAATTGCTGATAACTACGCCAAAACTGCTAGTCTCCGATCACTTCTAGTGCCAGTGGGGCAGTAAACTCTGGAACAAACAATTGCAGCCTGTCTAAGCGTTCATAGCTGGTTCTATTAACTCTTTTGTGCTTCCCTTTGCCGTAGACTTTACGACTGTGAAACTTTACGTTTGACTTTCAGGTGTTAGACTGCGAAACTGCGTCTGACACTGATCCAGTTTCAACTCGATTTTCTTGTCATTGTTTTTAAATTACATGACAGTGCTTCACTGTGACAAACATTTGGCGTTACTGCCAGTCCTTATGATCCTTGTTAGGTTTATTGCCTGTGCAGCTCAGTGTGTATTACCTGTTTCTGAACTGTTTTGTTCACAGTATTCGTCTTTTCAACATGTCAGACTCCTCTAATATTCATATAGGTCATCTCAATATCTATCATCTATGTAACAAGACTCCTGATGTGTGTGTTCTTTTGAGTCAACCCAACCCTTTTCACTTGTTTGGTTTCACGAAACCCGTCTTAACTCCAATATCAGCGATGACGTCATTTCTATACCTGATTTTTCCCTTATAGGCCGCGACCCACAAAGCCCCACACATACCGGCATTGCGGTGTATATTCATACTTCTATAAAAGGCATCACCCGTAGAAGACCGGTCCTTGAATCAGACACAGTGGAAAGTGTTTGGGTTGAAATAAAGAACAAATCAAGCCCTGTATTAGTTGGTTTTATTTAGAGGAACCCCTCTGCACCAAATGTATGGCTTGATGATTTCACCGACATGCTTGATCAAATATAAAAACTGTACATCAGATGTGCTTTTGTTAGAGGATTTTACCATCAGCATGTTTTCCGCTAACCCTACATGGGAGTCCACTATTACTCTTTTTGGGCTCAAACAGCTGATAACATCTCCAACTCGTGTTACGTCTACGTCCTCTATACTCATTGATCATATATATACAACAAACAAGAGCCGAGTGTTGGAGACGGATGTACTACAAGTTGGAATCAGCGACCATTATCCTGTGTGCTGTAACTGGACCGTGAAAGCAGATAAACCTATCCGTAAACACCAGCACACTACCATCAAGTATAGATCGCTTAAACATTTTAACAAAGAGGCTTTTTTTGTTTGTTTGTTTGACCTTAGTTCCGTTTCTTTTGATACTGTTTATCATCATTGCGAGCGTGGTGGTGCGATGTCTGAGTGGTACAGATTGTTCCTCAGTGTTCTTGATAGGCACGCCGGCCCCCGATTAGGGAAAAAAGAGTAAAAAACCCGCAACTGCCGCCTTGGCTAAACAAAGGTTTGGTCGATGCCATGCAACTGAGAGATGAATTAAAACAGAAAAAAAGATTTCCCTGCTTACCTTAAGCATCGCAATCGTGTAAAAAAATTAGTTCTTGATGCCAAAAAGTCACTCCTTAAACGAATAATGAATGACAAAAAGGATACAGTCGCTGTTTGGAGAGCGCTTAATGCCCTTACAAAATCTAACTATAGCCCTACACATACCTCTATTTCTGCAGAAACTTTTAATAATCATTTTCTTGCTGCCGCCCAGTTGTTGCTGCAAAACACTACGTCCAAGGCACCCGTTGTATCCCCAATCCTTTTCAAATTTTGTGATGGCAAACTTTCTTCTCGTTCATCACTGATTCCACATTCCTTGCATGACAGTGCACGATGTCGGTAAAGCGATTGAATGTCTCAAAAGTAAGCGCACTTCAGGACATGATGAAATTAGTACTGCTGTGTTAAAACTATCACTACCTTTCATAATAGTAGAGTCTTTAACTTACATCTACAACCGTTGTATCGAGCGTGGCGAATTCCCCTCTGATCTGAAAAAAAAAACGCCAAAGTTATTCCGCTTCCTAAGAACAAAGATCTTACTGATCCCAATAAATTCAGGCCAATTTCTATCTTGTCTTCACTTTCAAAACCCATAGAAAAGCACATTCACAAACACTACAGCACTTTCTTGACACACACGACCTTATTCATCCCCTACAGTCAGGATTTCGCCCGCGGCACTCTTGTCAAACAGCTCTGTCACATTTAACGGATCGTTGGCTCACACCAATAAACAAATCACTGTTGAATGGAGTGATCTTTTTAGACTTTACCAAAGCCTTCGACTTAACTCATTCTACCCCAACACCGAAATCCCCAAATATTGCCGTTGTCCTCTGAAGACTGCATTGCAGTGCGGGACACAGATCGACCATGATAGTTCAAGGGTGATGCCAAAATAGCTTGGCGCCCATAGGCTCCAAGCTATGCTGGCATCACCCTTGAGCTATCGTGGTCAATCCTTATCTTGCTGTGGTGTGTCTGGGGTAGAATGAGTTAATTAACCATACCCTCCTTACCGAAAAACTCTCAATCTACCGCGTAAGTGACCGAGCTGTATCCTATTTTAAATCCTACCTTGAAGGCCGACGACAGTATGTCAGCGTAAATGGCAAATCGTCCTCTGAGGGGCTGATTATGCATGGCGTGCCCCAGGGATCTATTCTCGGGCCTTTATTGTTCACACTTTACATAAATGACTTACCTTTACACATCTCACAACCTGACGTTACCTGCAGCTTATTTGCAGATGATGCAACTTTGGATGTGTCTGCGCCAGACGTGCCCACAATCACTAATTCACTCGAGCAAACAATAAATGAAGTCTTTGATTGGTGCAAGACTAATTCCATGATTCCAAATCCATAAAAAACGGAATGTATGCTTGTGACAAAAAGGCAATAGCCATCAGCTGAGCCCGCCGCCATTCAAACTTTACCTTGAACAGCAACCAATAGCGCAAGTTAGAGAACATCGTTTGCTTGGTGTCACTGTAGACGACCAGCTCAGTTGGCACTCGCATACTAATTCTATTTGTAAGGTTTTGTCAAAAAATCTATATCTGTTATCTAGACTAGTTCAATTCACCGACGTTTCAACCAGGCAGTTGTTTTATAATGCACACATAAAATCCCATCTAGATTACGCATAGACAGTATGGGATGGATGCAGCGATATTTCTTTAAAAAGAATAAATTCACTTCATAGACGAGCGGCAAAGCTTATCCTAAAAGATTCCCACACCCCCTTGACTACCGACGATAAACTAACAAAATTAAATATGTTGCCCCTTCGTTAGCACTTTTTATTCAATAAATGTGTATTTATGCGTAAGAGCACTCTTTTTTTCAAAATCACCTGGATATCTCGCTGCTCTCTTTAACGCTCCCCACACTCCGTACCCGACACTGAGGAACGACCTGGCAGTGCCTAGGCCCCGCCTTGACATTTTAAAATCGTCCTTGTCAAATTCAGCAGCCAAAGAATGGAATTTACTTCTAAAAGATATAAAATCTATCACGACCATAAATGCTTTCAAGACCCGGCTTCATCAGCATTTGCCACAAATGCAAGCGTAAACTGCCTTTGTCTTAGAATTGACGTGGTATTTTGAATTTGTCTATCTGATTGTTTTTTGTTTTTTGTTATCTTATGGTACATTTGTTAGATGGTAGCGCATGTATATCTCATTACGTGTATTAAGTGTGGTTATGATGTTTTTTGTATATGATCGCCTGGTTGTATCCCTGCTGTCGCTTTCGAGCGGTAGCTGATCGAGTATGACTCGCCTTGTTGGCTTATGGTGTGTCAGTGCGTGCGGCCCCGTGAGTGTTTGTGTAAGTAGTTTAGCAAGGACAAGATGGAAGAAAGGTCTTTAGACCTAAATCTTTTTATCCTTGGAAAATAAAGATTCATAGTCATTGTCATTCTCTCTCTCTCTCTTGCAACATTCATATGGCCGCTCTCTCTCTCTCTCTCTCTCTCTCTCTCTCTCTCTCTCTCTCTCTCTCTCTCTCTCTCTCTCTCTCTCTCTCTCTCTCTCTCTCTCTCTCTCTCTCTCTCTCTCTCCAGCTTGCAACATTCATCTTGCAACATTCACATGGCCACATTCACATGGCAACATTCACATGGTCACATACAAACAGTTTACGCGAATCTGTTACGATTGTGGTTGTGTTGTTCTATGAGAGTATGCATGTGTTAATCGTAGGAAACGATCCGATATTTATTTGAGCTATCATGATTACGAATCACGTACCTTTTCAGTAAGATTCTTTATCGTTCGCACAGAGAGCGGAATTGGTTTTGTTATGATGCGCTGAAATTAGTACGGAAGTTTCTAGCAAAGTTGCACAGAGAAGAGCGGTCGATTTTTGTTACGCGTAGATTCGCTGAGAATAGATTAGAACGTTCGAGAGAACTCGCGCTCTGTCTAGTGACCTCGTACATGTGACGTCAAAATGTAAGCAACGTTTTAGCAGAGACGTTCTATTTTTAGTCATATTTGTTTCCTGTGCGCGTGAAGTTAGCAGCCAGTATTTTTTTTATGAAAGGTCGTGAACGGTCTGCCATACTCTTGTGCGGCGTCATTACGCACTATGATTTGGGGCTGAAATGAGCAGTCGAATTTTTGTAGACTATTGTAGTTATTCTAGAAAGTTTTTTTTTTTATTATTAATATTTATGAGTTTCAGTTACGTGTTCCTTTCTAATTGGTTGCGTTGTGTGAATTCCTTAGATTATTCTGGAAAGTTGTTTCACTATAAAAGTTGGTGCTAGGGAGCACGTGTTTACATTGTCATGCATTGTCAGTTGTAAGGACACACAGCTTATCGTAGGTACGTGGCCCGTATAGGGTGTACATTGTGAGAGACGCAGCGTAACGGTGGTGTACGTTGTTGGAGAAACATTGTGTCGCCAGTTTTGACATTGTTTTTGAAGAGACATTGTATCAGTGTTGGTGCATTTGGGAATACATTGTGTGGAGATCGCATCGCTGAATTAAAATATTGTTGGAGCTGTTACTCCAGTGTAGCCTACATCCTTAAGCCACGTGTGACGGGTTGCAGCTGAATGAAGTTTATTTAAAAGAACCTTACGTGCGTGCGTCTGGTGTGTTTATCATACTACGACTACGACTCTACCACGTAACAGAATCACATCTGTGTACGATATTCAGTTCGCTTCGATCATTAACCCAATAACCCCGGACGCACCGCAACAGCTTGAGATGGATCGAACGTGATAATTCAAGGGCAGTGCCCTCAGGCGCCAAGCTATATCATATATATATATATATATATATATATATATATATATATATATATATATATATATATATATATATATAAATATATATATATATATATATATATATATATATATATATATATATATATATATATGTTGATAATGATGACGACGATGATGATGGTGGTGGTAGTGATTGCGATGATAATGACGAGACGACGACGATGATGATGATGAATGATAATTGTAGCTTGGCCTGATTGAGAAAGTCAGTATCCCCACGCATTGTAAGGGAGATTCGCCCGTGAATGTTGCAACAAAGGGTCACCGCCCTGACTGTGACCGTTCCTTACGTCACATCCTTTGCCAGGCCAATCAGCAGTCACTGGCTCCACTGACGCATAGCAGGCCTCACAAAGTGCAACACTTCACACGGGTGGCACATTTCTTTAGCTGAGGAAAACAGGCGCTCGTTTATGAGCCTCATCCTTCCAGCAATACGCATAGACCCTGGTGAGAGTGCCATGGTTCATGAGAGTCCATCGGCCTCTTGTAGATTAAACTAACTCCGCTTACCGAGCGCGTGTCTTTGACTTGACAGCGAGTAGTTCGACCTCGGTGCTATACAAGCTGCCAGATTCGCGTGCGGGGGCGGGCGACTGTCAATCACAGCTTTACGCTCGTGCTGGGCGCGCGCACGGACATGCAGATGAGCCAATTGTTTGCGTGGGAAGCCAGGCCAAGAGGTCGGGTTCGCTACTACAGGGTTCAGACAGAGACGATTGCAGGTCTGTGCTTTTCGGTTATCATGCACGATTGTGGAGAGTAATGCTCGGCCTGCATAAACCTCTGGGGTCAGGCGCATAAGTGAGCTTAGTCCTGCGCCCGACACTAAGCAAGGTTCAGTGAGCTTAGTCCTGCGCCAGCCATTAAGCAAGGTGCTCCGCTTTAGACGCTCCGCTCCACATTGCTTGTAGTGGCTGGCGCAGGACTAAGCTGGCTCATGCAGCTGGCCTCTGGTGCCAAATTAGAGACGATTGCAAAAGGCTAAAGCACAGTTCAGAAAAGACGCGGGAAAAACAATAAGGCCTGATCCCAAATACTGTTTTTATAACGCCTGATCCATACGCAGTTTTCATAACGCCTGATCCATACGCAGTTTTCATAACGCCTGATCCATACGCAGTTTTCATAACGCCTGATCCATACGCAGTTTTCATAACGCCTGATACAAACGCAGTTTTCATAACGGCTGATCCATACGCAGTGTTCATAACGCCTGATCCATACGCAGTGATCATAACGCCTGATCCATATGCAGTGATCACAACGCCTGATCCATATGCAGTTTTCATAACGCCTGATCCATACTCAGGTTTTATAACGCCTGATCCATACGCAGTTTTCATAACGCCTGATCCATACGCAGTTTTCATAACGCCTGATCCATACGCAGGTTTCATAACGCCTGATCCATACGCAGTTTTCATAACGCCTGATCCATACTCAGGTTTTATAACGCCTGATCCATACGCAGTTTTCATAACGCCTGATCCATACGCAGTTTTCATAACGCCTGATCCATACGCAGTTTTCATAACGCCTGATCCATACGCAGTTTTCATAACGCCTGATCCATACGCAGTTTTCATAACGCCTGATCCATACGCAGTTTTCATAACGCCTGATCCATACGCAGTTTTCATAACGCCTGATCCATACGCAGTTTTCATAAAGCTTCTCGTTAGTTGACCTGTATAAACTAACAATACAAAACAAGACGGCTAGAGCTTATATCATCTTACGTTTTAAACAAGTAGCATGTGTCAGTGATGAACTCAGCAGAAAGCAAGAAGAGACTGACTGACTGACTGACTGACTGACTCAGACTGACTGACTGAATCATTCATTCATTCATCATTCATTCATTCATTTATTCATTCATTCACTCATTTATTCATTCATTCATTACCTGTATTCAACGCGGTGCTAGCAACAAAGCTCGTTTGACAACGACGTAATCTATTCAACTTGGGAAAATGTAAGCTTCCATCCGCAAAATCACGTGACCACAACTCTGTTGCCGTCCAAGACACAAATGGCGGCCTGGACAGGTCTCACTGTGTCGATTTCCACTTTCAGTTTACGAAGATGGGTAATGGGGGAGGGCGAGTGGGTCCGCCCTCTAGCGGCATCTAATGAGCAGCGCCGGGTGACACCTAGCGGGCAGGAGAAGACAACTCCAGGTCACAGCTAGGATCTAAGTTGGATTGTTGTTCATTAATTTTCCAATTTAAGTTGATCCAGGGCTGTGTTTTGGTCGGCGCAGACTCAGTCTGGCTTTTGTCCGCATTGGGCCCACTGTCTTCAGCGTCTCTCAGTCTCTCTCTCTCTCTCTCCCCCTCCCCTCTCTCTCTCTCTCTCTCTCTCTCTCTCTCTCTCTCTCTCTCTCTCTCTCTCTCTCTCTCTCTCTCTGTTAAACGGGAAGTTTGAAAACTGGTCCTGTTACCAATAACTTCTACCGTTGGAAAAAAAAGGTTCATTGTTCATTGTTCGTTGTTCTCTCTCTCTCTCTCTCTCTCTCTCTCTCTCTCTCTCTCTCTCTCTCTCTCTCTCTCTCTCTCTCTCTCTCTCTCTCTCTCTCTCTCTCTCTCCCTCTCTCTTTCGATGTTTAAAGTGTGGAACCATAGCGCTCCAGAATATCTAATAGATCTGATTTAAAAAAGTCAGATTCCTGCTATGGGAATATGAGGGGTCTTTATATTGTTCCAAAACCCCAAATAGATATATTTCATAGTAAATCCACTTTGTCATTTGTGGGTTCCACACTGTGGAAATTACTCCCACATCACGTTGAATCCACTCCGACATTATCTCGTTTCAAGACAAGTCTTTATAGATACCTGACATCACTCAAATAACAATGTCTAGTTATATGTAGACACACGAATGTACGTGTACATTCTAACAATCATGTGTATGTGCGCGTGTGTGTTTGTGTGTGTCTATGCATGTGTGTGTGTGCACGCGCGCGCGCGCGTTTGTGCGTGCATGCGTGTGTTGTTTTTAGTGGACTGTATATTTTGTATTACTGTGCTTTGATGTCCCTGTTTTATTTTTATGTATATTTTGCACTTAGTCGTAGTTTTAGTAGTTGTGTTTGTGTGTGTCTATGCATGTGTTTTTAGGCAGGTACGAAAAATAAATGACATAGTCACTGACTGTCCCGTTGTAAAATGAAGATTCATTGATTCATTGATTCATTGACTCTCTCTCTCTCTCTCTCTCTCTCTCTCTCTCTCTCTCTCTCTCTCTCTCTCTCTCTCTCTCTCTCTCTCTCTCTCTATTTTGTATTACTGTGCTTTGATGTCTCTTTTTTACGTATCTTTTGTACTTAGTTAGTCGTAGTTGTAGCAACGGCAGGTACGAAAAATGACATAGTCACTGACTCTGTTAATATCTTCACCGTTGTAAAATAAAGATTCATTGATTCATTGATTCTCTCTCTCTCTCTCTCTCTCTCTCTCTCTCTCTCTCTCTCTCTCTCTCTCTCTCTCTCTCTCTCTCTCTCTCTCTCTCTCTCTCTCTCTCTCTCTCTCTCTCTCTCTCTCCTCTCCCTCTCTCTCTCCATTTTGTCCTGCAGACCACCAGTAAGACATCATCGACCATGCCAAGTGTCAAAGATGGTGCCAGAATAATATCATGGCTGCGCTGGCACTGCCCTGACGCAGACTGTGCTTCTGTAATCGTCGTTGATTCAACACCCAAAGGCCCTAGTATTGGTAGTATTGATTCAACACCCAAAGGCCCTAGTATTGGTAGTATTGATTCAACACCCAAAGGCCCTAGTATTGGTAGTATTGATTCAACACCCAAAGGCCCTAGTATTGGTAGTATTGATTCAACACCCAAAAGCCCTAGTATTGGTAGTATTGATTCAACACCCAAAGGCCCTAGTATTGGTAGTATTGATTCAACACCCAAAGGCCCTAGTATTGGTAGTATTGATTCAACACCCAAAGGCCCTAGTATTGGTATTATTGGTGGCCCTTATATAGTTGTCCCAGAATATAGTTGTCCCAGGAACATAGATTCCAAGGCGTGAAAGCAAGAGGCATTGATCTATACCATTTGCAGGTGGGTGGTGTGAGCAGTCTATATGTACTGATCGGGTTAAACTCCCGAGTCAGTGTGGGAATCCTAACGTTGGAGTTCAGCGCATTAATTTTTTAACCTTGTACGTCAAGGAACAAGTCGCGTCCATTTTGAAAAATACAGGCACAATATCAGCGCGATTTAATATCAACATGTTACTGACACCCCACAATATCAGCGTGATTTAACATCAACATGTTACTGTCATCCCACAATATCAGCTTGATTTGACATCAAAATGTTACTCTCATCCCACACTCTCGTGACCCGCACGTGCACTGTACACAACACCAAACACTGCTTAGGTTGTCACTCTGTAATTAAATAAGGGTCAAGGAGCTTTATGCGTACGGCTCATTTTTTTTTTTTTTTTTTTTTTTTTTTTTTTGGGGGGGGGGGGGGGTCATAACTAACGACAGAGAGGTTAGATCACATAGAAATGAAGAACAAGAAAGCAAAGAATAGTTCTTAAAATTGTCACTACATGACTATCGTGGCTGAGATAATTATGTACTGAGCACAAAACGTCACGCACAGTTTCCCGATATAGCAATGTCAATCAAAGGTTATTCTTAAATATCCAGATATAAGAGTATCCGTGCCACTCAAACTGCTGAAAATGGCTGTAATGTATGTGTCCACCAACTCGTGTTACATGCAGAACTTAACACACAGCGTGACAGTGGGCGCATAAATATAGTTTTTGCGCACCGCACAGTATTGCGTGAGGTCACGGTCGAGTATATTACGTAGTGATAGAAAACTCTCGACGACTAATCACAATATTCCAGTGGAATTGGCGCACAGCGATACAAATCAATGGTCGTAGTTGTTTAATGTTTTCCGTCACAGTGGAGAATGTAGTTTATTTTCCACTGCAGCGACAAACAACACACTGTTTACTCGACGGCTAACACAGCACAGAGTGACACTCAGTGATCAAGCGGAATTGATAGTTTGCCGCTAGAGTGGAGAATACATGTATATTATATTTTCCATTGTAGCTGCAAAACCCCCACACTGTCCTGTGACGACTGAAGACGATACTCCAATGGAAAATGTACACAATGACAAAACCCAGTGGCTATACACACTGTTGTTGATAGGCCCGTGTTGATTGTTTGTCGCTACAGTGGAAAATGTATTATAAGTTCCATTGTAGCGGCAAACACTGACCCATCTACGACTACACACAGTACCCCAATAGGAAAATGCACACAGTGATACAGACCAGAGGTCGTATTGTTTAATTGTTTGCCGTTACAGCGGAGAATGCGTCTAGTTTTTCATTGTAGGGCAAACAACACACTGTTATCACACGTAACAGTTGAAATGATCCCTTATGCGAAAGGGAAAAAGTCAGCACTATAAACAGAGGTAAATGCACAGTATTCACTAGTAGGTGCACAGACAGAAACGCGAAATGAGATCACACTAGAAGAAAGATATACTACACAGCCTAGTACGCTTGCACTGCACCATTCACAAGAGGAGCCCATCTAAGAGAGAGAGAGAGAGAGAGAGAGAGAGAGAGAGAGAGAGAGAGAGAGAGAGAGAGAGAGAGAGAGAGAGAGAGAGAGAGAGAGAGAGAGAGAGAGAGATTGATGATTGATGATTGATGATGATGATTGATGATGATGATTGATGATGATGATTGATGATGATTGATGATGAAACTTTATTTATCACCGGTAAAAAGTTTTCACAGAATCAAATCGTCATGAACTTTTACAAACTTGTCGTTGCTAACATCTACAACATAAAATAGGTTAAAAAATAATAAAGGCATTATATTTACACACATTATTTCATGCAACAATTTAAAAAAAAGAAGAAACAAAATAATAATAAAATTTAAAAAAAAATTATATACACAGTGCTGTCTCTGCTATTAGGAAGGATTAGCTTGGCTGCCCTCCGGTGGAGGGCATTAACCTGAGCCTCTTTAAGCACGCATCACTACACCCGTCCCAGACTGTAGATGCGTAGTCAATGTGGGACTGGAAGTGAGCACTGAAGAAGAGTTTTCTAGTTGGTGAATTCGTAAAGTAAATAAGTTTTCAAAGGAGAAATAGATTTATGGACACAATTTTGCACACACTGTTTACATTCGCATGCCATGTCAGTTGATCGTCTATGACGCGTAACCACCGGCGCTCCTTAACTTGTTTAATCGGCTGAACAGTTAAGAAAGGCTAAATGGCGGTGGGTTTAGCTGGTGCTTTTGACGTGTAGTGATTAACATTAGATAGAGAGAGAGAGAGAGAGAGAGAGAGAGAGAGAGAGAGAGAGAGAGAGAGAGAGAGAGAGAGAGAGAGAGAGAGAGAGAGAGAGAGAGAGAGAGAGCGGGCACTTATCCGGCACCGACGTCAAATCATTTAGTCCTCATCTACATTTCAATTCCAGCTACCAATAAATCACCTCATCGCCTGTCCACGTAACAATACGTGGGAATTAACCCTTTGGCCGTCGGCAAGGAGTTTTGTCGCGATGATTCCTACAGTAAACATGACGACAAAAACCCGTACCAACACCCAAAGGGTTAATAGATCGTGATACTTGAAACCTGCCCCGCCAGTCAGGCAATGTTATAGTAGACCTGTCCGGCGTGAGGCATAAGCTCATTAATATTTACACACTTGCCTGGACCTATCACGGTCGATCCATCTGTAACAGTTGGCGGCAGATGTGACAGGCGTCTACCCACGCCAGACCATTAGCCGCAAGAGTTCAATATAACGCCAACAAGCAAAATCACAGTTAGCACTGCATGTGAAACAGGTATCATCCATTATCTTTGAGACTTCCGTCTACGTAACAATAGCAAACGAAATCACTGTTGGCGCTGAATATGAAAGTAATATCGGCATTACCCGTATGAGTTGAGTACGATCTAACGCTAACAAGAAAATTACTGTTTGCGTTGGACATGAAAGAAGAATCACCATTAGCGGTAAGAGTTCAGTCTAACGCTAACAAGCAAATCAGCTGCAAGGTATCATGTGATTCCCCTCCAATCACTTCCAACCTGTCTTCGCACATGTGGTATATGGATCTATATACACTGGCTCTTATGTCACAGCTTTTATTTGAATAGGCCTTCTACAGTCAACGTCCTTTTCACACTGACTTGAACAGGTATCTTTAATCAACGTCACATCGGGTCAGTGAGGCTCCCTTGCATTTTTAACGCTAACCTCATTAACCCCACGGCCGCATTTCCGCAAATGTTGGTGTCATCTAACGACCAAGTCTAATTCCAGCAGACGGATCGACCATGATAAATCAAGGGTAGTGCCTGATGGCGCCAAACTATTCTGGCACTACCCTTATCATGGTCGATGCATATCCCGCTTTGGTGCGTTGAGGCTAAATGTGTTAAACCGAGCAATATCTGTACCGGTTACCGTTTGGACCATAAAAATCCGCAATGTCTGTACCATCAGGTATAAATCCCGTGATACGTGACCCGTCAGGTATAAACCCCGTGATACGTGACCCGTCAGGCATAAACCGCCCATTGATAGGTGCCTCCCCCAGGCATCATTGATGTCCAACAGTGATGTTCTTCCATGCTGAGAAAGGTCACCTGCTGTGTGTTTTACGCCTAATCACGGATATTAAAAATATAAACCTATCTATAGTACAGCTAGGGTAGTCTAACACTGTCTACTTCGTGTACAGCCAAGGCAGTCTAACACTGTCTATCTCGTGTACAGCCAAGGCAGTCTAGGTGATCATGAGGCCCCTGGTGCTTGCTGGAATTGATCATATTCCTCAAGCAATCTATTGTCTTCCTTTTCAAGCAATACTGATTTATGTAACTGGATTTCAGTGTGCGCTGGAAGGTTGGAGGTGTTCACCAAATGAATCCATGAGGCGGGAGTGTGTGGGAAATGCTTTTATCGGCCCGTTTCAAAGGTGATTGGAGCCCATGCTCACCACTTGACGGATGGTGGTGTATAATATACTGACGAGTGAAAGATTAATGCGACATTTTTGATCCATTGAAAACGCTTTAGTGTTTCCGATGAATCCAAAAATGTCGCTATTCTTTTGCTCGTCTGTATATAAATATATCAATGTTTGGAACGCCAGCATTGTGGGATTTTTTGTCTTTTGCTGGTCTGTATATAAATAACATCATGGTTGGGGGCCAAAAACTGGAAACAGTTGGGAAATTCAAATACTTAGGAGCCATTGTGACAGATGAGGGATCAAATCCAGAAATACTGTCTAGGATCGCGCAGACAACAACAGCGCTTACAAGATTGAAGACCATATGGAAGGACAGACACATCACACTCTGCTCCAAGATCAGGCTGATGCGCTCCTTAGTCGTCTCAGTGTTCTTATATGCCTGTGAGTCATGGACCCTCACAGCAGATCTCGAAAGGAGGATACAAGCCACTGAAATGAGATGTTTTCGAAGGCTGCTTAGCATTTCGTACAGAGATCACATCACGAACGAGGAAGTGGGAAGCAGAATCAGGCAAGCCATCGGGCCCTTTGAAGACCTATTAGCCATTGTGAAAAAAAACGCAAACTAAAGTGGTATGGACATGTCACGCGATCAGCAGAGCTTGCCAAGACACTGTGCAAGGAGGACGAAGGAGAGGAAGACAGAGGAAAAGATGGGAGGACAATATCTCAGAGTGGACAGGACTGAAGCTGAGCGACACACTAAGAACGGCAGAGAACAGAGTGGAATGGAGGGAGCTGGTTGCCAAGTCATCAGTGGTGCCCCAACGGTCGGCAAGACTACGGGATAGATAGATAGATGGATAGATGGATAGAAGATAGATAAGACAGACAGACAGACAGACAGACAGACAGACAGACAGACAGGACAGACAGAACAGGGGGGGGACAGAACAGACACACACACACACACACACACACACACACACACACACACACACACACACACACGCACGCACGCGAGGACTACATATGTATCGTAATGACAAGACAAATTGTGGTTATAATCGGAACTCCGTAGCTAATCATTAACTCAGATTATTTCCTGAGATTTTATTTCAGTGCAGTTTGGAAGTTATAAGCTTTTATTGTCTCGTGTGTAAGCCTTTCACTTTCGAAAGGAGCCATTTTGATCCGCTAGAAACGAAACTCTCCGTTCAAATACAGATTCCTGAAAGAATATTCGAAAATGTTTTATAAACCGAACGATTCTGAATTGCAGTGATGTTATATGATGACATAATCTGACACGGAATACGATTTATTATGCCGAATTATCGACATTGTAAAGAAGAATGCTTGCGAGTAACGGTCCACTATACGCTTGTTATGAGTAATGCGGCTTGACTACGCTAGATCTAAGTAAATACCAGAATAGATCCCATTTTTCCCGACATGGTGAATGATCGGAACGTCTTACTAAATAGCTGGAAATACTTAGACGTTCTATTTGAAGCTCTATAAATTGAGATACTATGGGACTATTTTGTTTTGCGGAGTATCCAGAAGGAATGACCAACTACAGCCCTACGCGTGTCTACTAGAATCAGTTTAAGTAGGAACCTGAATAAGTAAATGTAAGTGTCCAGACATAGGGACAAAGAAGGAAAAAAAAAAAGTTAAAAAAATCCGGGAAAAGAAAGCCCGGCACCCGATCCCCCACATACCCTAACTGCTCCGCTGACGCAAATTTTTCCGCCAACTGACTTCGCCGATGCCCCAACGTAATATTTCCTACATCCACTGGCCAGCAACAGAGGTCTTCTACTTCGACAGAAGAGGTAGTGGTCTATCACAACTACAGACAATTTTTCTTCGGTCTTCTTCTCCACCAAAACTATAAAGGGTCTTCTACTTCGACAGAAGAGGTAGTGGTCCCATCAGACAATTTTTCTTCGGAAACTACAAAACTGAAGAGGCAGTGGCCTCGTTAAAAAGTCATAGCAGATTCGTCACAACTATATGGCTACAAACCTTCCGTGGCCTCGCTCTTTCGCATGTAAGATCGCCACAAATTTTGTCGCATAAGATTTTGGTAACGCAGTCGTCGTCACGGTAGGATTCTGCTTCTTTTCCGCTAGCATTTTGCCAAACAAGACTTTCAGATTAACTCCCCTGAACAGATCATCTCCTTAGGTTGCTGACAATTAGCCAGTTAGAATGCGTAACGGTCAGCCAATCGATCCGTTGGGATTACCGAGAGAGAAAACTGACAGAGGTATTTCCCAGCAAAGAAAGTAAGAAAAAGCTTATTTATTTACCTATTATTTATTAGGAACGTTAGAAAGTTACTAAGAACTTGCAAGCATTTTTCTAGAGTAACCGGAAAACGAAGAAGAAAAAGAAAATTATATGACTTAATGATTTGACCCTCTACAATTCGCATATCGCCACAACAAAGGTGTGGATGATGCAGTCATCACTCTCCTGCACCTAATCCTCACTCACCTGGAGACACCAAAGTCCTTTGCCAGAGTCCTCTTTGTTGACTTTTAAAACGCCTTCAACACGCTGAGGCCTCACCTTCTGGCTGACAAGCTGCCCCACATGAATGTCACCTCTTCTCTGATCCAATGGATCTTAAACTTCCTAGTGAACAGGACGCAGTGTGTAAGCGTAAACAACTTGATGTCCTCCGTCATCACCACGTCCGTGGGCAGCCCCCAAAGATTTGTGGTCTCGCCTGTCTTTTACATCTTCTTCACAATTGACTGTACCATCTCCAATGACAAGACTCAATACGTCAAATTTGCAGACGACACAGCAGTTGTAGATCTGTCAAACTCAGATGCAGATTACTTTGCAGAAGTAATATTAATAATAATAATAATACCGTTATTATATAGGCGCTTTATCTCAATTTTTGGGCGAATCGACTCAAAGCGCCGCGAACTGAAACCCAACACGCACACTCACGTAACAGACACGGATTTACGCCATTTAAGACAAACACAGTACAAGACAAACGAAGGGCCAGTTCAGCTACTGAATTTACAGAAATTTTTGATCGCTTGTATTTTGAAATTTGTAAAGTGTCCTGAAACCGGTACCAATGTGTGGGGGGTGGGGGGGGGGGGGTTGGGGGGGGGGGGGTGACGTGGGTCAGTTTGTCTCATGGTGTCATAACAACCATCTACAGTTGAACGTGGGCCAGACTGAGGAGATGGTAGTCGACTTTCGGAAGCCTAGCAGTGAGCCAACTTCCGGGAGCCCACTGCCACCTCCTCAGCCCTTGGCGATTGACGGTACTATTGTCACTCGCACAGATGTTTACAAATACCTAAAGACCTTGATTGATTCCCGGCTATCCTTCACCGACAACACAGACCTCATAAACTCCGCTCCTTTGATGTGAGCCCCAAAATCCTCAGGCAGTTCTACCTCTGCGTTATAGAAAGCCTTTTCACGTTCTCTTTTGTCTCATGGTTCGGTTCCCTGGGCGAGAAGAACTTGAGGAAGCTGAACAAGATAGTCCGGCTTAGTGAGAAAATCAATGGGGGCAGGTTGGAGAGCTTTGACGACCTCTACAGGACGAGAATGATACGCAAGGGCCTGAGCCTGGCAGCTGACACTCCCCACTGCCTTTCTAAGCACATTCAAAAGCTCCCGTCTGGCCGTAGGTTCAAAGCTCCTCTTGTTAAAACCAAACGCTACAAGGGCAGCTTTGTACCCTCGACTATCCGTCTCCTAAATAAGGAGTGTGTTAACTAGCGTATCTCTCTCTCCCTGATGACGCCGTCGAGGAACGTGCACCTCAGAATGTCGCAGTGGCATCTTACTAACTATACCACTGACACTGTGGTCATCATGTGGTAGGTTGGTGTGTGTGTGTGTGTGTGTGTGTGTGTGTGTGTGTGTGTGTGTGTGTGTGTGCGTGCGTGCGTGCGTGCGTGCGTGCGTGCGTGCGTGCGTGCGTGTGTGTGTGTGTGTGTGTGTGTGTGTGTGTGTTTGTTTGTTTGTTTGTTTGGGTTTTTTTCGCACGAGGGAATGAGAGTGTGTGGGGGGGGGGGGGAGGGGGGGGAGGGCCAGGAGATGGATGAGATACTGAGAAGTGTGTCAGATATTTAATTTTACCATAGTGATAATGTGGCTGAAATCGTACGCGCGCATGTGTCTTTCGATGTTTTAGCATACCGATCCCAACGAAAGAAAATTTGTCGGCCAGACTGACACAATAAAGTTTCTGAATCTTGAATCTCAGTGCCAAACTATCGACAGCACGCTAACTTGTAACTCTAACACGTTCAGCGCCAGTTGACGCAGATTGTATCTCTGCAATCTTCGTTAATTAAACATCAAAGGTCCCTAGCTGCTCCAGCAACATGTATTCAAAGTGATGTCAGCAAGAGGCATAGATCCTCATGAGCCCCCGCACCTGCGGGGGCCCATGAGGATCTATACCTCTTGCAGCTGGGTGGTGTTCACATTTTCTCGGAGCTGAACGGGTTAATGCCACGCGTTAGATCAATTCCAGACTCCATCAACACATGAGCCGAAACCTCCAATACCAGTGGCCAACATTAAACCTGTCTGTCTGGCGGACAATCGAATTCCAATTGAACTATTTAAAGTCATTATAGCTTAGTTACACAACACTAGGGGTCCATCAGCAGCCCGTCACACGGCAGACAGGCTGAGACACCCGCAGTGCCAGCCTCTCGCTTGTACTCACACTGAGGAACACCCGCGGTCTCTCTGCTCCATTCACATCCGCAAATGGAGGCGGTCATCTGGGCTCACTTTTCACAGATCACCTGTACCCATGATACCGTTTGATTAAAGTTTGCGATCTTTAACCCCTTCATTGCCGAGAAAATCTGAACACCACCCACCTGCAAGAGGTATAGATCCTCATGAGCCCCCGCAGTTGCGGGGGCTCATCAGGATCTATGCCTCTTGATGAGACCAATTTGTATCAATTCTTTTGGACGGTGTTGGCTTTTGGTCGTTGAATGAACACAGATTTCAGAAACAAAACTGTACGTACAGTGGCAGGGAAGGGGTTAAATTCTACTGAAGTTGAAAGCGTAATGCTGCAGGTGTCGTATTGAAAATTGAGCTCTTAGCAAACTGGGACATTTCACTACAAAACTATGTAATTATGGCGTAATTTTAATCTGCAATTTGTCTTTCGTCCAGAGGTTAAAACAAAATATTACAGATACTTGGCCGAGGACTTTTCCCCGTGATATTTCTTTGTGTTTGCGGACACGGGCACATTATGGAACACTGCACTGCTGAATAAAGCCATGATTGGTGTGAGCGGTTTGTGTTCGTCGGCGCTGATAGTAAACACCTTTCCAAAGCTCTCTGTGACGTCAGTATAAAATCCAGTGCGTGGACTGGCCTCCGTTTTGTCTGCTCTCATTATGAAACACGTCCTCAGATAAATATGCACTACCAAACTCCCAGTGATGGAAACTAAAGCCGGCGTGTTTTGTGCAATTTCTTTTTGTCTGAAATAATTTCCGAAATTTGAATCTCTGAGACAAGCGTGCTAGACAGGTATTTCCTGGCACACCGAGTTGAAAGCGCTCATTTGGCCTTAGCTTCAAACGCCCAGTGCCTGCCTCGTCTGAGAAGAACGGACGTCCTTCGTATTATGAACTATTGGTTCAAATGTTGACCAGTCCTACTGTCTGAGGATTGCAGCCATGAGATGGCCTTAGTTGCCTGCTCGGCGTTAAACCCAAATAGCTAACCAAACTGTCTGAGGATTATCCCTCGTTTACGAACTACTGACGGTCCTAGTATTGGTCAGTCATACTGTCTAAGGATTGAACAGTTGATCCAAATGTTGGCCAGCATGGGTGTTCGTGTACAGACTGTGGGTGTTCGCGTACAGACTGGTTGTTCCTGTAAGACTTTTGTTGTTTCTGTACAGACTGGCCATTTGTACCAGATATTAATATGCTAAATCTGTAAGACTTATAATACTAATATTAAGACTTTACAGACTGTACAGACTTTAGCTGTTACAATACACACTCTGCCTGTTTCTGCTCAGACTGTGGTGTTCCTGTACAGACTGGCTGCCCCTGTACAGACTAGCTGTTTTTGTACAGATTGTGGCTGTTCCTGTACACACTCTGGCTATTCTTGTACACACTGTCTGTGGTTGTTACTGTACTACACACTCTGACTGTTCCTGTACAGACTGGCTGTTCCTGTGCACACTGTACACACTATGGCTGTTCCTGTACAGACTGGCTGTTCCTGTACACATTCTGGATCCTGTACACACTAGGGCTGTTCTCGTATAGACTATTGATGTTCCCGTACAGACTGTGACCGTTACTGTACAGACTGGCTGTTCCTGTACAGACTGTGACTGTTCATGTACAGACTTTAGCTGTTCCTGTACACACTCTGGCTGTTCCTGCACAGACTGTGGTGTTTATGTACAGACTGGCTGCTCCTGTACACGCTCTGGCTATTCTTGTGCATACTGTCTGTGGCTGTTTCTGTACACACTGTGACTGTTCCCGTATAGACTATTCTTGTTTCCGTACAGGCTGTGGCTGTTCATTTCCTGTATAGACTGGCTGTTTCTGTACAGACTGTGACTGTTCATGTACAGACTTTAGCTGTTCCTGTACACACTCTGGCTGTTTCTTCACAGACTGTGCTGTTCCTGTACAGACTGGCTGCTCCTGTACAGACTGTATTGTTCCTGTTCAGAATGACTGTTCTGGCTATTCTTGTACACACTGTCTGTGGCTGTTCCTGTACACACTGTGACTGTTCCCGTATAGACTGTTGCTGTTCCCGTACAGACTGTGGCTGTTCCTGTACAGACTGGCTTTTCCTGTACAGACTGTGGCTGTTCCTGTCATACAGACTGTGGTTTTCCCAAACGTCCACATTGTTTGGCGAAGGCGGCTTAAGTTATTTGGCGTTGTTTTCCGTAATTTCCGCCCCACTTTCGCTCCATTGTTTAATAAACCTTTCACAACAAAGACAAGCACCAGTGGCACGCAGACCCATTAACCTTTTGCGTGTCGGTAGCCCTTTTGTCGCGATGATTCATGCAGGATCACGACAAAAACCGCTACCGACACGCAAAGGGTTAAATCACTCAACGCTTTTTCTTCCAGCTGCCATAATCACTCAAATGTACTGCCTAATTAGCTCATCGCCTCAGTAGGTAGCGTCTGATTGGTAAATCGCCTTTCTATGCGCCAAGTTCATGAAGCACCACCTCCACCTTATCAGGGTTAAAGTTTCCCTCGTTGTACTTCTTAGCAGGTGCTTGCAGAATGTCAGGCATTTGGCGCGGAACGTGAAGTACATAAAGTGAGATGAAGGAGCCGTTGTGGAGATGTAATATTGATACACAGGTGTCTAGTGTAAGAGGATATGTTAGTAAATAAACATAAAGGTATGGAGCGATATCGTTATTAAATGTACCAGACCTCTTCTGAGCTCAATCTATCTACTCGGTCCCACAAAGAATGATCGTCTCTTTTTTTCATCAGCATTAGTCTCTCTGTCAATACGTTTCTCTGACAACGAAAGTATACACGAAAGCAAAAGGGGCGACTGCCAGTGCTAATAATCTAACTTTTAAACTCTTGGATCGTGCTCACTTTTTCTCGGCAGTCAAGGGGTTAAACAAGTGAGAAAAGCGGAAGAGCAAACGTTTGTTATATATATATATACACACATTATATTATATTAAGCAACATTTTGCTTTGATATAGTGCGATAACAGGCAGATGTGGTTACGCGACTCGAATCAAAATGTCCGAGTCGAAGACGAGGACATTAATTGATTCGAGTCAAGTAATCACATATGTCTGTTTATCGACACTATATCAAGCAAAATGTTGCTCAATATAATGTATGTACCCAGTCCAAAACAAAACTTTATCAGAGTCCTTCCGATTACCGCCATTGGCGCTGAAGTGGTCAATTTCGCTATATCTGGACAAAAACTTCCAGCTTGACACTAATAACCAAAATGTACTCAGCTCAAATCCACCAAGGCGAACATCTACACAGTGCAAATGTGTTCCTCTGATTTTTCATTTATTTTTAGAACTAAATAAACTCAGCGTGAATGTTCACAACATGATTCCACCCAACATAAATCGACAAAAGCTTGAATTTACTCAAATAAAAAGTATTTCAATGCAATAGCGACAGCACACATTCACATTGGGTAGATGTACGCCCAGGTTCATTCAGGCTATGTAGACTTCCGCTGGATATTTTCACGTTTTTTTTTTTTTTAGATTTGCGCTAAAACACACCGAAACTTACCCCTTGAGCACCACTGATAGTGGCACTGTGTGTACTACACGTACTAGAACAATCACGTCACCACAAAACACCCGCATAGTCTGGAGTTCACGTCAGACTTTTTTGAAATGTTGCAAAGAAGGTGATATGACCTACAGTTTACATGCACATAGGCTGAAGGGAACTTTACCGTCAAACACCAAATGTATGCTTCAAACATACAGAACCAAGCAAATCTGACACTGCTGAACATGTTTCATCGTGCAAATTCCTTCTCGCACGCCTCCGATATTGGAGAAAACAAGCGGATAAGTTGCCTTAGGTGCGACCACAGACATTAATATCTATGAATATTTATAAACCTGGGTTGATACTTCCGATGTGCGTTTGTCCAAATGGTGACACTGTAGTGTGCCACGTTTTGGACTGTCGACTGACAGAGCGGAGATTTCGTTTGACTGTGTAGACATCAGTGCTTTCTATAATCGTGCGTGTTGTTGAGTGAAGTCTACTTGCAATTAAAACACGGATAATGGCGGACAATGCCAGCAGGTTTGTTTATTTAGTCCTTTTCTAAGGTCACTATCACTAGCAAACATTAGTGTCGTCAATCTCAATAATGTGGTGATTCGATTCGTGTGTTTGCTGCTGTCTATTCTCCGTTTATGTGTCTGTATGGGAAAAAAATTTCGATTGATTGATTGATTGTATATTGCTTAACGTCCCGACAGCAACAAGGCTTTCTCAGGACGTGCCTGCACTGCTTGTTAAAAAATAAAAAATAAACAGAACATTGAATGTATGTCACCAGCCGGTCAAATACGTTAAATAAACCTAACACATGGGGCCTAAATAAAGCTAAGACCATTTAGCAACACACATCCAACATCAAGAGCTACAGGCAGTGCAGACAGTAGGGAGAGTTTTAAAAAGGCAAATACAGGTGAATGGACAAAGGGTAGACAGAAACACATGCCCCAGAATAGAGAGAAAAACCCACCCTGTGGGGCCTGACCAGGGTGACCCTGGGAACTAAAAAATACCTAACCCCACCCAAGTCCCCCAGGGCAGACCCGGGTGGGGGGAAAAAAAAATTTCGAGCGTGCGTACACACTAAGAAGTATTTCATTACTAGTGAGCATAAGGAGCTTGCTAATGTGACAATATGAGCATATTTAGCGTATTTGCATTGCGGACGGGCAAGCATCAAGATTTAGTCTTTCTGGTCTGCAAGGGATTATGGGATGGAAAGCATATCGAGCAAGCTCATGAATATTAATTTGCTTGTTATACAATATATCAAAGTACACATGTGTCAAAGAAGTAGAAATTTCATGGAGTGGGTACATATATATATATATATATATATATATATATATATATATATATATATATATATATATATATATATATATATATATATATATATATATATATATATATATATATATATATATATATATATATATATATATATATATATATATATTCTTACTCGTAACATAGGCGTCGCCCAAGCCTCAAATGCACTCAGTCAATTAGCTCCAGGGGACGTAATTTTCATTCAATTCTGAGAATACTGCGCTAATGCATGGATTCAGGATATATATATATATATATATATATATATATATATATATATATATATATATATATATATATATATATATATATATATATATATATATATATATATATATATATATATCCACGCCAAGCATTGTATATATACATATATATCCACACCGAAACTAGTGCTACCGAACGCAGGCTGTCGTGAGGCCTTTGAGGAGGCTTGTGGATACTGTGCACACATCTGTCCCAAGACCGCATCCCTGTCTTCAACCCGTTACAATTGAAGGAGGCATAGACTCTCCTAAGTCGCCCCATCTGCAATGCCATCTGTTCCATCTATGTCCACCTAGGCAGAAGACGTGCCTCTCTATCTGACTATGATACGTTCCATGGTGTTTGCAGCTTGAATACTACCGACCATTGCATGGGTGACGTTTCCCAGTTTGCTCCGGCTGACGCCAAGTGATCTCATCAAGTTAGCGTCTGCACGGTTGAGGTTTTAATTCAAATGACCTGCTTCATCTGGACATGTCGGTAACGTGACGGATCAGAACTATGCGGCCTACAGTAGCGGGGTTAGCTTTACGCCGGTCGACTCCTCACAAGGATCAAGGCGAAACCACGCCGGATAACCAGTCAACACTCCAAACATCTCCATGATGCATAGATCCTCATGAGCCCGGTGGGCTCATGAGGACCAATGACTCTTGGAGATGTTTTGGAGTGTTAGGGTTTATGGCCTCTTGGAGATGTTTCAGGTTGGTCTTTTGTCTGCGCGCAGTCTGTTGGTCTGTTATCAGCGTGCAGTCTGTTGGTCTGTTGGTCTGCGCGCAGTCTGTTGGTCTGCGCGCAGTCTGTTGGTCTGTTGGTCTGCTCGCAAACTGTTGGTCTGTTGGTCAGCGCGCAGTCTTTTGGTCTATTGGTCAGCGCGCAGTCTGTTGGTCTATTGTCTGCGCGCAGTCTGTTGGTCTGCGTGCAGTTTGTTGGTCTGCGCGCAATCTGTTCGTCTGTTGGTTTGCGCGCAGCCCTGCGTGAAAGGCGTCGGCCGGAGCATCGATCAGTGGCAAAGAGCAGAATAAAAGTAGAAGCTACCTTCCATGTCTCACAATACAAACTTGGCCCATGTATCACACGCTACTGACAACATCTCATTGTGGCAGGGCGCGGTATTCAAGCAGAAGTTATCTTCTAAGGCTGGGATTACAAACTTGGCCCATTTATCACAAGCTACTGACAAACTCTCATTGTGAACGAGACAGGACACAAATCATGTAAATGTCAACTAACGTTCCATAGGTTCTGTGTGATCGATCCCCAATAACAAAACGCCTTCAGGCCCACGACGGCCGCAGTAGGCCCGTGCACGGGCCTACTGCGGCCGCCGTGGGCCCGGGACCTTTGCTTACTGGGAATTGTACAATCCTTCGCCCAGCGCGACCCGTCCCCTCTGGTGCCACGTTTGCATGTGTTCTACGCATGTCTCAAGTTATCTGTAAGTTCCGGTATGAGTTATAGCAGTTAGTAACTAATGAGTTATACCAGTAACTAAATAATGTTAAACCAGTTAGTAGCTAATGTGTTATACCAATCAGTAAATAATGAGATATACTAGTTAATAATCAATGAGATATACCAGTTAGTATTTCATGCCAGTTAGTATTTCTAATACCGTTTAATATTTAATGAGAGATACCAGTTAGTAACTAATGAGTTATACCAGTAATTAAATAAGTTAAACCAGTTAGTAACTGATGCGTTATGCCAGCCACGCCCGCACCCACAAATAGAAGTCATGCACAATGACGACATAATCGGTTTTCGATGGTCTACCCATTAATACCAGATAGTAATAAGTAATATCCTAATCAGCTCTGCATGAGTTACCAGTCAGTGAGTTTTTTCTAACACATTCGGTTTGACAGCCTATTGGTCAGTCCACACATCGTAGAGCAAAGCCAAAAAAAGACATCACATACAAAATGAGACACAGTCAACAAATGAAGAAAACGGCGAAAACAACAATTGTGCGAAACAAGTATGAATCATATTAGTACAGACAGGCCCCTTGCTCGGTAACCTTGACAACAGTTCCGTAATTCACTTGGATGAGCACGATAATTCAAATACACATTCAATGAACCGTTCACCCAGACAGATAAAGGCCGCACCATGCCCATTGCCCCGGAGACCATTTCAGCATGCTTCTTCCTCCACGGATTATTTTCTTCTTCTGGGACCAGTTGCATGAGTGAGCTTAGTCCTGAGCCAGCCACTAGGCAAGGTGCTCCGCTATAGCGGGGTTAGTGTTGTGGCGCGATAGCGGAGCACCTTGCTTAGTGGCTGGCGCAGGACTAAGCTCACTCGTGCCGCCTCTGACTACAGGTGTTTAATATTAGTAGAAGTTACAACGTACTCTTAACCCTTTGCGTGTCGGTATTCTTATAGGAATCATCGCGACTAAAACCGCTACCGACACGCAAAGGGTTAATTTCAAAGCTGTTTAGTTACAGCGTCATAGCCTGCCGAATGGTTGACACTTTATTTCCCACCAATCAGAAGGTCCATTTCACTGTCCCACGACCGACGTCATTTCCGTAGCCAAGCATGCTTAGTCACTCAGCCATTAAATGTTTTTTCCAAGAGGCAAAGATTTGTCATGATCCATTTCAGCTGAGAGGCCTGATGGGAATGTATGGCTCTTTCTCCTTGGTTTTGGCGCAATGTCTCTGTAACTGTCTGCTCTTGTGAAGGCGGAGGTGAGAGGGATGACGCGTGCGCTGTGCCGCCATCTTGACAGACGGTGAATTGTGTTTTATGGCTGACTTATTGAAGTTCCTGTCAGCAGACAATATTTCCGATTTTATTTATTCCACAAGTTCTTGTGCAGACGACAGGTCATTTCAGGCGGAGAAAATGTCATCCGTGTTTTACTCCAAAAGCCATCTAGTGCACATGGATTGACTAAGATGGGTATCTCGGCATCCGTGTTTTACTCCAAAAGCCATCTAGTGCACATGGATTGACTAAGATGTTGGTATCTCGGGTAAGTAAGCACAGTTCTCGGGCCCACTGCGGCCGTCGTTGGCCCGAAGAGGATTTGCTACTAGTGGTACTCTTCGATTTGCCCGGCACACAGCAGCCGGGAGGCACAAAGCTACTCAGTCATGTAGTACTGCCCCCTAACTATCACGGTCGGTTCACTCCTGTACCGGTCACCAGACGAATATCACAACAACAGAGAGACGCAAAGCTACTCATGTAGTACTTCCCCTTATAGCTATCACGGTCGATCCACTCCTGTAACGGTCAGCAGACGAATATCACAAGACGGCAACGGCGCCGCCAGGGAACTGCAAGTGAAGTAAAAAATAAAAATGTAAAACAAAAGCCTCCTTGCTCTGAACAACACAGATATACATAATGATCTAGGCGGTAAATCTTCATGTACACTACTGCAGCCATCACGGCTTCATGAACATTTTCAGGCCAGTGCACTTGTGGCATTTGTATCGGAGACAACGAAGTGCTTACCCGGCGAAGCGGTGTAAGAAAGTTCTGCGTGTGTTGTAAGTTTGCAAGGAGTGAGAGGAAGGGTGAGCGGCAATGACTGAGATGTCTGATGATTGTGGCGGGATATGACAGCTAGTTAGGATGTGAAAATGACCTCCTATCTTGTCCGGCCACAGTCCTTGGTCACACTGGGTGTCGCCCTCGATTCGCTGCGCCCGCAACTAATCCGAAGCGGGAACCAGCTGGCTTATGCAACTGGTTCCTGGTCCCTGGACCTTGCAGCCAGGAAGATCTTTGCCTCCCCCTCTCCCTCCACCCCTACCCCACCCCCACGACACCCAGACTTCACCCTAAAATGACTGAACACTAACTTTATGTTATACTGCTTTTTTCCTTCGTTCTTCGTTCCTTGCGTTTTTTCCCCCGTCGAATTCTCGTAGCACCAAATTGTGACTAAGTGATAAAACTCCTGCGGCGTCCCGCGGCCATACAAAATGTCAGACAAAATATGCGGCGTCCGCAACCCAGCACGGCGCCAGAGGTCGGCAAGGGGAGACAATTGTGAGACTGGCAATGGTGCTGATGACAACTGACGAGATAAGGTTATCTCCACCTGAATGTCTTCATTAGCGCCGATAGGCGGCGCTGTTCACTGACCTCCTTCGTGTGAGGAAGGCATGCAGACACTTCACAAAAATCAAACCACTCTGAGCACTCTGCAAGAGGAATAGACCATCATAAGCACTGAACCGGAGGGGGTTCATGAGGATCGAAGCCTCTTCCCAATAACCAAATGTCATTTGCGCCGGGCCCACTGCGGCCGTTAGGGCCCCGAAGACGGGTTGCTAATTCTGTTTGGGGCCGGCATGAATTATGATACATTTCTGCTGTATTTACTGCCGTCACCATGCTGTGTAGCCTGATCCTATGTGTGTCGTTTCTTAGTTAGTCTGCTCAGTGTGGTTCATTAGAGTGGTCCGTGGCGCAGTGGCAAGACGCTGCCGCCAGTGCTAGAGGTGCGAGGTTCGATACCGGGTTCCTTTGTCGAACTTGTCTCTTCTAATAAGAGTCACCGTTAATTCGGGCGGACCGTCGGGGGTTCTTTCTCCGGCCGGGTACTCCGGCTCTTTCACCCCCTCCACTTCGGTATCGGTATCAGCACCATTTTATAAATTTCAAATACAGGCGATCACACTTTCGGAAACCTCCGTAGCTGAGCCGACTCTTCGCACCACGTGAATGTCCTGTGTTTGTCTAGTAGTGTGTTTGTCTTCAAAGTGAA
This sequence comes from Semisulcospira habei, assembly GCA_036245525.1. Taxonomy (NCBI): domain Eukaryota; kingdom Metazoa; phylum Mollusca; class Gastropoda; family Semisulcospiridae; genus Semisulcospira; species Semisulcospira habei. The sequence continues at coordinate 320,661,565 of BTPG01000002.1, forward strand.
TGCGTGTGTGTTACGATTGTGGTTGTGTTGTCCTGTGAGAACATGCATGTGTTAATCGTAGGAAACGATCCGTTATTTATTTGAGCTATCATGGTTACGAATCACGTACCTTTTCAGTAAGATTTTGTTTCGTTCGCGTGTAGAGCGGATTTCGCTTTGTTGATACGCTAAGTTTAGTCCAGAACGTTCTAGAAAGGTCGCACTGTCTAGTGACCTCGTATGTGTGACGTCGGTGAATGGGCGACAGTTTGCAACAAGTTGTTTACTGTGCGCGTGAAGTTAACAGCCGTTTTTTGTTTTATGAAAGATCGTGAAGCTTCCAGAAAGTATAGGCAAGGTCGTGAACGGTCGGCCACACTATTGTGTGATGTCGTTATACAATAGGATTTGGGGCTGAAATGAGCAGCCGAATTTTCGTAGCCTATTGTCGTTATTCCAGAAAATTCTTTCTTTATTAATATTTATGAGTTTCAGTTACGTGTTTCGTTTTGATTGGTTGCGTTGTATGACTATTTTCTTGGATTATTCTGTGTCACGACACGGTATTTTTTCGTCTAATTTTGTAGGGGAGTAAGCTTAGAGGGGTGACAGGATTCAGTTAGTCACCGGGTAACGATAGCGTAGGTGTGTAGTATTTGGCCTGTACACGAGTATTTGCTGCCGTGTGAGAGTTTGGTGGGGCGTAAAGCACGTGGCCACTCTGTCTGAACGCGACCGGGTGGTTTCACGTGTTTCTACATCACATGATGTAGTGAGCGTTTTTTGGCCAACCTTAAGTTATCCAAATTACTAGTCAGTCGCATTCCACCAGCGAACGAAAACAGTCGTCTTTTCAACGTAGCTTCTGAGGGGGTTTGTGCGGGCGTGGTTTTCCACTAGCCGCCGCCTCAAGTAGCTGTGTCGTCCCACCTGTGGCTACCCTACGAAACGGCCCTGGTCGAGCCCAGGAGTCGGTGTCCTAAGACGAGAAGAAGAAGAGCTGCGACGACTTTGCCTCTGGCTTGTCTTGTCTTGTTTGTCTTCGTCCCAGCCGGGGCGTCTTCACGGATGACAGTAAGTACACGCAACAGTCCTCTAGTGGCCTTTTGCTGGGGGGGGGGGGGGGGGGGCGGTATGTTTGTGGTTGCTTGTTCAGTATTATGTTGGCTAGTGTGTATTGGGGGGCAGGCGTAGAATAGAGGAGAGTAGAGTGTAGAAGTGAATGCTAGTTATTGTACGTTCTTTCTAGAGTAGTTAGCGGCAGTTTAGTTATTGGGATTTAACGCCGAGTAGGCGACTAAGGTCGTCTCAGGAATTAGCATCGGAGGGTGCATTCAGAAGTGAGTCACGTGGTGACGTGTAAATATGTATTTTGAGTTTGCATTTATTGTTGCGGGAGAGAGGTGAAAGGAATATGTTGAGGTTGCAGTTATTGTTGCGGGAAGCGTGATGCGATTGTGAATATGTATTTTGTGGAGGTTGAGTTTAAAGTTGCGGGAAGGGTGATGTGATTATTTTGTTTATGTTGGGTAGCTATTTATGAGTATTTTTCCACCTGTGTTTTAGTGCATCTTTAAATCCAAAGAACTAACCGGCTAGTCTGCCACCGTGCTGTGGTACTGCGTGGAAGCTGACTGTCACTCCGCCTTGTGGGCTACGACGCCGGACCTGGGTGCCTTTGCTAGTGTCGCGGCACGCCTCGTATTTAGTCAGGTCGGGTCGTCCCATGTAGTTCTTTCTAACCTGTTTACGTTAAGTTTTGTATAATTATAATGGTGTAAAGAACGTTAGTCTGTTTCATATCCTCGTAGTGGCAATATTGCGAGAGGAGCTTTGTTACAGTGACATTTTGAGTTTTTGGATTATTTAACTGTTATGGAAGACCTTATCGCGGAAGCAAGAGCGTCGAGTTGAGCTGCGCTTAACGGTTGTGCTTCCGGCGAGAAGGTCCGGTGACGTGAAATATATTATGTTGGGTTAGGGACATTTGTTCCGTTTGCCTATGTGATATTGTTTAGTCCCCAGTTGCATACGTGATATTGTTTATTCTGAAACGTTGCTAGTTAAAGGAACCTTGTGTATCCTGAGACGTGCTAGTTAAAAGAGCCTTGTGCCGTCAATGTCTAGTTTGCTAGAACATTAGTTTAATTCGAACTTGGCGTTCGTGCTCCCGCTGAGGTGTAGTAGCTTTCGATAAATATTCTTTTTTCTCGATCTTTGCTTGTTCTAGTAGGCTTATTTGGTCATTTTGTTGATATTGTGCTATGTGAACTATTGTATTAGTTAAGGAGCCACGTGCTGTGATAGACTCTCCGCGGAAGCAAAGGCGTTGGTATAACTGGCGTTAGCGCTTAACAGCTTGTCAGTGCTTCCGGCGGGGTCTAGTGGCGTATGGTTTAAGCCTTTCAGCCTGTTTTTCTTTTATGTTATTAGTAAGGATAGTAGTTTATTTATATATTGTTCGGTTGTACTTTAGTAGGGATATTTAGCCTATTATATATTTTGTTATTTCCTATTGTGTATAGTGGTTATTTGGAGTGGAGAGTTTGGGCGTGTGTGAGTGCGAATGTGAGGTGTGAATGCATGGTTAGGACTGCGTGAGAATAGTTAGTTTTTGTTAGGGTTTTATGTAATAAATGTCGTCGTCATTGTTCCTCTGGTGTTTGTGTTAGGTTTGTGTTAGTGTGGGTTGGGTGTGTCTCGAGCAGTAGCACTCATAGTTCGTACCCCGGAAGCGGGGTGGTGACATTCTGGAACGTGGTTGTATATATAAAGAGGGCGCTAGGAAAGCACGTTTATACATTGTCTTGCATTGTCAGTTGTAGAGACACGCAGTTGTATCGCAGGTACGTGGCCCGTATAGGGTGTACATTGTGAGAAACGCAGCGTAACGGTGGTGTACGTTGCATGAGAAACTTTGTGTCGCCAGTGTGGACATTTGCAGAAGAGACATTGTATCAGTGTTGGTGCATTTGGACTAAATGCATTGTGGAGTTCGCATCGCTGAATTAAAATATTGTTGGAACTGTTACTCCAGTATTGTCTACATCCTTAAGCCACGTGTGACGGGTTGCAGTTGAGTGAAGTTTATTTAAAAGAACCTTACGTGCGTGCGTCTGGTGTGTTTATCATACTACGACTACGACTCAACCACATAACAGTGTGTGTCACGTGGACGTGCGTGTTGGGTTCAGGTTGCGGCCGACGCTTTGAGCCGATTTACAGAAGTCGGTAAAGCGCCTATATAATGAGCGGCATTATTATTATTATTATTATTTTGGTTCTGATTTGCCCTCTTTGGAATCCCTCTTCCACGAATGTGCTAAAAAAGGCTAGATCCCTCCTCCGAAATGATTCCCACCCAGCCCATGAGTTGTTTCAAATACAAACGATTTCCAAAAACAACTTCAGTAGCTCGCTTGAGCTTGCCCTTAGCACCACATGAATGTTCTGTGTTTACGTACAGTGTGTGCGTGAATGCGCGTGATTCGCGTGAGCGTGCTTGTTAGGTTCAGTTCGCGGCTACATCACATTCTGCGCATTGAGTTATATTATAAATATGAGAAATGCGCCATATAAATACCATGTAATAATAATATAAATACCATGTAATAATAATATAAATGCCATATAATAATAATAATAATAATAATAATAATGTTGCCATCAAGGTGCTCCTAGAGAGCAATCAGAACACTCATGAGTCGTTTTATAAACAGTTTTTACATAACAGCTGTCCAGACTTGTAATGATGCAAACAAACGCCAGACCTGCTCCATCTGTCCCACTGTTTACTATAATGTATATACAGTATTGTCCAGCTGTCAGCATAATTTTCATCTGTGATGCAAGTGACGTGTTTCATATTGTGATATGTCTTCTGTGATTTGTGTTACTGTGAAATCGTGTTCATTGCCTTTACGTTTAGACCACAATAGTTATAAATGTATGTGTGTGTGTGTGTGTTTGTTTGTGTGTGTTTCTGAGTGTACGCACGCGAGCAGCTTAATTATATTGTATGTGTTTTATGTTCTTCTTTTTATGTTGCGCAGCACCGAGACGATTCCTAATGTATTTTTACACATAACAAAGTTCCGTCTTATCTGATATTATTATTATTATTATATTATTACTGATTATTAGTATTATTATTATTTACATGGCATTCACCAGACATACGCACAAATCTGCAACTAATGACATAAACACGCCCGGTATGATTGAGGTAGGCAGCTGAGTGAACATATTCAATGTGGAACAATGCCCGTTTCTTACTTTGTGATTAAATCTGTTTGTTCAGGTCAGTGGTTGCGTGTTCAGGTCAGCGGGTGCGTGTTCAGTGCGATGGATCGTACACGTACAATTCTCCGACTGCTATTGGCAGATAAGGCTGTGGCCATCACTCCGCCGTATCTCTATCTGCTACTCTTGGAACTTATGACTCCCCCAGTAAGTAACGGTCATCGGACACACGGCGGCCGCAGTGGGCCCGCGCACGGCTGTGCGCGGGCTCACTGCGGCTGTCGTGAGGCCGAAGACGTTTTGCTGCTGGGGCCATATCATAGAGCACGCCCGCCATCACCTACCTCTGTTGGGAATCTCACACATAGACTGAGCTGACAAGCAAGGCTCCTCCCAAATGCAAGAGGTTTACATCCTCGTGATCCCCACTGTATGCAGGAGTTCAAGGGGATGATACACCTCTTGACCACGTGAAACCTTTGACGCCACCGTAGGACCGTGTGCTGACGGGCGGTTGTGTCTGACACTAACCATGCTCTGTGTTATCAGCTATAGGAGCTGATCTCTTTACCGGCCGGTACACCCGCAATGAGCCGTGCCTGTGGTGTACCTGTCATCATTAGAGAACAGCGTACAGCCGTCGGTCAGTTACCATTAGCATAGAAGTGCGTACAGCCGTCAGTTCCCATCATCATTGAACATGGTACAGCCGTCAGCCAATTCCCATCATTCAGTTCCTGAACAGCGTACAGCCGTCAGTCAATTTCCATCATTCAGACAAACGAAAAGTAGGTCAAGACCAAACCGGTCGGATTTTCATGCACAAGGACCCTAGTGACACTGCACATGGGTTGGCTTGCAGCTGTGTCCTCTGCAGATGCTCTCCTTTTCACTTTCAATATCCTGTGAGTGTCACTGATGACGTCATAAGTCATCGATGTGCGATTTTTGAGACTAAACATTCTATTTGCACACGACATAACACACTCTTCATAACATTTTCTAATAAATGAGATCAAAATAACCCGGATTAAGCATATTTACGAAGAAAAGCGTTTCTTTTGTTGATCATTATATAATGTATTGTGTCTCATACAGTCCTTATAAAGCTTGATCATAAGAGTTCTTGTGAGTACTTGAGTGCGGATTGATTGATTGGGTTGTAAAAACAAAACTTCCTATATTTAGGTGTTCAGTTGAACATAGTGATATAGATGGAAACGGTTCGGAGATGGATTTCAGACTGCCTGGCTTGTGCCTAAGACCTTACGGATAAAACCGTGTTTGACCAGTTAATCCCATCTCTATTAATAAAAAGCGCAGGTCTACGCATAGAGTCCTTAGGTTGGAAAACAGACGAACAACATGCATGTTGTATCTGGACAAAAAGTCTTCAGAATGTTGATGGTCAGCAGACACAATGCAGGTCTACGCATAGAGTCCTTAGGTTGGAAAACAGACGAACAACATGCATGTTGTATCTGGACAAAAAGTCTTCAGAATGTTGATGGTCAGCAGACACAATGCAGGTCTACGCATAGAGTCCTTAGGTTGGAAAACAGACGAACAACATGCATGTTGTATCTGGACAAAAAGTCTTCAGAATGTTGATGGTCAGCAGACACAATGCAGGTCTACGCATAGAGTCCTTAGGTTGGAAAACAGACGAACAACATGCATGTTGTATCTGGACAAAAAGTCTTCAGAATGTTGATGGTCAGCAGACACAATGCAAAACATGCACGAAGCGAGTTTACTTTCTATATGCATTCCTCCCACAAAAGACCGAGTTCTATAGGAAAGGCTGCTTTCAAAACCAGGAAAAATAACGTATACAATGTACTTCAAAGTTCAAATCCAAAATAATCTATGTCTCACTTCAGGAGCAAAGTAAACCTGCATCAACCGTGCGCGTCTGACGGACTTCTTTCAAAGGCATCTCGCTGACCGCCATTTTGAAACTAGCGATGCGAGCATGCTTACGGCATTAAAAACATTACATTTAAATTTATTTTATCGTAAATATGTATAAATGTTTACTTCCTCCTTATTTTAATTTGCTCACTGGAATAAACGTGTAAATCATGTGATTGAAACTTTCAACGTTATGCACAAAAAAATGTCTTGCATCTTATCCGGGCCGTGTGCGAGGACGCGGACAAACAGCGCTCGGAAAACACTTTTAAAAAAAATGTCTCTATCCTAAGGACAAATATTGTTGGTATGCATAAACCATATGGCATTAATACTTTCGTTTCATACCTGCAAACCAATGTTACTCTTTTGACGAACTACTTACCTTTGCAGAAATTGCGTAATCTGCTAGACTATTAGAAGAGGCAGGTTACAAGACAACGTATTCATATTTCGGGTTAAATTGGGCATACAAACAATTTGCTACTTATCAAGTTCGCTCGACATCCCGCCATAGCGTGTCAGGGCCTTATCATCAGGTTATGGGCTGCTGTAGAAGGCAATGTGAACATGCAGACACACAATACTATGGCTAGTCAAGGCTCTATCATCCGGTTTTGGACTGTTGTAGAAGGCAATGTGAACATGCAGACACACAATACTATGGCGGGTCAGGGCCTTATCATCAGGTTATGGACTGTTGTAGAAGGCAATGTGAACATGCAGACACACAATACACAGGCGGACTAACGAAGACGACAATGTGACACGCAGCAGATCGCTCCTTCAGCCGAAGAAGGAGGGAAAAGACACAAAGCAGCAAAACGTCTTCAGGCTCACCGCCGTCGTGGGCCCGAGGACCTTTGCTTACTGGGTAGGCGATATTGAAAAAACGCTTCTTCAAGATAACCACTGGATGGCGCTCACGTCTGCCACACGTCCCCTGGCCAATTTCTCATGGGACACTTGATTGGAGCCATGCGGAAACGGGCAGTGTCGCCCGGACCAGAATGAGGCCGTCACACGAGGGGACAGGGAGGTAATTGGAAAGGTACTTTGGCGAATAATGTAAACAGATGGGCCTGAATTGGATTCTGAATAAACACACAGACGAAACGTGTATCAAGCAATATCATGGAATCATTACGACAAAAACCGCTCCCGACACGCAAATGGTGAATGTAAACAGATAGGCCTGAACCTGATTCTGAATGTACACACACGACACGTTTATCAAACAACATGTGAATAAGATACTTGGTGACATCATCGCGACAAAACCGCTACCGACACGCAAAGGGTTAACGTAAAGAGATGAAAGGTTTATTAATCAATATGGGACTACGACTCATCACATGTTATGTTAACTAATCGACCAATATGTCGATCAGATTCTTGACGTTTAATGTAAACTGATACTCAAATCTAAACTACTAGCTGTAGTTTATGTCGCCAGCACAAAGTTTCAAGGAGTAGCATTCATGTTAAGTTGGCCTGGCAGCAAAAATGAAAGAAAAAAAAAATATTCTGGTGAAGGTACATTCTTCCCACTACTGTCTAAGTGATGGCGTCTGACAGAATGCGACAGAGCACACTTCCGGTTCCGGAAGTCGCAGAAGGCGGTGTGCGCATCCCCCCACAAGTCGGACAACGTACGCTGGTTGTAGGGTCAAAATTACCAGTCCTAACCCTTTGTCGATCAGTAGCGGTTTTTGTAGCAATGAATCTTTTAGGAATCACCGCAACGAAAGCCGCTACCGTCAGCGAAAGGGTTAATTATTGTTAGTGCGGCAGCAGATCCCTCCCCTGTAACACAGATCGCTATCAACCTGGGCAGCAACAAGGACACACGAGGATATATTTTAGCTCACAAAAGGGCCTCTTCGCTTACATAGTATTTCTCTTGCAGGCAATGATGAGGCCTGGTAGGCCTGGTAGGAGAGAGCTGATAGGCCTGGTAGGAGAAGCCTGCTAGGACATGCCTGGTAGGAGAGGCCTGGTATTAAATGCTGGTCGGCCTGGTAGGAAAGGGCTAGTAGGAGAGGGCTTTAAGAGACGCCTGGTAGTAGAGGGCTGGTAGGCCTGGTAGTAGAGGCCTGGTAGGAGAGGGCTGGTAGGAGAGGCCTGGTAGGCCTGGTAGGAGAGGGCTGCTAGGAGATGCCTGGTAGGAGAGGCCTGGTATTAAATGCTGGTCGGCCTGGTAGGAAAGGACTAGTAGGAGAGGGCTTTAGGAGATGCCTGGTAGTAGAGGGCTGGTAGGCCTGGTAGTAGAGGCCTGGTAGGAGAGGGCTGGTAGGAAAGGCCTGGTAGGCCTGGTAGGAGAGGGCTAGTAGGAGAGTGCTGGTAGGCCGGAGACGGCTGATAGGCCTGGTAGAAAAGGGCTGGTAGGAGAGGGCTGGTAGGAGAGGCCTGCTAGTAGAGGGCTGGTAGGCCTGGTAGGCCTCCGTCAGAAACACTCGCTCTCCTCCTTCCAGTCCGCCCTCAAAACTCACCTCTTTCAACAGTTCTAGCACAATATCACCACACTCCCCACCCCAAGCTGACCGTCGTAATGTATTTTCACTATTTGTGTTACGTGAGTCATTGTCTAAAGCGTGTGCATGCGTGTGCGAGTTGTGAGTGCGCGCTTAGAGTTATAATTATTATAAGATAAGCGCATTATAAATACCGTAATTATTATTAGTAAAGGGCTGGTAGGAGGGGCTGGTAGGAGAGGGCTGGTAGGAGAGGGCTGGTAGGAGAGGCCTGGTAGGTCTGTTAGGAAAAGCCTGCTAGGAGAGGGTTCGTGGGAAAGGGTTGGTAGGAGAGAGCTGGTAGGAAAAACCTGGTAGGAGAGGCCTGGTAGGAGAGACCTGGCAGGAGAAGGCTGGAAGGAGAGGGCTGGCTGGCCTGGTAAGAGATGACTGGTAGGAGACGGCTGGTAGGAGGGGGCTGGTTGGTCTGGTAGAAGATGGCTAGTAGGAGAGGCCTGGTAAGAGAGGGCTGGTTGGCCTGGTATCAGACGGCTAGTAGGAGAGGGCTGGTAGAAGATGGCTGGTAGGCCTGGTAGGAGAGTGCTGGTAGGCCTGGTAGGAGAGGGCTAGTAGGAAAGTGCTGGTAGGAGAGGACTGGTAGGCCTGGTATGAGAGGGCTGGTAGGAGAGAGCTGGTAGGAGTGCTGGTAGGAGAGGGCTAGTAGGAGAGGGCTGGTAGGAGAGTGCTGGTAGGCCTGGTAGGAGAGGGCTGGTAGGAGAGGGCTAGTAGGAGAGGGCTGGTAGGCCTGGTAGGAGAGGGCTGGTAGGAGAGGGCTGGTAGGAGAGGGCTGGTAGGCCTGGTAGGAGAGGGCTGGTTGGTCTGGTAGGAGAGGGCTGGTAGGAGAGGGCTGGTAGGCCTGGTAGGAGAGGACTGGTATGCCTGGTAGGAGAGGGCTGGTAGGAGAGTGCTGGTAGGCCTGGTAGGAGAGGGCTGGTAGGAGAGGGCTGGTATGCCTGGTAGGAGAGGGCTGGTAGGAGAGGGCTGGTAGGCCTGGTAGGAGAGGGCTGGTTGGCCTGGTAGGAGAGGGCTGGTAGGAGAGGGCTGGTAGGTCTGGTAGGAGAGGTCTGGTAGGAGAATGCCGATAGGCCTGGTAGGAGAGGGCTGGTAGGCCAGGTAGGAGAGGGCTGGTAGGCCTGGTAGGAGAGGGATGATAGGAGATGGCTGGTAGGCCTCATTTCCCCTGCAAGAGAAATACCGCGTACACCCAGAAGCAGGAAACAGGCAGTCAGGATCAAGGCCTTAGTTTAGGGGCTGTTTGCCTGATTGCCAGGTTCACTGAAACTAGGCCAGTGTCCTGTCCGGAAACCTAAACAGTGAGCACGTCAGTGCGTGTCAGATTCCACAAACTCCGAGTCTGTGTCAAGACTGGCAATTAACAAGGGGGGGGGAGGGGGGGGAGAGAGAGAGAGAGAGAGAGAGAGAGAGAGAGAGAGAGAGAGAGAGAGAGAGAGAGAGAGAGAGAGAGAGAGAGAGAGAGAGAGAGAGAGAGAGAGAGAGAGAGATTACGTTGACGATTCAAGACGACCCTCAGTGAACGGGTGGTCTCTACTGGCTGAGGAGCACCAACGTAAACCCACCTAACCTAGATCTTGATTTCAGACAGGCGTGGATCCTCGTGAGCCCCAAGAGGAGTTGTGTCCCCTGCAGACAGAAGGCTCAAACTGACGCCTGCAAATTGCCTCGTCCAGTGCAGTTGCGGGTAAATCCAGGAATCAATTCTTCCTTTATGGCCTTGAATCACCTTCATCTTTTTACAGACCCTGCCGGGCCCTCAGCCAGCACTTTCCATCTGCATGAGGAACAGACTGAATTGAATTTTTGGCAGCCCAAAGGACTCGTGATCAAAAGAACAGACTTTTTTCAATCAGAACAGCTATCGGTCTTCACTGAAGCGGGGATCCTCGTGGTGTAAAGCTGCGCCAAGTTCTGCAGATAGTGAAGTCTGGACAATGAAGTTTGGGACAAAACATGTCTGGCCCCCGGGATCTGTTCAGCAGACATGGTCATACACGCTGCACCTGCCGGGCTGATGAGATCCATGTCTGTGCTGTCCAGTATACCGCTCCCTCATCCCATGCAAGAGGTGCAAACAACACAAATTTGTTTCTCAAACCGAAGTGTGTGATCAGACGCCTTGCGACTCATTTAGCCCGAGCATACCACGGCAAGATATGAATCGACCATTATAGTTCAACGTTGTGCCAGGATAGCTTGGCGCCCATAGGCGCCAAGCTATTTTAGCACCACCCTTGAACTATCATGATCTATCTGTCTGCTACAGTCTTCAGAGACAAACTGCAAAATTTGAGGCTTTCGACTCTGTGACCCGTGGATTCTTTGAGCCGAGTTATACACGTATCCCCCCCCCCCCTACCCCCCGGCCCCCCCCCCCCCACTTTGGTACCGGTTTCAGGCCACTTTACAATTTTCAAATACAAGCGATCAAAAAATCTCTGTAACTTCAGTAGCTGAGCTGGCCCTTCGTCTGTCTTGTACTGTGTTTGTCTTAAATGGCGTAAATCCGTGTCTGTTACGTGAGTGTGCGTGTTGGGTTTCAGTTCGCGGTGCTTTGAGTCGATTCGCCCCCAAAAAATGAGAAAAAGCGCCTATATAATAACGGTATTTTTAATATTATTACGTACAGACCTCCGCTGAATGACAGTTTCTTCTCTTTGAGCAAAATAGTCGTAACTTGCCCACTAAAGAAATCAGCTAGGTGACAGTGTTTATGTAAGATGACAACAGATGCATCGAAGAAGACCCAGCTGACACATGATAAGCTTCAACTAGCCCGCTGTTGTCCGTGTGAGGCACATCATTGTCGATATCACCATGTACTCTCCACCTCATACAACATTTTCAACGACAAAGAGGCAACAAAGATTCAAACGAATTTTCAACAGTTTTTTTTTTCCACAGAGATAAAAAAAAAAAAAATCAAGTTGTGTACACTGAAATGATGTAGTCTCTTTATAAACCCCATTGTGGTTATTCGATTAAATGTCATGCAATAAAAAACTGAACACAATGTTTCATTTCTTTCTCAAAATTGTCACGGGCTCATTATGTCCAGGCGTGTGAAAGTAACGGTGGGTTACAGTTAGAGTTAGATGCCATCAAGGCGTTTTGATGCTGATTGTTTACTGTGTACATTGCGGAATAATAAAAAAAAAAAGGATGAAACAGAAGAACACACCTCAAAAAGGAGCCAGTGTCTAAACGCTTCCTTTGCTTTTCATTGTTCTCAGATCGTAAACCCGTGCATGCGTTTTGTCTCAGAACACGGCCAGCTCACTACAACAACGCAGACAAGCATCCACATGAAAAACAATACTGGAGATTAAGCGTTGAATTAAACAAATACATCCTAGCGTGAGCTGTCGGAGAGAATCGCGAACGACTTTAACTCATTCTACCCCAGACACACCACAGGAAGATAAGCATGGATCGAGCATGATAGTTCAAGGGTGATGCCAGAATAGCTTGGCGCCTATGGGCGCCAAGCTGTTCTGGCTTCACCCTTGAACTATCATGGTCGATCTGTGTCCTGCACTGCAATGCAGTCTCATCTCAGATGACAACGGCAAAATGTAAGGATTTCGGTGTTGGGGTAGAATGAGTTAAGCCGCCTGCTGGGCACCCTTCTCGCTTAGGCCCGCAATCCCGCCAGTCAGGTGGGGCCCAGCATGCACACGCTCATCAAGCCGACGTTGGTCGTAAATGACCTGAAAACAGCGGCCGCGGCAGATTCTACAGATACGGACGTGCGCGAGGCGACTATGAACCTGTGGTCTTGTGCTCACTGGAGTTCTCATGTATAAACATGACGCGTCAGTGCTGAAACATTTACAGTTTCAATTCTCTGGCTCTTAGCGCCAGCTTCACGGGTACGTGACTAAATATATTCAACATCGTAAATCATGCACACTGCTTGTTTAGACCACACTGGCAGCCGTGACAAGTAGCAATAGTACTAACTAAACTATACAGCCATCCAGCCATGGTTACTGTATCAGTTTTGCTCATTTCTGAAGAAGGCAAATTACTTGTAGGTAAAATTGCCCCCTGGTACGTGCGTTTTTGAACGTAACCTTTCACTGCTGAGAGAAACTGAACACCGTCCAACTGGGCTCATGAGGATCTATGCCTCTTGTTGAAACCACCGTATACCTGTTCCTTTGACGGCTGGGGACCTTCGGCGATAGATTAACAAATCTGATTGAAAAACACAATCCACGTTCACCGGCAGTGAAGGGATTAAACTTCCAACCGTAAAGTCCAAACTCACAGACCAGCACCGAAACAAGCCTGTATTACTCTGCTTCAGACACTCGTGTTTTCCGTATCCCTAGACGTAATAAGGTCACTCAAGGTCATCGTGCATTTTCGTATTTTGGTCCCATTACATGGAACGCTCTCCCAGCTGATGTGCGTCACTCATCATCTCTTTCCATTTTCAAATCCAAGCTTAAAACACACCTTTTCTCTGTTGCATATACGTAAAGACCATTTTGTCTGCCGGCTCATCATGCGTGTGTGTGTGTGTGTGTGTGTGTGTGTGTGTGTGTGTGTGTGTGTGTGTGTGTGTGTGTGTGTGTGTGTGTGTGTGAGTGTGTGGTGTGAGTTTTTGCCCTTGTAAATTAATGTATATTTTTTTTGTTTTATGTGCTTGTTTGTGTATTCTGCTTCACTGTTTCATTACTGTGATTGTAAAGCGCCTAGAGCACCTTGGTGATTAGGCGCTATACAAATTACCTTTATTATTATTATTATTATTATTANATAGAAACTGCCCACAGGCTAGTTGTGCAGAAACGTTTTTAGAATGTCATTGTGCCCTCTGTAAGACAGTGCCAACACTGGTGTCGAGACACGCCAGGATGCAGATGGTATGCATTTCCTTGCCAGCAAGAGGCGTAGATTCTCATGAGCCCCTGCGTCTGCACTACTGTACTGCGCCTTTTAGATGGAAGGTATGCACACTGCGCACGAGAGCGGAGGCGCGAGTGGGACCGAGATTAACGGTTTAACGATCACGCGAGAGTGTTGTCAAATATGGATGGCGTGATGGTTGACTGAATGTTTTACAGATCCGGCATCGGTAATCTGGATCTGGTGTGGCCAGGATTAGTCCATTCACACACCATTCTGGGTCACGAATAGGCAGCAGGCCCCAGGGTGTATCAGTCTCATCTCAACCCGTTCGATTGTTTTATCGCATGTAAATCAACAACGCCACAAACAATTATCATATACGTGACATTGAACAAGACTGCAGGTGTAGACGGCATGGATTGATTATTCCTTGTGTAAATATACAGCGTTGTGGATTTACAACGGTAATACCGATACGATGTGTCGGTTGTATAAACATCTACACAGCCGGTGAGTTTCTTTACGAATCAAGGGCGGATCTAGGGGAGAGGGGGGTTTCAAAGCAAGGTCTGGCATTCGGGGACTTTTGTGTCAGTTTGAAAGTCTCAAACAAAACGTTAGAACCCTCCCCCCCCATACCCCCCTTCCCCGCCCACCGGGAGGTACCTGATCCGCCCCTGTGAATACCTGTAATGTGGGAGAAGGCCAGATGGCAGACCCAGGTAGCAGTGATAAGCCTGTTGACAGAGTCAGCGCGTAGTGTTTGCTGACTAGTGGTCCAGACGACCATTCACAGTCCACTGTGGGCAGTAAGTTAGTTTACTGGCGTCTGAAGCGCCCTCTTGCACCTGTATTAAAGACTGGACATGTATGTGTGCCAGTATGTGATTTTGGACCTTACGGTCTTTAGGTCCAAACCATAGCTAACACACACGCAGAAAGTGTGGACCAAAGCGAGAAAAGACATCTGAAACGGCGGCATCCACTTGAATGGACAGAGGTCACGTTTACGCCGAACGAGTCCCGTCAACAAACGCGAGCGGATGACCATAAGCATAGACAACACTCCCAAACACCGCCAAGAGGCATAGATCCGCGTGAGCCCGGAGGGAGATGTTTGGAGTGTTGTCTATGCTTATGATACACGCTGTGATTTATCTGCCGTGATTTCCATCTCGCACGTTGTGGGCAGTCGCTTGGCAGTCGCTCATTGTTGACAGTCGCTCGTTGCTGACAGTCGCTCATTGTTGACAGTCGCTCGTTGCTGACGGTCGCTCGTTGTTGACAGTCGCTCGTTGATGACAGTCGCTCGTTGTTGACAGTCGCTCGTTGATGACAGTCGCTCGTTGTTGACAGTCGCTCGTTGTTGACAGTCGCTCGTTGCTGACAGTCGCTCGTTGATAGCAGTCGCTCGTTGCTGACAGTCGCTCGTTGTTGACAGTCGCTCGTTGATGGCAGTCGCTCGTTAATAGCAGTCGCTCGTTGCTGGCAGTCGCTCGTTGTTGACAGTCGCTCGTTGCTGACAGTCGCTTGTTGTTGACAGTCGCTCGTTGATGGCAGTCGCTCGTTGATAGCAGTCGCTCGTTGCTGGCAGTCGCTCGTTGTTGACAGTCGCTCGTTGTTGACAGTCGCTCATTGTTGACAGTCGCTCGTTGATAGCAGTCGCTCGTTGTTGACAGTCGCTCGTTGCTGACAGTCGCTCGTTGCTGACAGTCGCTCATTGTTGACAGTCGCTCGTTGATAGCAGTCGCTCGTTGTTGACAGTCGCTCGTTGCTGACAGTCGCTCGTTGTTGACAGTCGCTCGTTGTTGACAGTCGTTCGTTGTTGGCAGTCGCTCGTTGATGACAGTCGCTCGTTGTTGGCAGTCGCTCGTTGCTGACAGTCGCTCGTTGTTGACAGTCGCTCGTTGTTGACAGTCGCTCGTTGTTGACAGTCGCTCGTTGATGGCAGTCGCTCGTTGTTGACAGTCGCTCGTTGATGGCAGTCGCTTGTTGTTGACAGTCGCTCGTTGATGACAGTCGCTCGTTGATAGCAGTCGCTCGTTGCTGACAGTCGCTCGTTGTTGGCAGTCGCTCGTTGCAGTGAGAAAATACTTAAGGGCGCGGCTCACGCTGACAGATTTTGTTTTCAGCAATGTGTGGTAAGCAAACATTTGCCACCTGCCTTCGTGGCACATGTTTCAATGTGCACGCAATGCGTTTGTACTGACTGCTCTGCCATTACCATATATGGAACGGCTCTCACGCGCTATTATTAGCGCCTCCCTCACACGATCGCGGTTGAAATATTCCGAACTGCGGGAGTCCCATATCCATGGGAACTCTCGGAAAGGTTGATCAATTTAACTCATTGGAGACGTGCCGCATACGGATACGCGGTTTTTCGCCGCGTTTCCGCATGCGACGCGTCTCCAATGAGCTAACAGTCTCAACGCCGTCGTTCAGGCCAAAGTGCACAGTGGGCCTCCCCTGCAGTCCTATCCGTTAAAATGCCCTAGCCTTAGTCTGTCCCAGTCACCCCCTAATTTTTCAATCCCCTAAACAACACTACCGCCCACTTGCTGCACATTTGCCATGCACAAAATTTTAAAAAATAAGGACATCACCAGTCTCACTGCCTGGCTATCAACATGATTCTGTATCAACCCTACATCCAAGCGCAGCCAAAGGTGGTACACACCTCAATCACCATCCGCTTGGCAACTCAAACTAGGACAAAAAGAGTCCGCTGGTTAAGTCAAGGCTGGTATGAATCAAAGCACCAAACACGTCTCTACTCATCTATCAAGAAATGTTAAGCAAATTCCAGCATGCTACCTCTCTACAAAATGCAGCCAAAGAAGGCAAAAGATTTCTTTTTTTAAACACCGGTCCTCTTACTGCCTCACCTAGCTCATTTGAATATGTAACAAGACTTGTAAGCTTCTCCGCCATTTTTTCCGGCTCTGAAGATGAAGAAACGGGAAGTGATGCGAGGACACCGCTGATTGGCTGAGAGGCAGCAAAATTGCTCCAGCCATGCCGTCTGCCACAAAAAAATAGACTCGGATTGTATCGGGTGGCAAGTTGTGTCGGCAATATTGCTAGCGCCCCGCAATGTGGACGCAACATTGCCGCCACACAAATTGGGGCCGGAATTAGGTGCTGTGGTAGCGTGTGCTCAGCCCCTTACTACGGCTGAGTTGGCATACCTCGCCCTGTGCCTAGGTGCCATGCACCAGCGGCGCCATTGTTGCTACTGATTTTCGCACCTGACCGGCCCTGTGCACGAGATCGTGTGCTCTCGGCACTTGTAATGAGCAATCTCGGAGAAAGAATCACGTGACGTTTGATTGCTGCAAAATAATATGATAAGAATAAACCCTTTCCCATACGCAATCCGGCAATAATGCAGCCTTATGCTAGCACCACGAAACATTACACGATTTGGCAGATTTGAAAAGTGAAATACCTTTTTTCCCTCAATGGTGGTGATTTTGCGACATCTGCGTCGCTTCGCGACAGAAAGCACCGTCATAGCCGTAGTACGAGAAACGAATGCACTACAATCAAACACAGTATATTATTCTGTTTTTGCAACAATGGACTTGTTGATTCAGGAGTATGCAAGTTCTGACAAGATTGAACTCCCCCCCCCCCCCCTGCTTCCCCGGAGACCTATCTTTTCCAGTAGGGATGAGCTCCCTCGAACATTTTATGCCGCTCGGGGGGAGGAGGGCAGGGGGGATAACGCTAAAACCGGAAACGAACCGTTTTCCCACTGCGATCCCAATCTTCCGCGGGAACGTACGAGACCACACTACAAGTGCAGAAGCCTACCTGCGCGCGCAGTTCTGGTGCACAGGAACCGTCCGAGCGAGCGGACAGATGCGAAAACCGCAGTAATGGCACCACTGGTGCGTTTAACCTAGATACAGGGCGAGTTATACCAACTCAGCCTTACTAACGAAATGTCAGCAACAAGCCGCTTGTTGTGAAACAGACTGCAAGGGTTCTATGTGTGCAGTACGCAGTTCAGTCACTCGTTTATCCCCCATGACTCTCCAGGCATAGTGTCACATGAGCTCTTGCAGCTGCATGGACAAAACACATCTCTACGACTCAGTGACCGAGATGAACCCCAGCTGTTCCTCAAATCCAAGTTATTCCGTGGGAAGGCTGCCATTGCTGTTTTCAACACCCACAACTGATCTCACAGACGTTACCATGTCTCGAATCGTTGGCAACAGAAGCAGATGGCTCTGCCTGTTACGTTTGTGGCTGCGTTGTTTTGTGACAGCTATCTATCTATCTATCTATATCGCGTAGTCTTGCCGACCGTTGGGGCACTACTGATGACTTGGCAACCAGCTCCCTCCATTCCTCTCTGTTCTCTGCCATTCTTAGCGTATCACCCAGCCTCAGTCTTGTCCACTCTGAGATATTGTCCTCCCATCTTTTCCTCTGTCTTCCTCTCCTTCGTCCTCCTTGCACAGTGCCTTGCAGGATTGTTTTGGCAAGCCCTGCTGAACACGTGACATGCCCATACCATTTCAGTTTGCGTTTTTTCACAATGGCTAATAGGTCTTCATAGGGCCCGGTGGCTTGCCTGATTCTGCTTCCCACTTCCTCGTTCGTGATGTGATCTTTGTATGAAATGCCAAGCAGCCTTCGAAAACATCTCATTTCAGTGGCTTGTATCCTCCTTTCAAGGTCTGCTGTGAGGATCCATGACTCGCAGGCATACAAGAACACTGAGATGACTAACGAACGCATCAGTCTGATCTTGGAGCAGAGCGTGATGTTTTTGTCCTTCCATATGGTCTTCAATCTTGTCAGTGCTGTTGTTGTCTGCGCAATCCTGGACAGTATTTCTGGTTTTGATCCCTCATCTGTCACAATGGCTCCTAAGTATTTGAATTTATTTACTGTTTCTAGTTTTTGGCTTCCAATCATGACGTCAGTGCCAAAGCCACTGGTGTTATTTGTCATCAGTTTGGTCTTCTCTGCACTGATTTCCATCCCATACGCAATGGCTGTATTGTCCAGCTTTTCCACCAGCTGAGCTAGCTCCTTTTCTGTTCCTGCAAGGCCATCAATGTCGTCTGCAAAGCGCAAGTTCGTGATTGTTCTGCCTCCAATACTGACAGTTCCTTCATGATCTTTCAGAGCGTCTGTCATTATTCTTTCCAGGAAGATGTTGAAAAGAGTAGGTGAGAGCAAGCAGCCTTGTCCGACTGTAGTCCTAAACCAGTTTCCTATTTTGCCGTTGAAGCAGACTGCGATAGCGGCCTTGTTGTAAAGGTTTGCTATGACTTTGATCAGGTTGGCATTGATGTTGTATAGATTCATGGTGGACCAAAGGGCTGCATGCCACACCCTGTCAAACGCTTTCTTAAAATCCACAAAGACATGATAGAGGTCTTGCTGGTGCTTTCACATAGAACTCTCAGGTTGAAGATCAGCTCAGTTGTGCTGCGCCCTGGTCTGAAGCCTGCCTATTCCTCAGCTATGATTTCCTCTGCCTGTGGCTTCAGCCTGTTCAGTAGGACCTTTAACATGACTTTGCTTGGGTGGCATATAATACTGATCGTGCGATAATTCTGGCATTGATGTAAGTTGCCTTTTTGGGGGAGAGTTATTATAAGTGATTGGGTCCATGGTGTGGGCCACTCCCCTGACTGCCAGATCTTATTGCAGATTGTTAGTAAGGCGCTTATCACGATGTCTTCTCCCCTTCTTGGACTAGTTCTGCAGGGATGTTGTCTGCTCCTGCTGCCTTCCCTTTTTCCAGCGACTTCACTGCAGCCTCTACGTCTTCTCGGAGGATGGGATAGTTGCCATCGTTGGTCACGGGTGGGTTGACAAGTATGCCTGGGTCCCCTGTAGCTCGGTAGTTGTACAAATGTGGGCAGTGGGCAGATGTTCCCATCTGCACGGGACATAGACGACCCCGCCCTCCACGAGTCCCCTGCTGCCTTGCAGGTTAGGTTCTGGATAACCAAAGGCTAGGGTGCTGACACGGTACCTGATTGGGTGTATGAACTTCCTTGATGAAGTCACTACCCAGGGCGAAAGAGTCCCATGAGGGTCTCATCGGCCACGTGTCCAGGACCAAGGCGAACCACAAGTTATGTGGAGTTTCGGTTGTGGTTAACAACCTGGAGAGGGATGGGCTCCGCCAGGTTCTTTTGCCCAAGACACACCACATGCAATGACAACCTTACCTCAATCCACACCGGATCGGTCGTCGCCCGGAACAAGGACCGCGCCTTCTGTCTTGCGCCAGGGCAGAGGTGTTAAGTGTGTTACTGGTGCGCCACCAAAACTCTGTGCCAGAAACAACATCAGCATTGGCACCTGGAACGTCCGAACATTAAGAACGCCTGGAAAGTTAGAGGAACTGACACACAAAATGAACAGATATCACTAGACCATCCTAGGACTGTGCGAAGTACGATGGAAGAACTTTGGGGAAACATCAACCTAGCAAAACCACAAACTGTATTACAGTGGCAGAGAAGACAAACACGAACAGGGTGTCGGATTTCTCGTCCACAAAGACATCGTGAACACTGTCATAAGTTGTCGGCCAGTCTCCAGTAGGCTGATCGCCATACGCTTGAGGGCAATCCCATTCAATATCACCATTGTACAAGTTTACGCCCCAACAACAGACTATGGCGATGAGAAATAGAAGACTTCTATGACCAACTGCAAGAAGTCTTGGACCAGACCCCCAAGAAAGACATTCTTGTGGTGCAGGGAGATTGGAATGCCAAAATAGGAGAGGATGCTGCTAGGAACTGGAAAGGCACATGCGGACGCTACTGCAATGCAGAGACCAACGACAGAGGCTTAAGGCTCCTGGAATTTGCCAGCTCAAATGATCTAAAGCTGATGAACACGTTTGGCCCACATAAAGCATCCAGAAGGTGGACATGGCACAGCCCAAACGGAGAGCACCATAACCAAATTGACCACATCATGGTGAAGAGACGCTTCCAAACCAGTGTGAACATTGCCAAGACAAGAGTTTTCCAGGAGCAGACATTGGAAGCGACCATGACTTAGTGACGATGACCTTCCGACTCCGCCTAAAGAAGGTCAACAAGCAGGGTCCCACCAGAATCAAGTTTGACCTCGAGAAACGTAAAGACCCAGAGGTAGCGGAAGTATTCCAGGCAAAGATAGGAGGAAAATTCGCGCTGCTGCTACTTCTAGGTGCAGAAGACACGGATGTGGATACACTGATCGACACATTTAACACTGATGTAACCCAAACAGCCAGTGAGCTCCTTGGCAAACACCGACAAGCAAAGAAACCTTTGGTTACAGCTGACATCTTTGTTCTATGTGACAAGCGTCGAGAATTAAAGAAAAAGAAATCAGAGGTAGAAGGAGCTAAACAATACAGAGAAATTAACCAGGATATCAAGAAAAGCATGAAAAAGGCAAAGAATAAGTGGATTGAAGATCAGTGTAAACACGTAGAAGAAAATCTGAACAAAAATAATAGCAAAAAAGCATACCAGCTGGTGAAAGACCCGACCAGTGTACAACAAGGACGCTCCTCGATCATTCAAGATAGTGAAGGGAACTGTCTTACGGAAGACCAAGACATACTGAAGAGATGGACAGAGTACTGCTCATATTTGTACAACCACCGAGCTTTGTGACAGCATGTGTGTATTAATCATAGGAAAGATCCGATATTTATTTGTTCTATTTTGGATACGAATCACGTACCTTTTTAGTATGATTCATTCTCGTTCGCACGGAGAGCGGAACTGACTGTGTTGTGATACGCGGAGATTAATCCGGAAGGTTCTAGAAAAACCACACGGAAAGTCGCGGTCGATACCTGTGACGCGTAGTCCCGCTGCGAGTATTCCGATAGATTCGAGCAAAGTCGTGACCTGTCTGGGGAACTCTTATGTGACGTCATGGCGTCGCCGGGATAGGCGCTTAAAAAGTAGTCCCGATTTTTGTAGTTCATTCTTGAGTATTCTTTCTCACCAATATTTATGAGTTTCGGTTAAGTGTTCTGTTCTGATTGTTGTGTTGTATGAATTTGCTGGATTATTCTGGAAAGCTATAATACTATAAAAGACCATGCTAGGAAGCGTGTGTGTACATTGTGAGAGACGCAGTGTAACAGTGGTGTACATTGTATGAGATACGCAGTGTGTCAAAACTGTTGATGCATTGTAGAGGAGACAGTGTATCAGTGTTGGTGCATTTGTGAATGCATTGTGTGGAGATCGCATGGCTGCAATAAAATATTGTTGTAACTGTTACTCCAGTGTGGTCTACATTAAGCCACGGGTTGCAGCTGAGAAAAGTTTCTTTACAAGAACCCTACGTGCGTGCGTCTGGTGTGATATCATACTACGACCACGACTACCACGTAACACTGCCCCTCGCTGCCCTCCAGTGCCATTTATCTTTTTACCGGCCGCCTAATGACAGACACGCCACACTCATGCAACTGAAATCCACCGCAAATTAGCTCAGTGACAGAGTGATTCTTGTCTGTGCAATTTGATGTCTCCGCATCACGTGGACAGGACCCCTTCCTCCCTTTTCAAAAGTGTTACACATTGTAGATCCTCCCCCGCCCCATTTCAGAGGCCGTTTACACACTGTAAAACCACCATACGTTTCCAGAGAGTTCTACACATTGTAGATCCCCCCCCCCCCCCTTCTCCTTTTCAGAGGTACACATTGTAGACCCTCCCCCTCCTTTTCAGAGAGTTTTACACATTGGGACTTAGTGAAGATACTATTTCAAAATCTGAAAGCTGACCTCCGAGGGCAACACTGTCGACGGTAATACTGAGGCCAAAGGTGGTGTCAGAATATCTTAGAGCCTACAGGCACCAAGCTATTCAGGCGCCACCCGTGAACTATCATGGTCAGTCCATCTCTCTGGTGGTGTATCCGGGCTGAGTGAGTCAAACTGCATGACCTTGAACTAGAATGGACTTGCGTACTGAGCGCTTCTCAGAATAATATCCCGATTTATCTGCGTAATTAAGAAGCCGAGTTGCCAGCGTATCTCGAGACAGGCGGACAAAACCTTCTCATATTTGCTTTCAGAGCAGGACAGCACAGGCGGAGTTCTATCCGCAAATCACCCAAGACTTTCAGCGAAACGAGCTTCAAAAACCTAAAGTGCGTGCAGAGCCGCCGTGATACTCTAAAGGCAGATAACTCCTTCCGGAAATGGAGTAGCCGGCCTTCGTTATTTCGTCAAGGGGCCATAATTCTTCCCTCCCCACTCCCTGGCTGAGAGGGAACCTCCCACGAAAGTAAAGGCAGGAGTCTTTAAATAAGGGTGGCCATTACGGCGAAACAGCGGATTAAGTTTTATTGTGTGCTACACATCCCTGAAAGTCGGGGCGGGCGGGCGAGTTAGCGGGAAGTCGGGGCGGGCGGGCGGGCGGGCGAGTTAGCGGGAACTGCGTCGCCAAATCTCCCCTCAGTCTCACACATTCCTGTATAGATCCTCATGAGCCCCCGCATTTGCAGTTGCGGGGGATTATGAGGATATATACATTTTGCTAGCTCACCTACATCAGGGTTGAGGGGTATCAGCTAAACGTCGTGGGCATGCTGCAGGGTTGGTTTACGGTGTCTTGGCCAGGACCTCTTCTATGATGTGCTGCCTTCGTCCAGCGAATTTGCCTGGGCAACAGTTGTTAGGTGCTACATATAATACACGGAATCATATTTAACCATATGCTTACGAGCAAAAGAAATGCGACAATTTTGGAAACAACGGAAACACTGAAGTGTGTCCGATGATTAAAAAAATATCGCATTTCTTTTGCTCGTCCGTATATTTCAAGGGACAGTGTTGAGTTTCCTTCACAACTGTAACAAAAAACCCAACTGACACCACTGTCCTATTGTCCTGCTTGACGACTGAAAACTACCTCAAGGCTTGAGATCCAGTGCTTGATTATGATATCGCACACGCCGTAAGGCGTCCATCAAGATTAGGTGCCTTCCTCCGCGTGATAAATTCGCTCACCTTGTTTATAATTGTCAAATATAGGCCTACATAACGCTGACGTGCATGTTTGACCCTGAAAACATGTTTGGGCCTTGGCGAGTTACTGGCCCTGGTGTGCCAGATTGTTCTATCGTAGTTTCGTACAAACCCTTCCTGTCGTCTTCCCGTGATGCCTCGCGACAGCTCGCCCCAAACCGAACCTTCCCGAGGGAGTGAAATCTATCTGGGGAGGACACAGGGCGGAATTCACACCGGATCGTCTGCCAGTGAATGCGTCTCTTCTCACTCAGTCCGACTCGGTAAACCCCTGGCACATGATATACATGCGTGAATTGTTTTAGAGTTTATGGGCACTGCCCGCTGGCGGAACTTGAGCTGATGGCGGTCGCTGTCTTAGGCAGATGGCTGGACTTCACTTTACTATCTTCTCTGTAAAACCGTTTTCTTCAGGCTGAACTCCTTGAGACTCGCGCCGATTATTTCACACAGACGTCAATGTGACCAGCAAATGGCCTTGATCCTCCTGAGTTCCCCCCGTGTTGCTGGAGCCCATGAGGATCTCTGCCTTTTGCGTTTGTCGTGTTTAGTCCCTGAAGAGTGCGCTGCCTTTTCACTTGATTAGGCGAGTTAAGCCGAACCTTGTAGCCAAGTAGAAGGAGGTTCGATCTGCGCCAAGTCAGGTCAGATCTTTTTCCCGAGCGGCTGGGCACGGGCAGGTTTAGCTGGTCACGACATAACGCGCTGTGCCACTCACCCACAGTGGACGTTGTGCTGTGCCACTCACCCACAGTGGACGTTGCGCTGTGCCACTCACCCACAGTGGACGTTGAGCTGTGCCACTCACCCGCAGTGGACGTTGAGCTGTGCCACTTACCCACAGTGGACGTCGCACTGTGTTACTCACCCACAGTGGACGTTGTGCTGTGTCACTCACCCACAGTGGACGTTGTGCTGTGCCACTCACCCACAGTGGACGTTGAGCTGTGCCATTCACCCACAGTGGACGCTGTGCTGTGCCACTCACCCACAGTGGACGTCGTGCTGTGCCACTCACCCACAGTGGACGCTGTGCTGTGCCACTCACCCACAGTGGACGTCGAGCTGTGCCACTCACCCACAGTGGACGCTGTGCTGTGCCACTCACCCACAGTGGACGTCGAGCTGTGCCACTCACCCACAGTGGACGCTGTTCGGAAATCAGAACTAGGTCAGAACTGCACGTGTTTTGACGAAAACAGTGGATTAAAAGCTCAGACAAAAGATCCGTGTTTCTCATGTTTGTCGGGGCTTTTAATTCACTGTTTTCCACTGCAGTCCACTGTCAGTTTTTTGCCGAAACGCGTGCATTTGTGACCTACTTCTGGTTTCGGGAAATGGTCACCCGAAATAACACCCAATCTGAGTCACACAGAGTGCCCACTATGGCCTGAATAACACACAATGTCAGTCACACAGAGTGCCCACTATGACCTGTTTGTCTCCGACACTGAAGGGTGTGACGACTCTACGGACCTGCCTTATGTCAAACAAATGACTTATTTTAGTAGTTATTTAACACCTTAACTGCCGGGGCAAGGCAAACACTACACAGCTGCAAGAGACATAAACCCTCATGAGCCCCCGCTGTCGCGGGGACTCATGAGGATTTATGTCTCTTGTGAGTCCTGTGCTCGTGATGCCTATGTCGGTCCCGCTGCATTAGTGTTCGTCACGCGAATGTCGGTCAATGTGCAGTGGTTTGAGACGTGAAATCCGTGATCACTGACAGCGAGGGGGTTAATGTTGATCAGCCTGCTTAGACCATCTTATGGTGAGAATAAAGAAGAAAGAAACGCTCTTCAGTAGAAAAGACTGACAGTTACACAATAAATTGTGTTGTAGCTGACTATTCTGATCGTGTTTCTTTCTCCTTTGGGTGATTCTCTGTATTTCCACGTGTGGCAGTACGGTCATAGTTTTTGGTCTTATGGCGGGCATCTTACGTTATGCTCGACAACAACACACAAAACTGGATAAACAACATCGACCACCTGACGTTCCGTTTAGTAGCGCACTCTGGCAGGGCGCAGCTCAGTTCAAGACGTGACTACCCGGAAAGGCTACTAGGCAAGACATGTGGCAGTAACAAACAGCGGTTTGATCAGCCCCGGGGTGCCTAGCTCCCCGGTGGGCACTGTGGGACTCGATTCCATTCCGCAATGCGCCCGTTTTAGCCTGATGAAGCTCTTACGTGACCAAATTTACAACATAACAAACCATCGCCATCTCCAGCGGTACGTCAGGAGTCTTTTCGTTTCCAAGTCAAAGCTTGACAGTCACGGTGTGCGGCTGGGCCGCGCCTACGGTGTACAAGTCTGTGTGACATGGGTCAATGACAGAAATGGAAAAGGAGTGCCTGCCTGCGCAAAGTTTATCAAGGAAGAGCTTGAGCTTTCATAGTGTTCTATCCATATCCATTGGCCGTGAACACGAAGACGGTATGAGTGTATCAGTTCATTCGGCCGCTAAACGAAATGGTTTGATGCTGCTCAGACCATAGAGTATGACGGATGGTGACAGGAACAAAACGTGTTGTAAATTCTTACTCTATGCCCTCTTCAAGTTCAGTGGAAAGTAAACTCACGGAATGAAGAAAGTTTCTGAGATCTGTTCTTTGACTTGTGAGGTTGTGCGCCATGATGGAGTAACCTGTTTCAATGTCTCCCGCATGTTCACTCTAGTTCTTTTCTTTCAGGACGGTGCTCGCGTTATCTTTGCTTTCTAATCCCACTGACCACACATTTAACCCTTTAACTGCCAGGGCAAAGCGACCACTACTCAGCTGCAAGAGACATAAACCTCATGAGCCCCCGCAGTTGCTGAGGCTGATGAGGAGTTATGTCTCTTGCTATTTCCTATGTTATTTATTCCTAATTTTGTACCTTTAACATCTGTGTTCTTCACACAATTTGGCGGTCAGTGTGCAGTCCTTTCAGACATAGGCAGCAAAGGGGTTAAGAACTGTCCCCACAAGTTTACAGACAGTTAGAGGGTTAAAACACACTGAAAAAAAGACAGTAACAACATAATTTATTAATAGTTTGCTTAAATATTTCGGTTCGGTTTCGAAATATAATAAATTATGTTGTAATTGTCTTTTCTAAGCGTGTTTCTAACCCTCTAACAGTTTTAATCCTTGTTCCAAAAAGACATTCAAACAAAGACGAACAAATATGTTACAGACTGTGCACGTGTTTGTGGGTCTATTATAAAGCAAGATGAGGATTTCATCCCAAAGTCTACCGTATTGTTTGGAGCTCACATGCGTTTTTCTTTTCGGAATATTCAGAGTTGTTCATATATTATTAAGCTAATTATCATTCTGATCCATTTCCCTCCTCTCTACCCAACCTCTGATGAACACCCACCGACTCACACAAATAAAGACTGACACACCATTCCCGCCATGAGTACGGGCTGGAGTAGCGACAGGAATTCTGAAAACGCCGTGTACACAGTGGCGAATTTGATGTTTTACGTCACTCATCCAAAGGGCACACAGCCTTTTCCAGGGCTGGCTGTTGTCTTCCACACAGCCTCTTCCAGGGCTGACTGTTTGATGAGAATATATAGTGGCTCAAAAACTTCAAAAAATTAATTAATTACTATTCAAAAAGAGGTACAACGCTGGATTACGAACTCATTTAATATCTCCCTTTATTTAAGTTAGCTGTATGCAAAGTATCTAGTAGAAATAACATAAATTACGGACTCATTTAATATCTCCCTTTATTAAGTTAGCTGTATGCAAAGTATCTAGTAGAAATAACATAAATTACGGACTCAAATGCGGATCAACCGGTTTTTGTGAAACGGCCATTTTCTTGTCAACGTGAAACCTAATTAAAAAATTAAAAATAAAAAACTTCTTCGGGAGAATTAAACGTAGAGAAAATATCCTAAAGTTTCAAGCTTGTCTGTCCACAAATGCATGCTCTAGTCCCTGTCTCTCTCTCTCTCTCTCACACACACACACACACACACACACACACACACACACACACACACACACACACACACACACACACACACACACACACACACACACACACACACACGCAACACACACAACACACACACACACACACACACACACACACACACACACACACACACACACACACACACACACACACACACAGAGGCGCGCACGCGGCGTTTGGCGCCAAACGTACGTTCTCTAGCAAGGCGTAGCTAGACATGACGTCATTTTTATCCTGTTACTTCTTTGCCAGAATTAGGGGCCCGCACGCCCAGCACATTGTGTGCATTGTACGGAACGCGCTCCCACCATCCCCATTTCAAAGTCTACCGTATTTTCAAAACATTAAATTAATTCATTCATTCATTCGGTCATACATTTTTTTTTAATACACGCAACGCGCGCAAACACATACGTGGCACACGCGCGCGCGCGAACGCACACACACACAGACACGCGCTAATAATAACCTATTAATTTTATACTAAGCAAATCATTCGAATCATAGTTAAAATTCACTTATGCCAGCAAAAATTATTTAGATTATAATAGAAACATGAATTATGTAATTAGGCGATTATTATTAGTTTGGACAAACCACACGGCAGCATGCACCGACTACGATTAGCACATGTTCCATACGGATTCTTGTGGTAGATTATGTATCAGAGGACAACAAGTACTGAGGAGGCATTCCTTGAAAGAGGAGGGGGAGCCAGCGTGTATTATACAGCTAGGCAGTTTGTTCCAGAAAGATGCGCCTGAGAAAGATACACTGGTTTTAAATAGATCTGTCCTGGGGCGAGGTGTAATAAAGTTTCGTCTTGAAGTAGATAGAATAACCTGAACTTGCCTTGGTAAAGAGCTTACAAAGATATTCTGGGTGAATCTCATTCCAGATTTTATACATAACCACACCCGGCTCTTGTGTAAAAGGTGTTGCTTGCAAAGAGGTAGCATTTTCAGTTTTTCAAGTTTTTTTGTCAGTTGTCAGGCAGGATATGTTTCGCTGCTCTCCGATGCAGGTGGTTAAGCCTCTTCAAGTGTTTGTCACCGCTGCCATCCCATGTCTTGGACGCATAATCGATGTGGGATTTGACATGTGCATTGCAAAATAACTTGCGGGCATCAACATCGATAATGTACTTCAACTTTGAAAGCATAAGAGAGAGAGAGAGAGAGAGAGAGAGAGAGAGAGAGAGAGAGAGAGAGAGAGAGAGAGAGAGAGAGAGAGAGAGAGAGAGAGAGAGAGAGAGAGAGAGAGAGAGAGAGAGAGAGAGAGAGAGAGAGAGAGAGAGAGAGAGAGAGAGAGAGAGAGAGAGAGAGAGAGATGATGAATCTTTTTTTATTCAGGATAAAGCCATTAGGCAACTCAATGCCTATCTTACAAGCTGTCCTGTAAACAAAAGAGAACACAACGGGAAAAGAAACATAGCATGCAAATAATAATAAAATAATAATAATAATAATAATAATAATAATAATAATAATAATATTAATAATAATAATAAGATGAGGAAGCAAAACTACGGGGAGAATTTGTAACTGCCTCCGATGCAAAAAAGCAAGAGAACGCAACGCGTGCACAGCATTAATATTATACTCATCTAAGACAGTGTCATAGAATCAGCAGCATCAATAGCGTATAGAGACACCGACAAGACAATAGATGATCAGTTAGCAAATGTAAGGAGAAAGAGAAAAATATTTGACGTTTACTTGTTATCAGCAGTATTATTCTTATATGGGCAAACTGTGAAGTTGCGCTGATTGGAAGTGAGTGTGCAATGCACGTTTAAAATGGGTTTTATCGGTAAACGATTTAATGTTGAATGGCAATGAGTTCCAGACAGAACTACCAGAAAATAGAAGGCGGGGTAAGTGAAGCAAGTCATTCCTCGTATGTAGTTGATGCTGAGGGCTGAAGTTAAATATCATGCGCAGATATTCCGGGGCTTGATAATGAAATATTTTGTGCATGAGGACGCATTTGTTAAATTTGAGTTGTTCCGGCCTTCAGTGTAAGCAGGCCAAGGGATTTTATTTTCTCGTCCGTGGAAGTAGGGTTAGGAATAATTAACTTAATTGAACGACGATACAGCGAGTTTAGTTTTTTAAAATGAAGTTCACTGCATTCGTCCCACAAAGAGGATGCATAGTCACAGTGGCTTTTAATGTGTGCGTGAAAGAACAATGAACAGCACTTTGTACTAAGAATATGTCTAAGTTTAGATAGCAGAAATACATTCCTGGACAAGGTTTTGCACAAACTGTCGATATGCGGCGACCAATTCAGCTGGTCGTCAATTACAACTCCCAGTAGGCGGTGCCTGGATACTTGTTGGATGGGTTTATTTCCAAGTGACAGTTTCAGAGGGGCAGGATGTAGCTGACGCTTTTGGCGGGTTGTTATCAACATGCTTTTGGTTTTAGAAGTACTGATTAGCATGCAATTTTGCGTACACCAATCTGATACTTCATCGAGACTTTGCTGGAGGATACAGTTTAACGTCGTTTCACGTTTGTCAGATGTATGCAGCGTTGAATCGTCAGCAAAGAGTTCGCATTTAACCTCAGGATTTGAGATGAACAATGAACAATGAACAATGAACCTTTATTTTCCAACGGTAGAAGTTATTGGTAACAGGACCAGTTTTCAAACTTGCCGTTAAGAGATGGAAAGAGGTAGGTCATTGATGAATAAAGAAAATAAAAGAGGCCCTAGGATAGATCCTTGGGGGACTCCGTGCATCACTATACCTTCTTTCGAATACCTTCCGTTTGAGTACACCTTCTGTCGGCGGTGAAGAGAGAGAGAGAGAGAGAGAGAGAGAGAGAGAGAGAGAGAGAGAGAGAGAGAGAGAGAGAGAGAGAGAGAGAGAGAGAGAGAGATGTGACCTTCGCGAGGTTGTAGTCCACATAAAAGTAAACTGTGTTGTCCTGAGTTGCTGCCCTTTCTGCCAAGTTGTAGAACTTTCCATCCAAACATTGGAGAGCGTGACCCCTTGACTGCCAGAACACGAGACTAACCCATCATCAAGAGGCAGTTGCGGGGGCTCATGTGGATCTAGGCCTCTTGCTGATGCCACTTTGTATCCGTGTTATTTTGGACGAATGAAGCTTTCTGGCTCGGACAGCGTAAAGGAAGAATTCACAAACACAATTTGCGTGCAGTGACGAGGAAGTGGGAAGCAGAATCAGGCAATCTGTCGGGCCCTATGAAGACCTATTAGCCATTGTGAAAAAACGCAAACTGAAGTGGTATGAGCATGTCACACGTTCAGCAAGGCTTGCCAAGACAAATCCTCCAAGGCACTGTGCGGCAAGGAGGACGAACTGAGGAGAGGAAGACAGAGGAAAAGCCTGATGGGAGGATAATATCTCAGAGTGGACAGGACTGAAGCTGTGTGATACGAATAAGAATGGCAGAGAGGAATGGAGGGAGCTGGTTGCCATGTCATCAGTGGTGCCCCAACGGTCGGCAAGACTAGGGGAGGAGGGATGAATGGATGGGATGGATGGATGGGTGGGTGGGTGGGATGGGATGGGATGGGATGGGATGGATGGATGGATGGATGGATGGATGGATAAATAGATAGATAGACGGGGAAGGGGTTAACAATGGATGGCCTACAACTGACGTGTCGATGAGTGATACCTGAACACCACGCGACTCCCTCTGTTTAGGGATCTAAATCGGACCGATCTCCGTCAATAAGACACTGATATTCGTCTCGGCCTGCGGGTACAGAGGCTCGCTGGAATCTGTGCCTCCTGGGAGATGGATAACTCGCACACCAAGGAACAGCGCTTGATAGCTCGCACACCAAGAAACAGCGCTTGATAGCTCGCACACCAAGGAACAGCGCTTGATAGCTCGCACACCAAGGAACAGCGCTTGGAGTCCCTGCTATGTTAAACGCGCGTAGGACTCGTGGCGCGGCGCTAAACGACAATTTTGTTTTTAAAGGAAGGAACCAAATATACTATCTAGCGGGAGCTCCTAAGCTACCATAAACTGATGTAGAACGTTCTAGTCAATGCACAAACCGCTGCATGACAGCCACCGTGAGATGTGAAAGATTTCAGAACTCCAGCCATTTTGTCCTGAAGATTTTGGGATAAACAGATTCCATGTCATTAGTATATAATGACCGTAACATGAATTACTTCACTTGACATCAAGATGAGGTCATATTATTGTAGTTCATAATTTCTTTGATGCCTCATCCTTGTTGTACACATTCTTCGAAAACACTGCATCTTTCAGAAGGTTCTTCACCGGAAGAAAAAAAAAAAGTAATTCTGCATCACCAGATAAATCTTTTACCCAAGACGCTCTGCGGCGGAGATTAAAAAAAAACAACAAAAACATCACGTGTTCAAAATGGAGATCTAATTTGGGTTTAACGACGACATCGAATCACCCCCAAGAAACGGGACCCTCTCACGTTGCAGCGTGCGCCCTCAGATCTAAAGTGAGCTTAGCGTCTTCGATAGCGTGAGGATCCAAAATATCTTATACGTCAGCACAATATCATGCGGTAAGTCTGTGCGTCACCGGTTTAATTGAAAGGACTCGGAGCCTCAGTTCTAGAGCCCATAAAAACAAACGAGGCTGCGGCCGGGGTTAGCAGATCATTGGAGGGCTGGCTGGTGACGAGTGCTCTCAGAAACATACACTATAGGCTTTGTTATCTTTAGTACCATCCTCTGTTAACCCTTTGGGTGTCGGTAGCGGGTTTGTTACTATGATTCCTTCAGGAATAATAACACGCTTACATCCTTCAGGAATCATCGCAACAAAACGCGCTACCGACAGCCACAGGGTTAAAGTCTCAGTTCTCAACAAAACCACAAGCGCCAGCACCTGCAGAAAACAGATCATAATAAACCGCCAGGTATATGGGGGATTAACGCACATCTGTCTTTTTCCACACTCATGTACATCTGTGTTTGGGAGCAGCACATGTTCGTTGAGTATCAAACGACAATAGGAGCAGTTCATGTGCCGTTGAGTAGCAAACGACAATAGGAGCAGCTAACCATACAGGCTGCTGAAATGTCAACTTTTCTCCCTGGACAAAACGACAATTCTGGCTTCTGTGTAGACCATTTCCTGACAATTATAGTTCATTTCAGGCTGTCTCGTCTGCATGGTTGTCTGATCTTATTTAATGGCACGTATTAACCAAGAAAGGACTACGCGGTGAGCGAGCTAGGACTGCCTATACGCTAAGCTAGCTTGGCTTGACTTCGCGAACGAAGATTTTATAGGAGTTGCCCACGACGTCTGCAGGCTTGTTCGTGGCTGCGGAGGCCAATCCGAGACAGGCAGGTTCGACCGCAGTGGCTGCAGGGGAAGGTATGGCCAGGGTTCTGAGCTGCGGCATCTCTGTTTTTTCTCCTGAGCCGCTTGTCCTTAAGGCTAGCTCTGTGAGAGTCCTCAAAGGAGACAGCTGCCTTGTAAATGGTGGAGCGCCAGGTGTCACGGTCCGCAGCAAGCGAAGACCACTGGTGGTGGTCGATTTGGCAGGCACTAAGTGACTTCTTGAGACAGTCTTTGTATCTCTTCTTTGGTGCCCCTCTGTCACGGTGTCCACTGCCTATACATTACTGACTTAAATCCTGTAATTGTGCTCTTTGATTATTCGTCTGCTCCGAAATTCTACTGCCTTTAAATGGCTCACCCGGGACCTGGCATTTGGCGAATGCTGGGGGCGGGGCTTTCAAGAGGGAAAAATAAAGGTTCCAAGAAAGAAAAATGGTCAAATGATACAACTAGTTTCAGACTGAATGATTGTGCTGAATCAGCTCTTTTAACCCTTTGGGTGTCGGTAGAAGTTTTTGTTCCTATATGAATCATCGCGTCAAAAACCGCTACCAACACCCAAAGGGTTAATTCCACCCGTCCTGACACATTTTTGTGGCAGATTTATCGGCGCTTTGATCTTTAACGGTAATCTAGAACAAGCACTTCTAACGGCCTTGAACTAAGGCACTACTACAGCACTACTACAGAAGTAAGTGTAACCTAGCACTACTCTACATCTCTCATGGCACATCAATATTTAGTTTGACGCGTGTGAAGGAGTTACTGCCCCCTGTCCACCGCGTCTCCTTTCCTATGGGCGGCCCTGATGCCGGCATCATGAACCCACATGACACCCACAGTATGACAGGCAGATGGCAGCCATCTTGGTCAGCAAGATACAGATTATCACGGGCCACTGCGGTTGCAGGGGCTGATGTGAATCGATGCCCCATGAAGACGAGGGGGGAGGAGGTGTGTGTGGATGACATTTTGGCTGTCTAGCTGTAAGAAGGGTCGCGCGCTGAGTGAGAGGGGCCGACACTTTCTGGGATTTAATGAAACAAATTAATGGCGCGGCAGAAATGCGCCTAGCCGACCAGAGATTGGCCCTCCATCACCACGTGACCCGCCAGACCCTTACTTCCGCTTGGCTGCTTTCTGGAAAAATACAGACGTGCGTGGTGACACTAACTACAGTCTGTCGTTATCTGGTGAACTGGGAACTTTAGAAGAACAGTTGTTCGCTCAGGCCAGAATAACCCCACCAGTCTGAAAAACAGATGGAGCCACCGTGGACAGCTGAAGACACCAGATTTTCATAAGCATCCGCGGCGTCATGTGCTGATATGGGGCTAAACGGCTGCCTGTAAATCAGTGACGGGTCAGAATTTAAGGGCTGGAGGAGGGACGTGGAAGTTACTGATGAGGACGCAGGTGTCATATCGTTAATGCCCTGACATGCCCAGAGAGGCACACAACTACAGCCAGAGGTAGACTGGCTGACCGTTGTCATTCAACAGCAGTGCTTGGTTAGCTATAAAGATGCATTGTGCAGCTAATCAGGCACTGCCTGTGTACTGTCGTCTGAGCTACCTTCCCAATGGCCCAGTTCGAAAAGTTCCTCGGAATGACGCCGGCCGCAGTGGGCTCGCGCACGACTGTGCACGGCCCACTGCGGCCGACGACTGTCCAGAGGGTCTTTTGCTTACTCAAGAGTACCACTGGACTCACACAGGTGCAGGTTTCCCCGGTCAGCAAGACGTAGAACCGAGGATCTAGAGCTTCGACGCATTTTTGTAGTATTTATAAACAGAATAGCTATGTAAACACAAAATGACGTAATTGATGATGTAATTCCAGGGGATTTTCTAAACCTCTAGGATGACGTCATTTAAAAAATATTTTTTTTTAGTGCTTATCTGTATCAACTTTGCAATTAGTGACGCGACAGGGACGGACATCTCACACAGGTGATTAACGGTCGCACACTTACACCCAGTAACACTATTCAGCGGCAAGTACTAAACTTCCACAAGCGGGGGAACGTACACTCTCAACACCACCTGCGACTGCAGAGGCGCATGATACTCTGTGCCTCCTGCATATGTGCCAGTCTGGCTGAAGAGCATCGGTCTGTTAACCCATGTAACCACACGGCCGCATTTGCCAAATTTTGGTGTGTGTGTGTGACCAAACGACTACTCTTACTACTTGCAGGATATGGATCGATCATCTTAATTCAAGGGTAGTACCAGATTAGCTTGGCGCTTGTAGCAGGTCGGGGGTGAAAGGGTCAATGAGGGTTGTCAGATAGGAGGTGGTGTGGAGTGGAGCCGCGCAGGTTTGATGTGGGTCAGTCACTTGGCGGCGCTGTGAGCGTAGCGACAGCTTCCTCAATTATTTATGTGACGGAAGGAATGGCTGTTTGCATTACACTTTCCACCGCAAAAGGCTAAAAGAAGCCCACGTTCAGCGGTAGCCGTGCGGTATGCGCGTGGCGCTTTGAGGTCTAATACCACGCGCGCAAGATGTAGCCGTTGCTCCGTTCAGTGCCGCGAAGGTTTGAACACATCCAGCTGCAAGAGGTATAGATCCTCATGAGCCCCCGCATTTGCGGGGGCTCATGAGAATCTATGCCTCTTGCAGATACCACTTTGTGTCCATGTTCCTAGGACAGCTAGGGCCTGTTGATTGTTGCATTGACGAAGACTGCAGAAAAACAGTTTCCGTCAACGGCCCGGCACTGAACGGGTTAAAGTTAGATCAAAGGCAAAGTGTGATCAGCTGGAAGCCTCTTCATGCACGCGCCAAGTGATACAGGCGGTACCTCTGAGCTATTAAATTTGATCCATATTCACTCGATCCATATGGCGCTGGAAGTGAGAGGGGTTGCGAGTGTTTCTGGTTCACCAGAGGGTTACGCATTATCCGGCGGTATTAAAAGCAAATCGATCCGGCCACGACCTGGAAAACTTTTCAGAGCGCGATCTAAGCGTCAAACTGCATGCCCCATCTGCAGAGCGCACAGAGCTTCGTGAGCCCCATGTATAGGTACGTATTTCTAGCACACAGCAACTCCATTGTCATCCTGCGTTTGAGGAAATCACCCAGAGTTCAGTCTTTGACGGCATGTTTTTCTTTAAAACTTGTAAAGTTGGCCGCCGGGCTAACAATAGGTCTTTCCTCTGCTTTCGGCTTAATCGTTGGTCATTTACTATCACCTAGCCACCCAAATACCCACCCACACCCCACCCCCACCACGCCCCTCCCCCACTCCCTCTTTCCATTCACAGGTCCTTCTGCTCCTCACACCCCCCACCTCCCTTTCCACACACGTACATTAATTTTGCCCTTTCCATTCCTCTAAAATCAACAGACCGTATATTTTTCTGGCTCCAGTGAACCCGGTCACGCAAGTTTTTGAGAGGGAAAGAAAAACAAGCTGTTGCCGAGTCGATGGAGACGGAAACCTTTGCAGGCGGTGAAAGCAGGTTAGTGTGCGTTTTGCGTCAAGGCTCTCGGCCAATCCCGTCCGTCTGTAGAAAACACA
Source organism: Semisulcospira habei (assembly GCA_036245525.1). Lineage (NCBI taxonomy): Eukaryota > Metazoa > Mollusca > Gastropoda > Semisulcospiridae > Semisulcospira > Semisulcospira habei. The sequence goes on from BTPG01000002.1 coordinate 320,697,973, forward strand.
GAGTCTCATGACCTCATGACAGAGGTCGGCCCGTTTTACATCCAATGTGATAAAAACCACCTGCACAACACTGCGATTAGTCTGAATGTTCGTGCTGTCTTCCTGTGAACTAAAGTTAGCAGCAGAACAAGACAACATGTACAAAGAACAGCGCACAATTTTATTTATTTATTTATTTATTTATTTATTTATTTATTTATTTATTTATTTTGTTTGTTTTGTTTTGTTTTGTTTTTGAGTGAGGGTGGTCTGCACTCAGAGGCAATAATGCGTGTGCTGCTCTGTGATTTTGCCCCTTACGGCTGGAAGCCGTAAGGTGCAAAATGACAGACCAGCACACGCTATAAACTTCCAAACCAAAACGCCAGTTTCTTTAAAGTTGTAATGAATAATTGGCTGTCCTCATATTCCTGCCTCACGCGCAGCTCGCGAGAAATGCACGTGCCGCTATGTCGTGTGTCAATGTTGCTTGTCTTCCCGGCCACTTACGTATTTCTCCGACAGAGAACTGTGCATGCAATATTAATCAAACACACGCCGCGCAGCTGTGCAAAAACACAAAGGCAAGAAACAGTACTCGGACAACGGGAAGTCACTCCATCCAACCCGCCCACGTCACGTCAAATCAAGTCTTCTATGGAAGGGGGGGGGGGGGTGCGAGGAGGGGGGGAAGGGGTGGGGGGTGGGGGTGGGGGGAGGGGGGGGTGGGGGGAAGGTACTTGAACAGCAAACTCGAAATTGCCAATGTTTGCCAATGACTTGAAAACATCTGTCAAACCCAAATACATAAATAAGTAATGAAAAAATAAATGAATAAATAAATCATAATAAATCAGTAATAAGTAATAATAAATAAATAAATACTTTTGCATGGACCACAAATCTAGAAAGAGGAAAACCTATTGACCAGCATAACCAGTTCCTTTCTGCAGATTGTATAGTGACAACTAAACAACAGCGACCCCTTCCTTGTCCCCTGAACAAGACTCCTGGGCCGAGGGATGGACAGAGAGAGAGAGAGAGAGAGAGAGAGAGAGAGAGAGAGAGAGAGAGAGAGAGAGAGAGAGAGAGAGAGAGAGAGAGAGAGAGAGAGAGAGAGAGAGCAATAACAATAACGATAACGACACATTATTTTCCAAGAATAAAAGTTATAGGTACAAAGTCTTTTTTTCTATCGTGTCCTTGCTAAAGTCTACTAACAAATAAACAGATCAATGCAGCAGTAAACATCGAGAGAGAGAGAGAGAGAGAGAGAGAGAGAGAGAGAGAGAGAGAGAGAGAGAGAGAGAGAGAGAGAGAGAGAGAGAGATGATGATGATGATGAAACGTTTTTATTCAGGATAAAAAGTTTTAGGCATAGCAATGATTATCTTCCAAACTGTCCTGCTAAATTACACATATAAAAATACATGCGAGAATACAACAAAAAAAAAAACAACAACAAACAACAACATATATAAGTAGAAAGAACCCATCCCCTCCCCCCCCCTCCCCCCACCATCAGAAAAGAAAAAAAAATAATAATTAAAAAAAAAAATACAAAAAGAATTAAAACAATATATATATATATATATATATATATATATATATATATATATATATATATATATATATATATATATATATATATATATATATATATATATATATATATATATATATATATATATATATATATATATATATTATATATATATATATATATATATATATATATATATATATATATATATATATAGGGCCTACTGGTATGAACCTGACATGTTAATGCAGACAGTCGAACTATTACATAATCTGCAGCAATCTGCTGTGCTGGAGCAACATACTAAGCAGAAAGATAGAACATTCACATCGACGGTAGATATTTATGGACGCGAGCTCTGAAAATAGATAACTTTGAAATATACTTTAAATGAGAGGGCAAATTATTCCATGACTTAGCACCAAAAAATGATATGCTAGATTTGAAGATGTCGATTCTCGGTTTTGGGAGATGGAGCAAGCTGTTCCTTGTGTTCTCTCTCTCTCTCTCTCTCTCTCTCTCTCTCTCTCTCGAGAGAGAGAGAGAGAGAGAGAGAGAGAGACACACACACACACACAGAGACAGACACAGAGAGAGAGAGGCAGAGAGACAGCATGCAGTCAGGGCGTGAGGCGAAGTCCAATACATCATCCCGATTTTTCAGGTTTCAGAAAATGAGACGTCAGATAAAAGTCAATTTACGACAAGACAATTCCGGCCCGTTGTCAACTGCCCATCCAACCTACAACACTCGCTTCCATTTTCACCGGTCATACACTCACCCAGCGATTATCATCCGTCTGCAAGAGACATAGATCTTCATGACACGCCGCAAATTGCTGGGGGTCATAGAGACCTGTGTCTCTTGCTTGCCTTTAGAGGTCGTTTGCTCTGTGGACGGGGAGCCTAGGAGCGTTCACTGTGTGTGTTGAGACAAGAACAAATGAAGATCAATGGCAAGGGATGCTCCGACCACCTGCAAGCGGCAGACAACCTCCTGGTCCCCTCATTGCCTTGGCACCGACCACGCAAAGTCTTGACGACCACAAAGTTTGATTCCTGAAAGTTAGAGAGAAATAACTCCCGAGGAGCGATGCCATTGGCTGACATGGAATCCATCATTTCATTTCTTTCAGCTCTGTGTTTTCCTGCATTGTCCACAGCGACCACACGCCATGCCTATGCCTGGTTCTATTGTAAGTGCGAGTCTAGCAACCATGGCGGCCATTGTGGTGGTGGTGTTATTTTGCTGGTCAATTACAATGGTACACGAATGTGACGACATTAATTTCCTGCCCTGAATGACGCCCTTTATCCCAGCTGACGGGGTGACACTGCACACTTCACGCAACAGCTGCCAGCAAGAGCCCCCCGCCCCCCCCCCCCCCCCCCCCCCCACACACACACACTCACTTCGTCGGCCAACAACTGAACCGAGGGGTGGTGATTTTCTTGTCCGTAAACACAGGTAAACTGATCAGGGGTGATATAATCGATGTACTGTGTGAACACATTCAATCGTGCCGCGTCAGGGTGTGTCAAGCCACAGGACACTGAAGCCACAGGACACTGAAGCCACATGACACTGAACCCACTGGACACTGAAGCCACAGGACACTGAACCCACTGGACACTGAAACCACAGGACTCTGAGGCCACAGGACACTGACGCCACAGGACACTGAAGCCACATGCCACTGAAGCCACAGGACACTGAGGCCACAGGACACTGAAACCACAGGACACTGAAGCCACAGGACACTGAAGCCACAGGACACTGAGGCCACAGGACACTGAAACCACAGGACACTGAAGCCACAGGACACTGAGGCCACAGGACACTGAAACCACAGGACACTGAAGCCACAGGACACTGAGGCCACAAGACACTGAAGCCACAGGACACCTTAACCCATTTAACTCCAAGGCCGCATTCCCAAAGTTTAAAGGTGTCACCTAACGACTGCACATCAGTTGCAGGAGATGAATCGACCATTATAATTCAAGAGTAGCACCAGATTAGCTTTGCGCCATTCATGGTCATGGTCGATCCATCTCCTGCTGTAGTGCGTGGGGGCTGAATGGGTTAAGTCTGAGGCGCAGCTGGAGCAGCTTTGTTAACAAGAGGCTTAGAGTCTCATCAGTCAAAGGGCCGCGGGGTGTCATGGCGATCTATGGTGATAGGGGAGTGGGTGCGGTGGGCGTGATTGATGGTAGTGCCTGACTAGCCTATGGCTTCTCCATCCATATACAACAATTCCATTGCTTTTACATCCATCCTGAGGAGAGCGTGGACAACAGTTCTGACGACGACGACGACTACGCTGGGGGTGATTACGACGAGACTGTCGATGACTCAGCTGTGTAGCAATGGCGGATGTGGCGATATCTATGTAGCAAGGGCGGATAGACTTAGCAAGGGCGGATGTGATGATGGCTGTGTAACAAGTGCGGATAGGTTTGTGGCAAGGGCGGATGTGATGATAGCTGTGTAACAAGGGCGGATAGGTTTGTGGCAAGGGCGGATGTGACGATGGCTGTGTAACAAGGGCGGACAGATGTGAAGCAAGGGCGAAAATGTGACGAAAGCTGTGTAACAAGGGCGGATAGACTGCAGGAAGGGCTGATATTATGATGGCTGTGCAGCAAGGGCGGATAAATGTGTAGCAAGGGCGGATGTGAAGGTGGCTGTTTAAAAAGGGCGGACAGATGTGCAGCAAGGGCGGACAAGTTATACAGCAAGGCCGGTTGATTTGACGATGGCTGTGTAACAAGTTCGATAGGTTTGTGGCAAGGGCGGATATGACGATGGCTATGTAACAAGTGCGATAGGTTTGTGGCAAGGGCGGATGTGACGATGGCTGTGTAACAAGTGCGGATAGGTTTGTGGCAAGGGCGGATGTGACGATGGCTGTGTAACAAGTGCGGATAGGTTTGTGGCAAGGGCGGATGTGACGATGGCTGTGTAACAAGTGCGGATATGTTTGTGGCAAGGGCGGATGTGACGATGGCTGTGTAACAAGTGCGGATAGGTTTGTGGCAAGGGCGGATGTGACGATGGCTGTGTAACAAGTGCGGATAGGTTTGTGGCAAGGGCGGATGTGACGATGGCTGTGTAACAAGTGCGATAGGTTTGTGGCAAGGGCGGATGTGACGATGGCTGTGTAACAAGTGCGGATAGGTTTGTGGCAAGGGCGGATGTGACGATGGCTGTGTAACAAGTGCGGATAGGTTTGTGGCAAGGGCGGATGTGACGATGGCTGTGTAACAAGTGCGATAGGTTTGTGGCAAGGGCGGATGTGACGATGGCTGTGTAACAAGTGCGGATAGGTTTGTGGCAAGGGCGGATGTGACGATGGCTGTGTAACAAGTGCGGATAGGTTTGTGGCAAGGGCGGATGTGACGATGGCTGTGTAACAAGTGCGATAGGTTTGTGGCAAGGGCGGATGTGACGATGGCTGTGTAACAAGTGCGGATAGGTTTGTGGCAAGGGCGGATGTGACGATGGCTGTGTAACAAGTGCGGATAGGTTTGTGGCAAGAGCGGATGTGACGATGGCTGTGTAACAAGTGCGGATAGGTTTGTGGCAAGGGCGGATGTGACGATGGCTGTGTAACAAGTGCGGATATGTTTGTGGCAAGGGCGGATGTGACGATAGCTGTGCAGCAGGCGGACAAGTTATACAGCAAGGGCGGATGTGACGATGGATGTGTAACAAGGGCGGATAGACCTGTAGAAAGGGCGGATTTGATGACAACTGTGAACGTTCAAGCCAAAACGCCAAATCAACAAAAGAACGTCTGTGCTGCGAGTCGAGATCGATACAGTCCTGTCCTGTCAGTCGTAACTGGAATAATCTCCCTTTCACACCCGGCCATTACCAGCCAATGGTACCCTGAGGACCTGCGATAATCTCCCCTGGTATCCTCACAGACGCCAACAGATCACGTAAAGCCAGGCGGCCAACACTCAAGACATTTACAAAAAAAACATGTTGATAACAGTTAGAGAAAAATATATCCTCGGTGTTGCGGTTTCTTGTAATCTGCGAGTTATTTCAAGACAAAGTAAATCGCCACAATTCGCAGCCTATAAACAGCAATCGATAACAAACGGTCGGTTGGAAAATCTTTAGCATCTCACAGAAAACGTCTCTTGAAACCTCTACACATCGCTCCCGGTAAAAAAAATGTTGAACGACGAGACGCCAAGCTGACTCATGTTCTGGTCCGTCATTGTGGACCTTACGGCTCTAAACCACACCGGCACACCATTATGTCTTTTCTCTTTAGTGGCGTGCCCCACATCCGTCCCGGTAGCCACCTTATTGGGGTTTCGTTTGCAAACGAACGACTCCCAGCAACAAGCGAGAGCAAAGTCACGCCGGGCAGATGCTATAAACACAGACAACACTCAGAGCATCTGCAAGAGGCATAGATCCTTGTTACGTTTGTGGTTGTGTTATTAGGGCATGTGTGCGTTGATCATAGAAAAAGATCTGTTCAGTTGAGCTATTTTAGATCAGAATCACGTACCTTTTTAGTATGATTCGTTTCCTTTTGCATGGAGAATTGCGATCGATTTTGTGTGTGTGACTACAATGTTGCACATTTCGCTAAATTGTTGCTAAGTCTGACCTAGCTTAAGCTGGAAGGTTCTGAAAGAGGCATGATTGTTCTGGTGACCTCAAACATGACATCAAAGTTTTGTAGTACATTAGTTAGTTAGTTATTTGGGTTTAACGCCGAGCAGGCGACTAAGGCCATCTCAGGGCGGGTTTTGTAGTACACATGTTGGCTACATTTCGTAACATTTACGCAGTGCACCTATATTTTAGTGGAAGATTGTATAAACATCTAGAGTGGTTTTTTTTTAATGAATATTAATGATTTTGGTTACGTTTTCTTTTCTGATTGGTTGAGTTGTGTAATTTGCGGGATTATTACTGTCCTAAGCAAGTAACAAGCAACACTGAGCTATCGCAGGAACATCGTTACTGTCCTAAGCAAGTAGCAAGCAACACACAGCTGTTACAGGAACATCATTACTGTCCTAAGCAAGTAACACGCAACACAGAGCTATCACGAATACAGCATCACAAGTCTAACCGCAGAACTATCAAAGGAACATCATGAACATTCTGAGCAAGTATTAAGCGGCTATCACAGGAACACCATTAACATTCTAAACAAGTAGCAAACAACACACAACTATCACAGGAACATCATGAACATTCTGAGCAAGTAACGCACAACCATCACGGGAACACCATTAGCATTGTGAGCAAGTAACGCACAACCATCACAGGAACACCATTAGCATTGTGAGCAAGTAACGCACAACCATCACAGGAACACCATTAGCATTGTGAGCAAGTAACGCACAACCATCACAGGAACACTATTAGCGTTGTGAGCAAGTAACGCACAACCATCACAGGAACACCATTAGCATTCTGAGCAAGTAACGCACAACCATCACAGGAACACCATTAGCATTCTGAGCAAGTAACGCACAACCATCACAGGAACACCATTAGCATTGTGAGCAAGTAACGCACAACCATCACAGGAACACCATTAGCATTCTGAGCAAGTGACGCACAACCATCACAGGAACACCATTAGCATTCTGAGGAAGTAACGCACAACCATCACAGGAACACCATTATCATTTTAAGCAAGTAACGCACAACCATCAGAGGAACATCATGAACATTCTGAGCAAGTAACAAGCAACTATCAAAGGAACAGCATTATCATTCTGAGCGGCAAGTAACAAGCAAATATCACAGGAACACCATTGGCATTCTGAGCAAGTAACAAGCAACTATCACAGGAACAGCATTAGCATTCTGAGCAAGTAACAAGCAAATATCACAGGAACACAATTGGCATTCTGAGCAAGTAACAAGCAACTATCACAAGAACAGCATTAGCATTCTGAGCAAGTAACAAGCAAATATCACAGGAACACCATTGGCATTCTGAGCAAGTAACAAGCAAAAACACAGGAACACCATTGGCATTATGAGCAAGTAAAAAGCAAATATCGCAGGAACGCCATTAACATTCTGAGCAAGTAACAAGCAAATATCACAGGAACACCATTAGCATTCTGAGCAAGTAACAAGCAACCATCGCAGGAACGCCATTAACATTCTGAGCAAGTAACAAGCAACCATCGCAGGAACACCATGAACATTCTGAGCAAGTGACAAGCAACTATCACAGGAACATCATTAGCATTCTGAGCAAGTAACGCACAACTATCACAGGAACACCATTAGCATTCTGAGCAAGGACCAAGCAACTATCACAGGGCTACATACCTAGATTTCCAGAAAAAACTGTCAATCAAGTGAAATTGTGTTGGTTTCATCGAGGTGGTGAGGTGGGTGGGGGGGGGGGGGAGATTAATTTATACGCTGGTTGTGAGTTTGAAACTTAGGGTTTGGGACAGTAAGATCAAACATTACAAACCAGCACATATATAGGAAAGTAAACGCGACGTACGCATAAGCCCATTTTAGGCGCCTTGCATCAACAGCTGCGGAAGTGTCATATGCGTTGCCGGTGGCAACGCCATAGGATACTCTTGCAGCTATTGATGCGCGGCCCCTTGAATGAGGTAATCTACTATGCAGCTGCTGTCCGTGCAGTTAGTTCTCACGAGTGGTGTTAGTAAAGGCTGACATTAGTTAATTCCTAATTACTGCGGTACAAACACCACAAAGTTTCTCCTACGGTCGCACGGCGTTGACGTCAAATCGTTAGGAAAACTGAAGGGAGAATTTATCGGTGGACTCGTAGGACCAATCAAGAAAGGAACAGATGGTATTTTAGTGAACGTGTTCTCAGGTATTGACTGTTTAGCGATGCTGGGGATGGTGAGACGGGGGAGGTAGGGTGGGGGGAGGGTGGGGAGGACCAAAGAGAGGAGGATGTATGGAGGAAAAGGTAGGCGAGGGACGGGGGAGGGGGGGAGGAGGGTGGAGAGGGGGGGGGGCGTGGGGCGTGGGGGTGGGGATAGAGACGTGGGACTGAGGCTGGACGTTTTCACCGTCTTGAGATTGTCTATGACTGGTAGGATGCACAGATATTCAATCATTTGTTCATTTATTCATTCGTTCCTTCGTTCGTTCATTTTATTCATTTAATCATCCATTCATTCCATTCCGTTCAGATCCAGTTCAGGTCCAGTCCAATCCAGTCTAATCAAGCAGTCAATCAACGAATCAAAGAATCAGTCAGTTCATTCATTCATTCATTCATTCATTCATTCATTCATTCATTCATTCATTCATTCAGAAACTTCATTCATTCATTCAGAACGTCATTCATTCATTCATTCATAGTTGATCAAATAAACGCGGCCTGCTTTACAGAGATCTTCCATTTGGAACGAGGCCGAAAACAATTTAAATCAAAGATGGCCACACAGGGAACTTCCGCCTATAAAGAAGTGACACGCAGTAACGAGAGCCTGGATAATGATGGGATGGAAAATGATGATAACGAGCTCGATACTCTTTTATTCAACAAGGATAAACAATTAGGAGAGAGAGAGAGAGAGAGAGAGAGAGAGAGAGAGAGAGAGAGAGGAGAGAGAGAGAGAGAGAGAGACTGTCCAGTAACCTGAGGCAGTATAATCTCTATGTTTATGCAGCATTAGCCTACAAACACTGTAACCGCCCCTGGCGCGAACTCCATTACAATGACGCCATTAGACTTTCACCAGACAAACACCATCCAGATGCCTTACAAACCAACAAGCTACTGCACACGATACCCCTTGGCGAGGGGCATACATTATCAGCAGCCCCCCGCATTTGAGTGGGCTCATGAGAATCTATGCCTCTTGCATTCACCCCGAATGTATTTCTACAGGGATAAATCATCAAGAGATGCCATGGCATCCCTTGATGGTGTATCCCTGTAGAAATACATTTGTGATCGTGGTCTGTTCACATGGCAGTCTTTAGGGGCTCCATGTATATTTATATCTGTGATTCTCTGGCAGAGATGGCGTTGTGGTCGTCAAGGGCGCCCAAAGTGCAGAAATCCGAGCATTAATGTATGCATCCCGCAAAGCATGCCATAATGGGCACTCTTCCTCCCAGCCTGTTAACACGATGGCATTCCAGGTTTCGTATTAACTTCGCACAAAGTGATTTCCACAAGATAGGGCCACATAATCGTCTTCCCAATGCCCACAACGTCCTCGGGCTGCGCACGGACCAACAACGGCCGCAGACATGGTGCTGGTGATCTGGCACTTCCTGAGTCTTGCACATTGACGCAAACTGTCGGAAGGGGTGCTACAATCAAGTTGCGCAATGGATTCACACATCACATTCACGACACGCGCTCAAATTAATAAGTTCTTATCGTCCGCGTGTGTTGGTCTGTGATTTTGGACATATGGCCAGAGGCCAGAGGCCGCCGTAAGGTCCAAAATCACAGACCAGCGCACATTTCACTACAAAGGGCGTCAATTAAGGCGTCTGCTATTGGACTGTGTGACTGGGATGAGCTATGGCGCTATGGACAATCTCTGGCGTGCATTTCCCAGGAGCAAGTTAGATAAAGATAGGAAGGGTGGACCATGGTAGGCCTGGACAATGCCAGCGAATCCCATTTTTCCCGTAAAATCCCTGACGGCTGGTTGGTTAGTTCGGGGTTTAACGTCCACGGCACCGAAGTGATAATGGACGGCCCTGACGGGCGGGTTATGGGGGACACGTACACGGAAATCTATTACCAATGGAGTACGACCTGAACACGGATCAACTCAGGCGCACTCCAACTGTGCCACTTTGATTTACCAGGACCTTTCAACGGACATGCTAATGAACAAGCCCGTCTTTTCCCCCTGGATTGTGAGTCCAGCTACCGGGGCGACCCACGATTCCCTTCGCTCTCCTGCTCCGAAGCTTAACCGCCTGAGCTATTTCGGACTCTCCCTGACGGCTGTTTATGCTTTGATCATTAGACTCAGGCTCAGAGTGAAGCCATAGACGGGAAGGGTTGAGAGATCTGTATAGCCACCTGTCCGCTACACTCCTCCCCACCCAGTCTTCACTGATTGGTATACACCCTCACAAAGGTTTATTGCGGCTCATTTTGCAGCTGCAGCCAGAACCCCTTACGGCTTCCTCGGTCTGAAGATGTAAACTGGGGAGGTCAGTCCGAGACAAGAGACAAAAGACACAAGACAAGAGCTCGAGGGGCGTAGCTTCTCGCAATCTCTTGCGCCCGTAGAGGCTCATGGGGTACATGCTTCTTAGGGAATGAAGGGTTGGCCGAGAGTAGGCCGAGGGCTTTTTATTCCGTTAAACAGTTCTCTGCATGCGCCTAGTGAGATAACACACCGTTAAACAGTTCTCTGCATGCGCCTAGTGAGATAATACACCGTTAAACAGTTCTCTGCATGCGCCTAGTGAGATAACACACCGTTAAACAGTTCTCTGCATGCGCCTAGTGAGGTAACACACCGTTAAACAGTTTTCTGCATGCGCCTAGTGAGATAACACACCGTTAAACAGTTCTCTGCATGCGCCTAGTGAGATAACACACCGTTAAACAGTTCTCTGCATGCGCCTAGTGAGATAACACACCGTTAAACAGTTTTCTGCATGCGCCTAGTGAGATAACACACCGTGCTGGTGGGGTGAAAGGTTTAACCCATTTCACCCCATAGCCGCATTTCCCAAAGTTTGGAATTGTCACCTAACGACTACACACCAGTTGCGACCATGATAATTCAAGGGTAGTGCCAGATTAGCTTAGCGACTGAAGGCGCCAAGCTTATCTGGCATTAACCTTGAATGATCATGGTCGATCCATCTCCTGCTGTAGTGCGTCGGGGCTGAATGGACTAAATCAAGACGTTGTGGATGACGTCAGCACGGAGTCATCAGTTGATCGTGGCCTTGTCTTTGCGGAGTGGCAGAAAACATTTGCAGATGATGGCGGATGCCACAACTAGGTGAGACCACGTGACTTGTATGTTTTTGGTATCGCGCACACGTATTACGCTTCATTCCATCATCTTTTGTTGTAACAGCGCTTAATTGTTTATGTTTGTTCAGAACGTTCTCTCTGGATTTCTTGTTATTGTCAATGTCAGATAGTGGGATGACTGCAAAGACGTGGACAGCCACGTCAGTTAGCCTGCGCTTGGTAGTTGTTTGTTGCTGTTCACTTTGTTTTGTGCTGTTGTCGGTGGAGGTGGCGGTGGAGGCCAGTTGTTTGGGCGGAGGGGTGGGGGTGGAAGTGAGTAGTGAAGAGGGGTGGTGCGAGCGTGAAAGCTTAGCCACAATCACTTAACCTGCCACTACTTGTCGTTGCAAATGACAGGTTTGCTGCGCGAACTGCCGATAGTGACAAAATGGACACTCTGAAGACATGACAGGTTTTGGTTTCTCCCCGAGTCAAGCCGTACAATGCACTCCATCAGGGCAGTGCTGTAATGGATGGCTTTTATCTGTCGCCCAGAAACCCCGGCAATGTTGAAAGGAAATTGAACGCACGGGGTACGCGCTGAGCACCTCTCGTGTCCTCTTGAACCGCACAACGCGGGCACAGGACAGAACACTCTCCGCTCTGCACGATGGGACGTCCCGGTTCAACCCAGAAGGCAAAACACCCCCGGTCAGACGTCGGCCGTAGCTGGCCCGAGCGGTGAGAGTGAAAATATTTTGACCCGACTGATTTTGGAGTTATTCCTGTCAACCGTCTCCCATACTAACTCGTTCATTGCCGAGAAAATCTGAAAACCATGCACCAACTGCAATAGGTATAGATCCTCATGAGCCCCCGCAGTTGCGGGGGCTCATGAGGATCTATGCCTCTTGCTGACACCACTTTGAGACAGTGTTCCTTGAAAAGGTTGGGACATTCTGGTGAATTAACCAAAAATGCAGAAACAACATCTACGTCATATGAAGCTGAACGGGTTAACTCACTCTACCCCATCACCGAAATCCCCAAATTTTGCCGTTGTCCTCTGAAGACTGCATTAGCAATGGAGGACACAGATCGACCATGATAGTTCAAGGGTGATGCTATCATGGTCGATCCTTATCTTGCTGTGGTGTGTCTGGGGTAGAATGAGTTAACTCAGGATGAAAAAGTTATAAGGAATGACGCTGACAAGTGTTCTCTATGTACGCTGTCCACTTCCGGCGGAAGATAACAGAGTTATAATTTGATTGGTCCGTCCGGTTGGTACAAGGGCTGATGGACTCCTACATGGAAGCGGCTGTAGGACTCCCCGTGACACTGCAGCCCCAGGGCCTACTCGGTCTGACGTGCAGTGATGTTCATGGTTACAAACAGATCCCGGCCAGGCCAGTAGGAGTAGGAGGTATGCACTCTTAGCACAATGTGTTTTTCTGGCAGGTGGCTGGAATCATTGGGCGGAAGAACTAAAAGTTCCTACAGTCATTCCTAGATCCTAGATGGGCTAATGGAGAAACTTGATGTGCCCAAATCTTTCACAGGCTTCTAGCAGAGAGAGAGAGAGAGAGAGAGAGAGAGAGAGAGAGAGAGAGAGAGAGAGAGAGAGAGAGAGAGAGGAGAGAGAGAGAGAAAGTTGGGCGGCGGGGGGGGGGGGGGGGGGGGGGGGGGGGAAGAGTGAATGTGAGGATTATTACGTCGAGCTAGTCGCCTAGTGCTTCAAGCAAGATAATGGAGGTGGGAGGGGGAGGGGGAGGGGAGGGGGGGGGGGGACAGAGAGCGAGAACGCTAATATTTAGTAATAAATTATTTCGCTTCAAAAGAAACCCTATAGTTAACGGTAACCTTTAGGTTGTGAAAACTGAAAGACTTCTCATCAGTGGATAATTACTAGGGAAGTTAGAGTTGTTACTCCTGTTACAAAACGTCCTGCTACTACAGCTCCTTATTCAAGAACTCTTGGTTACGGGCCTTCACTGTAGCTGGTTATTGGCCGTTATTAGCCAAGTCTTGGTCAAAGTCCTTCTAATAGCTGGTTACTGGCCGTTATTACCCAACTCTTGGCTTCAGGGCTGTCAGTTCTAAACCCCTTCCCTGCCACTGGACGCATATTTTGTTTCAGTGAAAAATATTGTTTATTCACCGTTCAAGGAACATGGATACAAACTGGTCTCAACAAGAGACATAGATCCTCATGAGCACCCGCAGTCGCGGGAGCTCATGAGGATCTATGTCTCTTGCAGCTGGATCGAGGTCAGTGAAGGGGATGCAGGTTGTCGATAGGCCAGATTTCAGATCGATGATGCCGGGTATTCATTCGTCAATAACTCAGTTATCAGGGTATTTACCCGACCACATATAGTAATGCACCTTCGTGTTTGTGTATGTATGTTTCTCCTGCCTACTTCCTAAGTTCCGGAGAAAGACATGGGTTATATAAGAGACCTGATGCATTCTTTTTGAGGATGCAAATGATCGTCTTGTTCTATACCTGCGTATTTCTCTGTGGGCTGGCGATTGGGTGCCTGATAGGCGGGGGCAGGGGATCTAACTGTTTGTCTGTCCAGCGCTGAGTGATTCCCCTTGGTTTGTGTACAATTCGTCAGTAAGGCGCGTTAATGTGGATTCACGGGTACTTCCGGGCTGCAGTCTCCGCCCTACACTCGCCAAGTTTGAACCTGGGTGGCAGCTACACCTTTTCCTCAGCTTTGCAAAACGTGCAGGCCAAACCAAACATTTATTTCATAATCTAGATGTTTGCTCAGACATTTGATAATGTGTTCCTCTCTCCTTCTGCGACTGCGGGAATCACGATAAGTCTGTGCCGACTAAGTGAGCTCTAAGTAACCTGACTTTATTAATCTCTCTCAGAGTAAACTCGGACTCGCTGCGTCTGCTTTCAGAGGACTGTTTGTTTTCAGCACACCTCGGGAAAAACAAAACCATTGGCACGTACAATAAAAAATAAAAAGCAATTTAAAGTGTGCGTAAAAAAAAAACTCTCCTGCTCCAACCCGACAATTTCACCGCCGATTTCGTTCTTGGCTTTATCTACCGCGTGAGAATGAGGGCGCGGGTACTGGTGTTGATCTAGGCGAGCGGTATGTTTCTGACAAGGTCTGCTGCTCCCAGCGTTCAACTTTAACAGGAAAGAAAAACACACAAGAAATGGAGGAACAATCTTCACAAGATGTCCGTGTTGACTTTGCTGAAAATACCCTGAGTTTTTGCCGGCTTTGAAAACTATTTCCTCCATTTATCCCCTAAACAGAACAAAATAACAACATCCTCTCTCTGTTTTCATCCGCTGTCAGAAAGGATTTGAGGAAATTAGCTTCGGCCTGTGCAAAATGACGGCTCCATATTAGGCCCCAGGTAAACTTCAATCCTGAATGATTAGCGCCGCGCGTGTGCCGGTGTGGTCAGACTCAACTCCTCACATCTGCAAGAGACATAGATCTTCATCAGCCCCCGCATTTGCGTCGGCTGATGAAGATCCATGCCTCTTGCTGTTTTATTTTGTCGCCTTGCGGTTTTCAGACGTGGGAGGTGGTGTGCAATCAGCGTGTTCTTGTAGTGACTGAAATGCCCCCCGTGAAGAAATAAGCGTACACTTATAGTCTAGAGCGGTGGAAACGGCAGCCATTACTCTTCCACTCCCAGTGTCAACACAGGAAAGTTCACCCATGAGGGCTCCGGGGTAAAGTAAAACCAACGTTTGGCCAGTGTGAGTGAGTGTGTGTGTGTGAGTGAGTGTGTGTGTGTGAGTCAGTGAGAGAGAGAGAGAGAGAGAGAGAGTGTGTGTGTGTGTGTGTGTGTGTGTGTGTGTGTGTGTAGGGGGGGGGGGAGTGTGTGTGGATGAGTGCGTGTGTGTGTGTGTGAGTGAGTGTGTGTGTGTGTGTGTGTGTGTGTGTGTGAGTGAGTGTGTGTGAGTGTGTGTGTGTGTGTGTGTGTGTGTGTGTAGGGGGAGGGGGGTGTGAGTGTGTGTGTGTGTGGGGGGGGGAGGGGTGGGAGTGTGTGTGTGTGTGTGACTGAGTGTGTGTGTAGGGGGGGGGGGAGTGTGTGTGTGAGTGTGTGTGTGGGGGGGGGAGGAGTGTGTGTGTGTGTGTGTGTGTGTGTGTGTGAGTGAGTGTGTGTGTGTGTGAGTGAGAGTGTATGTATGTGTGTGTGTGTGTGTGTGTGTGTAGGGGGGAGTGTGTGTGTGAGTGTGTGTGTGTGTAGGGGGGGGGGGTGTAGTGTGTGTGTGGTGTGTGTGTGTGTGTGTGTGTGTGACTGAGTGTGTGTGTGTGAGTGAGAGTGTATGTATGTGTGTGTGAGTGTGTGTGTGTAGGGGGGGAGTGTGTGTGTGAGTGTGTGTGGGGGGGGGAGGAGTGTGTGAGTGAGTGTGTGTGTGTGTGTGTGTGTGTGTGTGTGAGTGTGTGTGTGTGAGTGTGTGTGTGAGTGTGTGTGTGTGTGTGTGTGGGTGTTATTGGGGCGGAGTGTGTGTGAGTGTGTGTGTAGGGGGGGGGGAGTGTGTGTGTGAGTGTGTGTGTGGGGGGGGATGAGTGTGTGTGTAATAATAATAATAATAATTACGGTATTTATAATGCGCTTATCTTATAATAATTATAACTCTAAGCGCGCACTCACAACTCGCACACGCATGCGCACGCTTTAGACAATGACTCACGTAACACAAATAGTGAAAATACATTACGACGGTCAGCTTGGGGTGGGGAGTGTGGTGATATAGTGCTAGAACTGTTGAAAGAGGTGAGTTTTGAGGGCGGACTGGAAGGAGGAGAGAGAGAGTGTTTCTGACGGAGAGAGAGTGGGAGAGTGTTCCAGGTGGATGGACCGTATACTGAGAAGGAGCGGGGGCCGAAAGTGCTGAGTTTGGTGCGGGGGATGAGGAGGCGGAGAGGGAAGGAGTGTAGGGGTGAAGTAAGTTGGAGAGATAGGTAGGAGCGCAGTTGTTCAGGGATTTGTAGCAGAGAGACAGA